>JAQJVK010000011.1:28885989-29492657 GCA_035578135.1 Flexamia atlantica
TAAAGTTAAATCAGCATTTTTATAGGGAGGATTAGAAAGCCCGGGTTGCCCCATCCAGCAAAAAAAAACCCTAGTTCTGCAGATTTTTTTTGTCCATCCAGCTTTCCCTGTAATATCCTTTAGGTCCCAAGCCTCTGTAAAGTAAAACAGGAGGCAAAAGGAACAAGGTAGATGGAGTAGGTTTGGCCAAGCTTAGACTGAGTGGGCAAAGATTATCCAATCCAATGGATGTGGGCTTCGAGGGATTAGTAGCCTTCATCTTGGTCGCCAGTGCACCCCTGCCAACCCTGCTTTTAAACCCCGCCCCCTCCCTGGGGGCTAAGTTGAATGGCGCTAAATAAGTGAATGGCACCCACTTGGGTGTTGCAAGCAGAAAACACCCGCTGAAAAAGCATTTATTTATTTCTTAAACAATCTTAATCCATACGAAGGAGACTATTTTTCAAGAAGGAATCGAGAACATTTAAAACATTACTTACAAAGTGGATTTCTCTGCAAATTAGCAAAATAGACCTAATTTCTCTATGAAGTTTACTCATCTGGAAACCTGAATGGTTGACAGTTTAGTGGGTTTGCAGGGTCGCTGCAGCAACAACAGTTGCAGCAGCCGCAACAACAATCTCACCAACACCAACAACAACACCAGCAACAACACCCGCATCAGCAACATCAGCAGCAGCCGACGCATCAGGTGCTGCAGAACATGGCTCTGCCTCAGGACAATCGGCAGCCCTTCACCCACCACCAGGTGAGAATATGCCGGCGGAATTGTATATAATGTTAATAGGCCGGAAAGTGCTGTTTTACTGGATGAGTATGATAGTTCCCGCACAAGCGGAAGTTAGTGCGGTATTTTTATGCAAGTACGGTAAAACTTACTGGTTGTGTAACGATACTTTTCATCATACTACTCAGAAAAAATGTACTTTCAATCATAATGTATTTCTTGCAAAAACCAATAGGCCTATGTTTCTTGATCATTCAAACCTAACCTATGGTAAACAAAACAAACATTTGCTACTGTTGCCAGTACTGCCATTACATCCCACAAAAAAAGTAAGCAATAAACACACATCAAACTTTGGTTTGCTGCAAATCAGCTGATTGTTTACTTCCTTTTCATATAATTGCAGTCCAAAAAAAAGGCTGGATCCGAATCGTAGGCCGTCAAGTTTTTTCTGGACTGGTACGGCAATGGGTACCTTTTGAGCCAACAAAAAGGAACAGAAAATAGATGTTTCTGTGTCAGTATGATGAAAAAACTCAATATCAGTTGAACTGGTTTTTGAATTCCTGATATGTATTTTAGTTGCAGTGAGTGACAGTCAAGATTTGTAGAAACTTAACCTCAAATAAGTTTTGACGGAGTGAAGAAATAATGGTTACTTGAGATGCTAAAAAGCTACACAACCCATTGGCGCATACTTGCACCAATCACATATATCCGTTTGCCAGCTCCAAATTTGCATATATTCAGAGCCTTATCAATGGTACAAGTCAACTCTACCGAATTATACGATAGCAACTTTGTTCACATTTTCAATCCAAGATTTAAAAATAACTTTCAATGCCTAATCTAACTCGTAGACTCATGGAAATCCACCATCACTCATGGGATGATACTTTTTAATAATTTTTCCTCTAAATAAAAAATACCAATTTAAAAAAAAACTTATTGTTTGATCTGAGACAGTGTGAGTATTTACCCTATTCGGAGTTGTAAGATTGTACTTAGGTTATTAATGGTTCATTTGTTAATCTGATTAGTATTTGACAATGTAAGCTTTTATTTATTTTTATTAGCAATGCTTTGTTGTAACGTTTGCTGACAGTATTTGAATTTGATCTCTGGTCCGTCAAGGATGAACCTTTTCAAGAACATCAATTCCACTGGTAAAGTTACAGCTTTAAATTTTCTAGTAGAAAGGAACTTAGACTTATGTATTTTGCTTTTTTTACCAAAGCAGGAGTAATTTTCCGTTATTGACTTAAATAACCTGTTAATGGTGCTTTAATATTTTCAAGTCCTCGTTGCGTAATCTGTCGTAGGATTATTTTTTTTGGAGTAATAATTGTCGTGTTTTTTGCAGCTCCAGAATTCTGTGCCGCAACTGGACGGTCAGCATGACTCGTCAGACGACGAGGAGGAAGAAGAAGAAGAGGATGACGACAACGACGACGATGATGTCGAGGACAAGGACGAAGACGAGAATGATGAGAACGAGGCGGGCGCTGAGGAGGTGAGAACTTAGGCGAGAATGTGGGAGAAATGTCTAAGCCTACAGTGGAACCTCTTTTACCATCAATAGCTCTAACTAACTGTTATTTTTTAATTAGTTTCCTTACAGATTACAAGTCAGAGCATGTTGAGTCTAAATACCAAATGAAGGGGTTTGACTATTAGGTTAGTTTTTAGAATTCCAAAGAGTTAGGCTGAACGTGCTAAATCACCAGAGCGACCATAAAGGGCTTATAATCACAAAGCAGGGTAAAGAACTGGTAGGAAAGCAAATAAAAACAAAAATTCATTTTAAATGTATGCTTTTAGTAGTTGAGAGTTGAAAATCTTTGCATGAGGATAAAGAAATCACTCAAAAGTGAAAGTTGCACGAGTTTGAAATCACATGAAAGAGAATAATAAACTATTTCAACTGGAAAAGCATGTGTGATGTAAGAAACATCCGTGGCATGCTGTGGTAAAATTTCTAGCATCCACTGGACAAAATAAGTCGGTTAAAACCATACCAACAAAAGGAAAATCATCAAAAGCTGTGACAAGTTCGGATCAATTTTAGTGATAAATACAGTGTCACTAAAAAACTGAGGCGTACATCTGCACGATGAGAAAGATTTAACCTTCCTTTTAAGTTTTCGTAGGTTTTTTTTATTAGCCCTAGTAGAAAACAAAGTTTCATTTTTGGAAGTATGTTCACAGTTGTATTTTTTAACTAGGCTAGTTTTACTTAGATTCTTAGAGTAGTGAGACCATTAGTTATAGTCTTTAAAACTTTTTTTATAAATAATTTTTTTATCTTGCCAGTTTGGATTGGAAGTTTTCAATATTGTAAAATTTTTATAAACTAACCTAAACTGACAGATTCTTTTATGATAACAGAAATGTAAAAATATAATTATTTAGTTTTCATAATGTTTTCAGGAACCACTAAATTCAGGAGATGATGTCAGTGAAGAAGATCCAACTGATATGTTTGACACTGACAACGTTGTTGTCTGCCAATATGACAAGGTATGTCTGCGGCAGATCCTTAGATAAACGAATGTTTTTGAGCTTTTTGTAATTTTCTTAGCAATTTATATGATTCAACTCGCCTTCGACCCCAGGCCCCCTACTGTGAATTCCTTGGAGAGGGATTTTGATATTGAAAAGGCACATGACAAAATTAGTATATATGTTAACAAACAAAGTCACCATACCAGGTATCTTCAGTCGTGGTCAGTGGGGGGTTTGGATATTGAAAATTACAAGACAAAATTAGTTTAACGCCCCCAGGCCCCCTTGTTGGTCTTCGCCCCAATGCAGGGGGAGTGTATTGAAAAGTCACAAAATTGCGATTAAACTCATTACAAATACTCAGCAAAATATATAATTGTAATGTTTGGTAGGGTAGTTAGTGGGATGTAGTTAAAGGGTTACTTTAGAGGGGGTTGGGTTTATTTTTTTTTACGTTTTGAAGGAGGGTTAGTGGAGTCAGAGGTGAGGGGCGAGGCAAAACAATTTGTTTTAAAACAACATTGCCTTAATTTGAAGAATGCTTTTGATTCTTTTTTTGGTCACATTTCGGGGTTGATAGATTTTAAAAATTACAAATGACTTAGGATAAACATGGAGGTTGACACTGACGAATCCCTGGTCAAAAATTGGGTCTTTCAGCAATGAATAAATTGGCAAAAAACACAAATCAAATCTTAAATTTAATAAAAGTTCAACTTGGTACTTTTTTAGGGGTAGAAATGGGGTGAAAATTGCAAATTACCTATAATAAACCGGAAAAGTCAAACTGACTATTCTGTGTCAATAATTCGGCATCCCCGGCCAAAAATAAAGTTGACAAAAAATAAAAACCATGAGGAAAACTTAAAATTCAACGAAAGTTTAAGTTTTGAGGACTATTTTAGAGGTTGGAACAGGGTGAATTTCGGGAATGACCCTCAATAACCCTAGAGGATCAAAAAACACATTTTTTTGAGCTTTTTGTAATTTTCTTAGCAATTAATATGATTCAATTCAATGTGATTTATACAGACAGGTACTTGCAATAAAAAAAAGGTTTCTGGGTGGCATTTGTCTTAGAAGTTGTCTGCACACTATTTCAAATGTATACCAATGGGGGCGGCTAGAGTGTTCTAAAATCTCTCCCACCCTCCCTGTAATGTAAGAACTTTCAACCACCGTGTCGGAGAATTGGCAGTCTGGTGATGAAACTAGCCCAATAACACCATTAAGATAAGAAAAAGAGATTAAGCCAGAAAAAGGATAAGGATGAGGTCAGTAAATATTATGTACTAGTTGGTTTCTGCCTCTAATTTTATCGTAGGCCTAATGAAGTATTAACACTTTATGAACTGTTAGGATTTTGAAAAACAAACCCCACCTGCACAGACTAAGAAGAGAATGAGGGTTGAATTTCTAGACATAGCTACAGTTATGACTGAATCTTGATCTTACATAAGTGATGTAATATTCCTGATAAATTAAAAAAAATCAAAAATTCAACGTAAAAGTATGCAAAAGTTTGCAAAGTATTGTTTTTGCAAAGTTTTTGAAAAAATTCCAAAATTCATCAATTTCTGATAATTTATGATTATTAATTAAGATTGTAGCAAGTTTGATTAGCCTAATACGCAAGTAGTCGTTCAGTCGCAACAAAGTTTTGTTTATTTTGTGCTTATTTTGCATTTTACTGATGTCCTGCCGGTGTAAAATTGTAAAATAAATACCCCCCTTGAAGAAGACCTGCATACTCAGCGAATTTCTAATGCGCAAATAAATCATTTAGATGGAGCTTTAAATTAAGTAAAATCTACTGAAATACGTAAATGAGCATACATCAGTTTTCTCCTTAAGAATATAATAACAAAATGAGTCTGCAGGATTGCTGCCATGGAAATGTGAAAATAAGAAGTTTTTTGCAATAATCCAAGAGATACCAACTAGATGAAGTTTAGCAAGTTAATACCAAGTTTTTTTTCAGATATGAGAAATAAGCGAGATATACAGGGTGTCTCAAACAGATTTCAGACAACCTAGTAGTCTTACGTAGATGAAACAAAATTATTATTCCCCTCTAAATCAACCCCTAGGAACAACATTAAATATTTAAATTTTTTAAATTGAGGGTGTTACAAAAACCAAGGGTCACGGGTTCGATTCTCAGAATTTTCAGATATAAATATGTCATGCTTTATATCAATTTAAAGCTCTAAACAAGACAACAATATGGTGAAAACAGATTTTACTTATCTTTATTAATTTCTAAATGGCGGTCGTTTTTGTGGAAAATATTGGTATTTACGGAATACCCTTTATCTTGAGAACCAATGAACATAGTTTTGTTCTGTTTAAAAACTATTAATCCTTGTAAACTCAGCTTTAATTTGATATATAACATGGCAAGATTTAGGAAATAAAAACTTTTGAGAATACTTTTAATTTTTTTTTTTCGTTGATAGCCCTGAAAATCAAAAGACCTACGGAAAAGAACCTCCTTCCCTATTGGGAAATTCGCTAATAATTTAAATTGGTTATAAGTTTTGAGATTACTAAAGACTTATTTTGTTAATTTGATCACATTTTGTCAGATCACACGGAGCCGCAACAAGTGGAAGTTCTACCTCAAGGACGGGATCATGAACCTCGGCGGGAAGGATTTTGTTTTCCAAAAAGCAAACGGTGACGCCGAGTGGTGAAAGTTGTTCCTATTGTTTAGTTCAAATGAGTGTAATATATTTTGTACATTTCAACTAGTGACTTTTCCAATTCAAACTGGCAGCGGAAAAGCGAATCTCACAGAGTTGAGGGTGAACACAATTTTCCTAAGTTATGAAAAAGGGCATTTTTTACCAGAACCTTTATAGTCGGTTGTGGGTATTAGATTATTTATTTAATGCAATTTTTTAGGGGTAGCTACAAAAATTGGATCACATTATATTTTTTGATTTTATGTTTCCATTGTTGTTTAAAAATAATACTCTCTCTCTAAATAGATTTTATTTTAATTTATGAGTGGGATTTAAAGTCGAGTGAATTTGACAAGTATTTTTATATTTAGTCATAGTAACTGGCAGGTATTTTCTTCACATTTTCATTCGTGTAGACATGTAAATAGAGTTACCATTTGAATACCAATTTAGGGTTTAAATTTGAATAGTTCTGAATTAATGTTCACTTGTAACCATAAGAAATTTTAGCGATATTAAATCTGTGGATTTTCAGGGTTGTGACCCAATGGTTCAATTTTAAGTGTCCATCAAATATTGTAATGGATACTGTTGATTCTATAGTTAAACAATAAATTTATAATCCTTGAAACTATACTATTGGTTCCTGATAGGTGTTTTACATTTATTTCAAGCTTTTTAAAACTAATTTTAACAGTTAGTTGGTTAACTTTCTTGAGAACCCAAAATAGCATCACTTAATAAGACTTTTTACTTTCAAATGTTGATACAACATTCAATTAATATTGTAATAAATATTTCATAAACTATTTGGTTTCAGCAGTTTTTTTTATAAGAACTTGAAATTTCATTGTTTGAGTCAAATTTGTTATGAAATATTTGATAATGTAATGACACACGAAATAAATTTCAAATTTTTTAATAAGTTTTCTGTAACTCTTAACTTACTATGATTGATACTCCTGGGGTGTAATTTGTTGATATGTAGTTTTCTTTAGGTTTACAAGGGAAATGTTTTTTACCTTCCAAATCTAAATAATAAAGGCAAATAAAGTCATAATGTAATCAAGAGATAGTCAAAAAAGTATTCAAATTTAAGATTTGAAATAAATCGCTTAACCTTGTGCTACAGGGTGTTCTGGACTTTTGAAAATGACTTAAATCGTTGAAAAAACAAGTTTAGTTATGAGTTTTGGTTTACAAAAGGCTTCGCTTAATTATTCATTATTAAAGGCTTACTTTTTCATTATCCTATTTATTTTTTATGAATTATTTTTCGTGAGTGTGTAAAAATAAGAGGCTTGAACAAGTTTAAACCCTTCCTACACGTTTTAACAAATGATCAAGATTAAAAACCTTGATTGAAATCTCCATCTAATTGGGAAAGGTTGTATTGTAATATTTTTGGATGCTCAGGTTAATAAATAGTGTTTTTGATCTTGCACCTAAAAACTTCAAATTAACATTCTCCACTCTCTTTACTCCATGTTCTTCCTGTACTAGTAGTGTAATGTCTTAAGATTTCTGGCCAGGAAATTATTGGTTCTGTTTAGCTTGATCCCAAATATAGTGGCTAAAGAAGGTTTCTCTAGATTAATTCTCATGCATTTAAACTCTTTAATTAGTATAAACTGTCAAACTCAGTTTGAGAAGCTAAACGGATTGTATTTGATATAATTCTGGCCAAAAGTTGATAAGTTTAATTTATGATTAAATTTGTTTTGTGTACATTTAAGTTTTAAATATTGTATTTGGCGTAATTTGCCCTTTTAAATAGTGTTCAATGTGAACTAAAATTTGATATAATGTTATTTTTATAATTTTGCTGTTTCAATTAGTGATTTTAAATGTCATATCCAGATGGGTAAGCTTAGCTTTTCCATTATTTAACTGAACATATTGTTTATTTGAAAGATTATTAAAGATCATTGTACATATAAATAGATTTAATATATTTTGCAATTATTTTAACTCTTTTATCCAGCAAAGTATAAATTTTTAACCGAAATTATTAAATATAATTAAATGTCGCCCAAAATAAAGATGAAGCAAAAAAATTCTGGGTAGGATGTGAGAACTTGAAAGTTTGTCTCTTAATATACTATATTTAAGTGTTATAAATTAATTTGTGTATACGTATTTGGGAGTAAAAATTGTACCCAAAACTAATACAAGAAATCCTGGAATTATACCTGTTGTTAGTTCAAGCTGAAATTAAAATATTTTATTTATAGCTTTAAGGATGATTTATCTTGCTAACAACGGCTATGGTTTGATTACACAATTCCATCTTAAAAGAGCCAAACTAATGCAATATCATTGAGCTAAATATATTTCAGAACTTGCTAAAAAACTTATGGAATATCTCATCTAACTGATGGGTGAAATCATCAGTTCTATTTTAAAGTTTCATTCTAGTTATCATTTTGATAGTGTAAAACTATCCATAGATTTTAATACTCCAAGTTGAAATCACCAGTTCTATTTTAAAGCTTTACTCTAGTTATCTTTTTGATCATGTAAAACCAACCTTACGGTACGTCCTGAGTGCACGCTGGTTCCGATTCCGACTCAGATTCAGATTTTCGGCGACAGGAATGACACTTGTATTTTAACGGAAGTGGCCATTGTGGCAGCCGGAAGCAGAGCTTGCGCGCAGGTGCCTGCTCACCGGAATGTATTATTCATTCCGGTTGCGGATTCCAGTTTCCGATTGCTCCAGCCGCCAATTTTTAATATGTAGCAACATTTAGTTTTGAAATCTAACCAATTCAGCAGTTTAATGGATTTACCAGCTATAATCTCTTATATTTTAAGAAACCCACCAATCTAGGATTAAATACTCATAGAATATTCAAACAGAGATATAGTAGATAAATGTTGGAAAGAAATTTCATTGGAGCTCGGCGTTGAAGGTTAGTGAAACAACCTATTTGTGCAAGATCATTCATACAATACTTCTTTTATGTTCAATGACTGTAGGCCTAGTGGATAAGACGAAATAAGAATTTCCTTACAAATAAAACAGCTTATTGAAACTTATTAGAAAGTATAAATGGTCTGATTCAAGTCACAGGAACTAAAGGTCAAATTTGAAATGATAGGTTATTGTATCAGTCAGCTAAAATGAGAGTTAAAATATTCCTTATAAGCGCCTCCAATTTTTTGTAAATCCATTGTTGTTTCCTTATCTGCTGGTCGCACTATCTCAATATATTTTTTGTCGATTTCCACGGACTAGAAATACTTAAGATAAAGTACACAAATTAAATCCTGACTAAGTCGAAGTTGCGAGCATAAATTATATTTGTTTTTAAGCTTGCTTTGCTGCTGTTTACCATTATAAAACAATTAATTGCTTAGTGTTTTTTTTTTACCACTCCCCGATCTTTTCCTCTGAGGCTTCCTAAATTACCAATATCCCGTGTATAGTTATTAATGACATTTATTAAATTAATTATTTATTACATTAGCTTTACAATCAATGGTGAAATAATGTACTCAACATTGGCAACTCTATTGCCTGCTCGCCAAATCGGCGAAGCCTTTCATGCCTCCACTATGGCCACCTACAAAAAATCTGATTCAGCCTAAACAGGCGCCGATAATCTGAAACTGAATCGGAATCGGAACCGGCGTGCACTCAGGACGTACCGTTAGATTTCAATACTCCATCTCTACTACTGTCTGTTAATTCACCAAATAATACCAGATAATAGATCGAGAGGTATGCAATTCTAGCAAATTCCTTGTAAACTAATATTAGTTAAATATTTACTCAAGAACGAAATCGTTCAGGGTAGATTTAGTTCTAGTCAAATGTCTAAACAGAATCAACTTTGGACATGATAGAACAAAGAAGGTTTTGGTGAGACTCTAATGTGAGTTCTTCTCTCTGTTTCTTCTGAAATGTCAGTTGTTCTCTGTTTCTTCTAAAATGTCAATGTATAGGCCGATTCAAATCACAAGGCCCAGTCCGTCTGTAAGACTAATGTTAATTTTAGCATTGGGGTTATGGACGGCGTGGGCCTTGTTATTTAATTCAAACCATACAGAAGAAGAGGTTTTTCAAAAACTACTTGAAACTACCTTATCTGCCTTATCAGTCCCTTTAAAACCGTTAATGTGACATGCATTCAAGACTATTTTTATTCTCGAGTCCGTTTACATGTCTTCCAGCTGTCTGCTGATTTTTGCCTGTTCCGTACAAAATTTTTGGAAACTGTTTACCATTGTTGCTTTCTAGATTTAATTACTAGAGAGTAGGCAGTACTGTTTCTGTAGTAAATATAAACTATTGAGATAACAGTGATGAATATAATATTGGTTTGTAATTACTGCTGGTAATTATTTCTGGTTACAATAATTCATTTATTAGTTAGTATTATTTAAGTGAGTGTTATCATCAGGTCTATAAATAATAATTTATTGTTACGTAGTCAAGGGTTATATTTATATTGATACAGTACACTCCGTGGTTTCTCAAAGTAGCTCTCTGCTTAGATTTTTGTTTTAAGCCTATAAAATATTGGTTTTGGTAGCACCATTTTTAAACATTAATCCAAGGGTAGTATCAAAACATTTATTATTTTTAACTTTTAACCGTAAATTACTTACTGTAAAATACTTTACATTAAAACTATCATTACCTTATCTATCATTACCTACATTATCTATCATTAAAAAGTATACCTTGCAAATACATTTTTGTTACTATGTAGTGCTCTCATAATAGCCTAACTTGAGTATAAAAAAGTAACCTCCGAATCATCCGAGGTTCCTGATATCCGAAGTCACTTTGGGCCTGAAGACCACGTTTATTCGAGAGTGTACTGTCCTTCAATAAATACGTGAACAAAATATACATAAAAATAAGTATGAACAACAAAAAAACAAAGAGAAATTCAAAGAATAAGTATTAATACTAGTTTACTCTTCTTTGTTTTTAAATAGATCTTGGCAGTGGGAGTTTTTGGTTGGGCAAAAATCAAGGCAGATTTAAGGGATTATTAATGATAACTGTGATGAATTTTAAACTACTTTGTAGTGTTTTCATTGTTTTAACCATAAACATGTTTAGTAGTTCAATTATTTAGAATGGCTTAATTTTTCCCTATTATAAGAGTATTTTCTTTCAATCAATAATTGAAAGGTTCAAAAATTGTAATTGCTGTAAATAAAAAAAAACCTGCTTAGCACTTTTACAATGCAATTAAAATAGTCAAAACTGTCATTGTGGTTTTAAGGAGGATTGAAAAGCTTCAGGGTGATTTAAAGGTGCCCTGCAAAAGAAGTCTTACTCTTTGAAACACCGTACTTGCTTTTTTGTTACAGAATAGTCGTAATTACTACATCCAATGTCTCCCCTAAGCAAAGACTGAGCTACTACAAAGTAGTAGCTACACGAATTTGGCCTGATTATCTCTAAGGTTGAATATAAATCAACGGTATTACAAATATTGTTATGTTACTGTGTACAATAAACATATTTGTTATACAAATTGTTTCTATTTTTCTCTCTTCAGCCTTTTCAGAATGGTTAAAAAATAGACTCAGAAAGACTGATTTATTAGTCCCATGAAGATGAACAAATTTTTAATGGTTGAATCTTATTATCTTATTTACTTTCCGTCTTTTTCCATTACTGCATAAAAAATTAGTTGCTACAAGTCTTTCAAACTTGGTTATACCTCCACAAACTACAAATAAAAACAGCTGTTTTTTTCAGAATAAGGGCTAAAACTAAAAAAAAAGTATATTTCACTACTAGTCACGAAAGTGGCCTATTCCGGGGCAAGATAGTGTTTAACTTGCGAGGCGTAAGCCAAGCATGTAAAACACTATCGAGCCTCGAAATAGGACTTTTGTGACGAGTTGTGAACAATACTTTTCATCACAATGCGAATAAGTAAACAAACTATAAAAAATCATCCAAGATTTCATAATTCAGTCATTTTTCTACAAGCAAACACTATACGGCTGAATTGTCTATTTTTGTTTAGAGTCATTGATTAACGGATAGGGCATTTGCCAGGAATTTTTAAGGAAATTGATAGGAAAGCAGGCTTACCTTTAAATAAGTCCATAGAACATTAAGTTCACAAAAAGTTTGGAAATTTTCGTGGCCACTGACCACTTTATCAACCACTAGAGAAATGGAGAAATTGCAACTGCCATTTCTCTAGTGGTTGATAAAGTGGTCAGTGGCCACGAAAATTTCCAAACTTTTTGTGAACTTAATGTGTTCTATGGACTTATTTAAAGGTAAGCCTGCTTTCCTTTGTTTAGAGTCAGCTGGTTGAACTGTCAAATTAGGAAAACCTTTTGTTTGGGTATGGCAAAATTTTGTTTTGGCACGGAAATGGTTTGTTTGAGTACGGAAATGCAATGTTTGGGTACCGAAAAAGCAGCTGATCATTATTTGTTGTGATGTAAGGAAATCGAGAGTTTTCAGAGATCTCAGCTGTACGGAAACGGGCAATTTTCGTATACAGAGTGATGAAAACAAAATATTTTCCAAAATCTGGAACATAGTTGGATGTCATCTTCTGTGTTTAATCCAATACAAGATCACAAATTAAAAAAATCTTAAGTAAATTAAAATAACATGCCAAAATTGCATGCAAGGGTTGAAATAATTGAATGTTCTTTGCCGATTTTACAAAAGTCGTTTACTTGTTAGGGTCACTGCATTAGCAAATGTTAAGGTTTTGGGACATTACTGAACTTCAAGAAACCTTGGAGTTTTGAATAAAATCCAGGTCCCTAAATTTAATGAAAATTAATTTGTTGAACTTAATTATCAAAGATTAGTGGTGTAAAGAGCCACTAATCTTGAAACATCTTCCTTTGAGAATTAAAGATCGAACTGAGTCACTCTAAATGTGTTACCGACATTGCTAATGAATTGTACTCTCAACAATTTATTACAATTAATTGTTTATCACTTTCTGTGTTGTTCATCATCTTAATTTCCCTTCCGAAAGCTCTTGCCTTATTTGTTCAAAAGATTTATTTTTAGTTTCTGGCATCACAAAAAAAGACACGATAGCACCGAATAAACAAATTAAACTGAACAACATGTAATTGAAATATACACCAAAAATATCTATAAAATTCTGGTACGATTTTAATGTAACTAGCGTGAAAAACGTCGATAACACAGCGGCTAAACTGGAAGCTTTGGCACGAGTGTTGGAATTGAACAGCTCCGAAGTGTAGGCTGTGTGGACAGGACAGATCCCAGCAACGACAGTTCCTGCGTAGATCAATGTTGCTATTGGTGCGGCCCAACTGAAGGCGGATACATTTATGTTCGTATTTGAGTCGAGATAGTAATACACTCCTGCGATCATGAGGCAGATAGAGGCTGCTAAAGAAGACAAGATTATAAGTGGCCTCCTGCCCAGAAAGTCTAT
Source organism: Flexamia atlantica (assembly GCA_035578135.1). NCBI lineage: Eukaryota > Metazoa > Arthropoda > Insecta > Hemiptera > Cicadellidae > Flexamia > Flexamia atlantica. Next base: position 28,899,327 of record JAQJVK010000011.1, read on the forward strand.
AGTGAAAAAGCTAATGCCTGCCCCTAATACTAAAACCAATCCTAGAATCATAGTGATGTATTTTGGAGCTATTGCAAAATCAGGGGTCAGCATGAAATTCCTCGTCGCATACGATGTTGTCGGCATAATTCCGCACAAGATGCGTAACGACCCGGCGAACAGCATGAGATACAGAGCTTTCCTGTCGACTGGGGTTGCTACGACTTCCCTCCAATTGGTCTTTTTCATCCTGTCCTCTTCCACACTCCGTTTCATCTCTTCCAACTCCCGGCGAATTGAGTCTTCAGAACCACTTCGGAACCACTTTAAAGATCTTAGAGCTGCTTCATCATCTCTCTTCATCAGGCAAAAGTACGGACTCTCGGGTTGCACCGCCATCAGTACGAAATAAACCACAGTCGTCGCCAGAGTGAGGTAGGTGAATTCTGTGAACGACAGGAAAGGCCCAGTGCAATACTCGAACAGATATCCGCTCCAGGAGAAAAGAAAAAATAAACTGGTCACAGCACCGCGGTACTCGACACTTGCGATCTCACCCAAGTAGACAGGTGTGGCTGTGAAAACAACACCCACTGCAGCGCCTTGAATGCTTCTCGCGACGAGGAGAGACAAATATGTCTTCCAGTAGAGAATAATAACCCAGCCGAGAGTGAAGAAAGGAGCAGAAACCAGAAGCAGGGGTTTCCGCCCGAAGTGATCCACCAGAATTCCGGAAGGGATGGGGGTGATCATGTTGGCAAACTCTGGAACGGAAATCATCCAGGAGGCCTCCTGGGGAGTCATGGGTATCTCGCTGTCTGGACCGAGCAATTGTGGCAATATCGGCGTGACCCAGCCAAATAAGGTGGCCGCTGCAAACGCTCCCAGACTGGCTGCAAAATAGACAGCTCAATTAGAAAAACAAATAAGGTAAATAAGTAAATGTTTGAGTTTGTAATCGTAATAATGTAAAGAACTAAAATCAAAGTACATTGTCACATGATCCATATCATGTGCTTTTTCATTGAGTTCGGATACAAAATACAAACTAAACACAAGCTATTACACTTGGCTCTCGCCACATTATGTCTTGGCCCTGGGCCTACTTCTCTGCAGGAGCAAGAAAAAAGCAGTCATCTGGTGATGGTAAAAAAGAACAACAAATATACCATTTCTCTACAAAGAAAATAAACATATAAATTGACAGCTGTAGGAAAAGAGCACGACTCTACTCATCAGCTGTTGCCTCATGAATTTAACCCTCGAGTGGGCGTGGTTTTCCTCCACACGAGTTTTTTTTTCATTAAAATAAACAGGCATAATGGGTGTCGGCAGTTGTGTCCGGCTCCGTATACCTTACGCGCCTCATTACAAAGAATACCCTAAAGCTATTTATTCCCCACACCTCCCCTTGGTACCTTGTTATGTGCAATTCAGTGAGGCTGTGTCAGTTTGCGGAGCACCCTCTCCCATAACATAGACAGTGATACCTATTTCATACTAGAAAATTACTGCATTCGATTGAAACATTACACATATTAAGTTGAACAATTAATTGTATCAACCATGAAATGCGATTCCCATTAAAGTTTGTCAACATTTCATTACAGCATTTCATTATAAAACAAGTAAAATGGGTTAAATTTTAAATTTGTGCGATTTAGTAACTCCACATGTGCCCTCTGCCAATTAACTGGTGAAGCGCCCACTCAAGAGTTAAACCTGATCCAAATGCTTCAGGGGTAAGCGGTTCCCATGGCTCAAGATATAGATAATGTGCTAAATGTACCAAATACTTGTTGGTTGGGAAGAAAAAAAATAGCTGATTTTTTCCCAATATTTGTTACTAGCAGAACCCGTGGCTTCGCTCACGATAAAAATTATCGTCTAACCTTGATATGAAGAATATAGAGGACTGAATAGAAAATATTTATATCAAGGAATATGTTATGTAGAGATATGTTTGTTTTATGGCGGAATGTAGGATAAAATGTAGATATCACAGTAGGATGTAGGATACCACAGTAGATAGTGAAGGTTTTCTTCTCACCGTTATAACTCGAAAACGGCCGAACCGATTTTAACACCAAATGTGTCGATTTTAAGGTACTTCCTTGTAGATTTACCATTATGTCCCTGGATTGCCTAGTAGGGCATCAATTAAGTACAGTAAAGGGCTGAATGTTTGAAACAGTTATGGTTTTATCCGTGGGCAGTATTTCAAACTCGATTCACTTAGTTTTTAACTTAAAATATGGACGGGTAGCAAAAGTTTAAGATCAACCACTGATTGCAGCATTTATTTTTCCGTGAAAAGCCGGGACACCGCCGAATTAGATGAAAAAGGAATATTGCCAAACTATTGTAACTGGCATGATTGTAATTAAAAACATAAAGGCCGGCCTAAGGAAATAACTATAGCTCCCGCTGCCTAAAAAGATGGTACCACATAATGAGCTTATGATTAAACGTATAAGGTACGAAACTTAACCAAATGTAACTTTTATATAGTACGAATAACCTAACAAAATCATCAAAACAACCACAAAACCATGATAAAATGAATCAAATTATAAATTAGCTGTAACAACGTATCCGTTTGTGAAGCTAATATGCTTGATTGAATAAAAATTGAAATTTAAACAAAAGATCATCCATTACATTAACATGGGGCATTTTCAAAGCTTCAGCTCCACGAAAAACCTCTAAAAACCTCGAATTAAAAAAATCCGTTCTTGGTGAATGTCAACACTCTGTAAGGAACGTCCATGCAAATTTTCAAGGTTCTAGGTTAAGTAGTTTTGGCTGTACATAGGATAGGTCAGTGGTATTTGACAAAAATACAGTAAAAAAGATAGTATAAATATAACTTACAATCAGGGATTTGTATAATTTATAAATTTTTAAATAAGTAGATCAAAGAATCATATCATTTCAGCACATTCTATTTGTGACTGAAAAACCACTGTTCTTTTCTCTTTCCATCTTACCGGGATTTAGTCTCAGCCACAAAAGGCAGTATGCTCTTCACGTTTAAAACTGCGTAACTCCCGCTACCGAAATATAGATGGTGCCACTTAACTAATTAATGGTGGATTTTATCTAAACTAAATGTAACTTTTATATAGTACATAATTATATCCTTGAAACAAATCAACAAAAATCAATGAAGCCATGATCAAAGAAATCAATTTATTATCATCTGTATCAACGTATTCATTTCCGAAGCTAACTACCAGCTGATTGATTTATGAACATTAAAAATGTAAACAAAAATCGTCCAACATACTTTTAAATGGGAAAATTTGAAAACTTCGGCCTCGCCAAAAACCCCTTTATACTACGAATTTTGTAAAATCCGTTCTTAGCGGATGTCTACGCCCTAAGAGGAGCATACATGCAAAGTTTCAAGGTTCTAGGTCAAGTAGTTTGGGCTGTACGATGTTTCCACTGAGTGGTATTTGACAAATATATAGTAGATAAAAAAATTCCTATAACAAGGAATTGGTTATGGCAATAGGCTGTTAACATTTGGCCATCTCAAATAACAAGGCCACAGCGCTAGTTATGTGAACCATATCCACAATATCTGTACAGTGGGTATCATAAACAAGAAGCACAGTAAGTGGACTTGCCAATCAAAAAACAACATTCAGTCAAATGACATCACAGCTACATTTCAATTTTGTTTGGCTCAAATTGCTGCAAATTAATAACTGATTTATAGTTATGTGGTCTAATAGCTTTTTAAATTGCTCTTTTGTATCACATTTCCATGGATTTCCAACCCCCATTTTTGAACCCTAATATTTTTAGTTTCCTGAGGTAGACATGAGTATTAAGTTTAAGCAGTCAATATATTTATTCAACATAAAATACCTACTAACCTGATGTTCCTGCAAAAACCTGGAGACATAATCCCTTATTGAACCTGTGTAAAACCATTGCAGTTCAATACAAATACTCTTTACAATGATGATTTTGTTGTGAGTGAAAAAAGCTCTAATTTACAATGTGTGATAAAGATACACTCAAAGTGTTATCTGAATTTGGAGGATATAAGCTCTTAACGAACATCTTGAGCATGAAAAGTAGCTGCTGAAAGAAATCAAACAGACAATTGATTGTTTGACGTATATGTACATAAGAAACATAAAATATGACTCAGTGCTTTATAAGTGATCGAGGATATTTCAGCATTTGGCATGTTTCATCTTTTTATCCCGGGCATCATCAGCACACAAGTTTTGACATTGTAACATACTAGGAAACAATGTAGGTTTTTACTGGGAGTAAAAATTCAACAAATCAAATGAGACTTAATGAAAGACGTGTTGTTACTCAGGGACTTTCCTGGTCGTACTCACTGTTATAACCACATTAACGCTGTTTTTAAGAAAACGATTTAAAAAAAGATTGAATTATAATTCTGTCTGTAAGTTTGGTCCTGGTTTGGGATTGGTTATATACCAGAAATGTACAATATTTTTGATTAAAAATAGCATTGGAAAGGCCCAAAAAAACTAATTCTCTTAATACAATATTTATCAGTGCCGGATTTACCACTAGGCCCACTGAACCCAGGCCTAGGACCACGCGGCGATAGGGGGCTGCGCACGGGAGAAAATAAGTCATCCATAGTAAATCGGGCTTAATTGGGCGATAATTGGGCTTAAAGAAATGAAATACAACAAATATATCCGTCTACAGCCCAAGAAGAGTTAAGCCACTTACATATCACGCTTACATTCTTGAATGATATAACGATGCACTTACAGATGTATAAATCCAGGAATGTAAAGAAAACCAATTGCACACCATTTAACAATTTATTCAATGGATGTTCAAAGAACTGTACATAATAAATTAGACAGCGACTTGAGACAGTAATAGCCAAGACATAGCAGTATCAATTGTTACAATTTGTTCTCCACTCAGAAAAACTTATTGTCCTATATTAAAAACTTTGAGTCTATAAATACCTTATAGACCTTAAAGCTGCATTACACAAAACAATCATTACTTAAGTTTCATATCCTTTCTCTGAATCACTGATTTACAACTGTAATAGGTATAAACTTACCTGAGTATGCTACTAGAGTTACTCAAATCAGTCCTATGATGGATTACGCATTTCGAGGATCAACACATCACTTTTAGACCTGTTTAATTGCCGTCGAAATTGCTTGGGGCATAGGTGCAATTAAAATAGTCACATTGGATATCGCTCCGATATGGAAAAGGTTGAACGGTTTCCTTCCCTTCCATATGTACTTCAATTAAAGAGTACAAAATAAATATTGAACCTATTCTAAAAGAAATGTTATCTTTTTAACCATCAAAATATATCACTGGGAATAAAACCAAATTGTATATTTATCCCTGAAATATTATTAAAACATTCTTTAAACTTCAAATTTTAGAAAAATTCTCAGCAGAATCCTTATTGTTTTCACGCCATGTCCCATGGCAATATATTGAGTACGCTCAAAATAGCCCCAAGTGGCTTTCATAGCAATTAGACGAATCTGAAGGATGTATATCCTCAAAACATGTAATCCGTCACAGATTTGATATGAATCACACTGGTAGCATACTCAGGAAAAGTTATACCTTTTAGTCATCACAAAAGCATTCACGTTCACTCTCCACATAAATTATATCACCACATATGAAATAAAAGATATATCTTTTTTACATAAAATTGCTTAGCTTATGTACAAAAATTCATAAAACGTCTTGACTAGTCGGTTGACAAGTTGCATTCATTGTCATAACAAACATCCAAAGGAGAAAGTAAGAAATCTTAAAGTAATACAAATAAATTGCTTAAATGTTCTGAAACCTATTATAGTTGATTACTGATTAGTAACTAAAACCTCTTTGAAATCCTAATAAACTATAACTTAAAACGTATTAAAAAGAACAAATTGATTATTTCTGTATCAAGCTATCAAGCTGCAACTCTTAAAACTATGTTATAAACAGAATCGATTGTACATACATAAAAGCGTATGAGTTCCAAAAAGTATTTACAATTATGAATTATTGGATTTACTGATACTAAAATGTATCAGAACAGAATTCAAGATAATATTACAAGAATAACAAGTATAAGTATGCCCACACTCACAATAATAAAAAAGGAAGACTTTCCATAGTCTGTTCTCTGTTGGATTTGACAAGTTGTTTGTTATTTACAGCAATGAATTTAGTATAGGACTTATGTTTTATTGTTTTTGAATCAAAAGATCAATGAGGGGGGTGGTCTCCTATGTGAAAAACATTGATCTGGATGAATAACAGCCAAACTTTGATCAGAGAATTTTTTTAGTGTCGAGAAACAAATTGTCTCTATAGCTGTGGTTGTTAATTTGGACACATAATTTGGTTTACATGTCTTCCAATACCCTGACTTTATCAATTAATCCATCAATAACAATGAAAATATAGCAATAACACCAATGTGTTAATATGACACACAATAACTGACTTAATTATACATGTTAAGTAAACAGCAAGCAAATTATGTTATTTATTTTTTTACTTTAACCTGAGAAGAAAAAAATTAATTACAACCTGCATAAGTTCTCCAGTTTAGCCAAATAAGATACACTAAAATGTAAAAATATGGAATATGTTGCAAATTTTATCTTGCAGAATTTATAACTTTATGCGCACATTTAATCCTGATCAATATTTAAAAAAAAATTTATAACAAAAAATTGCGCAGTAATTGTCTTTATCACAACTTTAATCATGACTTTTCTACCGATTTTGAAGTCCTAGTTTTCTAATACTTTAGAGGACTATGATCCAAGCAGTGGAAAAGCGAGTGAATGAAAAGTTCAAATAAAAAATAACCACAAACAACTAAAATATAATTAACAAAACCTTGATACAAGAAAATAAAAAAACATTCCTTACCTGATAAAACAAAACTAATAAGTGAAGCGATTAAATCTACAGTTGGTGCGTTTTACCTTGAGCTATGGCCTACTACGTCAAACATTGTTTATTCTCAATGATCTGGGACAGTAAATAATTAATTAATTTAACAAATTAACTTCAACAAACAATGTTTAATCACCAATATCCAGCAGCAGGAAAATGAATTCTGTTTCAACAAACGTTAACTTTGTTTGTTTACAAATTACAGTAAAGATATAAATAAACAGGTGTTAGAAAATGTTAACATGTCAGTCTAGTACGACTTTAGGGATTAGCTGTGATGTCCTGATGACTTCTGACTCCACTTCAACTGCTTCAGGTGTAAATGGTTCCCACAGCTAAAGATAAAACGAATAAACTGTTCCAAAATATTTAATATAAAAGTCAGATAACGTCCAAAAACGACACAAATTTCGACCTTCAAATCATATATAATATTTAAACCAATAAAAAATACCAGATCAACCCCATCAAATATTAAAAAAGTTATTTCCTAAAACAAATTTTACAAGAATCTAAAAAAAAAAATTATTCTGGGATAAAACAGGTGTTTTTACTTCTGACCATCCTACACTTGGTGTCTCGAAAAGTCGGAAATCGGAAAACACGCATCAGAAGGTGACGTGGTGTAAGGCACAGCGAGGGCGGGGACGGGGGAGGGGGCAGGGCTAGACGAAGGCGGGGCCCGGAGGCGGCAGTCACGAGGGCCGAGGAATGAGCGGGGTGCGTTCCTGCGTACGTGAGGAGCTCGGTCCCCCGCGCAGCCACACGCTACCTTCGTGGTAGCCTCTCCGCCGCATCTGCCTGCGGACGGGAACACAAGAGGTTAATAATAATAATAAATATTCTTTGTTGTCATCTGTCACAAGTAAATAGACAGTGTCATCCACATAATCATGAAACATGTAACAATTTCTTAATCCTAATAAATAACTATCCCATTAGCAATATGCAATGTATTTTAACATTAGACAGAACTTGAGATGCTGGGTACTTTGAAATCAACAATAGTATGGATCAAATGACTTTATCCAGTCTGGCTGTAAAAATAATATTAATCTTAGCACTGGGCTTTAGGACGACTTGGGACAAGTTATTTTAAACAGACTGTGGACAAGAGCAAATTTAAAGACAAGGTTGAGTTAACGTGGTCTATAAGTGAAATATATTTTTGAATGTAACAAACAGTTAACATGAATAGTTGTCACTAAACTGTGTTAAATACTGTTCACACCAATTTATTTTGATTTGTAAAGTCAAAAAATAAAAGAATAAAAAAATGTATTCAAAATACTGAAATGTATTGAAATTATAACATGGACTAAATCCATTTTGAAAATCCATGATCAAAATCCATTTTGAAATTATAGAACTATTAGAACTATTTTTGACACTACAACTCATAAAAAAAAACAAAAGGCTTCTGTGAGGTCTAATTTTTAAATTGTAAAAATATTGATCAGATTTTATTTTTCTGGAATTTTGTTAAGAAAACATGTTTTTCCATATAAATCTAGTCATGCTGGCTCATCACAACTATTCTTCATTCAGTGAAAGTGTAAAGTCAAGTTATTTTAGTATACTCAACAACTTTGTGTTAAGGAGTATTTGTCGGTCTTTTAATTAATTTCATTTTTGGTATGAGATGATCAAATCCTCCTGGTTTATTGCCAAAGAACTAATATTGAGTAAATAAAAAACATAAGTAACCTTATAACAAGATTATTACTCCACACTCATGCTGAATGAAGTAATTTGCCTTGCGATTCCTTGCCCTTCCCTACATCATCTCCGAAACTTGCCTTCAAGTAGGTCGATCCTAAATAATATTTAGGGCGGAGAATTCGAGGCACCTATAGCACACTCTTTCCCACAAGTCAGCCCACTTCTCTTTACATTTATTTCTTATTTTCCACCTAATCGAGCCCTAATATGTATCCAAACCATTTATTAAGCACTGGTTTACCAGCACAACAAAACGAGACAAACAGTCAAAATATCACATGAACTTGCCTCATATACACATTTTAGCTGCAGAATTTTTTTGCTGAATCCTATTCAACAAAGTCCGAAGAACCAGAGAGACCTGCATGAATGCCACTCAAGGCTGGTTTACATTGGTCGATCAGGAGGGTGAGAAGAAAGGTGAGTTAGTACACAACCAATGTAAACCGGACATGACACATGGGCGATTTGAGAGGCAGACAAGTGGACAATTCCAATCCTAGCAAATTGGCCGAGTTACCTGAGTTACTCGACTGATATAAGCCAGCTGTTAAGAATAGATAATTCAGGTTTGATTAGCTTTGAGTTACCTGTAGTGAACCTCGTGGAGGTAGAGTGTGCTGAGACTCATGTCAGTCATGGGGTCGGGTTCTGGCATCACACTGCCCCCCAGTGAAGGCTCACCGGAGCTGAAACAACACGATCACTTAAAGAGAAGAAAAAAAGAAAAGGTGTTGGTGAAAAGATTCAACCTGCTGTCAAAATCCAGCCTGCCTTAGTTAAAAATTATAATTCCCAAAACCTCAATTGGCAAAATATGAGTGATACAGACCAAAGACCTTGCAATGAAATTCACCAATTGGTACCATATTTCTGTTTGCTGGTGCTTATCATATTTCAACTTGCATACATTGTTACTGCCAGGAAAAACATTCAACTTTTTTACTTGGATCTCAATAAACTTGTTTTTTGAGGTATCGACAGATTGAAATAAATTTGATTTAGGTATCGATATAAAACTAAAAATTTAGTAAAATTTCCAGAATTGTTTTGAAATCTAAGACTAATTCCAGACTTTTCAAAACCATTACACAATTCATGACTATTTCAAGACTTGTCAAGACCATTATGAGATTCAAGACTAATTCCTGGCTTTCAAGATTTTCAAGACACCGTGAATGTTCGGTACTGACCTGCCCTGAGGGTTGTGTATCGGCCCCTCGGCGCGGCTGGTGCGCATGTGTATGGTGTTGGAGGGGGAGAGGGGGGAGGGCGCGGGCGGCACGGCCCCCGGTCGCATCAGCATCTCGCTCAGCTGCAACAGACGGCAGTGTTACCACCACGACAGACAGGCAGTGTTACTACTACAGCAGGCCAGTCAGTAATATACATTATACATTGCTTCAAAATGGCGACCCACCCAGACAGGTATTTTAAGCCAAGTATGAATGACAGATGAGTGAAAGATGATTGTGGCGCGATTTGTAGTCTTGTTACTGACTAAGGCCGACATGTTCCTTAGACAGAACTGTTAATTAAAAGCCCAGCAGCCAATGGGAACTACGGGACCTACATTTTAATGTGGAATCTGTACCACTAATTTTCCTGGTTTACATTTTACGAAATGGTCTAATTATGAGGACAATCTTATGAACATAGATTCAATAGTGCAGACGTTAATCCCCACAAGGGAACACCGCGTCCACAAGCTATCGTTCATAACCATCTATAATTCCAGACTTCCAAGTAGCTGGATTACAGGACATGCCACTGTCTCAGCCATATCACAAGGAGATATGATACTATTAGCAGAAGTACCACATAATAGTATTTTTGTTACCCTCTGATTTTGTCAGGTTGACAATATGAGGGGAAACAATTTTGTTCCTTGCATTACTAACCTAAAATCAAACAACTCACTGTTAGGAGTCAAACCATTTGATTGATCAAACAACAAAATAGATTTTCAAAGATTTGAAGATATAAAATTGGCATAATTGTGTTCCCTTACATCCATTTAAGAAAATACAAAAACATTTAGAATTAGCTATTAGCATTTATGACATATTTTTAAGAGGTTATTTAAATTTTGTTTTTTCTTCTAAGATTAGAATTGTTTCAAAATGTTGTTAAAAAATAGTATTTCATTACTAAATTACTACTCCCCCTCATAATGCCAACCTCACAAAATGAAAGGGCCACTTTTTCATCAAATGCACTACCTACAACAGTACCTCTGGTAATAGTCTGTAACCTCCTCTGTGTTACCACTACACCCAGCCAAACAGTGTTACCAAACTAACAAAGAGAATTCTTACTTAAATATTTTATTCAAATTGTTAATTTACCAAGAAAAAGAAACATTGTAGATTACGTGTTGCTCATAACTATTTCAAATAAAATGTTATGACAACACTTTAATCTATAAAAAACTTATTTAATTTACACAGGTGATTTATTTCAAGATCGGTCATTCATGTCGATCTGAAGGGGGCAACAAAGAGTGCCGAAATCTATCAATTGTGTACATTAAATAAGTTTTGTATAAATATAAATTAAAGTGTTGTTTTGATATAATATAGTGTTTTATTTATAAAAAAAAATTTAAAAGTTGTGGATAAAGCAAGCACAAGTATACAAAACATTATTCTTCCTTTGATAACTCTTACCTGGATGTTTTGCTTGCCTTAGAGTTTTTGATATCTTAGTTCAAGAGTTTGAGGGTTAAGTTCTTAGCATACCTGCATATATTTGGTGGGTTTGGACTACTATTTTATCAAGCGTTGGGATTCTTTCCTACATATATGCTGTTTACATATATTCTAACATAAAAAAATTAAGTAAATTCATAGATATAAATGTTTCCAAAATATATGTGAGGATATCACAAGATTGTTTATATTACTAATATTTTAAACCTGAAGTAGTATTTAACAACACAATTTTAAAAAATAATTTCAAATGTATTTTCACTGTACTATAAATTCGAGAACATTTTAAAAACATAAAGTGATTGTATTTATCCAACCTGACAGTGGGTTCTGCAGCATTTTTATAAGGGGTGTATTTTGACTCGAGGCACACCCTTCATATGTTTTTTAACTAAAATTTCCTTAAGTTTGCACCTCTTACTGACATTTTAGGGCTAAAAATCTCTAATCCTTAAATAAACCAAATCTTAGGTACAATTCTCAGACTTAGTGATAAATTTAAAATTTAATCTTAGTTAAGTATCAAGATAGAAAAAACTAAAATTACTCAAATTTACTTTACTGACTAAAACATGTGATTATCTGTGAACAATGTTAAAAACAAACTATTCTCATATGTTTTTTATTATTATTAAATAAAAACTACAAAACACAACAAAATATATGAATGAAACCAAAGAAAGGTTTACTGAATAAAACATGTTCAATTTTGTTTTGGTGAAAAGTTATAAAGGCAAGAAGAGTTATAAATAAGTTTACGATATTAATTATTCCAAAAGCTACAAACAGTGAAATGACTTTTATAGGATGGATTATCCACATTGTACTGGCAGGAATGTTTATCATTGGAACAATTTTAGAAATCACATCTACACTGCAGTACTTGAGGTATCGAAATAACAAAACAAAGACAAAACATCTTTCTGGAAATATACCACATCAGACATCACTCAGTACTCGGCCTCAGGTCTCATCCGGGTGGAATAAAGGATTAATGTTTAGCAAGCAAAACGAAAAAGACCTACCGATAGAGAAAGACCTACAAACAAAGACAGAACAACTATAGGAAAGACTACTAAATAAACTAAATTTAGGGAAGACTACAATTCTTTTTACAATCCCACAATTGAAATTCTAAATTTCCTATAATTACATTAAATACAGTTTCTAAGAAATCTGCACTGTTTGATTTAATGTATTTCCTCTTTTTTTGCAATGGAAGTTATTTTTTGGTGTCTCCTGTGATAATTATTTACTGGCAGAGATTTTCTAACTAAGGTAATGTGGTATGAGTTTCATATCTGATCTTATGCCATTTGTTCCTAAAGCAGACGACTGAGTTGTATTTCAACATATTGAACGATCTAACGATATTCAAACTTCGATATATAGCTTGTTGTAACCTGGTAGCAACCTTTTTTTGTACTAAATTTCTTTCTGGACCCTAATTATCCTTCCTGATTCACTCCCAGTCCCTTATTTTCTACTTGTACCCCTATCAGGGCATGGCCCTAAGCCCGAGCTTTTTTTTAATGGCTCATGGCTTTACTTCAGCATGGTGTTGCAACACAGCAGAATTAGCTTATTGTGCACCCTCCGCCCTTTCAGGCTTCCAGGCCTTCACTCTCCGTCAAATCCCGAGGTTCTTAACAAACCTTGAGATCTTCTTGATGAAGGTACCTCTTGTCACAGCGCTTCCGTATGATAAAATTGCTTAGAGCCGAGGCCGAGAGTCGAACCCGGGTCGGCTGAGTGAGAACTCGGAATGCTACCAACTAAGCTACGGGCTGTAGAAGCCCGAGCTTGCTGGGCACGGGTAAATCGGGCACTGTAATTGGTCTCTGCCACTTTATATACCAATAGTTTATGACAACCCAAGTCTGTAATCTGAACCAGGTATTGTAGCGGTCTTTCAGTGATCAACTTTGGTCCCCTACCAGCAAGACTGGGTTTTTTACGGAGTAAAACAATTGCTTTTAATGAAAAGCGGACCAAATCCTTCAAATTTTGCAGGTTGATGGTTGGGCAGAGTACTAAAGTCAATTTTAATGTTACAAGTCCGACACAAACGCCTACATTCTATCAGCTACAATGTACTCCAACCACCTAAACTCAGCCAAACCTACTCCATGTACCTCATCAATTTTCCTTTCAATTCTTCTTTATTATTTCGCCAAAGGCTCCAAATTGTCTGAGGAATCGCGTAGAGGAAATTCCCTTCCCTTCCGGTAGCCAGTTTACCAAACTTAATTCTACTTCAGGGCTTGTAACAGTTCTTGAGGTTGAAAAAAATAAAAAAAATAACTCAAATAAGAAAAAAAATAACCAAAAAATAACCTTTTGTACACAAAAAGTGCGGCTAAAAATTAGAAAACCGGCGTTATATTGGGAATAATGCATTCTTAACCTTGGTAAAAAAGAAAATCTCGACAGACTAATCACAAATCTGCCTAGATTTGACAGCGAGACTTGGTTTTCACGCAACGAGACTTAGTTTTCACACATTTTAGGATGATGAGATTCGTCTGCCACGATGCTCCTATGAGATCGACTGACAGACGAATACTGTAAACAGGGCTTGTAGCCGTTCTTGAGGTTGAAAAAAATAAAAAAAAATAACCAAAATTCCAAAAAAAATAACAAAAATAACCGATTTCCAAAAAAATAACAAAAAATAACCTAGAGCAAAAAAATAACAAAAAAATAAAAAAAATAACCTGTTACAAGCCCTGCTACTTGGAGATGGTTTACACAACCAGTGCAGTGCACAGTCCCCAGTGAGAACAAAAGAAATAGCAGTATATTTCATACTCAGAGCCAACATGATGTTTTGCAAGCTCATGAGATTGTTTTTCAAGTTTGAGACGTAGTAGTATAAATTCAGGAGCCTGAAAATCCCCTTTTTTCTGAGGTGTGCATGCGTTTTTCACCATACTTTATCATAAAAAAAACAGACAACATTTCAAAACGTATTAAGTATGTGTACTGTACTCGCCCCCAGCCCTACTGTCCACTGTACTGTACTCACCCCCTGGCCGAGGGACGACAGAGAGTTGTCGTACAGCAGCTGCGTGGGCTGTGTGGCCTCACGCCGGGCCTGCGTGCGCAGTGCAGACACAAACGTCTCAGCCTCCGTGGGCGGCCGCCACTCGGGGTTGGTCACCGTGAAGTGTACCAGCGACAGCTCTGTCTTCCCGTCCTCCGCCTGCGATAACAAAGATTTGTTATGAATCGATTCAGATAAAATTTTATAGTTACCGTATGAAAAATAAGAATTTTTACGTTCAAGTTATGACACAAATATTTGTATCAAGTTATGACACAAATATTTGTTTCGTTCAATATATTATGTTATGATGACAAATATTTGTTATGTTCAGTTTGATAAGTTATGACAACAATGATATTCAATTTGTTGCTTTTAATTTGTTAAGGTATTACAACAAAGATTCATTATGTAAAATTTTTAAGTTATGACAACAAAGACTTGTTACGGTCAATTTGTTAAGCTATGATAACAAAGATTCGTTACGTTATTATGACTAACATTGTTATGTTAATTTGTTATGACAAATAAGATTCGTTGTTCAGTTTGTTTAAGACTACAAAGATTCAATTTTATGGGTCTTTAGGAAATACCTCATAACATGGGTATTAAAGGGTAAAACACAAAAATAAACAGGAAAAGTCCAATATTTCAGTCCAAAGATTTGGACCTTTCTTGAGGGAGGAGATAGAGTAAGTATTTCTCCATCCCTTCTCCCTTGAGAAAGGTCCAATTGGTTGTTAAGAAATATTGGACTCTTTCCTGTTTTATTTTTGGAAAACCAATTGTTTCCTCTGGAGTACGAATTCTATGTGGTATTTCCTAAAAGATAACACTACTTATAAAGTAATGCTTCGTCAGTTGTTTAAAACTTAAAGTAGATACACTTTACTTCATTTATTGATGTTTTCTGTAACCGTTAGTTCTGATTAAGCAGTTGATTGGCAATTGTATGGAGCTGTTTGAAATCCAGACAAAGAACTACCTTTGCACTCTAACTTATACTTGGCCAGAAATATAGAATAAATTTACTTATATAAATATAAAATAAATTAAGTTTTATAAAAATATAAAATTTAAAAAATAACACAATTTTGTGGGTACTTTTTTAATTTATAAGTTATCTAACAGACCGTAATGATGGCCAGCACATGAAATAGTACTATGGTACTGATTCAACCAATGGTACTACTATAATACAATAGTTCACAAAAACCCCTTATCATAGTATACTATCAATCTTTCAATCGGCTATATATTTGAAATACAATTTAATAAATATATATTTAAAATAAATTTAAAATATATTCAAAAACCAAACCCTCGACGCACCTGGTTATACTGGTTAGGCGGCTGCGCGGGCGCGACTGTGGGGGGAGCCACGTTGGTCTGCCACGCAGGGTTGCCATGACGACGGACGTCCATCTGCGCGAACGAGCAGACATCGCCGACGCCGACGACTTCCACGGTGAAGTTACGGAAGAAGTCTACAATGTCCAGTGCGCGCGGACGGAGGTAGAAGAAGAGGACGAGGGGTGTCACCACTGGGGAGAGAAGCTCGCCGAGCAGGTAAGTCTGTTGGAGGGAGATTTAAGGTTAGTTACTTAAATGCCAACCCAAATATTTAGAACAACATTTTGAAGAAAAAAACAAATATTAGATTATTTGTACGGTGCAATTAGGTCAAAACCTCGACATCCAAAAAAATATTTTCTGGCTAGGACCAAATTGTTCAATATACTTCCCCCAATATGTAAAAAAATGGTTACACACGGCTCTGATGAATTTTTATCAAATTGGGAAACTAATATGATATAGTAATTATTTTAATGGTTTCAAAACTAAAAAACCACATATACAGAGAAGAAATAAGAAAAAACCTCTAATTCAAAAAAGGAATTTACTTATATAAATTTATCGATAAAAAAATGTATTGACAAGTTATGAAGTAAATTACTAATGGTGGTTAAAGATGGGATTAACTGTGTCAAAAAAGGATTTTGGGTAAACGGCAAGAGTAACACTTGACTCAAACTCTCGAGTATTCAGCTACAACTCAAGTTAGCTAATCTACAAAACTCGGCTTGAAAAATATTCAATCCTCGAGTGCATGCATACCCACAAAATTTATATCAATTGACATTAAATTTCACCCCAACAATATTGGGTCTCTGTCTGGATTCACAAAGTACGTCAACTCTGACATTGGTTTGAAGAAGTTTAGTTTATGGTTTCAGACCAAAATAACCCAGCACAGAAGGTCATGTGACTTTCTCCTTTATGTCAACTGACCAGGTTGAACAAACACGCTCCCCCATATTTGTTTGCAAAAATACCTATTTCAGGCATATGAAACTATATTTCTTATAAATAAAAAGGTAGAATAATATTATATTATTTTCAATGTGATATTTCGATCAGTAGAACCTCATTTCCGCCCGGTACTCACCGCCTTGTACTGGAACAGCTGGCTGAGTTCGTTGCGCACTCGCGTGGTGTGAGCGTTGCCGCGCCAGTTGTCCGGGAGGTAATGCACCTGCGCGAGTATCGCTGTCATCAGGTTCTCCGGACACCACACCAGGTTCTCGTCGGGAATGAACACTCTGCGGACGAGAACGGTGGTTAGAAACTGTTTTAAGTTTGATACTGTAAATACACACTCTACCTCGTCACATTACGGATACTGATGAATATATTAAATAAATAAATAATTATTCCTGTGTTTTATTTGATCTTTGTAGTTTGAAATGTAGTCTTATAGGCCTTGGCGTTCTCTGGTGGACCTAAAAACTCAGAGAATGAAACACTGTTACAAAGAATTAGGCTGATATTTATTATTAAAATACAAATAGTATTAGGAAGAAGTATGAAAGGGACTAACAAAAATGTTACAATGGTTGGGGTGTTTACATTGTGTAGACCTACTAATTAATATGTTAAATCCAATTGAATGTCCTCGACTTACTCAGGGTTCACATAAAATTTATATTATATTATCTCAGTGGGGTTCGTGCCGACTGTTAACTTATTTTGTGAATCCAGAACTGTTTTGAAAGAAAATTAATGACCAATGGTTAACTTAAATTTAGGTTTATCAGTTCAACAATCCAATTAACTGTTTCATAAATAAAATGCCGAATTGTTTTTTAAGTCCTTGATGAAAAGTTATAATTGAATTTAAATTTGGTACGGTTTTGAGTCTTGATTTAAATGAAATAGGTTGATGGATTTTTGTTTTTAATTTATGTTATGTCCTTGGTAATGTGTTGGATGCTTCTTACCAAATCAGCTTACAAATTGTCTTCACCCAGTACTTATCAATTTGAATTTCTTAAGGTTCAAAAAAAAAAAGGACAAGTTAAATTGTACTTGGGCTAAGTTTATTCCCTACTTTACCGTGGTTAGCGATTCAAGTCTAACCAGGACTTGGGATTTTCTTTTTAAATAAAATTAGGTTCTTGGACCTTGAATTAAATGTTAGTACATTAACACTATGAAGGTCTGGTAGAGAAGAAGGTAGAAATCCATGGCACATGCATGCTGCATTGTTAGTTGCACAGGGTTCACAAATCTTGAAGAAACCATATGTTGAAGCACAGACACTGGAATTTGGGATTATTTATGGAACCTAATTTAGAATTTTATATCTTATATTAAATTTATTTAGTGATTGCAACTTTCTTACAATATTTATATCTAATTATTATATTATTCAAACATCGGGGCCTATTAAATTGGGATCTACTGTGTATTTTACCAGAAATTTAATTTGAAATAAGTAAATAATGTGGTTTATTAAAATTTGCTAATTTATGTTAAAAATATATACTAGCCTATTTCTATTGATGACTTTCTGAGGGGTGATGATGATAACACTTTTTAAATACACAACTGAACAAACATATTAAATCATATGAGTAATTAATTACTCTTTTGTTACTATAGGAATATTGAATTATGATTTAAAAAACATATTATTTATTTATCAGATAGCCAACTAAATAAGAACAAGTTACATAGGGTGAATTACTACAACTAAATGCATGGTATGAATGAAACATTACAATACATTAATCATTCCTTAAAAATGGGGACCTACCCAGGTAGGTATTTTATGCCAAGTATGAATGACAGATGAGAGAAGGATGAATGTGGCGTGATCTTGTAATCTTGTTACTAAAGTCGACATGTTCCTTAGACAGGAGTGTTAATTAATAGCCCAACTGTCGATGGCAACTACGGGATCTACATTTTAACATGGGATCCGAACCACTATTTTGCCTGGTTTACAATTTTCAAACTGGTCTAATTATGAGGACGGTCTTATGAATGTAGTATTCAATAGTGCGGGTTAATGCCCATTAGGGACACCATGTCCACAAGCCATCGTTCATAACCATCCACAATTCATGACCTCTAAGTAGCTGGATTACAGGACACGCCACCTTGTGGTGATAGTTTAATGCATGGGAGCGAGGAATTGCATTTAAGCTACAATTGTTTTGTTTTGGAATGAGGAATATTGTTTACTCTCCCTCCAAAAGTCATAAATACCCCCGTCGCAGCAAACCTGCGTACTCAGCGAATTTCCAAGTACAATATATCCAGTAATTAATCCATTATTACGAAAACAAATAGTAATAAACAAGTGATATATTTATATATTATAGCTTAGAGAGTAAATAGGAAATTGGGTAAGCCAACATTCTGCTGCCCTGATACTAAAGCCGGCTCCACACATGCGTCATTCGGCATGCACCGAATGTTCGACGTTCGGCGAACTATTTGTCTCGCTATAGAACCTACAATGAACAAGCACCAATGTTTGCTGTTTGCCAAATATAGAAACACCCATCCACACTACTCGTGATTTGGCGAATCGCTGCTCGCTGCATGCCGAATGACGCATGTGTGGAGCCGGCTTGAAAACACGGGGGAAAAAATGCGAAGCGGTAATATCTCGGAGACCAATGGACTTAGAGAAATGATTTAAAGAGACCAAATTATTTGTTTTTTCGAGCTAAATCCAATGGTGCAAACAATAATTGGATAAATATAATTTTTCAATTTGAAAAACTCAAAAAACCCATTTTTGGGGGGTAAAATGGGGCCTCTACCCCACTTTGGGTATGTCGATCTGGCTGGTTTACGAACTTGTCCAAGAGAATCTAGTTTTCCATGTCTGTACCAAATTTTATTACGATCGGAGGATATTTACGAGAGTTATCGTGCTAACAAAACTCAAAAAATGAAAATTCTATTTCCCATATAAGCCCATGTTAAATTTTGAAACAAATCGTGATTTTTGCAGGTAAAATGCGTTTTCACAATAAACTCACTTCATATCCAGAAAGTAAACATAAAAAGCTGTCAATTAATATAAATATTAATATGATTGCTGAGGTTACCCTGAACGGATATTTTTTGTCCATTCTGTTCTGTTAAAACGACGGTAATAGCTTTATTTCTAAGGAAATTCGCTAAAAGTTTTGCAAATGACAACCAAATGTGCAATCACATTTAGGTTTTATTGCTTTTGTTCTCAATAACTTTAAAGCAAAATATGTTGATAATAATTTTAAACATCAAGACATTGTCTGAAAAATCTCTCAATTTAGAATTTAAACGTCAAAATAGGCATTATTATAGAAGGTGGATTATTAGGCATTGAAAAAGATAAAAAAGTTTTACAACACTTATGAAATATTTAAACTTATGCTGTACTCTAGGTCATTAAATATACATAAAAGAAAGGAAAATAACCATTACCCTTTTTTCATGTATGTTTTTTCCTATTGTCTTGTATGTGAGTACAGTAGTTAGAGTAAATAAGTGTTGTGAGTAATTTTTATCTACATGCAGTTGAAGAACCACACGTTCCATACTAATCAAGAAGTAATTTGGGTAAGTCTGAAAAATTGGTCAGCAAGAAAATGAGTGACCGAAGGGGACAATTAATTGTAGGGGGGGAATACAGGAAACGAAGGGTACTGGAAAATTTGTGTGTTGCCAAAGAAATTAGGTTACCAAATTGTTGGGTTACCGTTCAGAAATATTTAGCCAGAATAAGCAATTGGGATTGATTGAGACAATGTACGCAATACCTGAAAATAGTGTACACAATACCAACAAGACGTAACCCCCCCTGATACTGTGTCCACAATATCATGTACACAATACCTGAAGCTGGCGATAATTGCTCCGAGCACTGTGATGGCCGTGAGAACATGTTCGGCTGTCAGAACATCTTCATCGTACACTGTCAGAGCCAGTAGGACTGCCAGTAGTGCACCGGACACGAAGACCACGTTCCTGTGACACACAACACACAAATTACGACAAAGGTTGTTCCATTCAGTGCATGAAAAATAAACTTCTTATCTGAGTCTCTGTCTAAAATAAATGTTTAACTTTTACTCTCTTTAGCATATTGCAGTTTACGGCTGGGTATATAAAGAGTGTGGTGATTGTGTGATGCGAGTTCAGTAGAAGATATTTTTAAATGGTCCTAACCACCTAAACTCCCTACTGTCGAGTATTAGTCATTCATCATCTAGTCATATGTTTTAAAAAATGTTTATATTGTTTCAATAAGTAATAAAATTTCTGTATTAACTAAACAAGTATTGTTACTAATTAGAAGCAGTGAAACCATTGATAATCTAAATAATGGAGCAAAAACTTGGAGGTTCAAAATAATTGTGTATTTAACTGCTACTTTGTCTCGGAAGTGTAATTTGCTTTAATTACAAACAACCAAACTAGGTTACAATTCACAAAACCATTATATTTCCTTACTACTCTCAAACCTAGATTCAACCAAATCTAAGCTAATCTACTTTAACCAATCCGCTCCTAACCTAACTTAACCCATCCTAGCCTCACCTAAACTATCCTAACCTATCTTAACCTAACCTAACCCAAGACTCACTTGGCAATGATGGTCATGACGGGGGAAGTGAAGACGTTCATGTACTTGCTGGCCGGGCGGTAGGCGCGGTTGAGTCTCGCTTTGAGCTTGTGGTCCAGCCTAACCTAACCTGACATATCCTAACCTACAGTAACCTAACCTATCTTAACCTAACCTAATCTATCCTTACCTATCTTTACCTAACCCAGGATTCATTTGGCGATGATGGTTAGGTTAGGTAAGGTTAAGTTAGGTTTAATAAGGTAAGGTAATGTATGGTTAGGTTTAATAAGGTAAGGTAAGGTATGGTTATGTAAGGTTAGATTAGGATACGGTAGGTTAAGACTCACTTGGCGATGATGGTTAGGCCTAGGGTAGGTTAGGTTACAACTCACTTGGCGATGATGGTTAGGCCTAGGGGTTTAGGTTACAACTCACTTGGCGATGATGGTTAGGCCTAGGGGTTTAGGTTACAACTCACTTGGCGATGATGGTTAGGCCTAGGGGTTTAAGTTACAACTCACTTGGCGATGATGGCTAGGCCTAGGGGTTTAGGTTACAACTCACTTGGCGATAATGGTTAGGCCTAGGGGTTTAAGTTACAACTCACTTGGCGATGATGGCTAGGCCTAGGGGTTTAGGTTACAACTCACTTGGCGATGATGGTTAGGCCTAGGGGTTTAGGTTACAACTCACTTGGCGATGATGGCTAGGCCTAGGGGTTTAGGTTACAACTCACTTGGCGATGATGGTTAGGCCTAGGGGTTTAGGTTACAACTCACTTGGCGATGATGGTTAGGCCTAGGGGTTTAGGTTACAACTCACTTGGCGATGATGGTCATGACAGGGGAAGTGAAGATGTTCATGTACTTGCTGGCCGGGCGGTAAGCGCGGTTGAGTCGCGCGTTCAGCTCGTGGTCCAGCTCGTTGAAGTGGCGCAGGTACAGTCGCCCGTACTGCGACCAGCACCGTGACCCCAGACTGCCAGGCTCCCGCTTAATGGCCTGCGGAACAAACAAAAAACGCAATCAAAATATATTTATTTCATAAAATGTACATGATACATAGTGTCTTTATTGGACTTAACCTAAATACAATTCATTCTGACTCAGATAAACAATCAAAAATACATAGATTATAAAGTTTAAAATAAAAATAATAATAAAATCAAATTTAGTTCAGAATTTAAAAAAGTGAAATCATTGATCATGGAAGAAATCTTAAACATTGGAATCATTCAAACCTGCAAACTGTAAAAAGCAAACGATAGAAAATACTGGACCAAAGATACCATTCACTATGAGAAAGTTACTATATTACTATATAGTTGACATAATCTAAAAATATATGGTTTAAGTGGTGTCAAATATCTATTGATGAGTTAAGTAATTGAAAAACTCTTCAGCTGAATAAAAAGCTGAATCAATGAAAAATCTTTTTTGAGAGCTTAGAAATTTATTTTGATCCCTCACTAATTTTATCTCTTGTGGTAGACTTAACTAAAAACCTAAACAAAAACTAAACTTTTTGTTTTGAAATTCAATGTTGATGCTGGTGAGTATATATTTTTATTTTTATTTCACTCTGCTCTGATTGGGTATGGCCGTGTTCTGTTCTGATTGGTAATATTTGTGATTTCTGGGTTATTTTGTGTTCTTGTCTTGTTTTTATCATTAGTGGTTTTATACTGCTTTTACAGTTAAATGTTTATTTTTTTGTCCTGGTTCTCCTGAATGATTGTTACTAAATTAGCTTTGATTTTGGTTCATTTCCACCCGAAGACAGGATCAGATTCCAGATCCCGAAATGTCGAGAAACTTTATTTTTATTTATCACTGATGGCAAATGTCCACAACAGTCAAAATCAAAACACTCCCTTAATGTTGAAGATATGTCTCATTATGCCTTAACGTTCAATATGCCAAGAAATAATGACAAGTTCAATTTTTGGATTCATAATCTTTCTTTTTTGAAAGATGCTCGAATTAGGTTTTGTAATAAAATACCACCCAAATAGTTCACACGTGAAAAATTGAAAATAAATAAAAAATAATCTATTAAATAAAAATAATTTGGTATTATTCAAAAGTACAATTAGCCATAAAATTTTACTTATCTATTATTGTCTTTAGTTCACTGTTACAGCAAAAACATCACATGACAAACATAACAAAACATTAACATTAAAAATGTAACAAAGTGTAAAATTTCACGTTTTTTGAAGTGTTTTTGTTAAAAAGCAACTCAAAACTTTAAACCTAAGTGAAGGATACCCTAGAATGAAAATGAAATGAAACGAAAAATTCTTTATTTAGCCAGGCAAAATTAGGGCCACATGGCCCTTTCTTACGCTTAACCTGCCTTAACACATGGAGAGACATAAGTTTCATATAACTAAACTATTCATAATCTATATATACAACAAAGCAAGAAAATATAATATACTATACTTTACTCATTCACTCAAACATTCATCTGTCAACAACCCCGCCCAAGACAACCCGCCTAGGACACACCAGCCAAGGACAACTGCTCAAAGAATAATTTTTTCAGCGCCCTCACAAACCGACAACGACTTTCAAGGGATCGCAGGGAATCGGGTATGTTATTCCAAAGACGGCAAGCAGTCACGACAAATGCCTTGTCATAGGCTGAAGTCCTATGCAGAGGCATACGAAAAGTGAGGGAAGCAGAACGTGCACTTCTTAGACTACCTTGAGATATGAATTTAAAATCATTTTCAAAATATCTAGGAAAACCGGTTTTTAATATCGAAAAAACAAGTGAAAGAATTTTGATTGATCTAGAATCTCTCTAGTCTATACTCAGCAGATCCAGTTCAGTGTCAATTGATTTATGGCCTATTTATATTTATAGTTTTGAGTAATTCGTAAAAAAATGTTTTCATGAATCTAGGTGTATTTTATCTTTCAACATAAACATCTGTTTAGAACCATAAAAGAGGAATAATTTACCATCCTAAAACTATATTATCAAACCAAATCCGTTGCCATGGTTTCGCTATTTGGATCAAACTAAATTCTAAATTACCAGTTTTCAATTTTAAATTATGGATATTTTGTTCTGGCTCATCATCGCTGGAATTTTGATCATAGTTTTCTCCGGTGGATTTGCAATCTCTATCGGGCGTCGTTGAACAAAGCCTCGAGAGAAATCCTACAAACATCGGGTGTTTTCTCCGTCATACGGAGAAATCATAGAAGATGATCACCGTGTTTTGTGTTATGGTGGGAGGAATCATGTTCCTAGTGTGTTGCGGAGGGGTGCTTGCCGTTACGGATTGGATGGACAAAAAAGCCGACTGCAACTATTGCAAACCGTGTCAACCGTGCGCTCCCTGTCAACCCTGCAGCCCTTGTCAACCCTGCGGTCCCTGCGGTCCCTGCAACCCCTGTGGTCCTTGCAACCCCTGCGGTCCTTGTGACCCCTGCGGTTCATGCACACCCCGCGCACCTTACTACTGACTTCTGGGACTGCGACTCATCTATTTATTTCTGTGTAACACGATGAAAGAAAATAAATACTTTTAAGATTCTTGAGAGTTGTTCACTTATAAGGATGAAAGGTATATAAATAGTTTTCAAGGTTAGTATCAGTAACAAACATAAGGTAAGTAACGAACATTTTGTAATTTTAAAGATTATCATAGAAAGTGTCGTATTTTAAATTCAGGCCATAAGTTAAAAGGTCTAAAAAGCCTTAAAATTATATTTAGACCATTCCTACACAAACACAAAAGATGGTAAATGGTGACAGAACATTTATTGCAGGCTGTAATCTCGACATTTATTATTATTTATTGATAAGGGTTGGATTTGTAACAGAGAGAAAACATTACTTTGGTAAAGTTAAAAGGCCTATGGGAAAAAATATTTGCGAGGACCTTCTGAAAGTCCAAAGAAAGAAAAGGGAAAATGAGTAGGAAGACAAGGGACAGTAAAAAAGAAGTAGAAGATTGCAGGGATTGGAGGCAGAGCATTGGCAAGGCAAAATATGACATCTGGAGGTCTTTTTTGTGGTTATTTATACCTCTAGAGAATGTAAATAACAATCGAAGGAAATCCTGGTGTACGGTACACTATAACCAGTGAAGTAAATGATCCTTATTAAAGGAAAATTACAACACTGTAAATGATCCTACAAAGGATGTTGTGTTGTTGATCTTCCCTACAAAGCATCCTTTGACTTCACTGGCTACTGAACACTGTACTTGTCAATGTGTAAACTAGGCCTAAGGTAAGTAAATAGACAAATAAATCAGCCTCTGTTTATTGTCTATTTTGTTTATGTCTAGGCCAGCTCCATGCTTAGAGCAGCCCATGCTTAGAGCTGCATACTGAGAGGGGGCCGCACAAGGAGCAAAATAAGTATTTAATAGTATATTAGAAATCAAAATGACTTTTTTCAAGTGATAAGTCAATAATAGGCCTGGGCAGGAAAAAATCTAAAAGTATAGAAGAGGTATCAGTTTTTCTGATGTTGTCATTGGTCCTAATCAAGGGTCGTAATCTTATAAAAAATAAAAATTTTAACTCTTTGCCAGTTGTTGTTTCTAAAAAAGGACTTTTTATCAGGAATGACACAGGTTCAGAAATAAATTTAAGCTAGCCTTTTCAAACAAAAAACAAAGTTACCACTTTTGACGAAGCCAATGTTTGACCTCTTGTGGGGGGCTGCTTGACTTAGGACCTCAAATTCTACAAATCTGACACTGGGTAAAAGTTGGTGTACCTCAGTATAGTTGAAGAAGGAGTAGAGAATCTGCCACAGCAGTATGAGGGGACACAGCGCAAGGTTGGCCGCAGCCACGTAGACTATGTGCTTGCTCAGCTGTTGCGCCAACTCCTGCCGTTTATTGGCCTTCTTGTAATCGTCCTTCAGATGCCAGTTGTTCTGGAATGGAGACCAAGGGCCCCCTACAGATAAAAAGTTTTAGTCCCTTAAAATACCTTAAACATATTCTTGTTTGATCTTTCTACAGTGGTATTTTCTATGGACAAGATTTTATGGGTGCAAAACACTATTTTGGAAGCAGTTCAAACTTTATTGGGCTGGGCATCTTGAACCGAAGTCCAAAAAACTTACTGTTAAACCCTTACGTGTTTCAAAAACTATACTTTCCATATCAGATTTATAAAAACATTAAAAATTTCCTTGCTTATTCTGGTTATGTAATAGTTAAAACTAATAGCATTGTTGGTTTCCTGCTGATTGAGGAAGGGCGATGATGTTCTGAAAACTTTAAAAATGTAGTTATTTATTGATGTGAACTATGTGCCAGTGCTTTTTCAAGATAGACCAGTTCAAGTTATGTGGCAAGTCAAACCTTACAAAAAAAATTATAATAAATAAATAAAAAATAAAAAAACTTCATAAAGTTATATTTTAAGAGGCATATCTTATTTGCACATTTGTATGCGGTACTTTTGAAAGGTTTTCCACACCCTTATCACTCTGATAACAAGTTATACAGATAGCAGAAGGCTGAAGAGTCTAAGAACCCAGATCACTATTTGCTTGATTAATTGGACACAATCGTTGAAAATAATAAGGCACTTTATACTACTAGTGACTCAGTTTTACAGTATCTCTGTGCAAAGAATCCAGGCAAGCTCACAACAAAGGCATCACATCAAAAACTTTCAAAACAAATTAATCCTATAGCGAACTAGAAGTCTCAATAAGTCATAGTTTCCTACTTCATCTTTTACACAAAAACTTAAAATAGGAACGTAAGGTAAACATTGCTTACAGAACAACAGGAAGTTGATGTTATACTTCAGTCCATGGGTGAAGTAGATGATGGATCCCATGAGCGGAAGATTGAATCTGACTGGAAGTAGCGACTTATTCACCATAGCTACCATGTAGTTTTTGAACCTGAAAAACGATGTTATCCTTAGGCTGGGAAGAATCATCAATTTTTGACTTATAACTTGTTAACTGTACTCGTACACCTATCAAGGGGACTAAGGGGAAATGTTTGTGAAAATAAGGAAAATATATTACAGTTCGCGCATTTTATCACCGGCTATGGCAGAGTCAAATAGTTGCTTGGCGTGGGGGAGGAGATGGGGTACTTTTCTGATAACATTATTCTACAGTCTCGCTGTTTGTCAAATGCTGTGTTTACCAAAATCATATGTTTAAAATATCATATGATACGGTTAGTAGTACTAGCCATAGCCGGAGATACAATGTGCGATCTGTACCAAAGCTTTGTAGTTTCTAAAAGCCAACAATTCAAATGAATAGTGATTTATCCAGCAGTTAGCTTATGATAAATTACACAATTTTTATTCAATTTTGATATGAATGAGTGTAAATTTTAAAACAATAAAAGTATGAAGAACCTGCAAATGAATCAAAGAAAATATTGTACTTAATCAGAAAGAAGCTAATTATACACTTAGCAACAGATTTTCTAATGACAGAAACAACGCTTTAGTTACAGTAATTTTCCCGCCAAATAGTCAAATCATAGCTTTGCAGAAAAAACCCAGTTCACTAAAGTTGTTTCTTCAAGAGCAGTTATTTGAAATTGCTACCGGTTCAAAAGTGGCCAGTAAAATCCAAATCAAATAACGTAGCCCAGTCCGCCCATAAAACTAATGTGAAATTCAGCATTGGGCTTATTAACAGCCTGGGGGAAGGAACTTGATTCGGACCATACCTGAGTATCCGGTGGTAGATGTCCAGCTCGGTGAGGTCTTTCTTATGGATACACATCTGCTGTTCTAACTGCACTTCCCGGATTCGCTTCTGTACCTCATGCCAAGTCACGTTGTCTAGCTCTGCCTGCAAGGGAAATAACATAGAGTTGGTATTACTTCCACATAGAATTTGTATTAAAGTCTCGTGAACTAGACAACTCGTCTACCCTGCCAGGGAAAATGACAATTAAAATGATTAATGGCTTGCAGCTTTATTACCTTCTGCTCTTATAGGAAAATTTACTTGAAAACCCCCAACCTGGCAAATATTATTCAATGTAAAGTATGTTTACAAACTATTACATCTATGTATTTTTAGATTTTTCATATATGAATGTCAAATATTTATGTCAAATATTGTGATGCATTACTTGTAACCCATTGAAGTTTATGATGACCCCATATAGCCATCTTTTTTTTGATTATCGTGAAATGCAACCAATTAAAAGTAAGTAATTACATTACTTTTCTTCAAAATCATTCTGACAACTTCACCACTGCCATCTCTAATAACAATGCTGCAGCACGGTAAAAAAATTGAAACATCGCTCTTAAGGTTTAGCTGATTTCAAACCCATACTTTCTAACAGCACCACTGCCTGTCTAATTGAAGTCAGTTAAGCTCTGTAAGCCTTTCTTTACACGGTGACAATTGTGGGTGACAATTGGCTAATGAACATAAAGGATTCTTTATTCTGCTCTAAAAAGTATCTTTTGTTTTCATTGGCTACTTGTTACTTGCACTTTTTGCTTTGTAAACCAGACCTAAAGGTTATGTCAATAACTCTCAACAGTTTGAATACTGAGCCTTTCTACAATATGGGCCACTAATTGGTGAGTTTTATCTTGAGCTAAGGCCTACTCCATCGCCAGAGCCGTCAGACATTATCCTCGATGATATGGCACAGTAATTAATGTAAAAATTTGTTTCATTAAACATCAACTGTGAGTGATTATGAATTACAATATATAAATACGAGCTGTTAGCAACCGTTAATATGTCAGGTTATTACGACTTCAGAGATCAACTGTGTAGATGTAATGAATTTCACTCCACTTTGACTGCTTCAGGTGTAAACTGTTCCCAAAGCTCTAGCTATAACACACCAACTGTACAATCCTTTGACTCCCGCCAGAACAGAACGCCCCCACTCACGTCCTGTATCCGCAGCGCCATGTTGAAGAACGCCTTGATGTTCCAGTAGTGGAACAGGTGGTACACCACTCGGATGGCACGAATCAGCCAGAACACCACCGAAACCAGGATGACCAGCCACCACGCGAGCGTGACGTTCGCGACGCACTGGTCCCCTGGGACGATCGCGTCACTCAGCGCAATCTTCCGCTGGTTCACCGTCTGGTTGCTTTCCTTGTTCCTGCGAGAAAGACGGAGGTTATTTCTGTTTGTTGTTTGACTTTTTTTAGTTTGACTGATTGTGAAACTGTTTTTACTCATGAGCGGTGAAAAATGACCGCAAAAACCAAAATCTGAACATGAACCATCACCACCAACCACCACGAATAAACCACCACCACCACCACAAACCAAAAAAAAAACACCACCACGAACCATCACCACGAATAAAAATGAATTTCAAATGAAGAAGTGATTGTTGTGTCAGGGTTTTCGAAAGTACTCTAGGCCTGATTTATTTTGTGATATAAAAAACGGCTGCTAAACTTAAAT
Source organism: Flexamia atlantica (assembly GCA_035578135.1). NCBI lineage: Eukaryota > Metazoa > Arthropoda > Insecta > Hemiptera > Cicadellidae > Flexamia > Flexamia atlantica. Next base: position 28,929,070 of record JAQJVK010000011.1, read on the forward strand.
TCAGCAGAATCTCATAAACTTAACTCTAGATAATTTAGCACCTTCATTTTTACTGGGAGCTTGTAATTTTTAACATTAAGGACAATATAGTGTGTGATTTCTTTCTACTTTAAGGTCTTTAATTATGTTTTGAAGTTATTTATGTTTAAAGTCCAAGTCCACCTTTTAAAGTCCAAGTTCACCTATTAAAGTCAAGTCAAACATTGTTACACATTTACTCAGAAAATTGTTATTATACATTTTATTCAGAACACTAATGATTTAGAGTAAAAGCTATAAGAGGGGTTTTCTTCATGTCTTCATGCCCAACGATGTATTCTGGAAAACTCAATATTCAACAGGCAAACTTTCTCATCTTTATGTTTGTTGCATGAGTATACAAGTTGGGACTGTGAAGAGCTAATAGGCCCTACTATAAATTGGTGCTAAATTCCCCTCTGAAAGTCTGAGGTAGGAAACAATAACATATTATGTCACTATGTAGTCCCTAGTAAAAGGCCAAGTACAGTAAACTCCCGATTATCCGCGCGTGCTACGAAAAGCGAAAAAATACGTATTTATAAAAAAATTACACTTAACTGACAAGTTTTTTTAGTACAAAACACGCGCAGGCTTTCTCCGTCTACCGTAACGCGAAGATTATTTTTGTATTCGTATTCGCGAAGACGATGTTTGTCTACCGCGACGCGAATACGATTTTCGTCTACCGCGATGTGACGATGATTTTTGTCAACTGCGATAACAATTTATCTATTGCAACAATGATATTCGTCTACCGCGACGAACATATTCGTCTACTGCGGCGTCTACCACAACGACGATATTCGTCAAGCGCATCGACGAGCTTTGCCTGCCGCGACGCCCCCAACGTCCATATTCGTAAAACCCGACGATGATAATTTTTCTACCGCGGCGACGATACTCGTTTACCGTGACAATGATATCCTTCTACCACGACGACGATTTTCGTCTACTGCGACATGACAATAAGTGTCTACCGCGACAATGATATTTGTCTACCACATTGACGATATTCGTTTACCGCGATGTCCTTATTCGTCTATTTTGACGACGTCTATTATTTCGCCTACCGCGACGTTATAGGATACCCCCCCCCCCGAAATTAAATCTGGGATCGCCTTTGACTGTATCAAATAAATTGATTTTTAATGTTGAAATTGTTTTTCTCTTTTATTCTCTCCCATTTTCAACATTTGCGGATTATCCGCGATTTTCGTTATCCGCGGTAGTCGCACCACCCAATTCTGCGGATAATCGGGAGTTTACTGTATAAGTAAAATGTTGAAAACTATGAAAACTGTATTTAATTTTTAAACCTTTACACTGATGTTGACCTGATGCAAGGCCGTAGCCAATGGGGGGGGTTAGGGGGTCAGAACCCCCCCCCCCCGAAATAGTTGAAATAGCATTGAAAACGTAGTAAATGGGGGTGAAAAACCCCCTGAAATAGTTGAAATCCCCCCCAAAAACCCCCCGAGCAAACGTAGAGGGGTCCGGAAACAGTTGAAAAGGGTAAAAAATGACGATAAAGTCATCGAAAAGGACACACGTGAGTAAAACAAAAGGTCACCACTTTTCGCGAGTCCGAAATTTTGCCGCCGGCCCTGCCCAAACCCCCCCCCGAAAAAATTTCCTGGCTACGGCTTTGACCTGATGAATCATGAACACCAATGACCAACCAGAACTGATGTTGACCTTATAATGATTCACAAACACGAATGACTGACCAGAACTAATGTAGACCTTATAAAATGATTCACAAACACGAATGACTGACCAGAACTAATAAGATGAGTTCTTTAACCAACACAAATTTAAAACCTATCTTTTGCTGGTATGAAAGAGAAACATTATTTTGAAATAAAAATTATCATACAATTGTTAAAGTTTTGGTTCAACATAGGACCTTTACCTAAAGAGTATTTGGTAGTCAACACAGTTAAAAAGGAAGGTTGAAAAGACGACGACGAATATGAACTGTACTAGTTCCAGTATTTCCTGCAGCATCATACACTTGAAGCCGTGCTTCTGGTGGTAGAGGTAGTTTCGTGTGAAGAAGGAGTCCAGGTCTTCCACATGGTTCCATCGAGCCGCTGAAAATCATGACATTTGATATGATATGATATTAACTCACATTTCACTCAAGAGTTTAAGAGCTCAGAGGCTTGCGTGGAATTATACTACTTTATAAATAATTCAAAAAAATCAAATTATTCACAATTATTTTCAGATTAACTTGTATTTGCACTGCTCACATTTAGGAAAATATTTTTATTTGGGAATGCTAGATTCTTGGTGCAATATGGAAAGACAAAAAATGTTTGGAACACAAACCAACCTAACCTGACATTAAGATCATCCAACAAAATTTTCTTAAATATGCCCTAGTTAATTTTCATTTTTGGATTAGAGTTAGCCTATTGAGTTAGCCTAGTCTAGAAACTCAAGATAGGCCTAATAAAATAAGGTTACGCCTATTGAGGAAATAAAGTTTGGTATATCTTAAAAGAACACTCCAGGGTCAAGATATCTAATTAATTGGGTAAAGGAAGATTTGAGAACAAAAAATTTTCAGGATTTGTTTATCCTGTATAGCCTTTAACCACCAAAATTCAAATAGATCTAAATTTGCAATAACTAATAACACAAAGACATTTGATAATATAATTAGGCTACTGACATTTGCCGCTCTCAGGAACGATGTGGATCATGGCCCCAAACTCCTGCGGCGTTTCCTCCGAGTCATCTGGGTCATTACTGCCGAACTGCTGGTAACTGGCCTCCACAGTGGGCATCATCTTGTCTGAGACAATCGCAGCGGATCAGTCTGCGCACATTTAATTTATTTTTTTTTATTTACTTATTACATGAACATTAAGAACAGTAATTTGTCAAATCACAATAAGTAAACTCAAGGAATTATATTGTTCATAGATTCCAAGAGTTCTTCTATGGTGTATACAGGATTCTTCAGCAGGAATTCTTGAAGCGAGCTCTTCAGTTTGTTGCCAGTCAGGTTCCGTAGGTGGTCAGGAAGGAGGTTTTTCAGCTTTTGGCCTATGTATGATGGTTTTTTCTCGTAGAGGGCTGTTCTGTGTTGAGGTAGGAACAATACAGAACATAACATACAGATAACAATACATAACATACACACAACAATAAAGATTATCAAATAACAGACTAATCTTCTAATCATGAGGATAAGCAAGCTAACGTAAGTTAAATTACAAGTGTTCATGGTGGGAACATGGTAAGAGCAGGCAATGGTGGGATTCAAGGCTGCAGGAAATGTTTTTTGCAAGATACAAAGATTGCAGAGAAATACAAATTTTGAAAGAGACATGGCTAATCTTACTTCTAACACAGAGGGAAAAATTTGACACCTTTATAAAGAAATAGTTATTTGTGCATCTAGGGACTAAAGTGCAACTTTTTCTCCCTGAGGGAAACTGTTGTCGCCGATGGCGGAGCCGAGGGCGACAATTTCCCGAGGGAGAAAAACTTTAGTCCCGTGATGCACACAAAATTTTTCCTCCACCTACACCATTAACAATAACTAGGAATAACACTGTAACTTTACCTTCAGATGATCCTTTGCTTCAACAAACTGCATTACAATCACATAGCCTATATAAATGAATAATGCAAGGTATTTAGGCTTTAATTTTAACCATTTCATTCACACTCTTCTGTACAAATACTCTAGGCCTAACTTATTTGTTCACAAATATGCCGGAATAGGCCTATAGCCTAAACTACAGCAAACTCAAAATGGATACGCTGTCCTGTTTTTAGACAATGGAAATGGACGCTCGGATGCTGTGACACTCTCTTCAACATAGAGAAACAAATCAAAATCAACAGTGTTGCCATATTTTCTCACCGTCCACCGTGGCGTTTCCGGATTTCTTCCCATGTATTTCTTATGAGATTACTTTTAGTCCCATGGGACTAAAAGTAAGTAAGTAAATCCCATGGAGTATACACTAGTACTTTAGTATTCTAATCCAGGGACTAAAAGACGACTATAGATTCTATAAATTCTATTTTTTCACCATGATTGTCAAAAACAGCTGATATTATAAACATTGTATTTAGCTATTAAAATTTGACTATGAGCCTTGTTGACCAAGTTGCCTTGTATTATTTTGGTACAAATAATTCATGCATAGGAAATTTACAGTAAGACCATGACCTCAAGTGACGATATAGCTACTATCATTGGGCCAAGTAATAAAAACATAAAATACATAACCTTTAAAAACTTACCATAAAATATTGCTTCAATAAAGATGGATTCTGCTGTTGTGATGGTCACTATTTGAAATTAACACCAATCTTCTTTGTACGTATATATTGTTTAACATTGCGATTTGTGAAATACACAGTGAACAAAGCAAGTTTAGACAAGAATAAAACAAAAGAATTCGATTGAAGTTTGTCAACAAAGATTTAGTGCGTCAAAAGCACTCAATGACAACGAGCGTCTGGCCACAGGACGGGTCCCAGTACGAATCGAACGAATATAGTCCTAAAGTCTCTGGCATAAACGGAGCGAAATTCTTGAGGTTATGACGTCACTAGGTTGACGTCATTATTTTAGAATCAATTAATTGTAAAAATTCAAGTATTGGAGCCGACTACTGATTGATGGCAAGCTCCGGTCATTTTGCAAACGTTGCGGTAAGTTTTGTTATTTTATGAAATAATGCCTTAGCTGTAGTTTTTAGCTACCACTTAAAAATTTAATTACTCTCAAACCATTAAAGGATGTGTCTAAGGGTGTTTCTTCTTTCGTATTAACCCTCTCAGTTTTGAGCGATAAACCCAGTAAACCAGTGTCACAGGTTTTGAAGTACTATGCCTACTTAAACACATAATGTCTAATTTTCACAATGTTCATTTTTGAAAAGGAAAGAAAAAACTAGTCAATTATGATTGACATATTGTCTCCTCAAAATTGGTAGAGGATTTAAGTAATGTAATGGGAGTGTAGCTCATTTTCATGTAATAATAGGCCTTTTAGGCACTCTGCATAAGTCTATTCGATAAATAGTATGGTATGAGAAAAGTTAAAATTGTAACTTACTAGACTATCAACTGATAACTTATTGGCCTAATAGTTTGCGCATAAGTTGACTTGTACATTGGCTAGGCCTATACACAGGTTTTCATTGTCAATGGTGTTGGTAGAAGTAAGTTTTACCTGTGATTCCAATTGTGTTGCTTAATTTGGAATTTGATTCAGATGAATTTGAGGCATTTGGACGATTTCCCTACAATGTGTTTGTGATTTGGCTATCTTACATGAAGAGAGTGTGTCTCAACCGATTTCAATCAACAAATTTATTTCAAGGTTCATACACCACTTTGGGGGATGTCTATTACTATCCATTCGTTGTATCAGTTACCTGTAATTACTCAATTTTACTATCAATATATCAATTTATAGCCTAGTCAGATACTTAGGTAATATATTTGCCTTTGGTGCAGACCAAGCTTATCTATACAGTACAAAAATGTTACCTTGGCCAAAAATTTATGATTTCATGGTTACTATATATGCTCAGTAATATTATGATGTGGCCGTTAGTTTAATTGTAGATCTTTTATTAGCCTAACTTAAGTTAGGACTGAGGCCCAGTTAATATTTTTACAGGTTGCACAAATAATCACTTGATTTAAAACAGAATTCCACAATATCATTAATCTGCCTGATACCTGTTAATTATATGTTATTGTACGGCCTAATAGCCTAGTAATTATTTTACCGTGTTCTAAATTAACTGATAGTGTATATCAGTTAATTTAGAACACGGTAAAAAAAACACGGTTCTAAATTAACTGATAGTGTATATCAGTTAATTTAGAACACGGTAACTAGAAGACTGTACTCTGTAAATGCCTTCCGCATCGGGCCAATAACGGTACAAATGATTAAGTAACCAATCAAAACTGAGATATTCACTTTTATTACTTCACTAGAGGAGCTATATTTCAGCTTTTTGATTGACTGGATTAAATTAATTGATATCTCAATTGTATATGATGATTGTCAAATTGAAAGTCCTCCCTCTCCTGACAACCACGGTTTCCCCCGATTCCCCCTGCTGATGAGCTTAGGTATGACCCATGGCCATTGTTAGTTACACTAAATAGCCTAAACTAAAAACTTTTATATATTTTTTCCCAAATTCCAGTACCTAGGTAAAGGCTAATTTTACTATACTAGTTTATTCTGTGAGATAAATGTTGTCTTAAGCCCATTTAAGATTATCTTATTCATGATATATTAAGAACAGCCAAGTTACGTCTAAAAATGAATAAGATAAATGTTGACTTCAGGGCTCTTCAGTCAACATGATTGAACCTAAAAGGCTAACCACGTTTTATTTACAAGCTCATAATGGCCTATTTGGTGTAGGCCCTACAATTTTATTGGAATGTTTATCAAGGCCTAGGCCTGGATTTGTATTTAAATGCTCAATTTCAAATACATTGAGGATGTGTTCTGCAAAAGATGATTTTTGTGTGGTTAAATTACATGATTTTATTGCTTGTATGTGTTCTTTGTATCTGCAGTTGAAGCTGCGTCCTGCAAAAATATTCTCTATATCAGGATATTGTAGCTGCTAGATAACCCTAAATACTGTGTGCTAAGTTTTATATATGTACCCTTTACAGTTAGTTTAAAATAACTGTTCAAGAGTGAAAAAAACATACCTGGTTGCACCTACCCCACTTCACCCTATTTAAAAAAATAGACTAAATTAACACCTGAACTTTTTTTCAGAAGTTGTTCGATGCCGAATTTTACAAGCTGCAAACTACGAGATTAAGAACAGCCTATTAAAAAGTGGATGTCTAAAGCAAAAGAAAAATTGGAAGGAAAAAGGTAATTTTGGTATTTCCTCTTAACTTCCATGCAACCAAAATTACATTATGTTTAATTTAATTGACATAGATATTTAACAGGGTATCTACCAGTCGTTAATTCGGGAAAATGATGGGGATTTTGTAAGGTCAGGAATAGTCATTAAAAATTCATGAATTTAAACCTTTGGTTGAGAAATAGCAGTTTTCGATGTTTTTTGTAGTTGCGGCTGGCAAATCCTACAATCGAATTGCGACATATATTTCGGTAACATCGCGGCCAGATAATCAGTCCATGGCCGGCACATCCCTTGATTGTATTTCGGCCAGAAAACCGCTAGTTTCATGACCTTCAGATCTCTCAGTAGCATCGCTACCAGGAAATCTGTCGCATTGTGGCCATCAAGCCAGTCTCTCTTTTGTGGCCGTGACACCTCTTGGTCATTTTATAGCCAGAATCACTCACTCATTATGTAGCTGGTAAACCACCTCTTTTTCACGGCTGGAAAATAGCTTTCTTGTTTTGCGGCCAGTAGATCTCTTGGTGGCATTTTGGCGACAAGTCTCTCGCTCTTTTTGTGGCCATAACGTTTAATGGCCAAATAATGGCCAGAAAATCTGTCGTTTACACAGCGGCTCGCATATTTCCCGGTCGTTTTGTGGCAAACAAGTCTCGCTTTTTTTGCGGACACCATATCTTCTGAACACATCGTGGCCACAAAGTCTTTAGTTTATACCACGGTCGGCAAATCTCTGTCATACTGCGGCCGGAAAATTGCTCGGTCTTTCTGCGGCTAGTAAATCTCTTGGTCGCATTGAGGCCGGTAAAAAGATGTGTGGTCGTCTTGCAAAGCTACTTCCCCGTTCCTGCGCCAATCACATGTGAATGGTAAATACATACTATAAATTTAAACATCCCTTTGCGTATTTTACAAAGTTGTTCCTGTGATCAGTCAGTAAGCTTCGGTGAATTTCATGGTCATCTACTTCTTTTGCAAAGTTACTCCTGCGATCGGTATGTTTCGTCTACTCGCTCGCGGTCGCTAAACATGCACGATCGTCTTTCAAATCAAAATTACTCCCATTATGAATGTGCAGTGGTTTACTGTAATATACGAGGGCCGTCCAGAAAGTAAATTACGTTTTTTCTCTACATGTAGCCCAGTGGTCTCATATCCATGACTGATCTTGCTCCTTTACGTAATAACTACAAATTATTTTCAACTCGAGTCTACGCACAGACCACTAAGGTCCATGTAGGCTCATTTCCGTAAATTTTTATTTTCTTTTTATGAAGCTTAAATTAATTTTAAACATTTTTCATTATCATGTAGTGTTTTCTTTTTTATATTTTAATATTTTAGTTACCATTTCTTTTTATGTTTCATTTATTTTAACAAGATATTTATAAGTTACATTGTCAATTTGTGTATTATTATTTTGTGGAAAACTGATTTTCACTTTTGACTTTTTGACTTTTGATAGTGTGGCCTAAACCTCCACTCCTGGTCCAAATATGAGCCAAGTCTCGTTGCCGACCGACATGCATTTCATTCTTACAGCGTTTCGAAATGGCAGTGTCCTTTGAAAATTCCGCTTTATTGATCTATCCTAATAATGTTGCTTCTTTTAGTTCCTTACCATTTGCAATTAATTTCCCGTCTAGAAATTCCCTTAACCTTGAAAAAATTTAATCTCTTAAGACCAGGCTTGGGTTATACAGGTTTATCCGAAAATGTGTCATTTTAGGTGGCAAAGTTCTGTGAAGTTGCTGATGCTGCGTGGGGCGGGTATTTGTAGGCAAGAAAGAAGCAATACTGTTAGGTTAAAGAAATTTTGCGTGATTTTCAAAACACACTGCCATTTTGAAACGCTGTAGGCTAAGAATAAAATTTGTGGGCTGTCGGCAACGAGACTTGGCTCAGATTTGGACCAGGAGTGGAGATTAGGCCACACTATCAGTCACGTGGATGAGACCACTACGTGATGTAGAGACAAAACGTAATTTTCTTTCTGGACGGCACTCGTAATTTTCACAAACCAACTTTAAAATTGCAAGACCTAAGTTTACAGCATAAAGGTGTTTTTGTTACAGAAAACGTGATGAAAGCAACGAAGAAAAATGAACTAACTACTCTATTGAACGGGAAGTGGACACACCGTGTATATCTAATCACTATACATTGTTCACCATACATTGTATCACAGCCAATGTAAATTAGCTGAATAAAAATCTTATCTACTTGTCTATCCACCTGTCTTTTTATTCACAATCCACTACTGATATTGCCATCTGTTATCATTTTAAAGTTTGGTAAAAAAGTGTAATTTTAATCCAACCTCAGCTCTGCCCCAGTGGCCTTCAAAGTTATTTGAACAAGTGCATTCGGTTAAAAGTGTTCTATTAGATTCTGCCAATTGAATTTGAAATATATAAAAACAAGGAATTATAACGACTTTTCAATGTAATTTGTAAGGCCAATTAAAATGTTTTGAGTTTTACCCTGGTTACATTTAAACTTATTGGCTGAAAAAAAGACTGATGCTGAGGTTATGGATTTTCTGGTGACAAGAGCTCAATGTTTAAATATCTATGGAAGCTGAAAGTAGGGTGGTATCATCTGCATAAATTACCTAATCAACACCAACATTTATTGGCAAGTCATTAAGAGATATAAGTAAAAAGTACTGTCCCAGGACTGAGCCATGCGGAACTCCTGCAACTACCTTCCTCTACTTAGATTTTCTCCCTCCACCAGAAACAAATTGAAATCTACAATAAAAGATTTTATCTAATGCTTTTTTAAATCTTATCAAACTCAAACAGAACTAAGGAAATTAAGAAAAACCTGTTGCACCTAATAGATGTTGATTGATTGATTGGAGTGTGGGGAATAGGCTGAAAAGGTCTCGGCACGTCAACCGAAGCTTATTGTGCCCCCCCTATATGCTTGATGCACTACCAAATTCAACTACATTTAACGACTAAGTTAGACCAGTTGGTTTTTGTGGCTAAGATAAATTAATTTAGTCAATAAGACTGGGTAAAAAAAGTCAAAAGGCCAATCATAAATTTAAGATAGGCCCTAGGCCTAAATTAAATGGGCTGCTTGAACACTTCTGTGGACCCCTATTATGGATCAAGAATTTAATAACAATTGGTTATTTTTTTAGAATTTAATAACGCTGCAACCCTTTTTACCATATTGATGAATTTTTTAATTTGCCTGAGTCTGTGTTACTTGATAGTTTTAAGTAGGCTAGTTAGTAAATTATTTATTTTTTGTCTATTGTGTTCTGTGCTTAATTTAGTATTCATCGCTAGTCAATTTGCATTAAATTATGTAGGTCACCTGTTGCATGTTCAACTATTTCATGTAATTTTTACTCTTGCATCCGTCTGCTTAATTTATTTTTCATCGCTAGTCAATTTGCATTAAATTATCTAGGTCACCTATAGCATGTTCAATTAAGTTTTTTATGTAATTTTTACTCTTGTCTCTGTCTGCTTATCATTTATCGCTAGTCAATTTGCATTACATTATTTATGTTAACTATTGCATGTTCAATTAAGTATCTTATGTAATTCTTACTCTTGCCTCCGTCAATGTTTTTTAATTTAATTTTTTATTTGACATTGTAATTATAAGTCTGTGATAGCCTATTGTATTATGATCAATTGTATGTGCATGGAATTTTTGACCTGTCAATGCATGTGAATGCTAAATGACCAATAAAGATTGTTTGATTGATTGGTCATCACTTTAGGGCATATAGGTTAACTTATTGTCGACTGTACAATGTTTTCCGAACATGACAATGTAAAAAATGAACTCTGAGAAGATAAATCATTAGAATTTAGCAAGTTTTTTTCTAAGTTATAATGACACAAACCCAGTAAACCGAATTCTTGCAAATAGGATATTGGCTATTGAGTAAGAATGAGGTAATGAGAATGTATTTTCCTTTGAGAGGATGAGAACGTTGATTTTCCTTAAAACTTATTACAAAGTAATAAGTTTTAAATTAAATAACATTTAAATAACAAATGAAAAAGGCTGCAGTTTCACAATTTATTTTAAATTTGGAAAAGGCCTACCTTTCTACATTCAAACAAAAAACTCTGGATTATAATAAATCACATTTTTGAATCACTATCTAAGCTATATGCAATTTATTTAGGAAACAATGAAAAATAAATTATAACAAAGAAGGTAAAGGAAGATAAGGCATAAATAACAGAGACCTCCTTTATTGACAGATAACTGGTTATAGGTTAGGTTGTTACGAATTATGACGTCATGACTTTACAAACTTTGTTCTATTTATGCTGGTGAGTATTGGATCGGATTAGTTCAATACGACCTCGTCCATGACGTCATGACGGCTCCGCTGCTCTGTTTATGCCAGTGACATTCGTAGTGGGACTCGTCCTGTGGCCAGACGCTCGTCTCAAAGACAGCAGCAGAAACAGACTGAATTGGAACAGACGATCAGCAAAATCATGTGTTTCTTATTGCAGAATACTTGATTATTATTGGCCAAGCACTGTTCTGCTAAAATCAGCTGACAATAATTTCTATCTTTTAGGGTTAAGTGGTCGCATAGTAGCCAGTAAAAACCTAAATAGTTATGAGCTATATGAAAGTACGACACTTGATTCATTTTTTATCATTTTATAAATCCAACTTGGCTTTCCCTCATGCATGCGCCAGCGATCAGTTGATTATTGCAACGATCTCACATGCTTAATTCTCAGATAAGTTCTTACAGCTGATAGTTGTTAATGTTAATCTTATTTTATTATTCCTGCCATTAAATCAGCTGTTAGCGCCTGCATTCATTTTACTGCAACATATTTGCATGTGTGCGTGGAAATTCAGAGGCGCTCTAATTTTTTAATTATTGATTTCAATGTTATTCTTAAGTAATCACTTTGCTCCCGTTGGGAGACAAATTATTTCTTTACTCATCCATTACAAGGAGTAAAAAGTGTCTAAACATAGCAGGTGGAGAAAAATATATTAGCAAATCAGGTTAACACACCTATATGTATGTTGTTCTTTGTGAAAAAAATAAATGAAGTAAATCTATTTAGTTTAATTTAACTAAATATTTTGAAGGTCAATGTTTAGAATGCATTGACTCTGCTGTTGCAATGTTGCAATCACGCAAATTAATTTTGCAACATTTTATAGTTTTGACCGACATATGTGCTGATTAGTTTACACTATTGTTGCAAATAACTTGCTATCATCATATATTTAATTTCACAAGGCGATTCTTTGCGTCAAAATTGTGGGCATCTGGCAAGTCATAGAAAGATGGGAGATGACTCAAATTAAGGTTCCATTTGATGGCGGGAAAAATAGTGGGATTTCTAAAATGTCAACATAAAATTAGATATAAAGTAAAATGTTCTCCATAACAATAGCATTGAAAGTCAAAAACATCTGCTTTGTTCATATAAAACATGTGGCGCTGATACTTGATTCAAAACCATGTGCTTGTTATCTATACTTATTTAATATGCTAGGGGTTTTTTTGTGATCATTACTCCTCCTTAACAACTGGGTCGATTTTAATAATTTAGGTGTCGTTGGAAAGTGCTTGGCGTATAGTTTTGTAGGAAATAAAATTTATGACTATTATTTTAAAGGGAACGGCCTTAGACGCCCTTAAAGTTTTGTATTTTTCCATAAGATTTGACATGGGCAAAGGAATTTCAAATAAAGCAGCTGACTAGAGTTAACACAGTTTTCCAGAAAAAGCCATGTGTTATTTTTGGAATTGAATCCACTGAATACATATGTTGATGCAGACTTCAAGCATTCATTCATGAGTAGATTTAGTGAGCCGGTTCGAGTTAAGATTAAAAAAGATTATAATTAAGTAACAGAAACTGAATAACAAAAATGTTTGCAAAAATGACTTAAAAACCCACATAATCAACTGTAATTTTTATTCTAATTTACTTCTTCAACATATATTTAAAAACAACCCTTTAAAATCATGTGGGTGGTATGAAAAAAATTGCAGTCGATATTCAAATAACTGTTTATTTCTATAAAATTATGCCTGTAATAATTATATAAACTTATAATTAAGTATTACAAAGGCACCTTGGTGAACTCGATTGAGAGTACATTTTTCTCAGAGTTAATGGTGAAAGTTAATGTGAAGTTTGTGGGTATAATGATCTAAAAATGAAAACATAGTAGCCATATTAAGGCGCACGATAAAGATTAATAAATATAACAATTTGAAGGTTTTCAGCAAATTATTTGAATTTTATTCATTTTTGATGTGTTAGTGATGATTATGTAAAAAATCTATAACAGTAAGAGATTATAATTTTCACAATTATTTTGGTTCTAAGTGATGTAATGTGGTTGTAGTGTTCCATAAACTTGAACTATCTAAACGTAACCAAATCATCTCCTAAAAAATGATAGATTATTCACAAGAAATATTGTTTGTAAAGAACTGGTGTAAATAATCTCAGTACTTACGCAAGTGAGTTTGAAGATTAACCATATCATTAATAAAATAGTTATGGAATACTGTACCATAATTAGTTTTACAGTAGAGCGCCGATTATCCGAACTAATTGGGGATAAGGGGTGTTCGGATAACTGAATATTCGGATAATGGAACATAAAAAGACAACATTTTAAAATTATATATGTAATGTAATTCTTAGTAGTAAAAAGGCTAAAAAATTATCAAACAAAAATTATTCACGTTTTTATTATGAAATCTATCAGAATACATTGACATCCCGGCGCAACGGGAGTTTCGGTTGGCGCGCGAATTTGAATTGCTTGAGAATCATGTTCAAAATATGAATTATTACGGCGTTCAGTTAACCGACGGTTCGGATGACCGACGTTCGGATAATCGGCGCTCTAATGTATTTAGAAATCAATAGATGTAAATTGCTCGATTCCGAGCAACGGGTTCACTAGTCAACATATATGGTGAATCTAAAAGCCAGTTAACTATAAAAAGTAATTTGCAAAATTATACAGAGGGATCGTTGCAATTTAAGTCTTCCCCTATTAGGGGATTTTAGCCCCTTCAAGCCACTAGTTTTAAATGAAACTCACACTCACAATGGCCATGCTCTGTCCAACCGATGATACAATAAAGATCATTACTGGTACAATTTATAGTTGAAACTAGAGATAAAACATAGTCCAAATTCCGGAAATCTAAAAATTTTACATAACCTTTGCTGTGGTAAACACCTGATGCACTGTGGTGCTTAAGTGAGACGTTCAGTTACATTTTTGGTTTTTTGTATGTTGTTAGTGAATGGATTAAACTTCAAGTATCAGCTAAGTTCAATTATTTTTTTAACTGAATCTGTGCAGCTCAATTTCAAGCTAACCATTAGATTTTAAACTTTGTTTAAACAAAAATGAAGCAAAAAATGTCTTTCAAAGTCAAAGTCAAATTCTTTATTGTCGTAAGACTATAACTAGCCTACAGCATTGACAATATGTCATAATAATTGCAAGTGACTGCAATTTCAAAATATACAAAATAAAACAAGCAAAAATAAAATCATGCAGAACATATGTCATTGAGATCAAACATCATTAAGATCATTAACATCAAAGATAATTCTTTAGGTTCTGAATTACATTCTGACAACTGATGTAAGCGTATATATAAGCATTCCTATAAACATGTTATTTCCCATGTAATTTCATGTTAACTGTTTGTTGCTTTATCGACTGGAATACAACATGTCAAATTAAATAATAATAAACTAATTAATCACTTTATCTGGTTAAAGGTTGTTGGATAGTGTCAAGATGATTGATTTGCCCTAATCACTTTCAAAATGTATAAGAAATACAACTGGTGTAAAAACAAATAAAATAATTGTATTCAGTCTCATTCTTTATAACACTTAGTTGGGAATCCTCTTTACACAAACAATACATTTTATATCAATATGTAAAACATTTTTCAAATTTATGCTAAACAAATATCAAAATGCATTATATATTTTTGAAGTTGATTCAAGTGGTCTGATACACTCATGAAACGTTATTAATGCTTTGGGCTTACCGATGGATTGGGTGGCATCATTTGACTCTGACTAAACCAAACTAAACACAACTTAACGTATCTATATTGTTCTGGACAGCCTTAATGGCGGGTGAGTGAGTGCGCTGTATTCAGAATTACGTGAAGCATCTGTATTGTGTTGGCAATCAAACATATGATCACATGTTAAAGTAAAGACGCACTTACAATATAAAAGTTTATGCTGCAAGCTCATATGCAATAATTATTAAATCTAAAAAAGGTCTCGATGAAATCTATTTCAAACTTACACGTAAAATGATGGTAAAAGTTCTCGGAGAGCTTGCCACAAGTCTAAGAAGAGGTTTTACATTGTCATTAGTAGAGGCAATTCTTAATCATGTTTCGTATTGCGCAAGACAACTTTCGGTAAAGTATTGCAAGACAAATTTCGTAGTGTTGATGTGCCTTAAAAACAGAAACAGTGTTTAGACAGATTGACATAATCATGAGTTTTAGCAGATGATTTGTAGAGTTTCCACATTTTGCCACACGCCAGTAAGGCTGTCCAGAACTAACTATAGTTTAATTGATTTAAATAAAATCAAATGGATTTACTTTAAGTTATCAATTTTCATCTGCTAAGTTGTTTTTGATTTCAAATACAGTATTAAATACATTATTTGAAAATAAAATAAATAACTTAAAACCAATGTATACTTTTGTTCAACCCTTTGGCTGCCAAAAAAAATTAGATTTTGTTTTCATACTGCCAGAAAAAACTAATGATTTCAGTTTTAAACTGTCATGGTAAAAATGCTACGTTGGTCTGTGAACTGCCATGATGAATCACTGATTTTGCAGTAAAATTCTGTTAAAAAACCGAATAATCGAATACTGCAGCAATCGATGCATTGAATCGAAAGATTAATCGATTTATCTTTCAGGTTTTATTATGTAAAAAACCGAAACAGTAGTCGTTCATAAAATCGATTCGATTATCTCAACACCTGCGAGTCGATCTGACCGGCCGTGGTCAGTTCTCGCGACAAACAGCGATGCCGATCATGTCGGCAGCTGGCAGTTCTCTCGATGTAATACAAAGCCGATGTAGACGGCTCTTGGCAGTCAAAGGGTTAAACAACCACAGTTACTAGGATTCATCGCACATCTCAGTTTCAAGAAAATCTTAACCACTTTGAGGGTTCCTAAAAAAGAGAGTGTGGTTTTGTAATCACATTCACTTGCAAAACAAAGTGATACTTAAACCAAATTGCCTACACAAAAAAATATAGATTAATGATGAAATATTTGGCAGACAATTGTGAGCGAATTTGTGCAATATTTAGGCTTTATTTGCAAGACATGTCAGTATAATACTCAACTTAAAGAATACTAAATCCTCCGGAGTAATCCGGAGGCTAAACAACTGAAAATGAAGTTAAAGAATACATTTTTTTACTGGAGCTCCCTTCGTATTTGTTCAAAAGATTTACCTTTTGTCTCAGGCATAATGCAACAGGACAAAAAGGATCCCAAAAAACAAGTGAAGGTAAAAAATAAAAAGTTGACATAAACACCGAAGTTGTCAAACACCGTTAGGTAAAATTTGAGCACAATAACTCCGACAAAAGTCGTGTATATGTTGAATATACCGGACGCTGTGCTCCGGGTATTGGAGGTGAAGAGTTCCGAGGAGTAAGCTGTATTGACCGGGAAAATCCCGAGAACCGAAACTCCCGAGAGGAGGATCATAGCTACAGGAGGGACCCAGTTGAAATGGGTGACATTTATAAAGAAAACAGTCTGGAACATGTAAAAGAGACTGGTGGAAAGCACCGAAATCCCTGAAACCATGCAAGAAAGAAACAGCATAGGTTTACGACCGAATTTATCGAGCAAGAAAAAACTGCAGATGCACCCGCCCAGCATCGTTGCTCCCATTATTACGGTTACGTTGTCGGGAGAGATGAAGAAATCCACTCCAGTGGCTTTTAAAGTTTGAGTGGAGTAAACCGACAACGGAATGATTCCACAGCATTGCCGAAAATATCCCACGAGAAAAAGAATGATCAGAGCTTTTCTATCGGTCGGATTGACCACTAACTCATTCCATTTCACTTTTTGTTTCTTATCCTCCTCGATGCATCTTTTGATTACCTCCAACTCTTCATCCACCTCTTTTTCAGTAGTGTTCAAAAGCCACGTTAACGAACTTTTAGCCTTTTTGAGATCATTCCTCATCAAATAATAATATGGGCTTTCAGGCTGCCAGATAAAGGCAAGAAAAAATATAACACTCGAAGAAGCCGAAATGAGGGTAAAATTCATAAAAGAAAGACGAGGTCCCAATATATATTCTAGAAGGAACCCTGCCCACCAAAGCAAATAAAACATACTCGTCACGGCCCCACGATGCTTGGTGGAGGCGATTTCCCCCAGATATATAGGAACTACAGTGTACACCACTCCAATGGCAAACCCTTTTAATATCCTTCCTACGTTTAACGCCTCTATTGTCTTGAAATAAAGAATTATCGCCCATCCGATAAAAAATAGAGGAGTGGATGTTAAGATGGCGATTTTGCGACCAAAGCGATTGGCGACGTAGCTCGCTAGGAGGGGGGATATGAAGTTGCCAAACTCAGGCATGGATACCATCCAGGAGGCTTGCTCCGCTGTCATCGGAATCTCGCTGTCGGGTCCGAGTAGAGACGGGAGCGTAGGAGTCACCCAGGCCCACACAGCAGCACACGAGAGCACGCCCAGGCTCGCTGCAATGCAGAAAAAGCAATGACATTGAGGACTTTGAACATGAATGAATTAACCATCTAATTACAAAACTACCAGAGCTCTACTAGAGTGCCATACTAGAGTAGAGTGCACAAAATAGGGCAGGAGGAAAAACTGTACTCTCGTCAGATTGTCTTCTAAACTCAGCTCAAATGACTTAAAGAAATGTTTTTGTTGAACTGTCAAAACTTTATTTTTGCAGGGCCTTTTACGAGTAAATTTCTGTTTATCTTAACATGTGATCACGTTGTTGATTAACTACCCAAACAAATAAGAAACAAAAAGGTCACTAGCAGTGCACTCCCTCACCCAAGCACCAGTGGTTATTTTGTGCACTCCATTTTAGAGATTAACTCCTGGTCAAAATGCAACCAGAAAATATTTGGGTTCAGTTTTTACTCATCGCTCTAATGAAACTGATGACTGCATTTGTTTGCATTTTTTTGTTGTTCTGTAACCAACATAGCCACTCATAAAGCCCATGTTATATATTTATGATTTTGAATTCATTTTTCAACAACTCTCAAAAATTGTGGTAAATTATAATAGTATGTACACATCTACAGGAAAGTTCTTTTCTTATGGTATGCTTAGATTTTTCCGATGATGCTCACAGGCTGAGAAAAAGGTATTATCTGATAATGGCTGGGCCGATTTTAACATCTGAGGTGTCTATAAGGTATCTCTAAGCAGATTTGCCAATACATCAAAGAATTGTAAGAAAGTGCTTCACTTGAGTTCATTAAAGGGATGAAATTTGGGGATAGTGGCGCTATCCGTTGCCACCATATCAAATTCACTTCCTTAGCAGCTAAACATACAGACATGATTTGAAATAGTTTTAAAAATTGAACCATGATTGCAGCACTTTTATAAAAGTGTTTACAAGCAAAGCTGCAACAGAGCAATCTAATTAATTTAAAAAAGTTTCCATATAAATTAATGATGAAATATCCTCTGCGTCACTAATGATTCCAAAGAAAAGTATAAAATTACCAGGTATACTGCCAAGTAATTTTTTATTGGTTTCTACGACCAATGGTTTTGGACCTCTTGCGTCCATTTTCAAGTTGTCATCAAGCTAGTAAAACATATGCATCTTCATAGAAGATGTTGCTCAAGAGACATCATCACACTCATACACATGAAAACATTACTCATTCAGACAGACAAAATTATATAAACATAAAATACATGAAAAACTGGCCAGTATTTAACGACTATACCTTACATCACCATAGAAGCCAGTTTTCGTGGACTTTGTGTTTAAATCGTTTAGTCTGTTTGTTTAAATGTTTAAAGATTTGTGGGGGCAGTGGTGACGTTTCTTCAACATTACTTTGAACAGGCACCCATATGTTTTACTAGCTTCATGACAACTTGAAAATGGACCGATGAGGTTTGGAACCATAGGTTGTTAAACCAATACAGGAATCACTTGGCAGTATATGGTAACTCGCCTTTGGCTTGCTGGGGGCTCTGCCCCCAGGCCCCCTACTGTGAGTCCCTTGGAAAGGGATTTTGATATTGAAAAGTCACACAGCAAAATTAATTTATATGTTTACGTACAAAGTCACCATACCAGGTATGTTCGATCTTGGTCAGAGGGGTTTGGATATTGAAAGTTACAAGACAAAATTAATTAAACAGCTTACAAATAGCCTACTCAGGTCAAGATATCATTAGTGGTTTAGAGGAGTAAATGGTTTTGGGGGTTTCTAGTGTGGGGGGCTAGTTGGCTTTTAAGGGGCGAGTGTTGGTAAGATGAGGGTTAGGAAAAAATGAAGGAGGTGTGTATTGAAAAGTCACAATATGAAATAACTCTTTACAAATCCTAGCAAAATTTACCGTTGGGGGGGGGCAGTTGGTGGGGGAAGTAGTTGGTGGAGGGATTTATGAAGATGCATGGGGGTGGGGTTATTTTTTTTTAGGAAATGGTTGATGGGGCCCGCGTTGAGGTAAACGTATTTCATCAAAAATTAAAAGTGAAAATTAACTCAAATATTTACAAATCCTCAGCACAAATTATTTTGGGATTGTTCAAAGAGGGGGGCTATTGGCTCTAGGAGGTCAATTAATTAGGCTTGGTGGGCTCAGGGTGTGAGGCAAAAGCATTTATTTAAAAATAGCATTGCCAAAGATTTGAAAAATTCTTAATTTGTTTCATTTACTGGTCTGAGCTACCTGAGGGTGAAGGAGGCAAGATAGGACAAAACATCAAAGGACCAAGTTGTACATCGTGAAAAATCCTCTAAGAACAAACCATTATACAACATATATTTTTAAGAAACAATCCAGCCTAGATCTAATTACGTAAGCGAAGCTTTTTCGCCAAAATTGCGGGCGTTTGGCAAGTTGCAGGGTGATGGAAGAGGGCTCAAAATGAAGGTCTTAATACCAAAGGGACTAAGGAAAAATACTGACATTTTTTTTATTCACCAGAAAATGATAAATAACGTAAATATCTGCCATTTAAAAAACATTGGAATTCAAAAACTTCTACTTTGTTCACATAAAACATGTGGTGCTGGTACTTCGTTCAAAACCATTGGCTAGGTATTAATATATGGCACATATGGAACATATGGTGGATTTAAAAGTCAATTTACTATTGAGGTATTTTGTATTATAATAAAGATGAATTTGTTTTATATTAAAGATTAGGGGCTTTTAGCCCCTTCAAGTCACTAGTTAAAGGATTAAAATAGGTTTTTTTCAATACAAATATAAAATAAAATTTATTTTTTTGAGTATAGGGTAACCATGGATTCAATGAACAACCCACGTAGTGTATTAAGAAATCCAGTGTTTTAAACAGTTTTTTTTACTGTTACTGAATTAACTGGAATGAACCAATTTAGATGAACAATAACTTTAAAGTGCTCTGATATTTATTCTTTAATATCTGACATTTTCTTACACATTGGTATTGAAAATAGTTGGACTCACTGGACAGTGGATTCGTCCTACATAATAAAGGATTTAAAGTAAAACTTTATGCATGGTCCATTTTTTATAGATATCCAACACCAATGCCTTACACAATTTGGCTATTTATCTGTTATCCTAGCCTTTTTCAATTTCCATAATTTTCTCTTACATTTAAACTGTTCCACTTATTTTATCTGTTAATCCGAAGGTTAACTAATGCTCAACTCAATGATGTTCTTTTCTGACATATTTTCAAATCTATATTCTTCAACAACGCTACTCAAACACTCACTCTCCAAACCTTTGTTTTGAAAACAATTTTGTCAACAAATTCTTTCAAAAAACGGCTGAAATCTTCTTCTGAACTTTCTTAGAGTAAGTTTATATAGTTTACTTATCTTTCTTCCATAAATTTATTTGAAACTTTAGTTATGTTGATGTTAAATAGTGAACATAATTATAGTTACATTACCTACCTGCAGCCCCTGCCATCAGCTGACGGTAGAGGCCAGCGAACTCGTTAGTAACCATCTTTCAGTCATGTAGCTGTTGTTGAATAAAATAAGAGGGGATCCCTAATAACCTACATGTAACAACAAAGCGCTATTTCCAATAAGTTACGTGTTAATCCAACCGTCATAAAGATAACAATTTGAAGAAAAACTTTAAGATATAGATAAACTTTTAGATAACAACATTTCAAGATGGCCCAGACATTGTCTTTTTGCACACAGTGCATGGATGAGATAATTGTTTGCTTCCTTCCATATGGCATTAAAATGATGAGTAAATTTTTAGCTTCAAAAGGAAATTAAAGCTGTATAATGACACATCTTCAGAGATGTAGTAACTAACTGGCTTTATTCTTATAAGAGTTTGCTGGTTTGACATGACATTTAAAGTTTATTTGGATAAAAATATTCATGTTTAAAGGAAGGAAAATTGCAATCTACACTTTGGCTTAGAACTATATTTTATTGTAAACACTGATTTGTGAGGTACCAAACTCGCATCAGCAGTCTCTATACTTCCTCACATTTGACACGGGACCCAGATGAATGATATCTTAAAATATTGCTTCTAAGCATTGCATTCTTTTTTGCCAGCAGTTTTTCAAAATAATTTATATCACATGCACATATTGACGGTCTTAACCCTAATTTCAGCACTATTGTTTCTCCAACGGTCTAGGCCTCGCTTGTAAAATATATAATTTCACTGTCAGAGGATTGTCCTTTAACAGTTTTGCATCACAATTAAAAACATGTACAGCAGTCAAAAGTGAGTGTTAGTATTAAGAGTAACTATTCTCTTGTTATTTTATTATTGACACAGAAAACAGTGTACTTTTTTATGGTTCATTGTTAATGTTGTGTTTGTATCAAAATGTGATTCTTTTAGCATCAGTTGTGAAATATGTTGTATTCAGGGGCGGACTGGGAAGAAATTTAGGCCCGGGCATTTACATGGCATACCGGCCCACAGCATTTCTACACCGGCCCACTTTCAGGGGAGCTTTGGAGAGGGCCGGCGGCAGAATTTTTGGCTCGGCAAAAGTGGTAGTAACCTTTTTTTTTAGCTTGCACGTGTGTTTTACAACCTCTTTATTGTCATTTCGGTACCCTTTTCTCTGTTCCCGGACCCCAGGAACCCCAGTATCCATTACTCAGGGGGGGGGGGGGAAGCGGCCCAGCGGCCCCTGGAGGTGGCGGCCCACCGGGCATTTGCCCGGATGCCCTTATGGCCAGTCCGCCCCTGGTTGTATTTTATCATCATCAAAAATAAAATTCAGACACAAATATTTGCTAGATATTTTAGGGCATCAGTAAATCAATCAATATTTAATTATGATTTGAAAAGATATTTAAATAGAAATATTTCCCGAATTCCAGTTAGGCCTAACCTAAATCAAAATGTATCTTATATTACTAATTCTGTAAGCAATTTTTTAAAATAAAAATTGTGAGAGTTTGACAGCTCGCAGGATGATGGGAGATGGCTCAAATGAAAGGTCTCGGTCCCAGGGGGTCGGGAAAAATAGCAGATTATGTCCAAATATACCAGAAAATGAGAAATAACGAAAAATATCTTCCATTTAAAATGCATTGGGATTGAAAAACGGCTGTTTTTTTTAAATTAAACATGTGGTGCTAATGCTTGATTCAAAGCCATATGGTAGATGTTGACATGTGGGATTTTTTGAAAATGCAGCTAACTATGCACGTTCAATGTACTATTACAAAAAATATTTTAAATTAAAAATTTTCTAATAATTAAGGGTTTGAGTTTTTTCATAATTTAAAGTTATAAAAAGTTGAGTACGTTTGTTTAGATTATGTTATAACGAAGCAGATTTAATAGCAAATGATATATATATATATATATATATATATATATATATATTATTATATATACAAAATTACGTAAGGGAAATTTTTGCGCCGAAATTGTGAGTGTTTGGAAGGTCGCAGGATCATGGGAGGGGGCTGAAATTGAAGGTCTCCATCCCAGGGACTCGGGGAAAATACTGAAATTGCTTCAAGCTTACTATAAAATGAGAAATAACTTAAAATAGCTGTCATTTAAAAACCATTGGGATGTAAAAAGGTCTGCTTTGTTTACTTAAAACCAAATGCTAGATGATACTGGTTTGAAAGTGTTGCTTCAACGAAAAGTGCTAATGGTCTACAATAGGTGCTTGTAAAGCACTTTATTGCACTTTTATGTTTTTAAATATGAATGTTACACATTTTAATAATATTTTCTCAAGTATAAATTAAAAGAGAAGATAATAATTTTGTAGCAAAACAGTTTATGTAAATAATGACTTAAAGACCCTTATACAAAGGGTAGTCCTTGATGGACCCCTTTCGCCCCCTTCAAGTTTTTCGCTCTTGAAGATCGAGGCAGGCCCCCATCCTTGGGGACGGGTATTGGTTTTCTGTGGCCGGTTCCAGGCTCCCAGGGTGGCTCTTCTAAATCCTCATGTATCTGAGTGTCCTGTATTTTCTTTGGGATTTTACTTGGGATTTCTGGTTTTTTTGGAACCTCTGGTTTGACTTTGGCTGCCTCTGGATGTGGCTTTGGTTTGATTACCCCTTGACTGGGTGCTGATTTGAGAATATTCATACTAGATGTTCTCACTACCCTTCTTTCCTTTGTTTCTTCCACTTTTGAAACGTTAGACAGAATTTCCGTTCCATATTGACGGTTATGAGCGGTTCCATATTGACGGGTTTTAGTCACAACTGAAGTTTTAACTTTTGGAATTTCTGGTGGTGGTTGGGGTTTTGGTTTTGGCACAAATTTAGGAGGTGTCTGTTCAATTTTCAAACTTACTTTCTCCGGCACATCAGTTTCCTCTCCTGCTTCCTCCTGAACGGTCTCTAATGTTTTTCTTTTCGATTGTTTTCTCTTATTTTCTTCCTTTATTCTTTCCAACCATTTATCAGATTCTGCAGGTCTGCTCTTTTCTGGTTTGACATTGTCATTTCTGAATACATATTTTACTGTGCTATATACATCAAAACATGATCCGACACCTAGAAGGCTTGTAATCAAAATAATGAAAATCCCTTGAAATAAATCCATTTTGTAATCTTTGCTAAGCTAATTTAGACAATTTTCCTTAATCTGTGATAGAACAGGGATTCTTTTGTAAGAACATACTAAAGATTTTGGAAAATACTATAATATTCTGACTGAAATTTAAAATTGCTGGTTTAGTGTTGCACTGATGCTATGTTTCCATAGGAACCACACAGCTTATTTTATGGAGCTGAAATATAGCTGTCATTTGGACGTTTTCAAAAAGTATTCATGCAAGAAATTCAAATCGTCGACATTATTGGCACTATATTTATAGATAGAGATCAAAACGAAATCACTTTATTAAAAAAACATAAAGATTTGTAATGGTGTCATTAGTGTTATATTAGTGTGTCAATAGGGTACATTAGTGTTTGTGGAGGTTTTCCTTCCATTTCAGGATGGTGATGCATGGGCGTAATTTCAGCATTTCGATTGGGGGGGCAAGATCTTGGTCACTGCCTCATCCTGATTTGATTGCATACACCATATACCCCCCCCCCTTTGCACTAGCAGTTCGTACTGAAGAATATGGGTTGGTACTTTGATATTACACGGAGGCCACCCTTATACAGCGCGCTGCGGCGGCTATGTTAGGTCAGTTTATCATAAATATGTTAATAGTACTTTCCTCGTTTCGTTACTAATCGAACGATACCAGATGAGTCATACTTTTGCCCACCAAATATCCTTGAAATAGGCCAAGGTCAGGTCGTTGATCGGAGCACTCGCATCACCTGTCAAGGGATTTAGCAGGCGAAAGTATGACTCATCTGCTATCGTTCGTTTCATAACGAAACAAGGAAAGTCCTACTAACATATTTATGATAAACTAACTCAACATAACCGCCGCAGCGCGCTGAATAAGGGTGGCGATCGGGTAAAGTTGCTAGTGGCGGCGGCGACTCGATCAACATCCTCACCAACATCGCTGTCTTCTGGGAAGCAGAAAACAAAGACCGCTTATCATAATTATGTCCAATTTGGAAAGTAAGTCAATTAAAGCATGTTCTTTCCAATTACAAAGTAATTTTTGGTAATCAATAAAAAAAATCTCTAAAAATAGTGGCCTCCGTATAATACCAAAGTATCTATGGGGTATATGCACTTGCCAATGCATATTATTTTCTTTATATCTAACTAGCTAAAGTTAATATCCAACCACGATATCACAACACAATGTGAACTTGTAATCACCATTCACTTCAATCAAAGCCGTAGCCAGAAAAAAAAATGTGGGGGGTTTGGGCTCCGCAGTTACAGGAAGTGATAAAAATAACTTTCTAACCTTTCATTTAAGTGCAATTTCAACATTGGCTATGGCATTTATTATTTACCCGCCAACTCCATTGATAATCCTCACTTTTACCCGGTTTTTCGGTACCAATCCCTGCAAAATCTCCCTCAGGGACCAAAATCCGGGTAGTTAGCCGAAAAACCACCTAAGACTTTAAAAACACCATATACCGGACTTTTTCTCACCTTACATGGACATTGAATATTTGCAAAGCAAATCACAATTCGAAAATCCCCGGCTTTACCCGTTTTTTAATGTATTTAGGATGCCGAGTAAATCCCCGCAGCTCAACTCTAAAATCCCCGATTTTACTCGATTTTTCTTAATCATGTTAATTAAGTCCCCGAACTGCCAACAAAAAACCCACTAACCGGGCTATTACCCAGTTTCTGGTTACACTGCAACGAAATAACCAATACAACCAAACCAAATGCATAACACGAACTTTCGTTTGAAAAATAAAATATCTAGAGTTCCAAAAAATCCTTGTACCTCGATCGTCAAAAATCCCCGATTTCACCCATTGTTTAATATCCAGGTTGATGAGTAAATTTCCTCAACCCAAGTCTTAAATCCCCGGTTATACCCGGTTTTTCTTAATCACTGCCAAAACTCCGCACGGCCTCCAAAATACCCGAAAACCGGGTAAATACCCGGTTTTGGTAACATTGCTAACGGCTGTGTCAGACCGGGGCCACAGACCCTGTCTGACACTATGTCTTCTGGGCCCGATGTCAGACAGGGTTGCCAGTCCAGTCGAACCATTGTCAACCGCCCTTCAAAATAACTTAACACATGGATTGACTTGGAGATTCAATGGATGGTTTACATAGAAAACTTGAACATATGACGAGTTCAGTGATGGTAATCCTGATGAAATGGTTAGATAAATAAACAGTACTTTTAACTGTTGCGTATGGTTATGATAGTTTATTTTTTTGTAATTTTCCCTTATTCGCTGGTTCAAAATTCCTCACAAAACCTAAAACCCGCCCAAAAAATCATGCCCCCAAAAATTTTGATGGCGCAAATCGCGCCATTCCCCCCCTTCTGGGCACCCCTGGTGAACAGTGTCTTATAACAGGCAACTTACTTACACTGGCTCTGAGCAACACTACAGAGTTTAGAGGTTGACCATCGTGGAGTGTTAGTTCATTGGTGGACGTGTCATTTGGCGTGGGAGTGGGTTCTCGTCGACCGGTACGCCATAGTGGATAGCGTGTATGTCTGTATTCGTTCGCTAAACGTATTCTTGCAAATTTGCAATCGGACTTCAAACAAAACTACGCCACCAGCGTATTCAGCATATTGAAGAGACTCATATTAATGAAAAATTTATGTAAATAATAATATAATTTTGCAACTTGAAAAAGCATGATTCTAGTCACTTTTCGTTAGTTATACCTAAAAATTAATTTTAATTTTCAAATTTTTGGGGGGGCAACTGCCCCCCCTTGCCCCCCCCGAATTACGCCTATGTGGTGATGTGGTAGCTAGTAACCTGATGCATGTCTGGTGTTATGGCAGAGTGGATGTCTGACCCCTTTCGAAGAGGTTTTCCATCCACATAGAGAATCACCTCCTTGATGTATAGAGTGATGAATGTCAGTATGTTAAGTTCTATAAAAGATTGCCTGCAGCTTTCTCTTGAATCTAATCTTTTGATAATTCGGTTAGCTCTTTTCTGAAGAAGAAGGATCTGTTTTAGGTTTCCAGCTGTGATTCCTCCCCAGGCTCCAAGGCCGTATGTCAAGTGAAACTCAAATAGGGCATGGTTTGCGGTGTTTGTGGTGGCTCTGTCACTTGTTTGTTTTATTCTCTTCAGGACATAGAGACTGGTGTTGAGCTTGTTGGAGAGAGTGTCAATGTAATGATTCCACCCCCATGAAAATTTTAAATCAGGTCTGATCAGATCTGTACAGGAATATATCAGATCTGATCATAAACCAGTCAGGTCTGACCAGGTCTGATTTGACATAATCAGGCATGATCAGGTCTGACTAAGTATGATCCTGAATCCAATCAGGTCTGATCAAGTTTGATCCTGAATCTAATCAGGTCTGCTACGTCAATTCCTGAATCTGATCAGATCTGATCAAGACCGATCAGATACAATCAGATCTCATCAGGTCCGATCAAGTTTGATTCTGAATCCAATCAGATCTGATGTGTTAATTCCTGAACACAATCAGATCTGACCATGTCTGATCTGATATAATCAGACCTAATCAGGTCTGATCCTAAACCCAATCAGGTCTGATGCATTTCATCCTGAACCCAATCAGATCTGATGCATTTCTTCCTGAACCCAATCAGGTCTGATCCTAACTAATGAAGTCTGATTAGGGCTGATTTCAACATGATCAGGACGGATCAGGCTTGGTCATGAATATGATATCATATGATCTGACATAATCCCAACACATTAAGGTATGCGAACTAATAAATATTTGAAGTCATGTCTTAATATTCCTATATATATGTCGATAAAATATTAAATTGAAAATGGTTTGGTTTAGAAGAAAACAGCTTCATGTTTTCATACACGAGGTAATTTTCTAAGAATATTTTTATTCAAAAATTAATTTATAACCCAGTCAGCACACAATGTAAAAATAACGTTATTTTCACGTGAAAAAAGTAAAAAAACGTAAAAGTAAAAAGCGAAACATATTTTTCACGTGAAAATGGTGAAAAAATGTAAAGTGAAAAATGTAGTGAAATTAAAAACGTTATTTTCACGTGAAAAATATGAATCAAAAGTATATAAAATCAAATTAAATAACAAATATATAGGAAATGTAACGTTTTATTATTCATATTTTTTTATTTTGTTGTTTATTCATTTCGATCTTTATACGTTTTGATTAACAAGTCTTGTGCGCTTATAAAAAACTATCATCCTCGGTGTAAAAAAATACACAAATTCTACAGTAATCGTTTATTTAGTCCAAACTTAAATTCAAAAATATAAAAATAATTTTTATAAATTTAACGGATTTATAAATTATGTTATGAATTATTTATATAAAATTATTACACTATTTGTTAAATTGTTATTTGTTACGGTATACTTAATATGTTTTATAATAGTTTAATATTTAAAAAAAATGCCTGACACAATATAAGCAATTTATTTCAAATTAATACAATCACCCTGCCAAAATAATATGGGCCATAAATAACAACACTAGCATGATGGTGAATTGTGTCAAGAAAACCTCTCTTCAGACGACGCGCGACGCCGCGACGTTTAACCAGTGCGGTGCGGTGGACTGGACTGAACTGGAGCCTGAGTGTGGACGTGTGGAGTGTGGAGTGAGACGCCGTTGGCTTCAGTTTCAGTTAAAGTCATAACGGCTTTTAATGTTTTAAATTGGAAGTTTAGACTTAATTGCGGTCTTCAAGTAACTACGACACAATGAGTTAACCCTAATACGGGCTGTCATCGTTCTTGGTAAGTTTATACTTTGGATATTTATTTAGTCATGTATTGTGAAATCAAGATAACCTAACCTCAACTTTCAGCATTCCATTATAATTGTTCTGATTAGTTGATACAAGTTTGGTAATTATGCATATCATGACAACTCTCCTAGCCTTTTCCAAAACACTCCCATGTGATAATTCAGTACGAGTTTCATATCTGATCTTCCAGGTTTATGTTTATTGTCATTGTTTACCTTTAATGCTTATAGGTTTGATAACTGAAATTCTCAATAGGATTTAACATGGGCAAAGATCAGTTTTGTTTTTGGTACTCAGTTCAGATTTTGGTTATTCGATATTAACTATCAACCTATCGTGTTTAACTCAACTGATGTACTGTTTTAACAAACAACCGTCAGTAGGCTAGTGAAGAAACTTCGATAACAAACAAATACCGAAACCATTGTCAATTATATCTAGGCCTACATATATCATTTGATTCTCTCACAAACAACAAACCATACCAAACGTAAATAAAGTAAAACTAAAATTATACTAAACATAGGCCTAATATAAAAACTAAATTAAAACGTTACTATAATTAACTAACTAAACACAACTTACTACCTTATTTCTCATCATCTGCCATCTTGTACTAAAATATTATCGATAAATATATTTTCGTAAAGTAACAAATCAATCGATATCAAATACAATGGAATCGGATGTTGAGTTCTGTCCAACAGACGGTACATCGAACTTCGACTAAATTGGTAGATCGTTCGATATTGTTTCTTAGAAAATCAGATGTTGAATCGTCTGCTATAGGAACAAACGGCAGAAGATCAGATAGGCTATGAAACTCGTACCCCCTAACTACGTGTATGCCTCAGCCTTATTACTAAATTTTGAACTTCTTGTTGGATACAGTTTGGGCGTTTTATCTTGAGCTATGGGAACCGTTTAGGCCTACACCTGAAGCGGTTGGAGTGGAGTGAATATCTTCAGAACACTACAGCTGATCCCTAAAGTTAAATTGACATGTTAACATTTTTTAATAGCTGTCTATATACCTATTTACTGTAATTTGTACTTAATCACATTTAATATTTGTTGAGATTAATTTTTCATTATTTATTGCCCCAGATCATTAAGAATAAATAAATAATGTTTGACAGCTTCGGCAACGGGATAGGCCAAAGCTTAAGACGAAACGCACCAACTGTATAACCTCTGATTATATTTCGTTCTGCTAATGCAAATCACCTATTTTACTTCTACTGTTTATTTTTGCCCGTCACTAGCACTTATCAAAGGCCTAACTTAAATATACTCTGATTGGGTAGGCCCATCAGGTGAGACCTTATCAGACTCCACCTTAATGCTTTTGATTACATTGTTTTGTTTATTTAGAATAGATAATTGATGTTTTGAAGTGTCTTGATTTGTTCTCGATGAAATCGAATAATCTTAATTTCGGTGACAGACGTACAAAAGTTTCAGATTGATAGCCAATTTCCAATAAAATTTAGACCGCTGACAAAACTGCACCCGCCTATTTGGAAACGTTGGTAATGAGTACCTTAGCCAACTTAACTTTTTAAATATTGAAGTAGCCTTCAAGCAATTTACATTTGTTTATCTGCAATTTAATAATGTTTATTTTGTAAATTTTTTGTTTTTTTGTGTTTCTTTTAGGAAGGAGCTTGCTGTTACATTTTTAACACCAAGAAAATATTACAAGTTTCTAGGCTTTTTGGAGAAATTGTGAGAATCGATTCAGTCTATGGATTGGCTTCAAAACACAACTTAAGGAGAAAAAATTCAGGTAGGTTTTTAGTAGGCTATTGCTTTCTGTGGGTGTCTTATGATTCCTTTTTGTCTTATATATTTCTTATGATGTTATATGATCAGCGCACGGAAAACTCCATAACATTCTTCAGATTCCTTATTGGCTCGTAATTTTTTAATCGATGTTACACTAAAGATTATTTTCATTTGGATGTTTCATCAATCTGCGGAAATTCTCATGTGGTGTGAAAGGAATTTAAAAAAAACTATGGTAGGCTATAATGATACAAAGTTTTGTTTTCTCTTGGACGATATGATGTTCCAAGGTTGACAAATAATGTTAGGTAGCAAATATTCTTGGTATTTAGGCATTTTTGCTAATTTTTAACTAATTTGCATTTAATGTAGGTAAGCAAGCGTGTATTGTAACTACAAGCTTTCTTCCTGGAGTGAAAAACTATAAATGTGAATTGTATATAAATAGGCCACGATAATTTGCAAACCCAGTGTTAACTAACACAGGTAACCTGCCAAGAAGTCTACTTACTAAAACAGCAATTCAAAATAAATTAAGGTGAAACTTTAAGTTCCTTGTAGCATTACCGTATCGTATATTTGACTGCAAAAAACAGTTTAAACTGATTTAACGTATTTATGACCTCAGAAAGCATTTTTCATCACTCTGTATACGAAAATTGCCCGTTACCGTACAGCTGAGATCTACGAAAACCCTCGATTTCCTTACATCAAAAGAAATAATGATCAGCAGATTTTTCGTTACCCAAACTTTGCATTTCCGTACCCAAACAAAATTTTGCCGTACCCAAACAAACGAAGTTCCAGTTTTGACAGTTCAACCACCTGACTCTAAGCTAAAATAGACAGTTCAGCCCTATTGTGTTTGCTTATAGAGAAATGACTAAATTATAAAATGTTGGATGATTTTTTATTACAAGTTTGGTTACTTATTTGCATCATAATGAAATGTATTGTTCAAAACTCATCACAAAAGTCCCATTTCGGGGCTCGATAGTGTTTTACATGCGAGGCTTGATGCCTCGCATGTAAAACACTATCTTGCCCCAAAACGGGCTACTTTCGAGACTAGTAGTGAAATATACTTTTATTTCTTTACTAAAGTAAATAAAACTCAATATCTCACTTTTTTCCAACTTATCATAATAAAATTTGGTGTGTGGGTTCATTGAAAATCAACTATTTTTTGCTTTCCCAAGGCAGCAAAATTGCTTATTTTTTGCTACGATAAGCTAACACTCCGTTTCTATGAGTATGCAGGATTGCTGACATAGGAATGGAAAATGTTTATGTTTTTAGCCAACATCAAAGAAAAGTCAAATAGGAGATGCTATATACCAAATTTTATTGTGATAAGTTGAAAAATAAGTGAGATATTGAGTTTTATTTATTTTCCATAAGGTTAATATTGAACAACGTAACGTATTAACAACAATCAATATCTCAGCAACCAGTAGACATAGAACAAACATTCAAAGTACAAAAATATTTGTTTTTTCAAGCTGAATTTAATGGTGCAAACCAAAATTAGATTTTTAAAATTCTTCCATTTAAAAAATTCAAAAAACTTGTTTTTATTTGGACATTTTTAAAAAGTTTTTTAATTTACAAAGCATGCTAAAAGTCATGAGTTTTGTTGCTGCATCTGTTTAATGTAGATAAGTTTAAAAAAAAGTTTACTTGATTGTCAATGTGCCTTTAGGAGATATTAATTTTTTTTGTAAAACACTGTAATCGGACTAAAAATATAAAAAAAATTTAATATTTTTTTCAATGACCTATATATAGAAAGATAATTATGATTTATTTTTTTCTGGATTTAGCACACTTTACTTAATATTACTGCAAATTTTCATAACAATTGGATTAAAAATGGCAAAGATACAATTTTTTTTTCTTAAGCTATGCAAGTTTATCTTGGAGCTCGGGAACAACAGAAACGACAGATTTTTACTAATTTCAAATGTCTGCAAGAAAAAAACTGTTTGAGATATGAAGCTAAAATTTGGTATTCTTCCATAGGCATGTGAAAAGAAAAAAAATCATCAAGTTTCATCAAATTCTGAGATGGTGGGTTACAAATCCTTTATTTTCTGGATGATTTGACTTGGAATGACCCGGGGACCAAAGGAACAATAATTTAATAGGCTATACTCAATTGTTTTGTAATTGTATTGAAGCGTGTGAATTATAATTTTATGTGTAAAACTGGTTTTTGAATGAGAATTTTTTTACAAAATGGCTGATAAGCTAATTTCATGGCTAAATGGCTGATTTGGTACCAATCCTAATAACATTTTGAGATGGTGAATTAAAATGACTGTGTTTATTTGTTATGTAATATCCCTTTAAAATTATCTTCAACATCCTTTTTTCAGATGCAGCAAAAATGTTATCCACTAAACATAACCTTCAAGTCATTAATCAACAAGAAATTACAAAAAACTTGGGAAGAAAGCTCTACGAGATACACAAACAAAAATAAACAGCTTATTTGAGTTTTTTATTGTTAAAAACAGTAAGGATTTTGGTTAAAAAGCGCAGGTCTTATGTAAAAATTCTTACAATTGTTTTTAACTTAGGCGGTCAACCGCGAGACAGTGCGGGCAACAGCGAGAGCGAACGACATACACTGTACCCGTTCCCTCTCTTTCGTTCTCTGCTATTAAGTTTAAAAGTTACATGTCAGCTGACACTGTTTTATGCAAATCATTTCCTAACCTACGGTTTAGGAAATGATGAATCATCACCTGGTTTATACGGTGATAAGTTCTGATGTCAGTAGCCAGTACAAACAAAGGATCCTGTTTTTCACTACAAAGAATCCTTTGTTTTTACTGGCTACTCACAACTTTACTAGTCATGTGTGCAAACCAGGCCTTTTTTTGCATAATTGAATGGTACTATTTTATTATTGAAAACAAATCAAAAAGTGATCTTCAGAATTACTACTATTCTTCCAAGCTACAACCATACACACACATCATCAGCACTCCTGTAACACATTTTATAATAACTAATTTAATATCAAATTTTAATGTTAACACAGTGCTAGCAAGTTTTCAAGGAAGAGAGAGGGCATTAATACAGTGTATGTTCCTCTCTCTCGCTCTTCCTCGCGATCAAAATAGTTTGCCAGTGCCAAGTGCCCTTGCAATCGACCGCACACAATTAAAGAGATTTTTAATACAATAATGTATTATAGAAACATTTTAATTTATTATATAATGTTTTAATATTTATTACAATGTTTTTGATATATTTTGTTATAAATACCAAATAACGATGTACATCGCTTGGTTGATGGTTTTTTAGAAGTGGTGCATTTTCAGGTCCTTTGGTGTTGTTCATATCATATTTTAATATAATTTAAAAAATAGTTTTGCCCATTTTAAAGTTTTTTGTTGCTTTTCATCATTTTTGTGTGTATTCATTGTTATAAGGATGTTCCAGAAACGTTACCTTAACTGAGCTACTGTTAATAACTTTACTTACAACTGAGTTGAGGTTATACTTTTACAACTTAGTTTTTTTAACATTATGTTTAAAAGTAAGACAGTAATTTACAATAAACATTATAATTTACTTTATGATGGTATAGTTTAAATTATAATGCACTATTAACAGAATGTATTTGATATATATTGTCGTTTATTGTAAAATGTAATTCAACATTGCTGTTCTTTTGCTAATATAATTACAAAATATTTTTCTCAGTTTTGAAAAGTGTTAATTTTTTATTACCTATCCAAATAGAATCAGCAGTTTTGTAAAAAACTGTAAACTATTTAATACATTAAAAAATTATACATTTTCTGAACAGTCCTGATTAGGAATGCTGTCAGATCTGATCAGAATTACAATCAGGAATTGGTGCATTTTCTGATCAAATCTGATCAGAAATACACATCAGGACTGATCAGGAAATGGTGGATTTTGTAATCAGTTCTGATCAGAAATATACATCAGAAATGATCAGGAATTGGTGCATTTTCTGATCAGATCTGATCAGAAATATACATCAGAACTGATCAGGAATTGGTGCATTTTCTGATCAGATCTGATCAGAAATGTACATCAGAACTGATCAGGAATTGGTGCATTTTCTGATCAGATCTGATCAGAAATACACATCAGAACTGATCAGAAATACAAATCAAAACTGATCAGGAAATGGTGCATTTTCTGACCAGACCTGATCAGGAATCACAACATTCCTGATCAGGTCTGGTCAGAAAATGCACCAATTCCTGACCAGGAATGATCAGTTCTGATGGTATTTCTGATCAGGTCTGATGTTTTTTTTCATCAGATCTGAAGGAAAATTTTCATGGGGGCACGATAATTGTCCGTCAATTTCTACGACAAGGAACTTGGTATAGTCTTCAACTTCCACTTCGAGATAACTCGGAGGTTGAAAATTCAACCAAACAAACATCAAACCCAGAAAAAGGGTTAATTATTTTTAAACCATTGCTTTTACAATGGTGGTTTAGTAATACTTTTCATAAAGTACATAGTTTTCATGAAAAAGCCATGCAAGGGCTCTGGGAAGGACAGCCCAAAGCAAAAAAGATAATAATTTACTCGCAGATAGTCACTGAAATGTAATTGCTTATTTGATACATCAATGTGGTCTGTTTAGCTGGAAGTTAAAATGTTTGTTTATTTAAAAATGAACTTATTCGATATGATGACCACAGCAGTGGCATAAATAGAGTTTGTCCTACAGATCCCTCTTGCAATGTTTGTACTCCATTCAGGTCTTAATTTCTAATGAAAAAAGTTTCGCACCTATGACACATCAGGGGTATAGAATACTCACAGCAGAACGGGGGGTCCAGAGGCCCTCCATATCAGAAAAATTTTATAAATTGCAATTAAATTTGGCGTCTTTTCAATATTTAAGACCACTGTGTAATGTTTAGGCCGTGTACACTTTCTCGCTAGCTCGGTTTCACCCTGCCGCGGCTAGAGCATACTTGCGCCGTAGTAATCGTGTATATAGGTAGTAATCTCCAACGCCACGTGCTTTAACGCCGCTCACAACTCACAGTAAGAATTTAACATCATCGGTCAAGGGGGGGGGGGGTTAGTTTTGTCCAAACATTTGACAAACTATTTCATGCATGAGGCCTTAAAAGAATGACGTAGAAAAGAGTTTAGGGCTTGTTAATAGCCTAACGGTTAGTGTCTTGGACTTCAGTTCAAGAGGTCGCGGGTTCGATTCCCGGCACGGCCACACAAATTTGAAGGGTTTGGACCGCTTACCCTTAAAAGCGTTTGTGAGTCTCATCTGTAAAAAATGATGTTGGCGTAGACAACCCAAAAAAAAAACAAAAAAAAATAACAAAATAAAAGAGTAATGCCGAACGCACATAGTACCCCCTCGTATTGGCCTGAATTGGATTCGCCCTTGATCGACGATAGTGAACTCTTACCATCACTCGCTAAAGCCGATCCAAAGTTTGTTAAGTGATCAGTATCCAGAATAGAGGTTAAAAAAGCTACCATCTATCACCTTGCGTGCAACTATGTAAAGGAAAATAGTGTTGTAAAGTTGACTTAAATAATTCCCAAATTGGAAAGAGTTGTGCACTTTTACAAAAATCGTTATCGAAAGAGTATTAATAAATCACATGCCCAAAAAAAACCCATAGCCGCATTGAAGTCCTGATAAGTGCCAGAGCCAGTGGCGTAGGTACGGGGGGGGGATAAGGGGGATATATCCCCCCCCTTGGCCCTACAGTATGTAAAAAAATTAATTATACTCAAAAAATTAAAGTTAGGCTACGACTTTTAACTAGGAAGTAATTCTTTCACCGCAATAAGAAATAAAACATCTTTGTAAAAATATATAAATAAAGTTATTATTGTTATTATTTATTTAGTAGTTGAAAACTGCCAAAAAATTTATCTTTGAGGTATTGCGCGCCAAACGAACGCGGCAGGATCGGTGACAAGAGGCTTAAAAATACAATACAGTATTTTGGAATATTAGTGGTAGCGGCAAATGCGTAACTGAAAGTGAACTGTTACTGTAACAGAATCAAAGCAAAATTTCGCATTTTCTATTCCTTAGTCACTGATGGTCCCCGATTTGTAAATACCCTGTTATGAAAGACAGACGATGAATCAGTCTGAGAACGCAACTGAAAACGTGCCATTCACAGCCGAATTGGTATTAGATTAAAATTCGCCGCCTATAATATTACATCTTACAGAATACAGAATAACAGAAAAATTATAATGTTGTTCATTTTGTCCTGAATTTTTTTAGTCCTATATACCAGAAAAACGTTATTTTAAACAATTATTTATATTTATCAAAATGAGTGAACCTGTAGGCTGTACAGGCCTACATTATTTGTCGTTGGAACTGAAGTAGCCAATAAAAATACTAGATTCACCGACCACCTATATTCCCTCTGACGGCCAACACCGGAACTAACGCGTATGATCTCATTTTGACGTATAGAATGCGTTTATAACTCGGTCAGTTGGTTCTGTGACCTTGCGTAATTCGCAGCGACGCGACGCGACGTGACTACAATATGTTGTGATGTCGAAACAGTGCGAACTGACGGGGGTTTCGCTCCAAAACGAAAAAGTGAGAGTGAAGTTGATACTATTGGCGTGAAAAAACTATGAGATTTACTTGTTGTAACTATGCTGAAACAATATTTCAGTGATCAGTGCTAGCAGAGAATGGGGCGAAGTGGACTGATGCAGATCCTTGTATTCATTTGATATCTAGTAATTTTATTATAAAATGAAATGAAAAGTAATTTCTTCAAGCCTAAGTAAAATAAATGACAGATGGTATTTTTAATAAAAGCACCAAAACTACGTGAAATCAACTCAACAAAATTATGAGAATGAAGTAAAAACGTATACATGCAAAAAAGAATAAAGCAGATGTAAGATCATTATGACATCAAACCACAACCACTCCCCCTGTGTTCAGCTCGTTCTTTTGGAGAACGAGCCAATATGCGCACGGCATGCGCGCGGCGACCACGTGTCTGCATCAATTATTCCGTAAAATATGAGTTTCACTATGCCTCTAGATTGCATAAAAAGCTAGTTTTAGAGTTATAATTTTCAAAATTTTTCTGGGGGGGTGCCCCCAGACCCCCCGGTTATATCCCCCCCCCTTGACCAAAGTCTATCTACGCCACTGGCCAGAGCTGTGCTCCGGTGTCCTAAAATGTTTCGGACCTGTGCTCTGGTGTGCTCCGGCAAGGCGACACTAAAAACATTTGTTTAGTGTCGCCTTGGCTCCGGCTGAAATTAACCCCTGACTCTTTTACACCATTTGCTATTAAACTTGGGGGTTTATAAACCTCGAAGCAGTACTATTGGGAGCTCGCAGCAAAATCAACAAAATGAGAATTTCTGAATATTATTGTTATATCCTTTTAAGTTATCGTTTTTAAAATTTTTCCAAATGATTGAGGATAGTTGTAAATGTAATTAAGTAAAAATGTAAAGTTAAAATTCAAAAGAAATAAAGGTTATATAACGAAAGAAAAAGGCAGATTCAGAACGTCGTCATCGTCGCCGTCTCGTCGTCGCCGTCGTCAAGGCCACACTAGTAGTGTAGTGTGGCCTTGCCGTCGTCATCGTCGCCGTCTCGTCGTCGCCGTCTCGTCGTCGCCGTCGCCGTCGTCGCCGTCGCCGTCGTCGCCGTCGCCGTCGCTGTCGTCGCCGTCGTCGCCGCCGTCGTCGTTGTTGTCGTCGCCTCCGTTTCCGTCGTCTTCATCGTCGTTTTGCACGCGAATTTCGGGTTTTCTATTAGTAATAATCATGAAACTTTTTTCAAAGTAATCGAAGAATCGTACCTTTTACGGAAAATATATTTGCCGCACATTTAATCGCTATTTTCTTTTGTATTTGAAACTATCTTCCCATTGTTTAAACAATGTATAAATACAATTTTTCACCAATGTTAATTTTCTGGCAATGGATTTGGTTTGTTATTACGATGAGACAGGCTTCCGTGGTCTAAGCACCCGAAACCATGGATTCGTCTTATGTTGGTTTGTTATTGTTTGAGAGTTCATCCAATTACGCGATTATTTATTTTAGCATGACCGGATCATGCTCAAAAATTAATGTTGTATATATATATATATATATATATATAAAGGTCACTGCAATATTTTCAAATCACCTGACAATGTTTACCACTGTAGAAGTCACCTAAGTTGGCCAAAACAAAAGTAAACAAACTATTATCTTCTTACGAACTTAACCGTAAAATCCAGCTGTGCTGAAAACATTGTCAACGAACATCTGTTTTAGTATAGCACTTGCAATAAAGGGAACGTTCTGATGCAATATTGCAACTGGAAGTTCACTTGCGCAGCTTAAGGTATTTCTATTCTAAGGGGCTTTTCCAAATTAATTATGTA
The DNA here is from genome assembly GCA_035578135.1 of Flexamia atlantica. Lineage (NCBI taxonomy): Eukaryota > Metazoa > Arthropoda > Insecta > Hemiptera > Cicadellidae > Flexamia > Flexamia atlantica. The sequence continues at coordinate 28,968,286 of JAQJVK010000011.1, forward strand.
TTAACAGGAAGAGGATGTGTCATGGATGCGGCATGGTTGATACTCTTAGATTTTCTTATAAACAAATCATATTCACAAAGTAAAATAGGCGAGTTTTTGAATTGCCAGTACTAGTTGCGGCAAGTCAGCATCTGACAAGAGAGAGTGTTTCATATTGCGGTCAAAAATTATTAATATCGGCCCAGGAAAAAATAAACAAGCAGTTAAACAAGCTGAAATACATGTAAATCAAAAAATAGAATCAAATTAAACTTTGAGAGCTATGTAAAAGGGTTGAATAAACATAAATAATAAAAAAATAGGCGATATTGTAAACATTCTATAACCTATAACAACATTGTAAACAAACGCAACGTGGCAATTTGACAGTTCTGAGAAAATGTAAACAGAAACCATGTGTAACCAACAATGTTTTCAATGTGACTTGTATAACTTTTTTTGATGAGATGATTAGTACATGCTTTGGCCAACTTACGTGAATCCTACTCTATATATCTATGACGGTAAAGATATTCATTATTTATTAATAATAAAAAATTAACCTGGATGTTAGAAACCTACCGGTATTATTAATAAAACAATTTAATATAAATAAACTTACCTCTAAAATAAAATTGAAAAAAGCTTTTACTCTATGGTTTAGGTTACGACTTCCTTTTCCGTTTTGAAGCTCTTATTCATTATCACCCAACAGGAAACGAAGAAGAAGATATATTTCTCTGTTGGTCCTTGTGAATTCGCCATATTTGATCGTCTTTATTGGATACGCTGCTCTTCAAAATGTTTATCATGATTTCTGGTCAAATTTTGCCAAGATAATGAATTTTACCAAGTTTGTTCATGATTAGTTGTTGTTTATAATCATTCAGTTGTTGTGAAGACTAGTTTGCGAGGCATGGAGATGGACAGCATTGAGCTGGACCCACCGGTTGTCTTCCCCAGTGAAGGAGAAATTAGATCGTATTTTCCTGATGATGTTTGGAGTAACATGGCTGAATACGAAAGAAAATCTTATCAGAATGTGCTGCACAACTACAATGTGATGAGATTCTTAGGTATGCTGGTCATATGTTTCTCTTACCTAGACTAGGCCTAGACTTACCTGCTTGATAGGCCTGGGGCTAGTATTCGGACATCGACAGTTTGCCAACATCGAACTAATACCATCGATGTTGCAAAAACATCGGTTCCAAAACATCGTTGTTTTCAACTAAATCATAATATCATTAGGCTTTTTGGTAGTACAGTGTATTCCAATTTAAATAAGAAACGAGTATTTACTAGATTTACTCGATATTTATAAATATTATACGGTATTGTAAAAGCTACAAAGCTTTGTTTTGACAAATAAATGCTATCAATATTATTAACGGGCTATTGGGTTAATTATTATAGGGTAAAACTATAACACATTTAAGTTAAACTACGGCAATAAAAAAAAAACACATCGATGGTAGAAAAACATTGAATTTCTAATATCGATGGTAAAAACATTGAACATTGACCTCCAAACATCGATGTTTTGAAAACATCGATTTCGATACCGAACACACCCGGGGTCTCTGGGTAGGGCCTGATTAAGAGGTGTGGCGCCCCTAGGCTTGAGTTTATTTGTCGCCCCCTCCCTCCCTACAACCCTCTTTCGCCCCTTTTACCCCCCCCCCCCAATAACGGCGATATGTTTATGTATATAATTAAATTACGAATTTAATTCCTTCGCCACTGACAATCAATTAATATAAGACCTTTAAAAAATACATTTATCTTGGAAACTAACTTAACGCCTTTTTCAGTAACTATGGTCAGTGTGCACAAAGATAATGACAAAATCTAATTAATAAACTTAGATAAATCTAGTCTAATCAGCTACATGGTCAAGGTCAATTCGTCGCTGCCTGTGACGCATAAGTATCGCATATTCAACTTTCACTCCTACTGCTTATCTTTTCTGTGACTCAGATAGCGATTCTTCATAACAGTGTTCGTTAGACTCTTAGATGTACCTTATTTAGGTTTTTGCCAAAAACATATGTTTAGCAACCCTATACCCATAAGCGCATCCTTACACGCTCATTGCGTCCTGCACCCTTTTATGGTGTTCTGAACCATTTGATTTGTTTTTTTCTCTTACATAAATATAAATTTCCCTACTCCAGACTAAAATAGTCTCTGAAGTCACATTAATCAAAGCACATAATGACAGATAAAAACTACTACCATACTAGGCCTACAACTAACTATTCTATTATACGGAATACACAAATGGTGGTTACACTGTGGTGTAGGACAGGGGCGAACCCAGAATTTAATTTCGTGGGGGTATCCTGTAAGAAGGGGGAAGGGGGTTGTCGTTGTGGTAGACGAGTATCGCGTCGCCGAAGATGAATATGGTCATCGCTGAAGACAAATATCATTTTTGCGGTAAACACATATCGTTGTCACGGTGAAAGAATATCGTTGTTAAGGTAGACGAGTATCGTCACCGCAACAGATAAAATATCGTTGTCGCGGTAGACGAATATTATTGTCGCAGTAGACAAATATCGCTGTCACGTCGCAGTTGACAATTATCGTTGGTCGCATCACGGTAGACGAAAATCGTCTTGCGTCAGAAATGTAGTCGCGTCGCGGTTCCCAAAAATGGTTGACTTGTCGTCTAAAATTTCTGTTCTCCAAAATTTTGGGGGGGATGCATCTCCTTTTTCCCCTCCCCTGGTGTAGGCCTATATACAATTAGTTTGGTTCCAAACTAACCCTCGATTTACCCGACAGGGGTAACTCCCGTACACCAGATTGCTCAAACTATTCCCTCCATTTGTCAAAACTGGGGTCAGTTACTGCCCAGAATATGCTGCTATCTTTTGGTGTCTCAAGAATAACAATAACGTCCATTAAGGTTGTTGTTAGTTAGGTACTAAAAACCCATTCTACTGACGAATAACACCTGTGTTGCAGCGGCAATTCGTTTGGTTAGATTTATACAAAAGAGGGGCGGCGGGACTTGCAAGTTTTTTTTAATTCTTTAAAAAAATATTTATTTTTCACCCCGTGGTGCCCCTGACAGCCTGGCGCCCTAGGCAGTAGCCTAGTCAGCCTAGTAGTTAATCAGTCCCTGCCTCTGGGGCCTAAAATACGACCCTAAGCTGTACTGTTGACATTAAAATTTGTAGGTAGCATTTGGAAACGAGAGAAACTTATTAACGAGGTAACTTTCAAGATATTTATTTCCTTTATATAGTAAATATTTATATAACATTGCTTACATACAGAACATACAAATAAACGGAGATATTCCTCACAAGACTACAGGTCTGTGCGTGAGGAGGAGTCCATAATCAGTCCACATTGGCTCATAGAAAAAATAAATAATAATAAGTTGACCTGTAAAATTTTTAAATATAACTAAACTTAGGCTACTGATTGTACATAAACTAAATAACATTATAAAAAGAATTGAAAAAACGGATATGAAAATAAATTAAGAAATAGGCTAGTTAAAAAAACAGTGGGTTCCTTCTTCAGAATTTTTAGAGGCTGTTTTACAGTAGAAATAGGTGCCTCTGTGTAAGAGCTTGTAACTGATAGTTGTAGGCACCAGTAACTTATGTAGGCCTAATATAGTTGAAGATATGTAATGAATTAGTGGGTAATGTTTTGTTTTGATTACGTTGCTCTTGCAATAACATTTCCATTGCTGTGTTCAATTGACTTTGGTTTTCGGCATGTCAACAATGAAAATGTTAGGACTTAGGAAAATGTTAAGACGAGATGCAGAAACCGTTGGCCTAAAGGACATAGCAAGGGGTATATAGGGGTGAAGGGGGAAGACACAGTGGGGAAGTGGCGGCTTTCCCAGTAGGCTATATATTTTAAAAGTATAAAACGTAAATGTTTCTTCTTGTAGGGCGACACCCTCGTATCGCCCGTAGCGTTCAGATGGTTAAAACGGGCCTGTCTTTGGTCTTCATAGCCTATACTGAAATCACACACATAATGTAAGTTAAGGGCTTTACCGATTGTCATTGGAGAATTATCATAAATGGCAAAAAATTATGGCAAAAATTCAAATGTAGGCTAGCTTGGGTTATAAATTCTTTTCAGCAGTTACTAAGATGGTGTAATCAGTATAAAATAAATGTATGCAATCTTGTGACCCCTTGTAAATTGTGGTTGGCCCATCCCCCTCCTGAAGTTAATTCTTATGCTGTCACCATTTTCACACGAGTCAAAGTCAAACAATCTTTATTCATAAAATTGTATACATATACATGTGAATGGCGTCTTAATTAAGAAAAAAAATACAATGAATGAACTAAAAATAAACTGAAAATTGTAAAATATACAGTATATGTCATCAACTGAAAAATTCTTCCCATGAATATAAAGGTTTCGAGATCATATATTTTTTTAATTTATTTTTGAAGGTAGCAAGACTGGAAATACTTTTCATTTCATGTGGTAAATAATTAAAAAATCGAATACTTGCATAACTAGGTTTGTTTTCAAATATTTTCTTATTACTTACGTTAAATGACAGTTGGTTCCTAAACCTAGTGTTATAGACTATGTTTATCTCCAAGTGTACTTAAACAACCAAAATTACGTTTAATGAACATTATCAACTCAAATACATATAATCTAAAAACTGTTAAAATACCTAGCTCAGGAAAATGCAATTTGGCAGAATCTGACCATCCCAGATTTAACATAATTCTAAGTGCCCCCTTTTGTAAAATCAGTATTCTATTCATATTGATTTGCTGATGTACTACCATATAAGAGTATTCCAAAAGAAATGTGAATACCCCAGAATAGAACCCTGGGGTATTCCAAATTTTACTGTATTCAATGAAGAGTGGAATGATGCTATTTGATTGTGGTTGTTTAAATGATTAATTTGAACGAATTGTTTCCAACGAGGCGATCTGTCTTGGAGACATGATGAGGCGCCTGACCATGCGCTTAGAATCGTCAGGGCTGCGACAAGGGATTTTTCTGGGACATGCGAGAGCCTACATTGGCGCCCTTTCACTAGATTTAGGTATCATGTACCCACCACCTAGGGTGGTTAAAGTTATCATTTGAAAAATTAAAAAGAATATTTTGAAGTTACTGTGTTGAATTTTATTCATCACATATTTAAAGGGTTTTTATTGATGGATACGGTTTTGTATTGCTGGATATATTAAGACAAATTAAATTATCTAAGTAAGAACAGGCACACCGCTAATCGGGCGATTCTTGCTTCAACTTAAAAAAAAAAACATTAGAGCCCAGTCAAATAAGACCAATTTGACCAATCTAAGAAGGAGATATACGAAACGGCTAAAAAATGTAACAGTTGTTCGTTACTCGGCCCATTTAAACCACTTGTAAAAAGTCCCTGAGGACGAGGATTGAGTTTGAGTTTCTAGAAGTTTTCAGTTCCCCAGGTCTTGGTTTTGAATCTTCAAATTTATTTTGCAAACCAAATTGCAAATTCAATTTAATTTTAAAGGTATTGCTAAAATGAAACTGTGGTGAAAACGGAACTCATTTACTTCACCCATTCTTTTCAAATTGACATTTATTTTGTTCATTACTGCAGCTACAATTCACATACCCAAAAATTTACATTTTGAGTTGTTTGAAAACAATGATTACTCCACGGGCGTGGGTAAACAGCCACCAAATTAAAATGTTGGCGAGTTTTAAACACTTTTAAAAGACGCCACAGGTGCCAGTATGCTAAAAAAATTTTTTGCTCTTTGAATAGTTTGAAACGTATCCACCGGCACCGGCAAAAGCTTCCTAAACTCACATTACACACCCTGATTGATTTCAAAAGGGCTCCAGGCGCCGGGGCTGGCTAACACCTCCAAAATAGCGACAACTCGATCATGTTATAGCCCGTTGAACGATTTGTAAATGCTCCCCCGAGAGCCAACCAAACTCGCCAAATTACATGATTTACACTTTGAACCATAATAAAATGCTCAACGAGCCCCGGTAGTTGGAGAACGCCACATAAATTAAAATTTGCCAAGTTGAACAATTTTGATAGACTCCCTGAAGTCGGCAAACACCACAAAACATTAATTAACTTAGCTCTTTAACAAACTGAAAATGCTCCACGGGCGCCGGAAAACACCCCCAAGACGAATATTTTGCACGTTAAACAAAATTGTAAAATATTACCCGGGTGTCAACAAAATTCGCCAAAGTACATGTTCAGCACTTTCAAGACTCCTCGGGCGCCGCTGCGCACTTTACCCCGCGCCGGCTTCAATGGCGCCCTCTTCCAGTCGGCGCCCCAAGTGGCCGCATGTTTCGCATGGCCCTTGTCGCGGCCCTGAGAATCGTTTCCAATTGCATACACTTTTTTCATTAGGACCGGCCTCATCTTTATTCGTGGGTAGCCTGCAGCAGTACTCAGAGTTGATAGCGAGTGTGTTACATAAATTTAAATATCTTAACACGTTGAGTGCTAAAAAAACCGTAATAGAGGGTCGCATATGCTAAATTTTTTTATACTTTTTTTGTAGTATTAAGTAGATATGTGTAAAATGTCAAAATATGACTTAAACGCAATTGAATCCATAATAACATCTTAGCCATTTTGAAAATGTGGTAGGAATTCCTACCATGCGCCACCAGGGACAGGCACCTATGGATTCAAAATAAAATTTGCTTATTTTTTACTTTTTTTCGTAATATTGTGTGTAATATCTCAAAATATGACTTAAAAATTCAATTGAAGTCACAATAACCCTTTGGCGGCGGCCATTTTGAAAACATGGTAGGAATTCCTACCACGCGCACCCAGAGACAGTCAAACCAGGGTTCATAAGAAGACATGCTTATATTTTTCACAATTTCTTTATTTTTGAAGCAAAAACAGTTACAGAATACATTTTTATGAATTAAGGGCCTACATGAAATAAAGGTAAAATATGGTTTGGTTATTACGGTCCCGGAGGTTCGATATTTCTTTATTTCTTTATTTCACAAGTACAAGCCTGTACATTAGTGTCAACTTAATATCTAAACAATTAATTAACTTAATTCTAAAAAACTTATTCTACATACAGAATTATCCTTATTCTAAATATAGCAGTTAATTTTTTCATTAGTTTCAAGCCAAGAAAAAAAAAAATTTCAGTTTCAAGGAAAAAACTCAGAAAAAGAATAGTGTGGATGGTCTATTAAGAACGATTTTAATTTAGTCTTAAATTTTTTTTGATTTGTTTCATTTTTTATTTTATTAGGTAAGATTTTGAAAAATTTTGCACCCATGAATGAAGGTTTTTTTTGGAAAAGAGATAATTTGTGCTCTTGGATGTCAATATCATTTTTATTTCGTGTATTGTAAGAATGGATTTTTGAACGCATTTTAGTTTTCTGTAAGTTATTTTTTAAATAAATAATACAATCAAATATATACTGATTAAAGACTGTTAATATTTCTAAATTTTTAAAAGAATCTCTAACATGATCATCTGGTTTAAGCTTTAGCATAATTCTGATTGCTCTTTTTTGCAGAAGTAAAATCTTATTTAAATTAGCATTACTTGTGCTTCCATATAAAATTAATCCAAATGCAATATGTGAGTGAATGTTGGCATGATATATTATTTTTAAAACCGGTAGGTTGCATAAATTTACCATGCTTTTCAAGACATAAATTCCAGAATTAATTTTCTTGATTATATTTTGAACATGTTTGTCCCATTTCAAATTATTATCTATTTCTAAGCCTAACAATTTGGAACTAATAACTTGCTCTAATGGCTCGTTTTCAATATAAATATTAGGTTTAGATGAAATTCTATTCTGCTGTATGGTTTCAAAGCACATGAATTTAGTTTTTTTTGTATTTAAAAATAAAGAATTGTTCTTGAAAAATTTTTGAATATTTATAAGTTGAGTTTGGCTTGCTTTTTCAAGATCATTTACATTTTTAGATGATAAAATTAAAATAGAATCATCCGCATAAAGAATAAGTTTACTCTTAATGTTTTCAATATTTGTAAGTGCTTTTGGAAAGCCTTTAAGATAGCAAAGAAATAGTAAAAATGCACAACTTCACTGTACCACTAAAACAAAATAAACCCCGGAGACTGAAACGAACTCGCGAAACAAGCAAAGTGGACTTGTCCTGAAGCAGTGGCGGCCGGCCCATAAGGACTCGGACGCCGCCCCCCAGAAGATTTTCAAATATACTGAATTAAATTAATTTACATATGTATCCGATAAAATGTGTAAAAACCACTAATTTTTATTATACTGACCATTAATAATAAATTCATTTCAACTATAAGCATCGAAATATTTTGCAAAAGTATTTATTTAGGAGTCAACTGCTGTTGCGCGTTTATCTCGCGGACGCTGGCCAGAGCGTCCCAATCCAAACGCATGCTATCTTATGGAGTGGAGAGGGTGCTCTGCGTCATTGCCGTGTTGTGTTATACGCCGTCTAGGGCAGCGTCCGAAGTTGCGCGCGCACATCAGTAATCAGTGCAGTCACCACAATCTGTTTAGGGCATTAAGAAACTGAACCTTTGCTGCCATTATGATTGCACGATTCATGTTGGTGCAACTGTTGTTTATTCGTTTTAGTAACCATAGCAACCTACCAATCTCTCTAACCTCTAAACCGTAACCTAAATGGTGAGGGATGAGAGCTAAAGTGAGGTTATTTGTTTACATTCTGTGTTTCATGTGTCTCTTTTACTCCATTGAGTCGGTAACCATGGTTGGTGATAAGTGATTGTTATTATTTTAATAGTGAATTCAGTGGATATTGGTAATATTGTAGACCATGAAATTGTGAATAGCAATCAAAGGTAGGTGTAATACACAAAATCCTTAATGCTCTTTTAGTAGTTAGTAGCAAGTGAGCCCTCCCGTTCATTTAACACACCAGCCGCCACTGTCCTGAAGAGCGGCGAAAACGCTGTCCACCTGCTATGAGTGCTGGGAGCAAATTGACCCGATTCATCGAGAGCGAAGTGAGGGTAGGAACCCCTACCATGCGCCACTGGGGACACGCCGCCATGATAGGAATTCCTACCACGCGCACCCAACGTGTTAATAAGTCCTTTAAATAAATTTAACGGTAGACGTATGCTCCATAGAGGCTTAGGCTTTTGTGTTTTAATAGACTTTAGGTTTTTTTAAATTGTCATATTTTGAGACTAGGTACAAGCTACAGAAACAGAGAAAATGAGAAACAGAGATAAACTAATAACAGATAACACTTAAAACATCCCAGATAGCACAACAATGAAAAAATCACGTGAAAATAACGTTTTCTTTGAACATTTTTAACGTGATTTTCACGTGAAAAAAAGTAAATATCACGTTTATTTCGCGTGAAAATATAGTGAAAATGTCACAACTTTGGCCGTGTTTTTCACGTGAAAAAAATACGTGAAAATTACGTTTTCATTTCACGTTATTTGTATATATTGTACATTTTTCACGCAAAAATCACGTTTCTATTTCACTTTATTTTATCATTTTTAACATTTTCACGTAAAAATTACATTTTAATTTTGTTTTATTTTCACATAGTGTACATTTTTATGTAAAAATTACGTTTTAATTTCGTTATGTTTTTCACATATTTGAAATTTTTTGGTTAAAATTACGTTTTATACACCTTATACCTTCACCATCTTTAACACTTTTTACATAAAAACATTTTTGTTAATTTTATGTTCAAATAACTACTTCAAAAAAATGTTAGCATGAATAGCATATTTTTATTCAAACTCATTAAAAAAACTTAAAAGTCAACATATTTGAATTCTGTGATATTTAACAATAAAAATGTTGTAAAATTTACAAATTACTACTAGGCCTTATAACCAAGGAATAATACTGAAAAAGTATTACACCAAACACTGTTGTTTTAAAGAGATTGTATATAAATATTATCAATTATTATCGTTATTATTACTATATATTATTTCAAAAAGTAGAACTAAATACCCATTAATCATGGTTTAATTTAATGCTAAGCACGAATAAAACCACGGAAAAAGGGGATTTTGTTCTACTTTTTGTAATAACCATAATATCCCTTATCAGTGAATCTGTCTGAAAAATATATATAATTTCAAACCATAATATCCCTTATCAGTGAATCTGTCTGCAATATATATATAATTTCAAAGTGAGCAGTTATTTTAACTTATTCTTGACTAATTAAGGCCTTGTGAAATAAATAGAACGATGATTGAATAAATTTATGTATTGACATGAAAAATGTTAAAAAATTAACATATACTCAATACAGTATCGGCTAAGTTTTTTTTTTTATTAAACCTTAATAGGCCAACACAACATTAGTTTGTACGCTTCCTCATGTTCCATTTTCAACTCCATCTTCCACAAAATCTTGCTTCCTGTAAATCAAAACAAATCCAATTAATATTATAAAGCAAACTAATATCATAATCAAAATTTACTGGGAGACTACACTGTAAAAATATTTTTACTTTGGTCTATCAAGAAAAGCCATGCAAACTCGGTATAGCAGGCAGGAGGTTACTGGGTCAGTGAATTAATAATTACTGTTTTATGGGGAATAAAGGCAGGAAATAGAGAAATAATAGTATATTTCACTATTAGTCTTGATGTGAAATGGTACTTTAGTGATGAGTTGTGAACAATACATTTCATTATGATGCAAATAAGTAACCAAACTTATAAAAAATCATCCAAAATTTCATAATTTAGTCATTTCTCTATAAGAAAACACAATAGGGCTGAACTGTCTATTTTACTTTAGAGCCAGCTGGTTGAACTGTCAAAACCGGAACTTCGTTTGTTTGGGTACGGAAATGCAAAGTTTGGGTAACAAAAATCCGCTGATCATTATTTGTTTTGATGTAAGGAAGTCGAGGGTTTTCGTAGATTTCAGCTGTACGGTAACGGGCAATCTTTGTATACAGAGTGATGAAAAATGCTTTCTGAGGTCATAAAAACGTTAAATAAGTTTAAACTGTTTTATTGCAATCAAATATATGGTAATGCTATAATAAGGAACTTAAAGTTTCACCTAAATTTATTTTGAATTGCTGTTTTAGTAAGTAGACTTCCTGGCAGGTTATCTGTGTTAGTTAACACTGGGTTTGCAATTTATCGTGGCCTATTTATATCCAATTCACATTTATAGTTTTTCACTCCAGGAAGAAAGCTTGTAGTTACAATACATGCTTGCTTACCTACATTAGGCCTAAATGCAAATTAGTTAAAAATTAGCAAAAATGTCTAAATACCAAGAATATTTGCTACCTAACATTATTTGTCAACCTCGGAACATCATATCGTCCAAGAGAAAACAAACCTTTGTATCATTATACCATAGTTTTTTTAAATTCCTTACACACCACATGAGAATTTCTGCAGATTGATGAAACATCCAAATGAAAATAATCTTTAGTGTAACATCGATTAAAAAATTAGAGCCAATAAGTAATCTGAAGAATGTTATGGAGTTTTCCGTGCGCTGATCATAAAACATCATAAAAAATATAAGACAAAAAGGAATCCTAAGACACCCACAGAAAGCAATACTAAAAACCTACCTGAATTTTTTCTCCTTAAGTAAGTTGTGTTTTGAAGCCAATTCATAGACTGGATCGATTCTCACAATTTCTCCAAAAAGCCTAGAAACTTGTAATCTTTTCTTGGTGTTAAAAATGTAACAGCAAGCTCCTTCCTAAAAGAAACACAAAAAAACATAAAATTACAAAATAATCAAACAATATTAAATTGCAGATAAACAAATGTAAATTGCTTGAAGGCTACTTCAATATTTAAAAAGTTAAGTTGGCTAAGGTACTCATTACCAACGTTTCCGAATAGGCGGGTGCAGTTTTCCAAGCGGTCTAAATTTTATTGGAAATAGGCTATCAATCTGAAACTTTTATACGTCTGTAACCGAAATTAAGATTATTCAATTTCATCGAGAACAAATCAAAACGCTCTAAAAAACATCAATATCTAACCTAAATAAACAAAATAATGTAATCAAAAGCATTAAGGTGGAGTCTGATAAGGTCTCACCAGATGGGCCTACTCAATCAGAGTAGCCTACCTATATTTAAGTTAGGCCTTTGATAAGTGCTAGTGACGGGCAAAAATAAACAGTAGAAGTAAAATAGGTAATATGCTTTAGCAGAACGAAATATAATCAGAGGTTATGCAGTTGGTGCGTTTCATCTTGAGCTTAGGCCTATTCCGTTGCCGAAGCTGTCAAACATTATTTATTTATTCTTAATGATCTGGGGCACTAAATAATGAAAAAGTTAATCTCAACAAATATTAAATGTGATTAAATACAACTTACAGTAAATAGGTATATAGACAGCTATTAAAAAATGTTAACATATCAGGTTAACTTTAGGTATCAGCTATAGTGTTCTGAACATATTCACTCCACTCCAACCGCTTCAGGTGTAGGCCTAAACGGTTCCCATAGCTCAAGATAAAACGCCCAAACTGTATCCAACAAGAAGTTCAAAATTTAGTAATAAAGCTGAGGCTTAGGAGTTAGGGGGTACGAGTTTCATAGCCTATCTGATCTTCTGCCGTTTGTTCCTATGGCAGACGATTCAACATCTGATTTTCTAAGAAACAATATCGAACGCTCTACCAATAGTCGAAGTTCAATGTACTGTCTGTTGGTCAGAACTTAACACCTGTCTTTGATATCGATTGATTTGTTACTTTACGAAAATATGTTTATCGACAGTATTTTAGTACAAGATGGCAGATGATGAGAAATAAGGTAGTAAGTTGTGTTTAGTTAGTTAATTATAGGCCTAGTAGCGTTTTAATTTAGTTATTATATTATTAGGCGTATGTTTAATATAATTTTAGTTTTATTATATTTACGTTTGGTATGACTTGTTGTTTGTGAGAGAATCGAATGATATAGGCCTAGATATAATTGACAATGGTTTCGGTATTTGTTTGTTATTGAAGTTTCTTCACTAGCCCACTGATGGTTGTTTGTTAAAACAGTACATCAGTTAGTTGAGTTAAACATGATAGGTTGATAGTTAATATCGGATAACCGAAATCTGAACTGAGTACCCAAAACAGAACTGATCTTTGCCCATGTTAAATCCAATTGAGAAGTTCAGTTATCAAACCTATAATAAGCATTTAAGGTAAACAATCGACAATCAACATAAACCTAGAAGATCAGATATGAAACTCGTACTGAATTATCACATGGGAGTGTTTTGAAAAGGCTAGGAGAGTTGTTATGATATGCATAATTACCAAATTTGTATCAACTAATCAGAAAAACTATAATGGAATGCTGAAAGTTGAGGTTAGGTTATCTTGATTTCACAATAGATGACTAAATAAATATCCAAAGTATAAACTTACCAAGAACGATGAAAGCCCGTAGTAGGGTTAACTCATTGTTCGCAGTTACTTGAAGACCGCAATTAAGTCTAAACTTCCACTTTAAAACCTTAAAAGCCGTTGTTATGACTTTAACTGAAACTGAGGCCAACGGCGTCTCACTCCTCACTCCACACTCAGGCTCCAGTTCAGTCCACCGCACCGCACCGGTTTGTGCCGCGGCGTCGTCTGAGGGGAGGTTTGTCTTGACACAATTCACGATTTATGGCCCATATTATTTTGGCAGGGTGATTTAATTTTTTTTATAATTTGAAATAAATAGCTTTTATTGTGTCAGGCACTTTTTTAAATAGTAAACTATTTTAAAACATAATAAGTATAACGAATAACAATTTAACAAATAGTATAATAATTTTATATAAATAATTCATAACATAATTATTTATAAATCCATTAAATTTTTAAAAATTATTTGTTATATTTTTGAATTTTAGTTTGGACTAAATAAACGATTACTGTAGAATTTGTGTATTTTACGAGGATGATAGTTTTTTATAAGCGCACAAGATTAATCAAAACGTATAAAAATCGAAATGAAGAAACAAGAAAATAAAAAAATATAAAAAAGTTATATTTGTTATTTCATTTGATTATACTTTTGATTCATATTTTTCCCGTGAAAATAACGTTTTTAATTTCACTACATTTTTCACTTTAAATTTTTTCATCATATTCACGTAAAAAATATGTTTTGCTTTTTACTTTTACGTTTTTTTACTTTTTTCACGTGAAAATAACGTTATTTTTACAATGTGTGCTGACTGGGATATGTGTAGATTAAGTAGTCAGATGGCCTAATGTTTGATATTTTGTTGACCATGTACATATTTCAGTGGTTAGGCATGGCATTTTTGTTTGGTCCAGGCCCGGTGACAGGACTTTCGGGCCCCTGTGCATTGGAGAAGCTCGGCTTCTGATGACCTTTTCTTTTCCCTAATTATGTGTGATTTCGGGCCCCCTTTTTTACTTACCTTGTGCGTTTCCAGGCCCCCTTTGAGTCCGGGCCCCTATGCATTTGCCCCCGGGCCCCCTGTCTGCCAAGGCCCTGGTCAGTTGACCCAGTTGCCCCCCCCCCCCTCAGTCACCGGCCCTGGTTTGGTCATTGCATACGGTAATCATTTATACAATACTATTGGAAGAGAGAAAATAAAGGAAGTCATTCATAATAAAGTAAAAATTAATAAATTATTTTTAATTTATGAAAATGTCCATATTCTATGAAGTAGGCATTATTCTTGTGATGTTAATATTGCTGTGTATTGTTAACGTAATTCACAATAATAAGACAATACTTGTTCATCATCTGTTGAAATACAAATTTTCCATAGTGGTAAGCCGCAGCACTGTGTACCGGCTCATCATCTGTGTGCTGAACAATCTAAAGCGGGTTACTTGAATTAATTTACAAAAAGCTGAGGATAAAACCCGGAACTTTCATTGAAATCATTTATTGAAACCAATTATAAGACTTATTGCTATTGAAAACTTTGACAGTTAATTTTTACAAATTTAATATGATTTTCCATGTTAAATAGTCAGGAGGAAAACTACTGACTATTTAATCAGATGCTCTTTCTTTTAGTTGTGAAGTAATGTTGGTCCCTTCTGTCATTCTCGCTTATTTCATGAGCTTACGATCATTCTTAATCATGTTCCATGCTGCAGGTGCAACAGTGGTGAAGAGCACTGTTAAATAACTTATTAAAAGTCATCAATTATAACATAATGCAGCACACCGTGTTCTGACGTTTATATTCCTCAGCATAATGTCGAGAATCACCTGTGCAGGTTGTCTCAATGCACTGTGAATGTCGCGCAAAGTTCTGCAGGAAAAAAATCCCTCGCAAACAAATGAATAACACAAACTTTACCCCAAATTTGATTATAAACTAAACCATACAATAACTCTTACTTTTTACTTTCCCACATTTTCCTAGGCCTGAATAATACAATAGGATTAGTACTAAACAGGAATCACAAAACTAAATACTAATAATTGCATTTTAAGGCAAACATTCCATATTTGGGATAAAAATCCATAAACTGGAAGCACTGCAGTGTTGGTGTCATGTGTCATGTGCCTTAAAACGAGATCTCAAGGAGGGAACCGAATAGTTACTAGGACTGCCAAAAATCCCCGGACATGCTCGATCTTACCGTGTTTGAGCGGGATCCTTAATTAAAGCATCGTGATTGGCTGTAGTTTTGGGAAGAGGTAGGGGAGGGGGTCTCTGCGATGGGCGCGGAGATGTGTACGAAACTCGCAAGATATTTGCGAATCCACCAGGCCTAGCCGTAGAGATCTCTTGTAAGTTGAGCTTTTGAAGCGGATGTTTGAATGCCCCTGCCAATTCATATACGTAAATTCTGGCAATAACTCATGTAAATAACAAGGAAGTGTAAAAGTAAGCAGTATTATTAATTAGGCCTAATACATTTAATTAACCCTCAAGCGGGCCCATGCGGAGTTTTCCTCTGCACGTGTTTTTCTATTAAAATAAACAAGCATAATGGGTGTCGGCAGTCGTGTCCGGCTTTCTACCTCACACGACTCATTCCAGGAAGCCCCGAAAGCTATTTATACCTTCCTTGTTATTTGTAATCCAGTGATGCCGTGTCAGTTAGCAGAGTGCCCTCTCCCGGAACACAGAGAGAGTGGTTCCTATCTATTCTAGAAAATTACTTAGTATGTTTAATTGCATTACTACACCTATGAAGTTGAACAATTAATTGTATCAACGATGAAACGTGATTCATAATTAAGTTTGCCAAAATTTAAATACAATTATTTAAAGTAATACCTATTCTAATGTAAACCCCCATCGTGCGACTGCCTATTTTAAAGAGCTTTTTAAAAGAAACACAGTGCCGCAAACCGGAGGTCGATATCATGCTCCAGTCCAAAATGGCGGCCATACAAAAATTTAAAAATGCCATGCATCAATTAAAATTGAGTATTTTCTGTGTTCAGCAATTCACATTTAAATTGAATAAGAACTACCAGAACACATATTAACTACTTAAAAGATACAAAAATAATAATTTCCTTTTGTCATCATCAAGGCACAACCCTCCAAAATTGTTGTTGGGGGGTGGGAGTTTTCCAACCAATTCCAATATCAGCTCACATCGTAATGACCACTCGTTTTAATATGCTGAATGAGTAAAAAATTAACCAAAGCTTGTTTTAATGAAATTTAAAAAAAATTAGTTATTTTTGTGGCAAATATTTGGTACTCCATGTATGGGGGTTTTCCTAAAAGATAACGCACAGGCGACCCTCCGCAAGTATCGACCTTGACCGCTGAGCCAAAGGTCGCATCAAGGCGGATATTTATTAGTAACTTTTTTTACTAAAATTGAGTATTTTTAATGTGATCGGCAATTCACATTTTAATCGAATAAGAATCACCAGAACACATGTCTGGTTTACTTTAAAAGATATTAAACCGGTCCGGGACTTTTGGGACACACAGTATATATATATATATATATATATATATATCTGTGTCTGTAAGCACGATAGCGGCCGTAAAAATGGCCCGATCTTTATGAAATTTGGTACAGACATGTAAAGTGGTGATCCCTCGGACGAGTTCGTAAACCAGCCCGATCGGACCACCGGAAGGGGGGGTAAAGGGGGATAAACTCCCCCAAAAATGGGTTTTTAGAGTTTTTTACATAGGAAAATAAAATTTATCGAATTTTTGTTAGCACCCTTGCATTCAGCTCAAAAAAACAAACAATTAAGTATTTTTAATCACTGGTCTATGTCCATTGGTTACCAAGATATTGAAAGTGGTAAACACAGTACGTTGTCCCAATGTTAACCCTTAGTACCCTTTTTGTCATTTCATTTTATTTTAAATCACTCTCGCAATGTTAACCTTATGGGGGATAAGTAAAATTCTATATCTCGCTTATTTCTCAACATATCTTGATAAAACTTGGTAAATAGCTTCTTCTAGTTCAGATCTACTGAATATTGAATTAAAACCACTCAGTTTTAATATTCCCGTAGCAGCAAACCTGCATACTCATTCCCCACGTTATTCTAATGGAGCTTACCAAAACATGTCAAATCTCGCTATGTTGGATTGAAATATGTTGTTTTGCATTTGAAATTCGCTGAGTATGCAGGTCTGCTGCAACGGGGGTATTATTAGTAAATGCAGCAAGAAATATGAGATTTTGTGAGGAGGTGAGAGGTTATGTGTAAGGTGTGTGTTTTTTATTGAACAGTAATATTCCTCATATCTTTCCTTTCAATGATGAGTAGATTTATTTTGTCATTCTGCCTGTAACTCTAACCTGTCTTTATCACTTCATATAGTTTTTTCCTGGTTGGAATAATCATTCCTCACAATCTCTCACCTGATCTTCAACCTTCCTTAATAAACAAACATTCTACAAGTCTAGGTTCAAGTACACCTATACTTTTAAAATAAATTAATTGCTTTTAAACTCATAACAAAATACATCAAAGGCTTTTCCAACTCAACACCAATGAGTTGTTAATTAATAAAGCGATAGAACAAAATTAAATTTTTACATGTTATCTTTCCCTACTGAAACAAACTTTAGTGACATGGTTTTGTTTTCCCCAGTTTCGCAGACCACAAAGGCATCATCGTCCAAGCCACAGCCCCGCCCCCAGCCTGTGGACTTGGCTGTCCCTGGCTGCTCATTTTGGCCCACTC
Source organism: Flexamia atlantica (assembly GCA_035578135.1). Lineage (NCBI taxonomy): Eukaryota > Metazoa > Arthropoda > Insecta > Hemiptera > Cicadellidae > Flexamia > Flexamia atlantica. The sequence goes on from JAQJVK010000011.1 coordinate 28,986,417, forward strand.
CTGGTCAGCTAATGTGTTTTCTACCTTAAATTATGGTGGCTATTCAGAAATTATGATTACTATTTTGACTGTTGATATCAATCCAAAATTTTATTCAAAATAAAAAATATCAACAAAGTTAATTTTCTTAAGGAGAGGAAGAATGTTCTATCATTGTTTTGGGCTTTAAGTCATAATTTTACAAATTGAATCACATTTGGAAGCCTAAAGGCATGAGCACATTCATATAATAACAATTCTTATTTGACACTTTGGATAGGAAACAAAATTTTAAATCAAGTCCCACTGAAATTTTGTTTTATTTTCGGATTTTAAATTTTACTTTAATTGATAATTTTATCCAATTTTTAACCACTTTTAAAAATGTTGAGGTTAATACATATCTTATTTGTAACTGTTTTGTCTATGGTTTTCTTACTCAACAGGTTTGAAAACTACGCTGAAATCTACAAAAAATAATGAGCAGCCCGAATGATTGGACGAAGACAAATCGAGGATAACATCAGAACGACAGTCGCAACCTGACAGAGCCAAGACTCAGGTGTGCTCAGCTGCTCAGGCTCACAGACAGGTCAGGCCAGGCATCTCAATGTTAAAGTATTTAAATAATCATGTTATCTACAAAGTCTGCCTCAGGTTTTTTTTTAAGCTTACAAAATCAATTAGGATATTATGGGTGAAAGAAAAACGATTCATGTTATCCGTGGGATTGCATTAAGAAAAATGATGATTTTTTTTGGTTTCATATTTTTCATGGTTAATGATCCGACATAAAAAACAATTAAAGGGTACAGATAAGTTTACAAAAATCTCAAACAAATATTAAAATCAATCTGCATTACACCCTCTAAATGCAGGGTAACTGTTACAGAGAGAAGATACCCCCGACGAGTAGAGCCTGTGGTAAACTATACAGAAGCAGACTGCTAAAAGATGACGAATACCATTGTAAGCTATGTTTTATTCTGCTATCTTAAGATTAATGAGTAGAATAATATGGTAAAACTTAATTTGTCAGAATTTCTCTTCACAGATATTAGACAATCAGATTTCCATTAAAAGTTACAAAAACTGTATTTAAGGGCCAAGTAATTTTATTAAAGCTCCTAAAGATGTAACTTATAAAATTGTGCTTATGTTTGATTGATTGAATTATCAACATTTTACCCCCCTGGTATTGCTAGACTTTCCCATACCAAACAAGTTAAATAAAAAGTTTTAACAAAACGTTGAGACCAAACAGATTTTTATAACATGGTGAGATTGAGATTTGACGTCAGTTGGAACGTCAAACGGTGTTTGTTGCAGGGTGTAAGTTCAAGTAGAAGTTTATTCTTCTCTCCATCATCCTTTATCCTTCTTTATCTTTATCCTATCTCTTCTTTATTCCTTTGAAGCATCAAAGGAACTCTTTTCTGAGTTCGCTGTAGTACAGTGACAGCTGGAATCTGCTGTCTATCTGTACCTGATGAGACGTAACAACGTCGAAACAGCTCCACGGTCGGTACATCTGTACCTATTGTCAACCAAGCTTTCGCAAGGGACCGCAGCATAGCAGCGCGGTGGTGCTGCCACTGCCTTAGCAATGCCTGGGGGCGCTTACCTTTTGTTTAAGCAGAGGAAGTGCAACCTTTCGGTCGGCAACGAACTGCTTTGTGGAGACTGAAGAAATGTTGAATCGACCAGTTTGCCAGGTCAGTATGGTAAACGCGCGTAAAGCACGGTGCCCCATAACCGTAAGGGAGGACGTGACTAGCTCAGATGAGCCGTATCACGTAACATTTCTCAGTCGTAGCGTTTCGAGATGTCTGTCTCTCGTCAGGTGTGCGAAGATGCACACGACGCCAAACGGTGTTTGTTGCAGGGTGTAAGTTCAAGTAGAAGTTTATTCTTCTCTCCTGCTTCAAAGGAACTCTTTTCTGAGTTCGCTGTAGTACAGTGACAGCTGGAATCTGCTGTCTGACGTTCCAACTGACGTCAAATCTCAATTCACACGCTGGTCTTCGCCGGAGAATGAAAGCGTCGTGTGCTTCTTCGCACACCTGACGAGAGACAGACATCTCGAAACGCTACGACTGAGAAATGTTACGTGATACGGCTCATCTGAGCTAGTCACGTCCTCCCTTACGGTTATGGGGCACCGTGCTTTACGCGCGTTTACCATACTGACCTGGCAAACTGGTCGATTCAACATTTCTTCAGTCTCCACAAAGCAGTTCGTTGCCGACCGAAAGGTTGCACTTCCTCTGCTTAAACAAAAGGAAAGCCTCCAGGCATTGCTAAGGCAGTGGCGGCACCACCGCGCTGCTATGCTGCGGTCCCTTGCGAAAGCTTGGTTGACAATAGGTACAGATGTACCGACCGTGGAGCTGTTTCGACGTTGTTACGTCTCATCAGGTACAGATAGACAGCAGATTCCAGCTGTCACTGTACTACAGCGAACTCAGAAAAGAGTTCCTTTGAAGCAGGAGAGAAGAATAAACTTATACTTGAATGGTGAGATTGGTGTTCATGCTGAGAGACACAAATATAAATTTAGATCTTGAAGGACTTGAGGAAGGAAGTACATCCTTTGAGGCTGATTTTAGTTTATTAGTATTTCGACTATCTTGCTGTTCACTAAATTGCTATATTGTTGTGATAGTCTAAGTTGAGAATTACTTAATGTTTATGTTGTATGTTCCAGTCTGCGATTTGTGCGACAGAGAGTATGACGGGGACTGCCCTGAGCACGGCCCTCACACAATCTTTCCTGACAGATTTGTAAGTCATCATTTTTGACAATTTTAATTTTCAAAGATGTCATTAAGCGACAAACTAGAAAGCAGACATTGAATAAATTGTTAATGAAATGCCAGTCCTACATTTTAATCATTGAATTAATTTATTGTTTGAGTCAGAGATTAGAGATATTGAGGATATTTTTGATTTATATTGATGTTTAACATGAAATTATGTTTTGAAAAAAAACTTATAAAACTATCTAAATTAATGTGGTGTGGGGTTACCAAAGTAAAATGGAAAAACCTTCCATATTGATGTAGTAAAAATGATGAACGGATACTGAAATAAGAGAAAAATGAAAATCTTAATCTTGTTTATCCTATGAGATTTCTATTTACTTCGGGTAAAAATTGTATCATTGCCTATGAAAATAAGGAAAATGAGCTTTTCTAGTCCACGCTTTTTTTGGATAACTGACATTTCAGTTAACCAATTCTTTGTTTGAAATTCATTGTTGGAGATGGTGAGTTTATATTTTGATTTGGATTTTTGCAGACATTTGCCATCACTGATCAGTGATTAGTGATTTGTTTTTTACTAATCAGTGATGGCAAATGTCCGCCAAAATCCAAATCATTTAACCAGTTCTAAAATAATTAACATATATTTTAGAGCTTATTGAGGCACCATTATGAATCATCCTTGTTGGGTGAATATGTAAGAAACAAATATTTGTTTGCTCTTTGAGTTAGAAACTTTGTTTTGTTATTGTTTTAGCAAGTCTAGTTTTTTTAACGACTCATTTCCACTTTAAAAAAGTAATTTTTCCTAAAAGTTTATTTCATAATAAATTAACCTACGCTGACTGTAATATCAGCTAAGCCTTCGCACAGGCAACCTGCCCATGAAGGCTTATTTCCCTGGTTATGTTCCATATTTCGTGGACAATGTTTTGTAATTGAATTAATATATTAAGTTTATATTTTTCTTGGTAATCACCAACTATAAGATACAAATTCATGGAAGATTTGCTTTTTTGTTGATATTATCGTAAATAAACTATTTTTAATTTCATTTTATTTTCACTTCAATATGAATTTTGAAACTAACTTTGATTAATTTCTAAAATTCCTGAAAAAATACCAGTCACAAGTTACGGTAAGAGAGCAATCTAGACTACACCTGCCATGTTGAAGGTCGACAAGTCCAAGATACCAGGAGCAGGCAGTGGAGTGTGGACCGTGTATGGGTTGCCTCCTCATGTTAGGTTCGGACCCTATGAGGGAGACGAGACCTCTGAGCCTGACCCTCTGGGATACAGCTGGGGAGTAAGTATACCCCTACATTCAAACCCTGTGTTTCTTAATTCTCAATTGTTTGCTTGTCAGTTCCCACTACTTATTAATTCTAATTCCTGGTTCTATTTTAACTCATTATTTAAGTTTGAAAAAGTGTACTTGAAGAAAAAAGTATGTTTTCAAAAGTTTCATAAATTTGTTTAGGTATGCAATTTAATTAACATTAGTTGATCAAGGAAATAAGACATCAGCAGTTTCTGAAAATCATAAATGTAGACAATAGACAAATCTTTATTGTCTTTATTGCCTGTTTAAGTTTTAAATAAATTAAATACAAGCAGGTACATTGTCAAGTTTTCTCACTAGTCCCAGTTCATATTACAACATACTAGGGGTAGGCGGTGCACCGAAAAAGTCGGTTTGGTTCGGTTCTGGACTCATTACCGATACTCGGTTCGGTTCAGCTTGTGTACAGGTTACACGTCGGTTTGGTACTAAAGACGTTTATTTGGGAAAAAGCTCGACACTGGAGCCGAGCTTTTGATAGGAGAGTTCTTATCGGAAAGATAATTAGTGCGATCTATTTTTGGACACGGTAAACCGGAAGAGCGTTTCCCTCCCACAATAAAACAAACAAAAAATATTCCCTAGTGATAAGGAAAGGACATGGACAGGTAATAAGAAATATTATCTCCACTTAGACGGAAATCGGAGCTATATTTAGTTGACCTTGGAGAACGCAAAATATAGCAAGAAAGTCTATTATTTTATCATGGCTTATCTCTTTAGCGGTATATAGTACAAGTTTCATTTTGGTCTCATTTGATTTATAAAAATAAGACAAAAAATATGAGCCGTAATTTATAATTGTATGACAAGAAGTTTTTATTTTAGCATTTTGTAGTAAGGATTCCTCATCTCCTAATTAACTCACGCACGCTCGCATTGACTCAGACGACAAAAAACCGGGACAGAGTTGGAGTAAACAACCTCAACCCCCCCCTCCCTGGCCACTGATAAGGAGAGTGAGAGAGGTAGCTGTTTCTTTCTTTCTCTCTATTCCATCCTAATCTCTGATCTTTCTTCTTCCTTATTTTAAACCACATTATTTCTTCACAAAAGCTTAGAAATGCAAATAGTTTTAGGATGACAATAAATTATTTTTGTTATTATATATTATTTCATTCATATTCTGAAATAGTTTAACCATCAATATTATGCCACAATTGAGACTGCTATTTGTAATCATCTTTACTTTGTGAACATTAAGAAATCAATCTTGTGTTTGATTAAATGTAAATATGTTATTTTTTAAGATACAACCAATTTAAACCCTTCTAATTAACTCCTTCAACTCTTGAAAATGTTGTAGTATTTAACTAGAATGATTATGTAAGTGTAACTATTTAAAGTGAAACTATTGTGGAATTTGGGAGTCAAATTATAAATGTTCAACATAAATTTTTTTTGAGCCAGTTTGATCAATTTTATTATTAATATTATTAATATAAATTATTATTATTAATATATTAATTTATTAATTTCAATATTCTGTAAGAGGGTGAAAAATAGCCTTTATTAGATTTTAATATGCTATGGATATTGTCTTCATTTATGTCATAAGGTCTTAGCTGTTAGTGAAAGTACAAAATTATTTATCTTAACAAAATGTGTTCTTTTTACTAGCATGTTCATTTCTTTAACCCTTTACCTTATTTACATTTGAGGAATATAGAGTACTATTATAAACTACTAAATTTAATTAGGCTCCACAAATATTTAGCAGGCCTAGTAGATTTATAATTCAGTGATTTTATTGCCGCACATACCGAACATAACCGAACCGAGAACCGAGGTACAAATAAATTAACCGAACTGAACCAACCTTGAATTTTCTGTACCGCAGACCCCTACAACATACATATGTAAAACAAAAAATGTCATAAAGATTGCTTTGCCTCCAACATGTCAATAAGTTCCCAAAAAAAACTAACCTCTGGTAACATTACTCTCAATGACCAAAACTAACATTTTTACAGATAGTGAAGGACAAGCCAGTTCATCACTATGTAGCGGCACATTCTACAGCTACTAGTAACTGGATGAGATTTGTAAACTGTGCCAGACACGAAACAGAACAGAACCTCATGGCCTTTCAGTACAAGGGCCAGATGTACTACAGAACCGTGAAGCTGATCTCACCGAAGGCTGAGCTTTTTGTCTGGTATGGCAAAGAGTACGAAGAGATGCTGGGCATCTCAATGGAAAGCTTCCGCAGTAAAGACACGAGCCACCTCAGGAGTAAGTATTGTTTGCTCAATAAATGTTAATGCTCTTTAAATGATTTTGATTTAACTCTTAATTGTGTGTACAGGAGTGCTTAACAACCCTTAGTGACTTTAAGTAATTCTATATTTTTTGTGTTAGATGACAGTACTGAGCAGTTAGGTATTTTAGTGTGGTAGTCACTGCTGGCATTTCTCAGTTTGACTCTAACCTTTATTGGTGTTTTTAGATGCACTCTGATCCACAAACTGACTTTTTTAGTAAATAATCTTTGAAAGAAACTATTTTTCCAACCAAAGTAAGATCAAACTTTAACATCATAACAAGTAAAAATGAGTTTGAAAATTATTGAAAACTAAATAGCAAACCAGTGTATCAGGAAGTAAAAATATAAATTCTATTGAGAGTTTAAAAATTTCATCATTAGGGCTTCGATGATCCCGAATGCCCACTCTCTTAATAACTGGTAGTGCACATACTTAAGGGTTAATAAATTGCATCATATAGTTTTCCTTTGTTGAATATAAGAATTTTTTCCTTTAAAACATTTTCATTTATGTCATAAAAATCTCAATCTTAGATCTTATTGCGGTCAGAAATCTTTCACTTCTTTTGCAGCTGACTCATCTCTTGGTTGATCGTGGCCGATGAGTTCCTCGCTCTTTTCGTGGCTTTAAGACCTCTCGGTCGTATTGAGAAAAAAAATTATTTGATCTTTTCATGGCCAGAAAATTTGTAATTTTTACTATAGTCAGAAACTTTGACTGCCGTATTGTGACCAGAAAATTGGTTAAGAACATTGCAAATGACAAACCTGCTGGCCTCAACTTGGCCGTCACATTTCGGCCGTTTTATGGCCAAAACACATTTTGACCATATCTGGAAACTGCTCGCTCTTTTCAAGGCCATTACATCATTCAGTTGTACTGCGGCTGGCAAATATCCATCGTTTATACTATGGGCGGAGAATCTCTTGGTCATATAGCTTCTGATATATCGCTTAGTTTTTCTGTGGCCAATTAATTTTATGGAGTTATCACAGCCGAAAAATCTTTCGCTTGCATTGGAGCCACCTAATAAATATCATCCTAATTTACAAAGTTTGTGCTCAAGTATTCTTTCAGGAAGCAATGGCCTGTATAAGGAATGGTTGGGAATGTTTTTGAAAATGGTTGCAAAAAGTCGGGAATTTCATGTGAAATCTGGTAGACACCCTAGAATACACATTTCTAATCTATGAATTATTTTTTCAGATCTGGTGTTTTCTTGTACCAAATGCAATGTAACATACACATCCCCGTTGTACCTGGATGCCCATGAGAAGAGGTGTAGAGGCGAGAGAAGAGGTGGGAAAGGCATTGTGAAAGTAGATCCTTCGCAGGTCCCGACAGACGTGCACACCCTGGCAGTGGTGGTGGACGGCAGGAAGACCTTCTGTTGCAACTTTTGTACCTACAAGACTAAAAAAAGAGATCGTTTCAAGTGTCATGTAGCTGCCCACACTGGGGAGAAACCATACAAGTGCAATGTCTCCGGGAAAGGGTTTACACAAAATCAAGATCTTAAAAGACACAAACTAATCCACTCGGGAGAGAAGCCATATAAATGCAACGAGTGCTCCTTTACATGTAATCGAAGTGGTACTCTCAAACGTCACATGACCCGCCACACGGGGGAGAAGGTATTCGCTTGTCCCGACTGTGACTACACGACAGCAATCAGCGTAGACATGGAGAGACACTCCCGCACTCATACTGGTGTCAAGCCATTCAGCTGCACACAGTGTGACTACAGAGCTGCTCATAGCACTCAGTTGACCATACACATGAGAACACACACTGGAGAGAAACCCTACAGCTGCACAGAGTGTGATTACAGAACTACTCAGAGCAGTCAATTGACCATACATATGAGAACACACACTGGAGAGAAACCCTACAGCTGCACAGAGTGTGATTACAGAACTACTCAGAGCAGTCAATTGACCATACATATGAGAACACACACTGGAGAGAAACCCTACAGCTGCACAGAGTGTGATTACAGAGCTGCTCATAGCACTCAGTTGACCAGACACATGAGAACACACACCAGAGAGAAACCCTACAGCTGCTCACAGTGTGATTACAGAACTGCTTATAGCAGCGAGGTGACCAGACACATGAGAGCACACACCGGAGAGAAACCTTATGCTTGTCCACACTGTGAGTACAGGGCGGCTGAGAAGAGAAGATTGAACAGACACATCGCCTCTCTACACTCCGAATAGAAGTGAACCTTGACACTGTCTTTTGAACTATGTAATATTGAACCTGCTGATTGTGTGAAACTGTAACCTTTAGAAAGTATTGTACTGTTACTTACCTTATTATATCAGGAAGTTTCCAATTCTACTCCACAATTCATTTCTGAGTTATTGCTGATAACAGATTCCAAGTTAGTGTTTTGGAATAATTCAAATTCCATAAACTGGCTATAATTTGTCCTGTGAAGTTGTTTAATAACAGAAGAAATCTAACAATTTTTTTAGTGCTTAAATATTTCTGTTATATTTGTTTCTTGCACATAACTTATACCCAGTTAATATATCCATTTAAACTTGCTTTTATTTAAATGGTAAACTTATTCTTGGAAAGATATGCATGGTTTTTTTGTTTTTGCCAGTTATTGTTGGTGTAAGGTTTGGTGAAAAATTAGTCTATAAGTTAAGAATGATACGTAATTAACTAGGAAATACGACTAAAATTATTTGCTAATGCAGTTAGATTGTAAGCCGTGGTTTGTTATACTACTAAATAGTGAATGGAGCTATTGTTACTAAATAGTCATTATTGTTATAATTGTAACTATTCACATTATGTTGTAATTGTAACTATTCTCAATATGCTTTTAAGTTTAGGAAATTCAGTTCTTTTTTCAACATTTGTAACAAAGTTGTGCAAACTTTGTAATATTGAAATCTTTGTTTGCCTTGTAAAAAAAGGGTTTAAAACCTTTTATCTGTTCTTTCTAAGGGATGGCTCCAATAGAAAATATATTCTATTTATGTTTTGAAATCTAGTGTAATGTGTTTTTATTTACCAAAACCTGAAAACTTCTTCAACTGATTTTATATCTTAATGCCATGGTCAAGTTTGAAAAATCCATAAACTTTTGCAAAATATTGTGTGACTCGAGAGGAAAATGAGTCTTGCAAAGGTATATCCAGGGTTTCTTGGATTGGAAGACTAAACCTCTCGTTCATGTGTCATTATTTAAAAATTGCAGTTGTTGTTTTTCTACAACACTATAGGCTGTTTGCCATTAGTGCAACCAGGTGCAACTTTGTTTTGCAAAACATTCACGAAACCATGTTAAGTATATCAGTATATCTATATAAAAAATGTCGCGAAATGTTTCAGCAAGTAAGGCGCAATTTTAGCTCCATTAAAATACACTGTTTCACACGAAATGTTTCAGACGATTTTGTGTTTCGTGTGAAATGTTTTGCAAAACAAGTTGCACTAGTGGCAAACGCCCTTATTGGCAACTATAGGCAGCCAAAGGGGGCTAAGCTCCCCAGATTAAAAAAAATTTAACCACAGGCTGATTGATTGTGTAATATCATTGCAAGCTTTGACATTATTCAAACTGTGTTCTTCACTATTCTCTAGGAGTGTCCTTTTCTCCTGAGTATTCAATTAAGTTATTTTGAAGCTTGCAACTGAATGGAGCCTAAAACAGGGCATCTGAGGGCAATGACCTCCCCGAAATATTGCAATTTGATTTAGAGCTTAGACTATCTTATGAACAGGGAGGTACAAGGTCCACTTTTGTGATGGTCGGATGTGTCAACAGCTTTGGAGGAATAGAAGGAAACTTGTGAAAAAATAGGCTAAAACTAATAGGCTACTGAGAAATTAAATTGATTCTTCTTAGGCCCCTTTCACACGAAGCCACTAGTGGCCGCCACCGGTTGCCCGCCATAGCTTAAACATTGTTATAAATGGAGGCCTTCAGACGCGGCCACTGCAGTTGCCCGACGGGACACAGTGGCCGAGCAGTGTCTCCTCGCGCAACTGCGAGTTGGCCACCGCGGTGGCGGCAACTCGTCGCGGGGCATTGAATGAAATGGGAGCTTTCAGACGTAGCCACCGGTGGCCGCCACTCCTGACTACGAAAGCGCGCGCATTACCTGTTTTGTTTGGGTAAACTCAAGCAGTTCACGTGCAGAGTCAGGTACAGTTGTGAAATGATTTTTCTAAACGAGTTTTAATTGTTTATTTGATTTTTTTAATGAGTGAACAGAAGAAAAAAAATAAATGGTATCAGAAAACTGACACAATACTTTCTCCCTTAACGTAAGAAAATCTGCAATAAAATAAAATTAATGTACAATCACTCCGCAAATACATTAGACAACGTACTGCGTTTACCGCCAAACAAAAATATCTATTATCCCCGCAACCAGTTGACATAGACTAATAATTCAAAATACTGGATTATTTACTTTTTGAAGCCAAATCTAATGGTTTCAAGTATATTTTCTTTAGTAGTTCCATATTTTGTGAAATTTGATAAATATGAATTTTTAACACTTCCCATATCATCTTCTAAACCTGAATTTTTACAGACATGCGAGTGGTGTCATTTTATTTGTCATCTTAAGCTCTAAAAACCATCGATTTCGTTAGAGCCGCTTTTGAGAAATTTGGATTCGCCTGGAGATATCATGGCTTTATACCTACATGCCAAATTTCATGAAAATTGGGCCACTGGTGTGGTCTCAAGCTTTGTTTACATACATCCACAGTGTGGATTCCACACACATGGACAGACAGACACCAATCCGAAAACCACGTTTTGGATTCAGGGAGCACTAAAACGAATATTTCCACTAACAACTCAACTCGAAAATTTTGACGAAAACAATACTTTCTCCAAATACTATGTGTATAGGGGGGAGAAAGTAAAAGTGGAAAAAAGGAAGAGGAACATTCGGAAATACTTAAAAAAACTTTTTCAGTCGGCACATAGTTCGTCAAACAACGTGTAATAAAGGCCATTGTCCTTCCTATTCGTTAGTACTGGATGAACATGGAACATATCCACCTGCATCTCCACCTTCTTTTCTTGATTGGTGATGCGAGAAGAATGAGTTGTTTATTACTCATCAGTATTTTCTCGACTAAATCGGAGGTGGCTATTGGTGGAGTGGCCTGCTAGTTGCCTGTACCATCAACTGCAGTTACCCGGGCTGGTAACCGGTGGCGGCCACTAGTGGCCTCGTGTGAAAGAGCCCTTGGCCTGTGTGTTGTGCAGAGCAAAAAATCTTAAATTATCTATATAATTAACACAATAAGGTTTTTTTCTGTTAGATACGCCTTTTTTAGGCGTCCTACTAAACCGATTTTTATGATTGAGGTGTCATTTTAAAGCTTATAATGTAGCGCCCCGGCGACAGATAGTTAAAATGGGTATTTCTTTTATGGCTTTGACCCCAAAGGCTTTGATTTATTTCTAGAGTGCGCTTTCAACACTCCAGTGCTGACTAACTTGCGTTATAACGGTATTAAAATGTGATTGTAATTTTTAACAGCTGATTACCTTGAGACAAATTTTTAATCAGTCACATTTTAAACAAAAATAGACTGAAACTGTAAACAAGATCCAACACAGCTTAGAAAAATGAATTCGGGCTTCTTTCGTTGAAGATTTGATTTAAATTTAGGCAGGTAAATCATTTTTATGATAAATATGCATGATCGTTAGATTATAAATATGTTGTAAGCTAAACCCTGAAACAGAAAGTTGAAGAAGGCATAGAGAAAAAAGAGTTGACGTGATTAGAGAGAAAACTAGTGGCTTGTAGGGGCATAAGCCCCTAATAAGGGAAAATTTTAATTAAAACAATTCTTATTTCATATAAGATCTACCTATATAAACTGGTTTTTAGATCTACCATATGATAATATCTAGAACATGATTTAAAATAACAATATCACATGTTTTATGTTAACAAAGCAGCTCCCAATGCTTTTTAAATGGCAGATATTTTACGTTATTTCTCATTTTCAAGTAAGTTTCAAGCAAATTCAGTATTTTTCCCGCCATCACGGAATAGAGACCTTTAATTTGAGCCATCTCCCACCTTTCCACGACTTGCCAGGCGCCCACAATTTTGACGCAAAGAATCGCCTTACGAAATTAAATATATGATATGCGTAACCTTCGGCAAGAACGAAGAACTGCAAGAGAAAAAGACTAATTGAACAACAGAAAACATATTAAACTGTGCAATTTGCACATGGGCTTCCTAAAAAAACTTCCGTTAACCCACTGTTGGGTGAGATGACAACCAAATTCAAAAACAGTGCATGGGTGATGGATGAATAATGTGTGTGGTATGTGTTTTGCTCCCTCCACGAACTAGCACACACGTGCCACACAGGCCAGGTGCGGTTTGAGCATAGGCTTGTTTATTTAGGTGAGATCTTTAAATTTCAATTGAAAAGGTTGATTTTATTAATAAAGGTGAGTATTCCAATTTATTCTAACTGTAGGTGAGTTTTTCACAAACAGAAATAATATTAAAATGCGCAATTTGCGCATGGGGCCCCCTAGTTTGTACGTAATTCTGTTGTATAGTTGAGAGATCAATTCTGAAAATATTTGCTTCTTTCTTCATATAGGCTTACCGTAACTTTCAAAATATCTAAACATTGGACTGTTTTCAGATAGGGAAGATTGATTTCTAAGCATTTTTTTAAATTATCAAATGTGTTTTTGGGCATTAAATACTGATTTATAAATTCTGACTGGCAAAACCAATCTTTAACGTACCAAAGCGTTTCTTCAGGCTTTAGATCAAGCTTGTAAAAAAAAAAAAATTAAATCACTACTGAAACAAAATTCCCTGTGAGCAATTACATTTCCTAGCTTTTCTGAAAGCGAATTACCAGATGGCGTATAAATTGAATTTGTAGAACACTTCTATGCAATTAACAGTATCAATGATCTCGCGTCTTCAACTTCAACTAAACGACACCAACAGGGTTGCAGTCGTGTATTGCAAGTAATTGCTGTGTTGTTGTTGGCTTCATAGGAATTAACGTTCAATCGGTGACTACTGGGGTTTGCAGCCGCAGCGGCTTGTTTGTTCGATATATTGGAATATGGTTTGAGTTGAATACTTAAGTCCAAGCCGTCCTTCAGTAATGCTAAAATTAACATTACTGGTGTAGGCGGTGATGGTGGGGATAGGCAGGGGGAGTGCTGGAAGGGCCCTCCCTAGCGCACTAGTAGGCCCGACCCGGCAAAAGTCCTGGGTCCACCCTGACGCAGGCGTAGGAGATATTGAATTCAACCAAAGAAACACTTAATTTCATTAAAGGATTTTTAATGTTTATTTAGGTTCAGCCCGGCGCAGTCAGCCTGGCTCGGACCCTCTTTGAGGCCCCGTGCCTGTGGGCCCCCCCTACTCCGCCCACTCCACGGCCCTGGTCAAGTGCATCAAATTTTTAGATGTAACAATTGTAACGAGTAGTTTCTTTGAGAGGGTACGGTCGACATTATTTCGTCGCAACCGGGTCTGGTTGACAAGTGGCGACAATGGCAGGTGGCGAGCAGTGGCGGTGTCACAGGTGCGTTGCAGCCTACTACCCCTCGACCCGGCTGAGAAGGCTTTTCGCTTGGGTAGGCCCCAACCCTGACCAATGCAGTCATCCTCAATTCGAGTACGGAGTGGGTCGAAGTGTTCTTAGTGTACGAATGCGTACGTGTGTCGAGTGTGATGATTTTGGATAAGATTGGGTATTGTGACACGCTTTGATGAGCAACACCAACAATCTTATTATTGAATAATAATGTTTATTAGTTGTGAACACAGACTAGCAATTTAGTTGAGATTCTAATTAAAATATTAAATGTTAATTATTTTGGAAACCCTGCCCAGACATGATCGGGTAACTAACTAGAAAGCCGTCTAGGCAAGGCTATATATTATTATAGACAGAGTTAAAGTAAGAAATATTTTGGTGAATATTTGATTTTAATTTCAACTTGAGGACTGCTCCCAGTAGGGGCCTGATGGCGTCAGATGTGTTAAGCTTGCAAGTGATCAACTACAAGTCCAGCTGTTGAATTATCAATGATTTATTTTATTAGTTATATCACCAGTCAACCCAAACTGTATTCCTCTTGCCAATTCTACCTGGACAAATATTTCTTTTATCAAGAATATTTTACTGAGGCTAATGTATTGACTGATTGATTGTAGGTTGGTAGTTTGAGACCAGCTGAAACCAATTTTGGGTTAAGTGACTTCAATGTATCGCACCAATAGTGTGATAATAGGACCGTATTTTTTCTTTACGGTCTGGACAGTCACATAAATATTACAGGGTTATATTGCTGTACATTTTTGTTTGAGGTGCGCGTTGCGTCGCTAGCGTGTAATATGACTTGTCTGTGCGGGTCATAGGCCCCGAGTTTAATTAAGGCATTGTGGGCGATATACCTTGTGTGTTTCGATATTGCTCTGGGTGTGTTGTTGAGTGTTTGGAGGTGCAAGTAGACACATGTGACCCGTATCATCCCCCTCCCCTCTTCAGGTGCGGCCATGATAACGGCTCGTGTGCATTGCACTTGTTTTGTATGAACCACACCTGATCAAGCAGTGTCTGCGCATCCCTGAGAGCCAGTGGACCCTGTAATACGCCCAGTTTTAATATGCCTGTTGCAACAAATCTACATACTCATTCCCCGTGTTATTGTTATGGAGATTACAAAAACATGTCATGTCTTGCTATGTTGGATTTAAATATGTTTTTACGCACTTGAAATTCGCTGAGTATGCAGGTCTACTGCGACGGGAGTGTTTTATTTCTGTAATTCCTATTATAAAACTACTACTAATTATACGTCGACAGTCGATGCTGCAGCAGCTGCTGTCCAAGGGTTGTTCACGCAGGATCCAACTTCCGCAAGTTGGCAAATCTTTAAGAAAAATTCCACTTTATACTGCTAAACACATTGTTTCATCGAAAAGTAGTGTTATTTTTTCTTCCAATACAAATACGATGGCCAATTCGACTACTACTTTTTTGGTTAAATGTAACATTTTATTATTTTACTATGATCTACCTTTTGTTGGGTTTGAAGTATGCATAAATTTATACCAACTAGTGGCTTGTAGGGGCAAAAGCCCCTAAAAATAAAATACTAATGCTGGATATTTTGTGAAAAATCTTTACGTTCACTAGTGGGTTGCCAGCTAAAACCAGAGGTGGGGAACCACTGAACTAAAAAATATTTTTGTAAATAACTACCTATTGTATTAAATTTGTTAAAAATTTATACTCATATTCTTGCCTTCTCAAGATAAGGGTGGAGTATCATTGGTTGTATGCATAGTTGTAAAAAATATGAAAATTATAGAAATTCTTCATGAAATCATTTAACTTGGAAAATATAAAAGTTATAGTATTTTTTGGAAATAACCTTTTTTATTATGCTTACTTTTCTGTATGTATATAAAACTTACAGTATTTTTTGGAAATAACTTTTTTATTATGCATACTTTCCTGTATGTATAAGTTTAAAATTTACTTTTCTAGCTTTTACTGGCATTGAGGGAACTCAATAGCGGATGTCCTCCCCATTTTAAGCAAAGGAAAGTCAGGAAAATTTCCTTCCTCCTCCCCCCATGTTGTCGACCACCAAGGAGGGTGACAACATATGTTTTTATGTTCACCTAAGTGACCAGACCAAGAATCAAACATAATACTGACTGCACCACAGAGTGCAAGCTTAACCTCCTCAGTTCCTGTGCTATTTGTACACTTTATCAACTATACTATTTGTACATTGCAAGGGAGTCAACTGTGTGATATCAGGGATAATAAATACACATACTTAAAATCTTAACTTACATTTATTTAAGCTTTCGTTTTGTGCCTTTTGTAGTGCAACTATCTTTATTGGATGAAGCTTGAAACTGCCTAAGATCTGCGCAAAATAGGACCTAAAAACAACAATATTGTTAGTAAGACTAAAGTTAAAGAAAGTGTAGTTCTCACATTTGATGATCATAAATTGTTCCTGAAGTTTAATGCTGTGATGCCTGGGTTTTTGTTGTTGTTTGTTCCTGTTAGTATTATCTGTATCCCAAAATATTTTTCAACCTTCAAATGCTGTGCTATTTTCTCAAATTTTGTAAAAGAAACATTTAATTGGAGAGGTAAACAACTATGCCACAAAAAGTGTCATGGAAAGAGCCATCAAGTAAAGTAGAAAAACCATCTGAGCCATTTTTACTACAATGTTTTTATCATTCTACACAGCTGTTTTTTGTTCTCTAAATCGTCCACAAAATGTGACTTTATATTAACTTCAATAGGCTACTAAAAATCAGCTGTTTTTCTCGGTGCGCTTACCTCAATAATTGTTATTGTTTCATTCATTTATGGATGCTGAAATCACTGTTTGCAAGGTGAAAAGGGTTGTTTGTAAACAGCAGAAAAGTAACTATTGTAAATTTCATTTCACTAGTTAGGCCTACCTCAAAAGTCAACTTCAACGACTAAAAGCTTATTTCCTTAGATTTAACAAATAACATTGTTCAACATCAGTTCCTAATTCCTAAATCACGATTTAGGAAAAATACTTACTGAATGAGCCCATCCAGCATATTTTCCATACAGATTTTGGAAATGTGACACAATTTCATTGTAAACTTTATCAGTAACAGTTTTGCAGGACTTCAAGTGAGGCAGATATCGTTGGCTGATTTGGAAAACATGAGTGTCGACGGGTATAGCTTCTAGATGGTTGAGTGACATCAGACAAATACAATCGGCCACCTGAAAAAAGGTGAACAAATATTATAAAATAGTTATTTATGTATTAAGAGTGTAAAGTAGGTCTTTCTCGCTTGAGCTAAACAAATACCGCGTGACGGGTAACGGAGCGCGGTATTTTTAGCGAAAGCGAGAAAGATGCTTTACACGCGAAATACATACTAAATTTTTCCTACAACTACAGTTTTAATTTCTTCAACTATAAATACAATCACAGTTACTCACGTCCATTGTAGCTGAATGCGCGATTATTATTGCATAAATTCTTCATATTTATTTTCGTAAAGGTTTCTAGATTTATGAGGTAAGAAGTTTCATGAAGCTTCTCTCACTAATTCACTAGTATCAGGTGGAGTAAGACCGAATTCGTCATCACTTACGACATTCATTGTAGCTGAATGCGCCAGTTTTAGGTTATAAACAAGTCTAGCCCAGTCGGAAACGGAAAGGAGCGCTGTTGCGCGCTGAGTAACAATGCAAAATCAGCTGGCGAGCGCGAAAGACATTTGTGCTTGCTCCAAAGACTTTCAATGACTTAATCCCTCGCTCCTCAGTAAACAGCTGTTTTACGATTGGTTTTGTGCATAAACTGACACTTTAAGTGCGGGTGTAGGAAAAATATTGTATATACTTCAGTCTCCTTAAATTGCTCAATTAGACGAATTAAATTCAGAATGAAAATCAAAGCAATTTACATTATTGCCCGATTTAATTAATGGTCTTATTAATATTGCAATAGTTCTGATTTCCTTTATTTCAATATATAAGGTTGGAAACCCTAGGGCCTTATGTTTTCTGGACTATTGGCAGACTCTAGGCTTTCGCCTGGCAAGGGTGTCACATTCCATCCCAAATGAACAAGCCATAATGACACGATACTTCCTCCAGGGCTAAAATCTAGCTGGGTATCCAAGCTCTGCTGGGAATGTAAGTTCTCACAGAGTAAAGGAGGAACAAGAGTATTCAGGAAGCTAATCATTCTGGAGAGCCACACAGATATTCCTAAGAAATTAAAACTTCTATTTACTGTATTTATTTTGGCCTCTGTCCTCGTAAATCTTTAACCTTTATCTCAAAAGCCCTCTATTTGAGATTAAATCATTCTCACTTGGGATTTACGACTGATATGTACTACTATTCTAAAACAATTATTATTTAAGATTTAATTGTTAAGATTTCCTAACCTTGGCGCCAATGCCTGAGAGTGTCATCAGTTGTTGTTTAGCCTCTTCGTAAGGCAGGCTCTGCAGTTTTTTCAGCCAACTCTCTCCTCCATTTTCTAAAATCTGTTTTGCAGAGTTGTGAATATATTTGGCTCTATAACCAAATCCCTCTTTGCGGAGCTTATCCTCGACTCCATTTGCTGCAAGAGCCGACACTTCTGGAAAGTCGTAATATTCTATTCCGTCGATTTCTGCTATTTTCTGCCCATAAAACCTACACAGTTTCTCAACCATTGATGTTATCCTGGAAGCAGCACATGATCAATGTAAAATATTAAATATTCTATAAAAATTTTTTTTTGCATAATTATTATTATCCTTTCTTGGACCAAGAAAAAAGTTTTTTACACAAAGACTGGAAGCAGACAGTTACTACTAGTTACTAGTTACCCATATCAGTCAAAACTTTTACTTAATATTATTGTGAATGTATTTTCAAATGATATATGTTCATTTAGCAAAGAATCATCTTGTCAGCTTAATACATCACCCAGACAATAGTATTAAATTATCATAAATAAAATTTCATAAACCAATTTACTATATCAGTTTAGCCAAACATACTTGCAAAAATATAACAAATGTACTACAAAGAAATAGAATAAATGCTAAATTACTACTTACCTAAGAATATTGTTGTTGGTAGAACAAATAAAAGAAAAAATATTTTCAACAGGGTCCTGCTTTAAAACTCGGATTCCATAAAAGTTCACTGCACTTCCTTTGAAATTAGGATCTCTTTTTGACCATTCAGAATACAACTCCTCAAGGTTTTCATCGAGTCTCAAATAGTCAGTCAACTGTTTCTCAAAATCACTTTCCTTTCTAATGTCGTCATTCAATGTTTGTTTTCTTTTCAAAGTGTTTTGATCACTGGGTGCGAGAACTTGGTAAGAAAGTTGGCCACTGTGCTGTGAGAGGTCCCAAATATTACGATTGAATACTCCTCTCCACTTGACAACATCCGGGTTCGATTCATTCTGTGGCAACTGCATCCACCTGAAAATTGAAAAAAATAAAAGAAATATTTTGCCATGGTTCTGCTTTAAACATCTTTGACTACCCCTTTCCTATCATTCTTATTCAAGTTGTTACTTATAATTTATACATTATTACAACTCCTTTTTTTAAAATGTGCTGTCTCAAATTTATCTCTCTTTTAACACCTGCAATGGCAGGTTATACGTGCACACCATTGCCTAGTGTGGCGGCTGAGATCGACTGGCTGATTCCCTATAGTAAATAGCCCATTTCCAATGATTACAGTGTTACCATTGATTATCTAACTAACTAATCAAGGGTATTACCCACTTGTTGAAGAATAAAATTAAGGAAAAATGCAAGATTGGCTAAACAAAAACTTTTACTCAAAAAATTTATACTAGAGACTTGCAACGATTGTTAGGAGACCCCCTTTCCCACATTCACTCTTTTTTTAAGCTCTCTTGCAAGGAAAATTATTTTCCTTAACTCTCTTCTACTTTTTTGTGCCAAAATTTGGCAGCTTGGAATACTTCAATAATTAACCCGGTCACCATGGTAACACAAAAAATAATTAAGTTCCGGTTGTGAAATCCAAAGTAATTATATCACACAACGCCTCTCAATATCAATGACTAATAAGCCTAATCGAATTTAAACTCCTCAACTGCTTCGAATCTTTGAACACTCACAAAAGACAGTTATGGCCGAACAGCCTAAAAAGAAAGACAAAGGAAAGCCGTCGCTGGAAGAGCAGTTCACGGTTTTCGCCCGGCTGGACGACACTCGAGGCGACAGCCGCGGCACCCACATCACACTGACTCAAGCGGACAAGTGGATGAAACAGGCGGCCATCTTGGACGGCAAGCGAGTGACGTACACGGACACCGGGACCGCCTTTAACAAGTTCCGCCGCAGAAGTCTCCAATACCCAGAGTTTGTCCAGTTTGTCGAAGAACTTGCGACAGCAAAGAGGATGGATCCTGAGGACCTGAAAGAGATGCTGATCAAAGCCAATCTACCCAGAGACTCAGTAAGTTGTCCCTGGGTAACACCAGAATCAGAGAGGAATCTTTTCTGGAATTTGTCTTTACCCTGGATAAAAATGCTAACCAGCTTTGCATACTGACAAAAATTCAGTGTCAGTAGTTGAGTTTATTGTCCTACGCTGGCTGAGATGGTACTCTGGAATCTGAGTACGCTGTACTCAGCAAACCAAGCGGTGTGCATTGACGATGTCTCCTTTGTGTCTACGCTCAGTTTCAGACCTATGAAAGACTAGGACTGGTGGTCTGCGTTAACAAAACCAACCGCGCCATAAGACACTGCTAAGGCAGTGGAGGCCTTCACTTCTATGCTGCTGCACCTTCGAAAAGGTTAAGAGCAACAGGTACAGATGAGCCAATAAAGTAGACAGCTGTTCCGACGTTGTTTCGTGTCATTAGGTACAGACAGACAGCAGATTCCAGCATACTCAGATTCCAGAGTACCATCTCAGCCAGCGTAGGGGAATAAACTCAACTACGACAAACTTCCTGGCTAAGAAAGACCATGGATGGACTGACGTCCATCTCAGTGGAAATTCAGTGTCAGGTTGTATAAATCTTATCGAATTGTCGGTCTTACATTTGGAGAGATGATTCTTTGTTTGAAATTCATTGTTGGTGATGGTGATTTTATATTTTGATTAGGACTTTTGCGGACATTTGCCATCACTGATTAGTAAAAAACAAGTTTCACGACGTTTCGGGATCTGGAATCTGATCCCGTCTTCAGGTGGAAGAAAACCTAAAACATAACAAGATTAGTAACACATAGCCAGGGAAACCTGGGCAAAAACGCAGCTAAAACAGAGAACTGTAAAAGCAGTCACGAAAACAAAAAGCTGAAAAGAAAAACAATACACAAAATAACACAGGAATCACAAGTATCAAGAATCACCAGACAGGGGAGAGCACGTCCACACCCAATCAGAGCTGAGCTGAGACTGGTGGGAGAAAAGCAAATGGCGGCGGCAACGGAAATGGCGGCGCCCACAGCCAACCAAATCACGGCGCGCTACCGGTGGCGAAAACCTGAAACAGAGACATGTGATATGCAAATTCCGTGTGACTGTTTGTGTTTTTTAGTTAATTTTTAACCTGTTTTTTACTAATCAGTGATGGAAAATGTCCGCAAAAATCCTAATCAAAATATAGAGAGATGACTTAAGCGATAGATTCAGAGAGGAAAATTCCTACTTGAATGGAGTGGTAAATAAAAAATCTAAGTCTACTACAAAAAACTGATTAAAATATAACATAGAATATGTGCTGTTGCAAACAGGCATACCACAACACAATTAATTATTAGTGCTTTGTGTTTTTATGACATAAATTGTTATTCAAAAACACGAAGAGAAGACTTTGTCCATCCTCATGTGCCACTTATTTAGCTATAAAAGAGAAGCTAGCTCTGAAGCAGGGCAATTCGCTAAAACATGGTTAAGTCCCATATTATACATAAGCTGTGTTGATATATCACACCACAGATCATAACCAGTTAAGCTATATATATAGATCATAATAATAGTTTGGTTTTTTGAAAGTAAAATGGTCTGCAGGATGCAAATGAAACTGAAGCAAAACCGCCTGAAAAGAAAGAACCTGAAAAAAAGGAACCTGAAAAGAAGGATCCAGAAAAGGGAAAAGTTTAATAAGTTTGAGGTTATTGAAGATACAGAAATTATTACATGATAATGAGAAATTTCTTGTAAGGAATGGAAATAATTTAAATACAAGAAGCTGGTTTGTTACAATTTTAAATTCTTCTAAAATTTCAGTTATACGGTTACACTTTAATGTGGGATGTTGTGACCAATATGTATCAACACAAATAGTAAAAAAGTGTTTCTAGGAAGGAAAAAGTGATAAAAGTAATTGATTGTTGTGGAAGTGATACAAAAACTCGCTAAGAAAGTCCAACACACATTGGTGGCCTCAGGTCAAAATTAGATGTGCACTGCCAAAGAGCATCAAGTCAGTTAAAAGAGTCAGAGCTAGAGAGGGTGTTTCAAAAATATGTGACTTGCTATACAGAACCAGATTCCATACCCAAGAGGTTTAAACTGTAGAATAGCAATTTTGAAATGTCACACTCAGCTTATCTTCAAAAATATCTATATGAATATATTTTAAAAATAATTTCATATTTGTAATTAGTACCAAGTCCCTACTTTGTAACAATAAAAACTGACACCGTTTTAAGGCTCATCCCAAAACCTATGAACTTGAGAAAAAAAATTCTAAAGACAAAAGGATTAAACAATTAATTTGCTAAACAAAAATGTCTAATTTTGTTGGGTCATATAACAAATAACTGAGAAATTAATAAATTTGTCAGTTGTTTGTGTTATGTCCATAACAAAATGAGACATGTTGTTTGTGTAAGTCACCATTAATTATGGCCTAGTAAGGAGGAAGATTTTGAAGGATTACCTATCAAAAGTAAAAAAATTTCATTTTATCCTACCTGAAACACTGACCTCCCATCAGAGTCGGTTTCAGTTGAAGCTCTTTATCTGCACATTTTATGACTCCTTTAAAAAAACCAGGCTGTGTTACTTGGCTGCTCAGATTCTTCATTATACTGTATGTAAAAAAGCTGGAACACAAAAAAAAAACAACTTTAGAGTTAAATAATATGAGCTTAAAAAATCAGAGCCTAACTTACTCATTTGAATTTCCACATTTCATTTTATTTTTTTTACACTGTTCTGCCCAAAACGCTCTTTAAATAGAGAGAAAACTTATTTACTGTAGTAGATAGTGGATAACACATTTTAGGCTAAGGTAATAGATCATTTTAGGCCCTGAGGCTTCGCACTAACCTCAGGATGGATTATATCTTTCACCTTAGTTCTTCACACTTATAGACATCAGGGTAGTAACTCCTACCTTAGTGGTAACCTTGGTTCTTGATAGATAAAGATTAAAGGTTATTTTGGTCTAAAGGCCTGTACTCATTAACTTATTGTTACTGATATTGATGATGCCGGAAAGAAATGTGTCCTGAAATTTAAAAGATCATTTAACTTGTGCATCCAAGCTTTATTGAGAAACTCTTTTGCTGACTTATGCAGACCTATGGATGAAAACACAAATACTTAGAAATAATTTAGATAAAGTAGGCCTATTGATAAATGTTAACGTTGTATACTTCAATATAAAGACATTTAAATCAATAAAGCTGTCTTATTTTAATGGAATATATACTTAACTTACCAGTAAGATGTTTTTACTAAATATGATCTAAGCTACATTTATATTGAGTAGTACCAGTAACTTATTATGTTTAGAAAGGGGCAGATGATCTGAAATAAAATGTGTTTAACTTAAGAGTGCTTTGGTTTGGTTCAATTCGATTTAGGTTAGATTAGTTTCAGGTATGATGAATTGAATTGTTCATTGAAGAACAATAATAATCACACAAAGGAGAATAAACTGTTGTTCAAAGGAATAAACTGTTGTTCAAAGACTAAAGTAATCATTTGATTAGTTCACTAAGTAGGCATCTTTGAGACTGAAACCAATCCTTTTTCTAGCTTTGAAGTTCTGTTTTCCAAAAATATTATCTGCACACTCCAGCCTCACTAATTCCAAACGTTATAGGGTTAACTCTCGTAGGTACCAGGCTGGCTTGGTTTTGAGACTGTCCAAGGCTTTCTTACCTTCCGCTATATTATTGACCGATAGCTTTCATCATCAGGGTCTGCATTTCCTCTCCCTCATCTACCAACTAAATATACGTTAAGTTTAATACAACTGCTACAGTTGATCCTCCTGTTGTGTAACTAAATGAATTGTAGCCTGTAGTAATTGCCCACAAGAAACCTTGGCCCTAACAAGGAATTTCAAGTTTGAAATTGGACATATGGATCAATAGGGAAAGTCTCTGACCCTGACCAAAAGGGCCAGAGAGGCTGGCTGCTGGGAACTAGCCACTGGGTAGCGAGTTCACCAAATCCCGACCCTTGAATAGGCCTACTTATTTTGATCTTCGGTTAGAACCGGGGGCGAACCCAGGGAGGGGATAAAAGGGATATATACTCCTCCCCCCAAAATTTTGGACAACAGGACAACCATTTTCGTGTACTGCGACGCGACTACGATTTTCGTCTTCCGCGAATCGACTACGATTTTCATGTACCGTGACATGAAGACGATTTTCGTCTACCGTAACGCCAAGACGATTTTAGTTTGCTGCAATGCGAAGACAATTTTTGTTAAACACAACGCAAAGATGTTTTTGTCTACCCTGACACGAAGATGATTTCATATACCGCAACACGACAGCGATTTTTGTCACCTGCGATGTGACGACGATATTTGTCAACTACGACGATCACATTTGTCTACTGCGATGACAACATTCATCTACCGTGATGACCACATTCGTCTACCGTGGCATCTACCACAACGACAATTCGTCTAGCGCATTGATGATCTTAGCCTTCCGTGACGACGATATTTGCATAAAGGGACTGTGACGTCCATATTCATCTGACATGATGCGATAATCATTTCCCGCGATGACTATATTTGTCTACTGCGACGTGACAACGATATGTGTCTACTGTGACAATGATATTCGTCTTCCGCATCGACCGTATTCGTCTACCGTGATGAGATTCTCGTCTACGGTGGTGTCTACCACAACGACGATAATTGTCTACCACGATGTCCATAAGTTATTTGTCTATTATGACGCGATACTCACCTACTACCTTATTTGTCTACCGTCACATTTGTACGGGTTTTTGTGAGTGCCTCAATACCCCCTTCCCCCTTCTTATAGGATATCCTCCCGAATTAAATCCTGGGTTCGCTCCTGGTTAGAACCTAAAGAAGGTGGCCCATCACATTTGACAAGCGACAGCCAGTTAACCTAACAGTGTGGCCCGGATGGGTTGTCTTCTAAAACTAAGAACCAATAACAGCTTATTCATTTAGGGATATTTTTCAGCAAATAAATAATGCAGTATTGGAAGGGTCAGACTCTTGGCCAAGGTCAGATTGGAACATAACCTATGCTTCATGGTCTCAAAAAATGAGCACTTGCTTTTGAGTTTTTTAAGTTGAAAATTAATATGGTTAAAGTGTCCCAAAAACTAAATGAAATTATGTCAAACATATAAACTAATGAATGGAAAAAACTCACCCAATAAAACATAAAATCAAATGACAAAAATTGAGTTAATAACTACTGAAGTGACAGAATGAAAATGAAAGAGTGAAGTCGAACAAATTTCCCGGCAAATCAGTAGAAAAAAATGCAAACATTTTGGAGTTTGGATACAAAAGTGTAGCAGGCTCAAAGTGTCTACTAGCAGTGTCTTTAAATCAACTGGAATGTTCACAGCATCACAGCGTTGTATAGTTTGTCAGAAAACGCCCCCTCCTCCTATCCTGATTATGGAGCTAAAAAAATATCCTTTGGGGAAGATTTATGATATTAATGTCATGGGCGTAATTTCAATTAGGGAGGGGCAAGATATTCCAGGTCCAGGTTACTTCGCATCTCAATCTTCCCCCCACTTTTAAAGGTGTTAAGCACTGGGTTTGTTGTAAAACATTTATTGAAGATATTTGAGACCCGCTAAGAGAGCGACAGATTGTTGGTAACGAAGAGGCCGAGATTTACCAAAGGCGAATCGACCAAATAAAATTCCGTTAACATCTTAGACCATAGATCCTTGTTTATAACATAACATATCCTTGTTTTTATCTATGTTTAGAATAAGGAGTTTGATATTCCCTATAAAGTCATCACAACTGAGATATTTTAATTTTAAAGTCAAGAAACGACGGGGGAGATTAAAAGACAGTGTTATTTTATCAATAGCAATAATTTGCCAAAAACAAAGGGTTCTAGAGATTTGTCGAATTTCCTACGAAAATTTAGAAATTTCTAGCCTTTATAAATCTGAGATACTTGTCATATGATACGACAAGATTTTCCACGACATATGGAATGCAACAAGAGATTAGCCAAGGCGACACTAAAAGTGTCGCCTTGGATTAGAAGTCGCGTTAAAACGGAAACTGGTATTTTATTGCCACAATGGGCGCGTTCAGCCTCAGTCACCGGTGGTTAACCGATTACCATAGTCACTAATATAGGCAAATCCACCGTATCTCGACAATAAACAATGTCCGGGTACTTACCGAATCCACCGTAAACACAACATCGGTGGATACACAAGAATGGTCGGTAGATGGTCCGTCCGCCACCACCGTACACCTATTATAGGTTAGTATATTACCCACCGGTGATTGCGGCTGATCGCGCCCAATGTGACAGAGAAATTTACCGTCTTTGATAAATCTTACAGCTAAATTGCTTGCGATGAAACCGAAAATTGGTCATGAACTACTAACATTCAAAGATAGAAAAAGTTGGCGGTCGTATATATGACATATTCTGTTGACTATACGTACTTAATGAATAAATATTTAGCAATTTCTAATTAGATTAATCGTTTTAATAATCTTCCAGTTATCGGAGGGGCAACCGCCAGGGGGGTGTAGAAACTGCCCCCTTTTGCCATCCCACAATTACGCCAATTTTTTAATTCCAGCTAATGTTAATATCTTGAACACAGTCACAGTCTAAGAAAAAAATGTCTTAGACTATGACAAATATTTTTCTCTTTTATTTTTTCTTCTTTCTTTTTATATTTTTCTTTTTCAAAAATATTTTTCCTTAGACTGTGACCAAGGCCACACTGTATTTTCAGTGGGGCCTTGCTGTGACACGGTTTTGAATTAGGCAAAAATACAGCAGACGTTCTTAGATCCCAATGCTATTTAAATGGCAGATATTCGTTATTTCTCATTTATAATAAGTTTAGGGAAATCCTAGTATTTTTCCTAGTCCCTCGTATAAAAACCTTTAATTTGGGCCATCTCCCTTCATCCTGCGACGTGTCAAACGCCCAAAATTTTTGTACGCAAAAATTTCCCTTACGTAATTATATGTATAGATATAGATATCAATTAAAACAGCTTTTTCAAATTTGTAATTTTAATTAAATGACAATAATATTGATGATATGGCATTTTTAATGCTCCAGAATTTTAGAATAATTCTATATCAGTTTGAAATTAGAGTTTGAAGATAAAAGATTGACTTGAATCTAATAGTTTCAACTAGTAAATTAATATATATTGTATATAAACTTTTTGTATTCAACATTCTTTCTCAAAATACTTTTAGATATAAAAATGAAAACATTGACTTTTTAATTATGATTATTTGTTATAGAAATAGAGTTACCGGAAACGTTATTTCTTTCAATATAAGGCTGTGGAATAGACCTGTCACTTGTGAGTCAGATTCAGCGAAGTATACAACATTTGGATCGAGAAAAGGCAGACGACAAATAGCTAAAATGTCACTGAAAGCAGTAGTCGGTCAGAGTAAGTACATTTAAAAATGATTAAATATTATACAATATTTTATTTCAGTAGTTATATGTTCTTATAAGTAACTATTTTTTCATTAGAAAATTCGGCTCAAGGGTGATGTCATTTGGGTAGGTGTGTAGGCTGACTCTGCACTTTGTTATTTTAGAGTAAAAAGGAAATCCCTATTATTTCTTTAGTTATTAAAAGCCAAAGCTTGGAATATGTATATACTAGTCCTCAAATATTCATCTATAGTGTAATTTGGGACAGAATGCAGTTGTGCATTGGGTCCCACACACTAGGCTCTGTTGGCTCTAGACAAAGACCTGATTTCAAGTGGCTTTCACAACTAGGCCTAGTTAAAAATTCATTAGTAACACTTCACTATCAAGGACTACAGTAAAACTATGGAAATATTAACTACAGTTTTACAAAATATAAAGCCAATATAGATTGTATCTAATGTATCAATTTTGAAATGTAGACCAAGTGATCAAACATAACTTAGTAAACTATTTATTAGGGCCGCCCCTAGATGTTTGGAAACCAAGATATTTATAACAAAAGAATGATCTATCCATAGAGTAAGTCTTTCAAATCAACACACAAGTGAAAATATCCCATGGAAAGGGGATTTGTATACTTCATAAATTCAGAGTTACCTTCTCCCAAAACCTGATTGGTCGAGTTGCTATTTTCCTCTTCATTTAGATCCTAAAGCACATTAAATTACATGGATGTGAATAATTTAATTCGTCTCGCCTACTCAACCCTTTAAAAGTCAGAGTTTTTTCAGAAGCAACCTTTACCCACCAATCCACTTGATGATCATCAATCTGGTTAACAAAGGGCTATAGTTCTGCAGAAGGGTCACACATCACCTCAGATCTAGGGGACTCTGGAACTGGGGTTTTTGGGTGGGAAACAATCGATAGTCAACCCTTCAAAAACGATATGTTGATATTTGCAATCATTGTCTCACAGATTTACTTCACAGTACTGTCTAGGGGATTCAGTGGGAACCAGGGTTGTTCACCATTCGACAACGGGATTTTGCCAGAATGCAATTTTCCCTAATTGAAGTTTGGCCAGACTACAAGTTTCCTTTCTTGGAAATCATGGCCGCTGCTCCAGCCATGGCGCTATCGGCGCCACAAAAGGCTGTGGCATTTGGTCACTGGTGACGCGTACGGCACCAGCAACCCTGGTATCATAAAATAAACGGGGACTCATAACAGGCCGCGAACATAAATAAGAAGACTCCCTTGATAACGAGACTCTTTCCAGAATCCCCTAGAGAGTCTTCTTATCAAGGATCTACTGTGTATACTTATATAACACGTAGGGATTATTTTGATATCAAGGCTCCTTCTACAGTTATCAACAGATTTTAATAATTTAACATAGTACATTAACATGGATTTAACATCATTTCCTTCATTGAAAAGAGCTTGATGTGAAGTGTTGCAGGAAATCAGATTTATGAAACTTAGACTAAAGGGAAGAGCCATAGATGCCCTTTAAGTATTATATTTGTTCATAAGATTTAACATGGAAATTTAAAGGAACAATTAATTGATAACAATATACATTGCTTTACATCAGACTTAAAACTGCTGAGCAGCACGTGTTTGTACTAGGTCCTAGTTTAAAAGCATACTCAAAACTATAAAACTAGAATCTGTTCAAATATCATGTAGCTTAATCCAAAATAAACACTTAACTTATCATGAAAACATTTTTGTAAATGAATACCTGTAGATATTAGCGATTGCTGTTGACTTTTACTGGACTGTGCGACCAGATAAGTGGCACAGTCCAGTAAAGTTAACGAAGATCTATCTTGCGAAGCTTTTATACGAAGATTCTCCATCATAATTTATTTTAATCCAGATGCATAATTTGATTTCAGTTAACATATACTTTTAAAAATCAAACACCTTTTGAATTTCCATAGTAACAGATTTTTATTTTATTTGTTGCAGCTTTGATGATTGTATTGAAATTTTGCAAACTATTGTAACAAAACAATATGGGAAGCTGCAAGTTATATTTTTATTACTAGAGAGGGGCTCATTAGAAAGTGAAGAGAACTTCTGATCTTGTAGTAGTTAGTTTGCTGCATGAGAGCGCTGCACAATTGAAGGGGTCCCTCCAGTAACGTTGTAAGCGACAAGTAAATTTTTCAGGAAATGGAAAAAACATATAATTGGGAATGTAATGATTTAAATATGTTTTATTTGTTACATATAATTATAATATCATAAAACTAGCCAAACTGTGAAGTATTACAATATTATCGCATGTAATAAAAATTTATTACAAAAAAAGTGATTTTAAAATTGTAATAGGCCTAACGTTGTAAATGACAGTCGTTTGCAACGTTGTTGCCGGCTTGGCGCTTGCAACAATGTTTCTTTTGGTTTCTTCTTTTCATTTATGTACGGTTCCCCAGCATTTCTTCCCTGCTTACGTACATTTCTGGTCCAACTTTCGAACTTAACAGGGCGTTTTTTACTATGATTTAGCCGATTAACATCGAGACGGCGACAGAACGGTGCGCGGTGATATTGCAGTTTTTGGCGGTTACAACGTTGCTGCAACTGTGGGACAAACAGCACTTGGTTTTCAACCTGTGGTAGTGCTGCCCACACAAAAGATATCAACGAAAAAATACCCTGCACTGATGCAGGATGTCGTTTACAACCTTACTGCATAGAAATCTCAATTTTGAAAAAGTTGTCGTTTACAACGTTACTGGAGGGACCCCTTCAATTGTAGCTTAACAGAAAAACATAATAGCCTAAACAAGTTTCTGTAAAAGTTATTAGGCCTATGCACCCTTAAATATTATATAATACAACCCAACAAAACCCACCGACACATATATGCTAGCCTATTTTGAAAAATGTAAAAAAAATTCCATGATTGAAAATTATTTTCAATGCTTAAGAAGTAAAAATGCAAAGTAAGAATTAAAATGAGAACAACAACCACCAGAGTGTAGTATATCATATGCATTGAGCTAGCTTGGCTTGCTTCAGGTGATGAGAATCATCTCCTATTGACCCTAATTTTTGCAATAGGGCATATGTGGTTCTGTACATATTTTGAGGAGCTCCATCCCCTCTAATTTAGATGCTTTTATATTTACTGAGTTTCAATAGTTTCCATTTAATAAACAGTTGATTTGAACAGGCCTTTGCATTTTCCTTTTCTTTGAGGAATGGTCAGAAAGAAATTAGACACAAAGTCAAGCTAAGAAGGCTGTGTGTTAGGGGCTGTGTTGAGGGTCAGTAGATAGCCGGAAATGGTGGTGAGAAACGATTATACAAATTCTAAATCGCTGCCAATTATAAAAAAAATACAAATGGAATATGGTAGCAAACACAGTTAGGCCTAAAATGAAAAATATCTTAGAAATTGCTTAAACATAACTTAGATCAGGACTTTCACTCAATTAGCATATGTATTGAATTTGTTATGATTAATTTTATAATTCTATATCGTCAATGGCAGTATAGCAGAAGCAGCTGGTACTAGAAAAAAATCTGGATCACAGGAGTGGTGTGTTGCACCAGGGTCTTAGGCTTTTACTTCCTGGTATGGCCATTAAAATATTAACACTTTCTTTTAAAAGTGTTTGTGATCTCTTCTACAAAAATAGCAATAGTGTAGACACCAGCAAAAAGAGGACAAACTTATTTATGTATGGTATCCAAACAAGTAATGTTTTAGCAAATTTCCCCTACAGGGTAGAAGCTATTACTGTAAACAAGCTGTGGAAAAATATAAACAATCAAATTTTTGTTTGCACCATTGAATTGAGTTCAAAAAACAAACAATTTGGTATTTTGAATCATTGCTCTATGTCCATTGGTTACCGAGATATTGAAAGCAGTAACACAGTACATTGTCCCTGTGTTATTCTTACCGGAAAATGATAAAAATTCCATTTTACCGTACCCCATGTTATTCTTGTGGAGGAATTTAAAACATTGCCTTGTATATTACTTATGTTGACATATGATTTTAAGCATCAGAAATTTGCTGAGATGCAGGGCCGCTGCAACGGGGGACAGTTATTTGTCGTCTGATGAAGGGCCACTAAGTTAGAAAATTCAAGACTACTACCATTCTAAAGACATAGGCTATGTTTTTTACTTTCTCCCTCCTATACAATGTATATGGAGAAAGTATTGTTTTCGTCAAAATTTTCGAATTTGAGTTGTTAGTGGATATATTCGTTTTAGTGCTCCCTGAATCCAAAAAAGTGGTTTTTGGTGTGGTGTCTGTCTGTCTGTGTGTGTGTGTGTGTGTGTGTGTGTGTGTGTGTGTGTGTGTGGATGTATACAAAGCTAGAGACGACACCAGCGGTCCGATTTTCATGAAATTTGGCATATAGGTATAAAGCCGTGGTATCTCAAGGCGTATTTTTTGTTTTTTTGATTTTTAAGGGTATTTACCCCATAAAAACCCATAAAAAATGACAAAAATCCAAATTTCTCAAAAACGGCTCTAACGATTTTGATAAAAATTTCATGGTTTTTAGTGCTTAGGATGACAAACAAAATGACACCACCCGCATGTCTGTAAAAATTCAGGTTCAGAAGTTATAGGGGTTTAAGTGTTAAAAAATTAATATTTTTCAAATTTCACAAAAACTTTAGTATTGCTTCAGAGTGTTGGTTGTTTAATTTTGATTTTAAGTTCATGAAATCTACTAATGTGGTCCTACTAAAAAATTAAGGATCTCAGTTTTTGTTTGACATAAAAAAAAACCAACACGTTGACGTTGATTGTTTTTGTTGTCATAAAATTCAATCAATTAAAACAATCAAGGAGGAAATAAGAGGCTTAGGATCTGAGAAAGATGGGGAAATAAGAAAAAACAAGGGGAAAATAGATGAGGAAAAAGCAAATTATCTTTAAGGATGAACTAACTTATAAGCATGAGTTTAAGAGAAGCGGATTTATAGAAACTAAAAAAAACTAGGTATCTATGTATTCTACTTAATTGTAATACCCTAAGGGATGAGCAAGCACTCGAGTTCTTTTCGAGAATCAAGCAAATCAAGAACCTAATTACTCTATTTTTTTAAACATTTAAGCTTTTGCGTTTGATGATATATTTCAATTACCAACAAATGTCAGTTTAAAAAGTAAAAGTTTTTAATTCTGCAAGTTTACTGGTAGGACCATTATTATTGGGATTTATTTTTAGAGTGCAGTAAAGGAAAGGACTGGAAGGAGCTCAACTTTATGATTGTTTAAACTTTAGAAATTAAACAATTCTATAAAAACTATGAAAATAAAGAGCATATTATCTGGCAATGCAGCTGTACAAAATTGTTAAAAGCAATGAATTATTACTTCCTATTAAAATTTTTTTTAAATATCTTCGACTAATGCTTTGCAGTGCAAAATTGAGCTATTAATGTGCTGGATGTATGGGTTTACTAGAGTCATTGCATAATGAACAATGAGTCATAAGATGACAGTATTTATTTGAAATAGATACATTGAGCTGTAGAGCCTATGTTTGATGGTATACAGAAATATGTTTTCGGTTTCATTTCTCTGCCATCTCTGTGCGTTAAGCTCAGTTGTCCATCACAGCACTACTTAATTACCGTTTTGTAGCCAAATACAGTACAAAATAGGAATAAATCTTTTGTGGATCGATACCTTACAAAATTGTTAATGTTAGGCCTATGAAAGAACTTTTTTTAAATGTTATAGAGGAACTATTAATGTTGTACTACAGCTCATTGACACGGACCTCATTTGTACCACTAATTCATTGTTAGCCTAATGACAAATCGCAATTACGTCTTAATCGATTTGTCAAATATACTCAAGATTTTGATTGTGATCATCTGATTTAAAAGTTTGCTGCCCATTATCGTTGTGCCTCGCCAGTTTTAAAGTTTGCTTATCAAATTAAATTTTCATGAAAACAAATTAAGACAGTCTAGACTTCTTCCTCGTTTGTGCCGGGTCGTATGTCAGTTCCTCAATTAAATTAGTTTTTGTGTTTTCCATGTCATTTGTTCGTATTGTTTGTGTCCGTCAGTACATATGTGTTTTTCAAATCATTGATGATCTTAAAATGAAGAGAACCTCATCCATGGACGGCAATGACAATTATACCATACTTGTCGAAACTTGTTTCCACTAGCAAAAATTAGGATTACATGAAAAGCAGGTCTGTAAACCACTTTAGTAACAAAAATTGTTCACACATTTAATTGTTTTATTAAGTTTCAAACCAAAAAATATGTTTATTATGACTGTTTTTGGGTGTTGATTTAAATAGGAGCCACTACTATGAAACAGTTTGCGTTGCCGCATAACAATCGCTCCCATTAAATTCAACAAAAACCAACTCGGTGATTCGGCAGTGCCACTTAGCTGCCTACTGCAATAGAGCCCTTCCTATTTTATATTTGTACAGGTTTTCACTTTAAATGAACGAATCTCAAAGTTAGGAATTTTTTATGGGTTTTCAAGAACTTTGAAAAAAATTGTTGATTATAAAAAGTTATCTGGTGAGCAACTAATGAAAAGTACATTTATCTTTGGGTGTGTTAAGACAATATTTTAGTGCCGACAATCTTTTAGTATTAATAAAAAAATAATAATTGAATTTCATTGGGCCACAGCTTGAGTACAATAAATTCTGGGTTAATACTTGTAAACTAACTGTCATAAACACAAATTATATACAGAATGTTTTTTTAATAAAAATTCAAATAGGTCCCTGGCCTAATTTTAAATATTGGTCAACCCATTTTTTCAAAATCTGATCAATTAACACCTTAAACCCTCAAGATATAATTACTTTAATTAGTTATTGTAAATTATACCTAAAACAATTAACTTATTATGAAAGGAAGTTTTATTCTG
Source organism: Flexamia atlantica (assembly GCA_035578135.1). Classification (NCBI taxonomy): domain Eukaryota; kingdom Metazoa; phylum Arthropoda; class Insecta; order Hemiptera; family Cicadellidae; genus Flexamia; species Flexamia atlantica. The sequence continues at coordinate 29,021,123 of JAQJVK010000011.1, forward strand.
CCTTAGATGGTGAGTGTGTTACACTTTGCATGTAGTTTGGTGGTTACTTGAAATCGTGTGACTCATTGAATTCCTGGTGTGATCAAGTCAGGGTCATGCTATCGAGACCTTTTGACATGTGGGCTGCATTGAGGCCAACAGTAGCCTTCCAGTAACACCAGGCTAAATCCATCAGTAGCCTACATCATAAAATAAATTCGAAGTAAAGATTATAAGTTAAAAATAAATCTTTATCATACCTTATATACTTCATTTGTCACCAAGCGCAATTTCAGAAGAGATGGGTGTTTCATTTTATTTGGAAGATACCTCGGTCGTTTGAGGTAAACATTTAAACGATAGTTACATTTACCCGTTACCACCCCCTGTTTATAATGTCTCTTTTGTAGCCTAAGTCTTCGTTCCTATTGTCAAATGGTAGAATACAAGTTTATTGTTTGAATTAAGGACCTTAGCATTTAGGGGCTAGATATAAGTGATAGAGAGAATAGTGGATTTTCAGTTTCGGTTGAATAGTCCGAAACTGAACGAACCAGTCGTAAGTTAATAAAATATTTATAAATATTAAATATGATAGACGTTTTATGTTCTATTTTCTATGAAGCCTCTATAAAATAAATATTTCTTCAGATATGCTTTACTTCTGAAAATAGCTTTCTCTAACATTTTATTAGCCCATTTAAAATAACCATAACCTTTAAAAACATTCGACTTGAAAATACCTATTTTTCTCAGATCATAGTTCATATTATGGTGAGTCAACAAATGGCAATAACTCTTAAGTTTATTGGTACAAAATTATTATTTATTTTATCAGTTCAATGAGGTTCAACTGTAATAAACTAACAATACTTTATTTGTAAAAAGTTCTAGTGCTCTCCTAGCATATTTAAATTACAATACATTTTCTGAATCAAAAATGTTGAAGCAATTCACATAATTAAGAACAATATGATAAGATTTTTAAGCTATAGTCTTTACAATATTTTTATGTTAAGAGTATTAAAAAATCATGCTACCTCAGTAATCTACCTAAACTTCAACATTATTTTAACATTAAAATTTTTCTAGATAGCAATAATAATTCCTCTAAAAACAATGTTCGAGGTAGTGCGATAAAGGTTATGCCCAACAATAAAATAATTTAGTTACTAAAATTATATGAATATTGATTGAAAAGTACACAGGTATTGGAAGGGCAAACATGTATATGAAAGTCATGACAGTGCATGAATGCACATTTTCATAAATTACAAAGCCATAAGTTTAAGAATTTAAATCAGTTATTTACAGCTAATGCAGTGTAGGCCTAATCAAAATGTATTTCTCAAGAAAACATAGGCCTACAACTTGTCTTCAAAAGAGAGTCTATGTCTGTTTGTCACAAAGATACGATGATCTAATAGATATTTTTTTACTGAGGCACAAAGTCCTTGACAAATTTAACGAGTAGGCCTATAATTTTTTACAAAAAAAAAACAATCAGTTGTAATCCACAAGAAAAAATCATTTGAACAATAGGAGGCCTGTACATTACATTTCACACCTGTCACATCAAACACATTAAAGGAAATAAACAATGTAAATCGTCCTCTAAACTTTTTTTTTCTTGGCAGATGGTTCATCATCGCCCTGCTCGTCTTTTCCTTCGTTTTGGAAAATAGTTTTTGGTTGTGTTTTGGAGTAGGCAGGCGTAATCCAGTAGGGATCTTCTGCTGCTTCCTTGGCATATTTCAAAATAGCTTCTCGAGGATCTTGATCATCTTCTATTTTTTTGCTCAGACCCAAGTTCCTTATAACATATGAACTTAATGTGCTTCCTGACGCAGCAACCCTGCCTCCTTGGCCAGATTTGATTGGTAAGTCAGGTCGGTGGGATTTTACTGGATCCAAACGCTCTTTTTCCATCTTCTTCCGAATGGACTTTGGTTTTTCTTGCCTAAACATCGGCAGAGCATGGGGAGTAATAATCTGCTGAGCGGCAACAACCTCCATTTGCTTTGTCTTCCTGCGAGTTTTTAAAGCACAAAGTTTAGCACCCCTGATGCTCTTTTGATCATCATAGTAAACCTTTACGATTCCGTTTCCTGTCCCTACAAATATTTGTTGAAGTTTTGGATGCCACACGGTTTTAATAACATGAGAGTCGGTCACTAAAACTTCTTTCACCTTTTCTAGATTGTTTCGATTAAAAAACAACAGCTTGCCACTGGTTTCGTCCCGATTTTTGGATTGCCCCGTGATAATCAAGTTGTCATCAGGGCTAAACATACAGTCTGTAGTGGCATACCTAGAAAATAAACCGGTCACGGTAGCAATTGGTTTTTTGAAAGCTCTTATATCCCATAGTTTCAAACTATCATCACAACCCCTCGTTGCGATCCAGTTGCCAAGATAGGAGAAAGCAATACATGAAGTTTCCGTCCCAGATTGATGTGCATCACGAAGTAATAATGTTGTATTTACAAACATTTTTCGGTGATCCCACATTTGTATTGATCCATCAACACAAGCACTTGCTATTAAGTTTCCATCTCGGCTAAAGGCACAAGCGGTCGGAGCTGTCTTCAAACCGTTTTTAGCTCTGCACTTAATGATACTTTTATGATGTAAAGGTTTGTTTACGTCCCAGAGACGGCAAGTCCCATCTTCCGAGGCTGTCAGGAATTCATCTTTGATTTTAGGATGCCAACAGCCACTGGTCAAAGGGGCTGTGTGGCCTTTAGTCCTAGCCATATCGGCTACGTACTGGTCACCTTTCACACACTCCATTAATTCATGTCCATCTCTGTCTAAAACTTTGGCTTGAGACATACCTGACACTATCAACACAGCATCTCCGGTGGAAGAATACTGAAGTGTTTTTATGGGATAGTTCCCACAGGGAGTCATTGCTCTAAAATGTTGAAGAGTGCTGTCCATGCCTGCAAAGTCCCAAAATTTTACTTCGTAGTCCACAGAACCACTCGCTAACCTTGCCCCTGCAGGGTCGACTGCTAGGGCGACCACAGCTTTTGTTCCATGATTTATTGTCAACTCTTCGCTAATAGGAATTAAAATACTGTCGTCTTCATCTTCAGATTCATTTGTGTCACTTCCACTTGATTTTGAATCCTTTTTTTCCTTGTTCTTCTTTTCAAGTTTTCTTTGATCAATATTATCTTGTTGAAATTGCCTTTTCAAATTATCTAAATCAGTTGTGTCACTGAAATTCTGTCTGCCGACTTCCTGTACATTTAATCTATACATGTCTGGAATTGGAGGACCTATTGATTCTTCATCACTGTGACTGCTTTGAGATTGATTAACTTTAGGTTGGCTAACTTTATTTGATCCCTTTTCTACTGAAGTGGAGCTAGCTTTATACATATCTGGAATCGGAGGTCCTATTAACCCTTCTTCCTCAGAATCACTTTTAGACTGTTTACCTTTTGGTTGGTCTTCTTGTTGTCGCACCTTCTCTATTGAAGTGGTGTTATTCTTGTACATATCTGGGACTGGTGGTCCAACAAAATCATCTTCACTGTCAGAGCCCATGTTCAAAAGTTTAAAGTTCGTAGATTATTTCAGCAGAACACACCTTTAGTTATGTGAGGTTAGGAATGTGTATACAAAGTATGCGAACGGCTTAATAACGATTTTAAAACGGCTACCTTTATAATTATCGGATAGGCTACTAATATAAACTTCCTAATATTATTAAATAATTAAACATATTAAATAATTGTTCACAAATATTTAGTTCGTCACATTACACTTCACACTAAACAATAGGTGGCTTAGTCATTTATTATTGACACTTTAGTTTGTTCAACTGCAGACGCCTGACGACGCGAGTGACGTAATGAAAATCGAAGCAGTGTTGCCAGGTACCAGATTTCATGAGATAAATTATCGTACGGATTCTGCGCAATTATGGCGGCTGCTTTCTGCCGCGACAAGGCGTTGGCTATTTTTTAGTCTTTTGCATTTCGTCAACATTTATCGCTAGACATAAATTTTGGATATAGTCTTATGAACCGAACAGACAATACAAAACATTTTTTTCTAAAGACAAAAAACAAACCCGTCTTGTCGCGTTAGTGTGCGTGTGGTTAGCAAAAAACGTTTAACGAGTCAAGATTTTTTCGGAGCAATTTAAGAATATGAATATTTTACATCAAATTACAGTGTCAAAGTTTTTCTTTTGATTTAAATTAAACTGGTGAATTTTTACCCTTGTATCCATTGATTTCAAGCAAGATACAATAGTATATTTCGAGTACAAACCATTTAACAATTTCTAACTTTTTCTAGAAAATCAATTGGATGTTTACTCATTTAGAATAAATCAATACATACAAAATTTAACTCTTAAAAGAATTATAATTCATCGGTTAATTTGTGTACAAATACATAATTTACTGAGATGTTTTGATATAAAATTACAACATTTTTTTCATTTCCTGCCTACGTTACTTTACGATGGTTTAAAAATATATTTTTTAAAGATAGTTAATTGACAAAAAACAAAAACAATAACAGCTTTAAAATTAATACTTAACACACATAATTTATTTTTAACCTATTTTTTTGCTTCCTAATAGGAAATTTTTTGTTCATTTTCCTATTCATGTTAAGTATAGTGTAACTTAAATAGTTTTTCCCTTAATGAGCTTTTCATTTTTAGATGTTAACTATGGAGTTATTTGTGTAATAACTTCTTTATTTAAAAATACTATCACAAAAAAAAGACAAAACCTTTCAGTGCAAATCCTGTTAGATACCCTAAATACCCTTTCAGCGAGCAATAAAATCAATTTTTTTTTACTGGCTTCAGTCATTTAGTTTTAATTTATGAGCTTTGTGCATACGGTACCTAAATTTGACCGCCATGGGAAAAGGGACTTTAACTTCCACTTTCTCGAAATTGAGTTAATAGCATATCCTTAATCTACATTATAAACCAAACAGACTGGTGAAATAATTTCCAAGATATCTTAAAAATGCCTGAGTTATAAATTTGTTATTTTAAAATGTTACAAAAAGTAATTTTAGGAAATTACGTCCCAAAGTTTAGCAAATTTCTAACCTCTGTTGCTCCGTTACTATTGTATTATTGGCTATGTTTTACATAAAACTACAAAATATTTAACTATGACGAAGAGGGAGGATGTTTACAATATTATATTTCGTGTTGCAGAGATCATGAACGAGGTGATAAAGCAGTAGAAGGGCGGGAAGGAGATCCAGTTGCGAGAAAAAAAATATTGAACTATGACGAAGAGGGAGGATGTTTACATTATTATATTTCGTGTTGCAGAGATCATGAACGAGGTGATAAAGCAGAAGAAGGGCGGGAAGGAGATCCAGTGGCGGGTGCTGGTGGTCGACCAGCTGGCCATGCGGATGGTGTCGGCCTGCTGCAAGATGCACGAGATAAGCGCCGAGGGCATCACGAGTGAGTGACCATCGCATTAGTGATGGGCAGTTCGATTCTTCTCAGTGAATCACTCAATTTGAATCACTCAATTTCAAAGAATCAAAACTTGAATCGATTCTTTGTTTCATCGAATACTCTGTGGGAAGACGAAAAAAATTAACGCAATCAATATGTTGTTCTTGAATAAAAAAGGTTTTTTTGTATTTAGACCCCAGAGTATAATTTTGTTGCTACTCCCAAACCCAAAATGTATGATTTAAATTTGATCCAAGAAATAAAAGCGACTTTAGAGTAAGCCAAAAGATTCGAACCACTGAATCTCAAACAGGTGAACCAATAGTTTTAGAGAGTTGTGTGGACGGTTTTTCTGATTATCAAGCTACTCTTTTTAATTAAAATGATACTGGCCTTGATGAAACAAAAAACCCTAAAAATACATAGACACAACCAAGAAGTCTCAAGGTCAATAACATAAACATTTGTAAAATGCTTTTATTATTATTAAATAATCTGAAACAAGTTGTGCCAGTTGCGTTAGCACCTAGTTTTGTTTTGTGGATTAAAGGAATATAATTCCAGATTTTATGCATTTGATTCGCACGAATAATCGATTCTTATTCAAAAATAATAATGATTCATTTGATTCACTCGATGAGTCGTTCAAATTGAACGATTTGTTTGTGGCTCGCAAATCACTACATAACATACCTACAGTTTACCCTTTGAGATCGGATCGGATATTTGCCGCTATTCCTCAGCGATCGCCCAGACAGCTCCACTAGCGCAGGGAAATCGGATTTTTTTCTACAGCGGTTGTCCTATGCGATCAGACGCTGTGAAATCCAACGAACGTTCAGGCTTCCAACAGGACTGGTCGATAAGCGCTGATAACATCTGTTTTTGTTTTTCTAAATTTTACACGATACCTGTATAGTGCTGCAATCTAGTAAGGAGTTAATTAACTAAATGATCAGAAGGCTTGCAACATTGTAAAAATCCCCTTTATGCTAACATCGCAGGTTTTCACTGAAAACAATTCAAAGCTGCTTGGCATGAAAACAATTCCGAGCTGGCAGGAGTGAGCCACCATGATGTATGCCGAGCTGACGCAGAGTGGGTCTGACTGTCGGAACCAATTCATACAGAAATCATTCTGACCGGCTGCTGACTGCATTGTGGCCACTCCTGCTGGCCTTACGATTGCAAAGGGTTAACAATTACACAGCATGATCCAGTTAGTGGTCAACCTGCTTGCCATGCGGATGGTGTCAGCCTGTTGCAAGATGCACCATATAAGCGCCGAGTGACGTCCACATTCTTAAGAGGGTTCACTAGACGCCATAAAAATGTTGAACAAGTACAACTTATAGTAAAACAGTTCTGTTTCACTTCTCTATGTATGTAATTTAATAAGAAATATGTACTATCCACTTATACAGTGTACTATTTCTATCAAAACCTTTTAAATCTACATATACTGTACGGGTTTATAATGAAATTTCTGTTGTCCGTCTATTCTCTTAACCGTCGCACTCTTGGTTTCAATGGTGACAGTTAACAGAGGTTCCACTATACTGTAGTTAGAATAACTAACTAATTGATCGATGAAGAACTTTCAATAATTGAGACGCAAAAGTTAAATTTTACAACATTTTACCCTTCAAATATAACTCTCTTGCTTTTAATACAAAACCAATATTTCAGTATCTTCCAAAAACATACCTTAAATACCTTCAATACCTCTTTAAGACTGGGATGCGGCACTGGCTACGTATTTTAACTGGAATATGAGTGAAGGATGAGTGTGGGATGATTGTGGCGCGATCTTGTAGTCTTGTTACTGACAAAGGCTGGCATGTCCCTTAGCCTAAATGTTAATTAATAGCCCAACAGCCAATGGCAACTAAGGGACCTACTTTTTAAAGTGGGATCCGACCCACAATTTCACCTGGTTTACAATTTACAAACTGGTCTAATTGTGAGGATGGTCTCATGAACGAGTACCAATAGAGCGGACGTTAATCCCCACTATGGAGCACTGTGTCCAGAAGCCATCGCTCATAACCATCCACAATTTGTGACCTCCAAGAAGCTGGATCACAGGATACGCCACCGTCCCAGTCCCTTCAAACATAACTCTCTGGCTTTTATTACAAAACCAATATTCCAGTATCTTCCAAAGAAATAAAAAAATAAAAATTAACAAATTAGTTTATGAATTTAGTTTTTAATCCTAACACGATTCGTGTTGGCAATCGTAGAGATGAATTTAGATTTTTTCCTACTACAATAATTCATGTTGGCAGTCTTGGAGATGAGTTTAGTTTTAATCCTACTTCAATAATTCATGTTGGCAGTCGTAGAGATGAATTTCATTTTTAATCCTACCACAAATTCGTGTTGGCAGTCGTGGAGGACATCAACAAGAAGCGGGAGCCGCTGTCGACGATGGAGGCCGTGTACCTGATCACTCCGTCGGAGAAGTCGGTCCACTCACTCATGAACGACTTCGGCAGCCCCAACCGCACTATGTACCGCGGCGCCCACGTCTACTTCACCGAAGGTAGGGTGGTGCAGTCGATCATTTTTATGTATCATAGTTTTTATGAATCATTTCCTTTGTTTTTATATTCATTTTAACTGAAGATTGCCCACTGGTCGAAATCAGGAAATATTTGTGTTTAGTTCTACAGCAGACCTTCAGCAAGATCTTCCATCGCATTATCAAATGTGTACCAGGTTTTGAGTGACCCAGGATTGAAAGAGCTCCTAGTTATAGTGAATACCCAACAGAGTGTTCTGATGACACTTTTTAATTTAAGTATCAGGAGCAGGTAATATATCATTTAGTGACAAATAAAACAAGCAATACTCAATTATTGATATATGCAAGATAGAATACAAATTGTTTAAATAAATAGCTAAAATAAGGGGTTGATAGAAGCACACTCTGTTGGAAATCAATGAAACTATGTCAACTGTAAACTTTGGGTCACCCAAAAATAGCTACAGCTGGGCCATAAGAATGTGAGGACTATTAATTAATCATAGTCAAAGGTTTTACCTTTGGCATCATTCTATCATTCCTTTCGCCATGGGCCAGTAAGCCTTTGCGGCAATCTAAAGACAGCAAGGTAAGGTAGCGACAATATTCACAAAGGCCAGCCAGAGGTGACCACTCATGATGAAACAGGAGTCGTTCCCAGCTGAAACTGGGATCGAACCAGTGATGTTTGACGCACGGAGCCAGTGCTTTACCTCTGAGCTACTGTGTCTGTAAATTAAGTTCATCCAAAAAATTATGAAAGTTAATAAATGTCCGTGAAGTTCATAAATTATGTTTATTATTAATGGTGATAAAGCTGAATTTTAATTAAAATTACGTAAACTCATTCCTATACAAACATTTAAAATTACTTAGTTTATTTTTTTTTTTGCTAATCTATGAATATGATTTAAGTAAGATCTACGCTTCCAAAATATTTTTGACCGCAAAACTATTTTCCAGCATGTCCAGATTGGCTGTTTGAAACATTGAAAAAAGCTCATGTCGCCAAGTACATACAAACATTGATGGAAATTAATGTTGCTTTCATTCCATATGAGTCACAGGTAAACGAAGGAAATTTTGAGGTTTGGGATCTTTGGTGTTGGTGAATTAACATTGGTTTTTTTTGGGTTTCACCTTTTAACCATAAGCAAGTGTGTGGTGAATGAAAATGTGCTTTGGGGATTTACTACGCTATATTATGCTGATGATGTATTATAAATATAAATTTAATTGCAATTTCAGAAAGTAAAATGCAGAACAGCCCTTTTTTGGTGGTTGGGAAAAGACTGATTGATAATTCAAGACAATTAAAATCTTTGATAGAATAATTTGTGATCTAGAACTTTTAGATTTGTTCATATATCCAACCTAAACTAAAGACATCGAAACTATAGTTATCATTTTGAAGTGTGATAGAAAATGCAGGGATTTGATGGTAACACTGATTCAAGCTGTTAAAGCTGTAGGTATTGGCCAGCGTTTAATCATTTTATTACCCAGTGTTCATCATAAATGTATTATTTATCTACACTTTACTCTCCTCTCACTTAATTATACAAATATTTTTCTTTTCTCAATTCTTGGATTCTTAGCTTCTTTGAAGTGTTAAAAATGCTGAATTCTTCAATTAATCATGATTTTTAACACCCTCAACTCGTCCACTAATCATACCCTTTTACCATGCCCTTTACTTTTTTCTCGTGCCCTTTTACCATTTTATGAATACCCTTTCAAATAAAATTCTGGATTGTAGATGAATTGTTTGTAGCAGGAAGATTGAAATTTCATTTTTGTCTTGGGTTTTGTTCTTTGCACTAAATAACACTATGTATGTAAGTGTAAGTTGTGTGCTTGGGTGCTCAAATCTGTCTTGTTTCTTTCTCTCAGTCTGCCAGGAGGAACTGTTCAACGAACTCTGCAAATCGTGCGCTGCCAAAAAAATTAAGACCTTAAAAGAAATCAACATCGCATTCTTGCCTTATGAGAGTCAGGTAGGTTTGATGCTTCACTTGAGATGAGTCCATTGATCTGTGGAATGTCTTGGGTATAGCTGTAGAAATTAAAATATTCAGGTTGAAATATTAAAAATTAAATATGGGCATTGGAATTTTAATTAAAAGCGGGTTAAATTTAAAAATTTTACTTATTTAAGTACTCAATGAGCTATTGAGTTTCATATAGTTCCATCTCTTATAATGGAGAAAAATATTTATTTAATAAGCTCTTTCTAATGATTTTTCAAAGAACGTTTTCTGAAAACGACACTCCAAGCTTTAATGGATCAGCCTTAAGCTTCTTGCTTAATCTCAGTTTCTTCCTTTTCTGGGCTGCAAGTGCTTGCTAGACCATTTTGTTTTGATGTTATGGTGGATTGCTCTCTTCTAGCATGGTGGACTGTCACTCAACTTTTGTAATGTTTGTAAAGTTGAATATCAATTCAATTTCTAATATGCCAAATTTTATATATCAAAAATTATCGTCCAAGTGTTAACTTAAATCTGAGGCACAAGAGGAAGAGTTAGTAATGAATTAAATTTAGGTTCTTAATTTTAGACTTGAAATTGGTATAGGATGTTTTTAAGTTAAGTTTTTAAGAGAAAATATCTTCAATGGTTAAAATTATTAACTGTTTTTTAGATTTTAGCTTATATCACGCCAAGCATAGTTTTCTCCTGGTTCTTACTTTTTTGGAGTTGTTTCTAGTGCATGTCTGAAAAACAAAATATTTGGGTGCATACACTGTTGCGATGTACTTTAAAATTGGTTTAGGATATATCTCAAGAGAAATTGTTTCAAGAGAAAACATCATCAATAATTGATTAATTATTCAATAATAATTCATTTTTAATTATTACTAATTATTTAATTATGCTTGATTTTTCTTTTATTTTAGCTTATGTAAATAATACTAAGCACAATTTTAACTTTTTTTTATAGAGTTGATAACAGTGCCTGTTTGGAAAAATATTATTTAATTGCACACGCTGTTGCGATGCACCTTAGTGACACATGATAGGCAAAACCAGTAGCAGTAGCAGTGTTGTATTGCCTATACAACATTATCTCCCCTAATCTTGTTCTTTCCCTTTCAAATAGCAAACAATCAATATCTGTAAAAAACTGTCCTTAAAGCTTACAGGTTATTTGTTATAGAAAACTTGACAACTACAGTTTTAAGCAAAATCCATGACAATCTATTTTTATTTAAAATTATTGAGGAATATTCTAGAAAACTAAACCATAATCATGACTTGACTGTGCAATAGATTTATTTATCACTCAGATTTCTGGCTTTCAGAGTTAATGAATAGTGTTCGGGCTGCTTTTAGTTGAGTCACTGATGTTGGGATGTTCATAGGTGTTCTCTCTGGACTCACCGGAAACGTTCCAATGCGTCTACAACCCGTCGTTCGCTGGCAACCGTGTGGCCAACTTGGAGAGGATCGCTGAACAGATCGCAACCCTGTGTGCGACTCTCGGAGAATATCCCTCCGTGCGCTTCCGATTGTGAGTACAAATTCATAAAATACATTTACCGCACAGATCACATACCTGTGGTTCCATTTATATAATTTGTGTACACTATTACTTAAGTTGCCATCAGGTACCATTGTGGCCGTGGCGATTATAAATGGCAATGTTGCATTATAGGGTTGAAGTCTGAAGAACATAGTCTCGTATAACACCTTTGGCTTGCCACTTTACATCAGCTGGGCCTTTGGAAAAGATTTTCTGCTTAAAAACCCCTTGCAAAACGGTGTTGCCAGCTGTGTTATTACTAGAGATGACCATGGTACAACAAAGTTTGATGACTAATATTTTTTTAGTTTTTGATGGTTTTTCAGTATGCTGACTTTCTTATTTTCTGAGGTTCCTTCTCCTTTGATGACTCTACTGGCCCTGGAAGTATGGTACAAGCCTTGAAGGAATTAGTAAATCCTTAATCGTTTCCCTCTGAATAGGAGAGGGTTCTTTTAGAGTTTACCAAATAAATAAATAAATAGTAAATTGCATGTGAGTAAGACAGATCCATGCAAGATGTACATACATTGTACAAGAATACAAAGTTCAAATGTGTTTAGGTGATCTCGAGTTCTAAATTGAGGGCATAGCTCCTGGTAAACGGGTTGCGTAATAGTATTTTTTTCTGCAGTGGTAAGATAGGCAACCATGTTTTACTTCTCTCATACCTCTATGTCTCTTTCTCCAATCAATGTATGAGAAAAAACCTCATACATTGGGGCAACATTTTTCAATCTACAAACCAGTTTGAAGATACTGAAAAATGTTTAAGACAAAACTTTTGGAATGGGGCATGAAAAAAGAATTCTACTCAGTGGAGGAGTTCCTTGAGTAGAATAAAGCACCAGAATATACCAATGAGACATTGACGCCTATCCTGTTCTCTAGGACCAATAAGTTCAAAACCAATAAGTTTAGGATCTGCTAGTGAAGCTTTCACACCGTTACCAGAGCTGCCAACCTGTAAAACCCTCTAATGTTTTTTCATATTTCCTGCAGTGATTTCGAGAAGAATGCGGAGCTGGCGCAGCTGGTACAACAGAAGCTGGACGCTTACAAGGCGGACGAACCGACGATGGGCGAGGGTCCGGAGAAGGCTCGGTCCCAGCTGATCATACTGGACCGAGGCTTTGACTGCGTGTCTCCGCTGCTGCACGAGCTCACTCTGCAGGCCATGGCTTACGATCTGCTGCCTATCGAGAACGACGTGTACAAGTAGGTGTTAAGTTAAGTTAGGTCAGGTTAATGTTTATTAATGATTATTCATAGGCTAGGTTAGGTTTGCTCAGGCTAGGCTAGGTTTGCTTAAGCTAGGCTAGGTTAGGTTAGTTTCGGCTAGGTCAGGTTAAGTAAAACGAGATTATGTACGTTCCCCCTTGCTGCACAAGCTGACACTGGAAGCCATGGCCTACGATCTGCTGCCGATCGAGAATGACATGTGCAAGTAGGTGTTAGATTAGGTCCCAGCTGATCATCCTGGATAGGGGCTTCGACAGCATGTCCCCACTGCTGTATGAGCTCACACTGCAGGCAATGGCCTACGATCTGCTACAGATTGAGAACGACGTGTACAAGTAGGTGTTAAGTTAGGTCAGGTTAATGTTTATTCTTAGGCTAGGTTAGGTTTGCCCAGGCTAGGTTAGTTTTGCTCAAGCTAGGCTAGGTTAGGTTGGGTTAAGCTAGGCTAGGTTAGGTTAGGTAAAGCGAGGCTAGGTAAATTCCCCCCCCGTAGCACGAGCTGACACTGCAGGCCATGGCTTAGGATCTGCTACCGATTGAGAATGACGTGTACACATAGGTGATAGGTTAGGTTGGGGTGAGAACATGGTGTATAAGTAGGTGTACACCAACATCGCACGGGTTGCAGTGCGCGGGTTCAATGCACTGCAACTATTATAATATCAAGTATGTGATATTTCTTGCCCCACGCGTGTTGTTTGCACTTGGGGTTATGTTTGTAAAAATTGTATTTATTTATCTTGAGAAATAAAGTATTTTGAATTGAATTGAATTGTTAAGTTAGGTTAGGATAGGGTAGGATTCTAAAGGAAAGGCTCTAGGTTAGGTATTTTATGTTTTTGTTCAGGCTAGGCTAGGTTAGGTTGCGTTAGGCTTCGTAAGGGGAGGTTAGGAAAGTTGAGGCATAGTTGAATCAAGTTTGACTGTGTCTCAAACATTTTATTCCATCTGCCCTCCTCCAGTACAGCATTCTATTATCCCCCATTTTGTCTTAGGTACGAAGCATCTGCCGGGGCTCCAGAGAAGGAAGTATTGCTGGATGAGAACGATGAATTGTGGGTCGAATTGCGCCATCAGCACATTGCCGTCGTCTCTCAGTAAGTAGATTTCATTTAAAAAACTAAATAGGTATTATAATCTTGTGATTGGCAGAAGTTAATCTTTGAGTGTAATCGTAAGACTTTTTACCAACTCAGTATGAATACTCAGTCTGGTCTGGTCCCTGATGGTTAGGGTTTCTTAGTTCATCTGCTTGGGAGTTATGTTTTGGCCATGTCCAGCAGGCACAACTGAAGCCTCACTATCTCAATAATATTTTGTGTGAATTTTTCAATTCTGTGTCTCAACATCAAATTGCCCTATTATGACAGTTTTGTATTCCTACCTGGACATGTGGCTATTAAAAGAATAAATATTTATCCAAGTTCTAAAATGAGCAAAAAGATTTAATGTTTATGTAAGTTCCAAAGTGACCAAAAAAATGTTATGTTTATTTTAAATATTAGCAGTAGTCAATTGAATTGATAACAACTTTAATATCCCATCTAATCCACAGAGTTATTAGCGTAGAAATACATCAGCTTACCTTGTTGAAATATCATAAATCTAATTTTTTTTAGCACTGTGTACATCAAGGACACAAACGATTATTATAACTTCCTGTCCTGAATTTAATTTATTTTGAATTTCTAGATCAATAGATACATATATTTACAAGTGCCACTATTCTTTGTATTTTATGTTCTTTATGAATCTGAATTTTAAAATTATTGGATATTGGATTTTTTGACTGATTGATTGAATCATCTGTAAATTTTTTCTCAGAAACGTGACCAAGAACCTGAAGAAGTTCATAGACTCGAAGCGTATGCCGGCTGGGGACAAGCAGTCGATGCGGGACCTCAGTCAGATGATCAAGAAGATGCCGCAGTACCAGAAAGAGCTGAGCAAGTACTCGACCCACCTGCACCTCGCCGAGGACTGCATGAAGGCCTACCAGGGCTACGTGGACAAGCTGTGCAAGGTCGAGCAGGTCTGTCACAATCTTCATTCATTAACTTTAAAATAAATCGATTCTTGAAAACTACTCGAAATATTTGATAACTCAAATTATTTTCAATCTCCAGGCAGTCGCGGATTTACAGTCGGCGCGGCCCTAGGCCAAGATTTGTAGTAACTAACTACATTTTCAAGCCCGATCTGCACGTTTTCGAGCCCCCCTAAACCACTCTCGGTGGCTTATTCTCGCCCGTGCGTGGCCCCCTAATCGCCGCACGGCCTTAGGCCACGGCCTAGTAGAAAATCCGCTACTGTCTTCAGGAATAACCCGATTAAGTCAAAATATAAAACCATGGGTAACTCAAAATAATTTTGAGTTTTATATTTTACCTCTGTAAGTCAAAGCAACAACTTAACTTACCTCTGTAAGTAAAAATTGACCAAGAATGACTTTATAATATTTATTTATTATAGGTTAGGTTTGAAGAATTGAGAAACATAACGGTTTCGCATGAACTATGATCCTCATCCGGTAAAACAGTACTTATCAGTCTAGTAATGTAATATACAATTACTAAACTAACTGACTTCTCTTTTGCCAGGACCTGGCGATGGGCACGGACGCGGAGGGGGAGCGGATCAAGGACCACATGCGCAACATCGTGCCCATCCTGCTGGACCAGGCCGTCAGCAACTACGACAAGATGCGCATCATCCTGCTCTACATCCTGAGCCGCAACGGCATCAGCGAGGAGAACCTCAACAAGCTGGTGCAGCACGCGCAGATACTCCCGCAGGAGAAACAGGCCATCGTGAACATGGCGAATTTGGGCGTCAATGTGGTGGTCGAGGTGAGTTGGTCTGTTTGAAATTTGTGAAATTTATATACAGTCGACTCTCGCTAACTCGAAATTTCACGGGACAGCAATTTTTCTTCGTGTTAAGTATAGTTCGTCGTAGGCACAGTTCGAGTTATAGAGGTAAACCAAATGAAAGTTCGTGATACAGAGGTAAAGAAAAATGTAGTTTATTCCCTACATCTTCGACAAATATAAGCTTTCAAAAGGTAAACAAAAGGCTTTTGTAGTAATAAAAGGTGATAACAAAAAAAAAAACAGATGAGATCATATTAATTCTAATTAAATTTCCGTAGTCTTCCTCTGCTTAAACATGTTAAAACAATCATTGTATCAATCATGATTTTTATTAAAACAATACTATAAAGAAACTTGACTGTATCCCTAAAGCTACAGAAATAAACTTTTATTAAATTCATTCCACTTATATAAAAAGTCTGTAATCTTCCTCTTTGTAAAAACAATTACAGTATCGATCATAATTTATTAAAACTATTTACACTGCAGACAGAAAAAAACTACTTGACCCCGGATATGATTCACCGACAGGTTGTATCCTGAACGCTGGGATTTCGTATTATAGAGATCCATTCTGAAAACTTCGTGGTATGGAGGTAAACTTCGAGTTATGGAGATAAAGCGCGGACCGAATTCGTCTTATCTACTGAACTTCGTGTTATGGAGGTAATTATTGTGTCCCTTCGAGTTATGGAGGTAAAATATAACCGGAAAATTAGTTCGTGTTATGTATAGTAATTTCTTCGTGTTAGACAGGTTTTCCCAAGGGGATTAAAAATAATTCGTGATATCGAGGATTTCGTGATATCAAGGTTCGTGTTAGCGAGAGTCGACTGTAATTGCTTTGTACATGAACAGGGTGTCTACTGGTCCTCCAAATCCTTCAAGTCCTCCAGAAATCCTTCTTTTGAAAATGGTCCTCCAAGTCCCCCAAAAATCCTACTTTTTTTAGCTGAAGGGTTCTCCAGTTTTTCCAGGTTATTGAAAAATTATGATTAAAAAGGTGTTTTTTGTGGACTTTATGGGATGTTATAAATTTACCACCATAAAACACAAATTTTCGTCCCATTATATATCATTTACTTGATTAGTTTCTGTTAAATCTTGAGGGCTATTTATTGGTAAACCAGATTATGACTAAATTGCTTAAGATTAGTTGTTCTTTAATTTGAATAACCTATGAGTCTCAAGAGTGTGTAAGATAAAAAAAATAAATCATTTGCCACTATATTTGAAATATGGTGTAAATACCTGTGTCAATGTTGTATCCAACACTTGACAAGCAACCAGTTTCGACTTATGCATGTCATCATCAGACTACTAAGGATGTCTTCTATATCATCATTCTGGTGAAGAGTTGTCAGTTTATAAAACACATCTTCACAGACATGACAAACACAAATTACGGATATTATACAAGTGCTGATAACATTTAAGAAACAAATCTATTTAAGTGACACAATCCCAACCAAAGTTCGGTCTAGAAATCAATGGAAAAAAGTGTCACACTCCTTTATTACATTATCAGCTCAGGTTAAGGAGTTCAGGGGTGCTCAGGGGGGTTCAGAGGAGCATTAGTTTCCTTAATGTTCCTGGTACTGAGTTTTGTTAACTCTGTGTTTTGTGCCCGTTATGACCACAAAGATGTTTTTACAAACTGACAACTCTTCAATCAAAGATGGTATAGAAAACATCCTTAGTCGCCTGATGACTTGTATTATAAGTCGAAACTAGAAGCTTGTCATCTGTTGAATACACCATTAAAGCAGGTATTTACACCATTATTAATATTTATTGGTAAGTGGAAGCTAACAATTCAAAACTAAACTAAAAATTACTTAGATTTCGTCTTGAAGCCTGCAAATGGAAAGACAATTAAAACTTAAAATATTTTACCTTGGTAAAAGTTGGATGAGTTTTAATCGTATTACTCGCCATTGTAACAGGGGAACAGGAAGAAGATGTACCAGATCCCGCGGAAGGAGCGGATCACGGAGCAGACGTACCAGATGTCGCGGTGGACGCCGGTGGTCAAGGACCTGATCGAGGACGCCATTGAAGAAAAGCTGGACACCAAGCACTTCCCCTTCCTCGGCGGCCGCGCCGCCAGCTCCGGCTACCACGCGCCCACCAGGTCTGTCGCCGGCAACTCTCCATTACTCGATTACTCAAAATCTTCCTTAGCTGGAAAATTTTTTGATACGTAGAAAAAACGTGATTAACCCTTGAGCGGGCGCTTCACTAGTAAAACTTCAGCGGGCTCATGCGGAGTTTTACTCCGCAATGTTAAATTGCATAAATTTTACCCTTTTTACTTGTTTTATACCGAAATATTGTATTTAAATGTTGATAAACTTCATTAAAAATTACATTTCATCGTTGATAAAATTAATTGTTAAATTAATAGGTGTAATAATTCAACTGAATGTAGTAAGTAATTTTCTAGTATAGAATAGGTATCACTTTAAATATTGTATTTAAATGTTGGCAAACATCATTAGTAATCACATTTCATCGTTGATACAGTTAATTGTTTAACTTAATTGGTGTAATAATGCAATTGAATATACTAAGTAATTTTCTAGTATAGATAAGAATCACTGTCTGTAGTTTGGGAGAGGGCACTCCGCAAACTTACACGGCATAACTGAATTGCAAATAACAAGGCACCAAGGGGGTGTGAGAAGGTATAAATAGCTTTAGGGGCATCCTGGAATGAGGTACAAAGCCGTACACGATTGCCGACACCCATTGTGCTTATTTATTTTAATTAAAAAAACACGCGGAGGAAAACTCCGCATTTACCTGCTCGAGAGTTAAGTCAAAATTTAAACTGTGAGTAACTTGAAATAATTTTACGCGTATGGTTTACCTCTGTAAGTAAAGCAATGCAAAATTTAGCTCTATAACTCAAACTCAGTTGGTTAGTCAAATTAAAGTTTTACTTTACCTCTTAAAGCCAAAGTTAACTTCTGTTTCTCAAAGTTTAATCTCTGTATCTCTAACTTTACCTATGTATCTAGAAATTTACTCAACGGACCTCTGTATGTCATACCCTGGCGTACAGGTTACAACATTTCAATGAGTCATATCTGACCCAATCTCACTTTTTTTACAGCTTTTCATTCGATTTACCTATATCTATATATTGAATTTAGTTCAAGTTACTTCTTTCAGTTGATGTTTAGTAAGAATCACCACTATAACTCAAAATATGACCAAGTCTAGCTATATGTAACTGGAAGAAAATTGTAGTCCCATGGCATTTTGAGTAAACAAGTGTATTGTTTTCATGTTTTTAACTTATAGGTCTAAAAAGAATGAGTACAGTAGGCTCCCTCTTATTTGGACACCTTTTAACCGGATATCAGTTTACTACTACACACAGCGGAAATTACATCTTTTGAGCAACGAAGTTTTATCAACATATCAGCTTTTTTTTTGGAGGGAGGATCAGGAAGTTTTGTTGCTCCACCCTGGAAAATCCTGTTAGGGTACTACAGCCATTTTGTTTTGTCTTTTTGTACGGCTGTTGGAAAGGAGAGGAACAATGATGTCTTATGTTCTGTACTAGCCTTGCTAGCTTTGTAAGA
The DNA here is from genome assembly GCA_035578135.1 of Flexamia atlantica. Taxonomy (NCBI): domain Eukaryota; kingdom Metazoa; phylum Arthropoda; class Insecta; order Hemiptera; family Cicadellidae; genus Flexamia; species Flexamia atlantica. The sequence goes on from JAQJVK010000011.1 coordinate 29,040,323, forward strand.
ATATCCTGATAGTAAAATATTTCTTATTCCTCTTCTGCGTTGTTGACCTCTGATTGGTTGTCTGCAGCGTCCGCTACGGCCATTGGCACAAGGACAAGGGCCAGCCGACGGTGAAGAACGTTCCCCGCATCATCATCTTCTTCGTCGGAGGCGTCAGCTTCTCGGAGATCCGCTGCGCCTACGAAGTCACTGCCGCCAACAAGAACTGGGAAGTCATCGTTGGTAAGTTGTTTATGCTCGGTCGCTCAGGTCTCTTTTTACGGAATATGATTTTCATACGGCTCCTGCCGTGCGACAAGGAGTGATTAACCTTACGGGCTGTGTAGTGTGAGTAACCTTATGCGCGCTTTCACACGACACTGCAGCATGCCACCTGGTAATTTTTTGTGATACACATGCTAAACTGAGACGGCGGTGGGTGGGTCGCACGACTTCTTGCAGCTGCATCAAAACTGCCTCGTGCCGAAGATGATATGGTATTTTAGTGTGTCGGAATTCACTGGCTGGTATGTTACCTTGCGCGTTCCTCAATTTCTTTCCTACCATTCTTACCCCACACATCCATCATTCATATTCCGGTTAAAATACACAGCCAGTGGCGACCTGGTCTTAGCCAGTTGTATTTACCTCACTTTCCTGCAGTAATCAGCCATTTGGTGTGATGTTTCTTTTCTGTTCGTTGAAACATAACTAACAAAAAACAAGTAGGAATCGAGCTTTGGGACCAAGAAAGTAATTTAAACCTAATTAAATTTTTTTTGGGAAAAACTCTAAGAATTGGTATTAAATTAGGATGATAGAGGAAACAACATGCTTACCTGTAGTTGAAGAGGCCATCAGAACACAAAATTCAGAACATCATAGGAAAAAGTCCAATATTTCGGTCCAGCTGGACATTTTTCAAGGATGAAGGGATGGCGAAAGACTGTTACTGTTGGGCAATGAAATTTGAATCTTACTTTTTTCCTTGTGATCTTCTTTGTTTTTTGCTATGGTGGCCTACCCAACTACAGGTAAGACAGTAGTTAGAAGGGCAGACCGAGGTCTCAAGGCTCTTCAGCCAAGACCACCTCCGCTGGCACAAGCCAGTTATTTCATTTATCATCCTAATTGAAAGTCTGTAATATTGTCAAGCATCCTAACCCTTTGGAACCTCAATTAAAATTTTATAATTTCATTCTATCAGCTGCATCTCAAGTTATTCTCTCCATGTTTGGAGTTTTATTGTGATATTATTGTTGTAACTGCTATAATTGTGTTCTTTATTTTCAGGGTCGTCCCACATCATGACCCCCGAAGACTTCTTGAGCAACTTGGCCAACTTGAGCACCTAAACAGCGGCCTAGCTCCCTGTCGGCCTACTCCTCCCTCCTACATTCCTACAATGTCGGTCGTTAACCACTCTCAAAGTTTCTACGTCGTTACTTTGCTTTGTTTAGTATTTAATTTTTATTTGCTTACCACGATCGCAGGGTGTTTGAATAGTATTCATAGTCCAAAAATCAAACATGTGATGAAATTACATTAGTATTTTTACTGCTCAGAATTATTACAAAATAATATTCGAGGTTGATAAGTTGGTAGATGATAAAAAATATGTCTACATTAAAAATATTTTATTGTAATGATACTTAAAAGAACATTCTTTCTGAAAACATGAGAATTAATTTCAATCTTAGATGGCTCATTAGCATTTGATATAGACTTAAAAATTATGTCATTTTGGATTAATCAAATTAAATTTACAAACGGGCTTTCAGATTAGTTGGTTTTGAAAAATGTTCCCTTACTATGTTTCTACCATTTCTCCAAAACACCTTGTACGTATTTTTAGATTTATTTATAGCTTCCTAATATTATAGTACCATTAGCTATAAATATTAATAAACAAATTTAATGTGTAAGTGATAAAAATATAATCAGTAGGTAAGAGTTGAGAGAATTGATACAAAATACAAAATAGACGATATGTCAGCTTAGGCATGATACTTGAGGTTTTACCTTTCAGGATTTTTGTAGAGTAGCTTCTATTTGTTGGTGTCAGATAGTCTTATAGAGTTGCAGGAATATCGTGGACGTTAATATGTGCATTTGTAACTTGTTAAATACGATGAGTTTCTCCTTAAATCTGATCATCACATTGATTTAGTTTTAAAATGTTTTGTTGCAAAGATTCGTTAACTTCTTTGTTTTAGCGATTGGTAGATATATATGTTGGTTAGAGTTATGAATTTTTAAACTTGTCTATTTACTATTTTTTTAATGTGTCAGTTTTTTATGAATTATTAGAAAGAATATGAGTAGTGTTCACGTTCTATTCTATTAAAAAATACAACAAACTTAAAAAAAATATACTTTTGACCATTGCAAACAATGTTCAGAAACGTTTAAGAGTTTTATATATTATTTTGTTTGATTAAACTAAACAAAGGTTTCTACAAATTTTACCCTTAAATTTTCAATTTGTTTGAGAATACCGCTCTGAAAATTTCAAGCAATAAAATTATTTGTACAATCGGTATTAGTGGTTTGTTCCATTGTTGCTCGTAGAATGTTTTTCACCGCCATGCACTCGGTGACTAGTTGAGCTAGATGCATTTTCTCCTCCATCAAAGTATTACTATTTTTTATTCGCTTCAACATTAGAGTATTAGAGCTTGGTGTCGTGTTCAAAAGTCGCTCGTATTGTCTTAACTGTGGTCATTGTACATAGACTCTCATTGAATTTTTGCCTTAGTAGATATTTTAGAAAGGCTGGTTTGAAGATTGATTTTCCAGCGCGGCACGTATTCAGGGACTAGTTTGGTAAACTCATGGGTAGTCTAAAATATACCAGTCCTTAAAAACATTTTAGTTTTTTAAGGAGTATTTGGGTTTTATGTCAAAAAACGGTTAGAAGTCTAAAATAAAAATTTAAAAATCGAAAGCATAGTATATTAGCTTATTATAAAACATTATTTTTAATGTGCTGTACTTAAAAAGGAGGAAAATAATTTAGCTTTTTGTAGAATGAAACAATGTGGAATTTTAATCCAATGATTTATAGAGCCAACTATGTACTTTATTTTAGTTGTGCAATGCATAATTGAAGTCTTAGGTACTGTTTAGAATTTCCTTGTGTTGTTTTTCTGAGAAAATTTTAGTTTGATTTTATTGTAGATTTTAATATTCGGTAAACACAGAGTTCAATTACTAGAATCCTTAAAATAGATGTAACTTTGAAATAATCCTACCTATAAAAGAGTTTGTGTAGTTGCGTCAAATAATTATGTATGTTTAGTAGCAGATTGTTATTACTTGAGAGTTGTAAATATTTTTAGTATTGTATTGTGTAAAATTGAAAATTATATTGCCCAGTTAAAATTGATTATATTTAATCCATAATCTGTATTATAAAATGTCAAGTTTGAGATTTAGGCTTATGTTATTAGTCTTGCCAAGCAAACAATATGATTATTAATATTTATAACTGAATATTTGTTGTCCTTTTAAAAGTTTGCATATGTATTATATGAGTTATTCACCACCACATTAGGAAGGTTGCACTATTTTCACTTAAGGTACAGAACAAATTAACTGTTATTGTTTGCTTACTTTAAAACATAGCAAATTAAATTGTATGTGTATAGCATCGTTCTTAGATCGGGTAAGGCATGATTCTAACTCTGACACTCTGTTGGTATTGTTGAATTTTGTGTTAGTATATATACATATGAAAATAAATTATACTAGTCATTTCAACTAAATATGATATTTTACCCCTTTGTGACTTCACTGACCTTATTCTCTTTACTGGAACTGTTATTTCTAAGAAAAATCAATCTGTTTTATTTTTATAAGGTTGTCGAAAGAAAAATGTTTACATTTGACACATTTCTCAAATGGGAAACATTGACCTCAGTGAATTGGTTTATCATAGTATTTTTGAATCCGTCTCAATTGCTCTTTGGGGAGCTTGCTCGAAGAAAAACTTAAATAATTTCCAAACTGCAGAAAAGAGCCATTAGGGTAAACATAGGGATGGGTCTTAGGGAACACTGTAACGAAGCCTTTATGCAGTTGATCAGCTTGTCTATCCCTTGTTTATTCATTTATGAAATTATCAATTACACAAAGTCAATAAACCATCTATCATAACCAGTTCAAATGGATACAATACTAGAAATACAGATAAAATTATATCAATAGGCGATAAGATTAAATTAAAAAAAGTTTTTATAAAGTTTCCTTATAGAAAAATGATTTTACTTAGTGAAAGAGTTTTTTACCTATCTGAGCTTAGCCCTTGAGCAGACACATGCAACGTTTTCCTCCTCAGGTCTTTTTTACTAAAATAAACAGGCATAATGGGTGTCGCCAACCGTGTCCGGCTCCGTACTTCATGCGCATCATTCCAGGAATCCCCTAAAGCTATTTATTCCCCCCCCCCACCCCCTTGATACCTTGTTATTTGCAATTCAGTGATGCCGTGTCAGTTTGTGGAGTGCCCTCTCTCGTAACACAGACTGATACTTATTTTATACTAGAAAAAACTTACTACGTTCAATTGAAATATTACACCTATTAATTTGTACAATTAATGGTATCAACGATGACATGTGATTCCTCATGAAGTTTGTTACCATTTAAATACAATATTACATTGTAAAACAAGTAAAATGGGTTAAATTTGTGCGATTTAATGTTGCAGAGTAATGTTTTACTCTGGTTTCCCTCTGTCGTTTTACTGGTGAAGCGCCCGCTCAAGGGTCAAGTAAGAAATAATTTATAGGCCTAATTTTTTTTGTACCTGAAGGAAAGAAGAGGATTCCTAAACCTTTTTCAACCTACCTATCCCTGGCAGCCTGAAACCAGGGATTTTTTAAATTTTCTTAATCATTCTTTCAATCCCATGCAGGGGCGGCTCCAGGACAGTTTCTCGGGGGGGGGCCAAGTATGAGAAAATTAGGTTCATCTTTAGTCACCGCCCCCCCAGTGGCGTACGCAGGATTTATTTTCGGGGGGGATACACCGGGGGGCCGGAGGTATGGAATACTCCCAAAGGGGGATGCCGGAGGGTATGGAATACTCCCAAAGGGGGGGAACACGGGAAATTTTCATAAATTACAACTGTAAATTCACATTTTTAGGCAATCTAGAGGCACAACAACAAACAGAATAACTCCCGAAATTTGAGCTAATTTGAGACTGCTCACAGATTAAATTCTGAAAATTGTTGATCACATTAGAATTTCAGCAAAATGTTTTTACACAGTCATAGGAATAGCATATTTATTTAGTAGGCCTTACATTAAAATACGACAGATGAGAAAGTAATTAAAAAATTACACGTTCTTAACCTTGGGAAAAAATAATGTTTTTCTATTTTATTTCAAAGTAAAAACTATATTTCACATTCTCATTTATTGGCGCCTCGGATCTTCTGGACCTAAAGTATCCGGATCCTAGATTATCCGAGCGAGGTTGATGAATAGAATTAGAAAATGCAGGTCGTCACACTTCTGTAGTGTTCTCAAGTCCCAGAACGCGACCGCAAAACTATGTTGTACACGTAGGCCTAAGCATCGGAGGCTAATAATAATCGCATAATAGTGGTACGTCAAGTAGTGGAGACCACCGGAAGAAGTTTGATCTCCGAAATTTGACAGACTTATCATAAATCTTTCTAGGTTTGACGGTGAGACTTGGTTTTCACGCAACATAGGCAGACGATTTTTGTCTGCCCCGATGCTGCTACGAGATCGTCCGACAAACGAATAGCGTAAAGGACACGGCCCTGAGAAGACGACAATATTCGTATGCCGCATTTTAACATCGTGATTTTTTTATCATGAATATTTCACGTGATATAATGAGACTTTTGCCACATCTGACGACGATGGGTATGGTAGTAATATCGCGGATACTATTAATGGCCACTGTTTTCATCCGTAGTTTTTCCGGGGATTTTAAAGAGAGGCCATTCGGAATAATCTTTGAAAGTTTACATTTCACTAAAAAAGTCAGGTGGTTAGTGTTCAAAGCTTTTCTAACTAGGGACTTTTCAAGGTTTTTAATCATGTCCAATACACCGGGCCCATACCGGGTGCAAATTCTATCTTTGAAAGACATGATAATTTTTGGTGAGGGGATTTTCAATTTGTTTTTTGTTGTTGTTGGGCTACACTCACCTAGTTGATTGGAGAACAGGCTGCTGGTCTTGTCAATTTTTTTTTACACTCAGTTCACACTTACACATACACAAAACGCACAAACACATACATTGACCGGACAGTTCACTCTTAATCCGACGTTTCGCCACATCAGAAGTTGTTAAAAACGTGCGGCGTTTTCAAGGTTGTCCCTAGCAGATCGGTCGCGGATGCGGTCCGAGTGCCTAACCAACACTGACGACTCCAGCGGCGGCGGAGGGGGAGGGGGTGCTCTGTTATCACTGCCATCCGATAACAAAATCTTTCTTTTTTTTCCATTCTTATTGACCCCCTGTATCTCCTTCTCTACCAACCTTATGTAAACATTATTTACCTCCATCGATGGCCGTGAAAGTGGTTCATTTTCAGAGGCTATAAAAAGCGCTTCAACCAAATTTCTCTTTCTCCAATCTGTTTCGTTATATAAAATACAGCTATCATTCCACTTGATGTCATGCCCCGTGTCATAAACATGTTCCGATATTTTTGAACCGTATATTTCTGTAAGTGTACATAAGTAACAATTATATAGAAATAAAAAAGCTTCGTCTTTGAGAATCTTGTAAACATCGGCTTCTCCGATATTGGGTCAAAAATGATTTCATATTCACAAGAATGAATTTTAGTAAAACCTTGTTTGAAATTAAAAAAAAAATTCGGAGCTCTCGGGGGGGGCCATGGCCCCCATGGCCCCCCCCTGGAGCCGCCCCTGATCCCATGTCCATATGAATTCTAGAATTCTACCTTTGGAAACCATTCTCTTACTATAGACTTTCACTTAGACTAGTAATAATAAAAAGTCAGGCAAAAAGTCATAACTTTCATGAGTCAATTGTGACTCATTGTGCTTTGTGCTCTGGATACATAAATATCCTATGCCAGAGTTTTTTGTGATCTACTTTTTATATATTTTTTTATTTATTTTCAATCATCACATTACATCAAATAAAATTGACAGGTGATTTGTCAAGTTCTAGTTAATACATAAAATAAAATCTTATACGCTAAAATATATACTAAACAACATATACACTTTTATGTTTGATCGGAAAAATACTCTTTTATTGAATAAAATGCCTTCTCCAGCAACCAATTTTTTAACATTTTTTTTAACTTTGGTATAGAATCTTTGTTTTTGATAGCAGGAGGTAATTTGTCATATATCTTTGGTCCCATATATTGTGGGGATAAATGAAATATCTGCAGACGGTGTTTGACTGGTTTGATTAGATTTTTGTGTCTAGTATCATGACAATGGTTATGCTGGTGCTCCATGAATGTGTCCAAGTTACTTTTTACCATAATTGTAAGTTGATAGATATAGGAGCTATATAAAGTAAGGATTTTAAATTTAATAAAAAACTCTTTACAATGTGAAAATTTAGAAGTTTTGGCTAAAAGTCTGATGGCCTTTTTTGGAGAAGAAATATTTTTTTTGCATGGCAGGATGATCCCCAGACAATCAAACCATAGTTCATAATTGAAGAGAAGTAAGCGTGGTAAACCATGATTTGTGTTTCAAAATTTGTGGTATCTCTGATTACTTGCAGCACAAAAGTGGCTGAAGATAGTCTTTTGGAAACAATTTCAATTTGTAATTGCCAATTTAGGTTTGAATCAATTTCAATACCAAGATAATCAACTGAATCCTTAGCAAAAATAAGATTTGAGTTAAAATTTACTGAAATTTCTGATCCTAAAATTGAGGGTGAAAATTGTATCAATTGTGTCTTTGACACATTCATGGAAAGCCCATTTACAGCAAACCAGTCCGTCCTCAAGTGATTTATAGACAAAAACTCCACTTTTCTGACCTCCTAGATCACTTCTTTTCAGTTTTTGTTTTTAGGTACTAGGAAAAAGTGTAAATTGGTAACATTGGATATAAGTAATGGATGCATTGGCAAGATATTATGCTTAGAGCTATAAATAGACAAGATGTATGATATCGGTTAAATATACTTCAAAATATGATGGACTGGTTTATGTACTGCCGAATCGTGATATCAGATGTCGATTGGCAAGATAGATATCAGATATTGATCTAACTAAGATGGATCGCAGTGCTGCATTGTTAAGATGTGTTATCAGGTATTATTTTTGACAGAATGTTTTGCCAGATGTCAGATGTTCATCGGGAAAGATCGGAATTGAATGTGTATGACTTGGATACGATTCCCATAGTAATGAATTTTCAAGATAATCAGTCATAAAAAATCCATGAATAGCATATGAAAAAGTAATTTCACTGAAGTAAAATGTTATTTTTAAAACGAGCATCAAAAGTAGTTCATGGTAATTTTAACCGTATATTGAGCGAAGATGTTTGCAAAGTTGTTAGGCTTGTGATAGTATCGCCTCATGTTGACTGCAAGAAGAGGGAAGGACAATCAATGGCCTTCACCCCTCCCTGATAACAGGTGTAATCAATACTACACTGAGCTGATAAGTTCTGCAAAACGCTGATAATACCAGTGGATTCTGAAACTGGGGTGATTACATATTGTTATTCACAACTTATATACTAAGACAGGTTTGTTGAATTGCCTTAATCAAATTTCAAGGGATCAAAAATTAAAAATGAGAATTGTTATCAGGTGACGAGTGATAACATTTATAACTCTTCATATTGAAAAACTTGATTTATCTAGTTTTAATAAGTATTTAGTGTGTAATGATCCTTCGTTAAAAAAACTAATTTAAGTTTTTTTTTAAACAAATTACAATTAGTTGCTGATTAAAATAGTGCAGATAAAGTAATTATTCTTTAAATATGTTTGTTTTTATAGACTATAAACATAAACCATGTGAATTCCAAGGTAAAGCTCTAAAGAACAATTTCTAAGATGAAGCTATTGGTAGAAAGTTCAGAAAAGGGGTTTTAAAAGCTGTAATTTTTAAAGAGCCGTTTCAAAAATGAAAGCAAATTTTTATTGAGCTCCCAATAAGTCAAATTTTGAAAGGAGCTCTAGTAAAAAAAAGCCAATTCAAAAGTTGAGCTTTTGATCGTGCAAGTGAAGTCACAGTAGAGGTCTAGAGGCAGTGAATACTGTAGAGCAGCTCTACACGCAGGAGATAATTTGAGGGTTTCTATGGATTAATTATAGAAACATAGCTGATTTCCATTTTGAAACTTTATATTTTGGGAGTCAATTGTAATGTGGATCTTTAGAAATTAATACAAAGTTTTAAGGCTGAGCTCATTAGACACAAGATAAAATTTAAATATGAAGCTCTACAAACTGAGATTGAATTCCAATGTGGAGTTAGAAAGAGCGTGTTCTGAGACAGTTTTTTAAAAACAGGTTGGATTTTGAGGGATGTTTTATAAACTACATTAACAAAAAAGTTGTTTTTTTATTACTTGTTGATTCCAAGGTAAAGCCCTTGAAACTGTTAACTGATTCCAAGAAATTTTAATGAAAAGCTCTACAGTTTGAATGTGATTTCCAATTATAGCGTTTTGTAGAGAAAATTCAATTATAGAATTCAATTATGGTGTTTTGGTTAGCATTTTCAAGGTAGAGCTCTGTAAACTGAGGATAAATCCTATTTGGATATCCAGAGGGTTGCTGTCTCTACGTTCCACGCCGATAAATCGCTACTTTGGCATTTTAGATACATGCAACAGATCATCACCTCGTAAAAATATTATCGATGCCGTCAAGGTGTCACCCTGTCAAATTGCCACCTTGCAGACTCGAATCAAGCCACCGCTCCGAATTGATAATTTTTCATCCCAAGGTGGCGATATGTCGTTATGATACAAAAAAACTGCCACCTCACATTCCTATGTAAAGAAGCCTCACCGACCATTAGCCACTTTTTCTACTCAAAAATTTTGACTTTATGCCACTGTAAACTACAAACTGCCACCTCAAACTTGCGACAAGCCCCCTGTAATCTAATTGCCCCCTTCTTCAAAAGTGGCGATCTGTCAGGGTGGTGATTTGTCAAGGGGGCACCTTCACATGTCTCTGCTCCAGAAACCAAAATTTAGTTTCCAAGAAGGAGCCCAGCAAGCTCAAGAGTGAATTCCATGATCACAATACATAAAAGGAGTTAAAATGTTTAGTGGAAGATTTTTGAGGGGAAGGGGGCATTAACAAACTATGATACTTCCCCTTAAGTAACACTTTTATTTCTCATTTTCCTGGTTTATATGGTTGCAACATTTTCACTCTAATTTCAATTTAGAAAACTGATTTAGACAACTATTTTTCTCAAATTAAAAAATTACTTTTCATCATACTGACACAGAAACATCTGTTTTCAGTTCCTTTTTGTTGGCTCGAAAGTTACCCATAGCCGGCCTAGGCCGGATAAACTCTTATCAGACCTAGGCCGGAAAGAACGGAAGTAAACAATCAGCTCATCAGCTGACTTGCAGCAAATAACCGACGTTTAATGCTTGTTTATTGGTTACTTTTAAGAGGAATGTAGTCTATGTAGTGGTAGCACTGCATCCGTAGCAAATGTTTGTCCTGTTTGTTATAGGTTAGGTTTGAAGGCTTGAGAAACGTATGTTTATGCAAGGGTTACTTTATGATTGAAGGTATGTTTTTTCTGCGTAGTACGATGAAAAATATCGTACGTTACACGGCCGGGAAGTTTTGCCGTACTCGCATGAAAATCCCGCACTCGCTTTCGCTCGCGCGGGAACTGTCATGCTCGTCCGGCAAAACAGTAGCCTACTTCCCGGCCTAGTAACGTAATATACTATTTCTACCGCACTACGACGTACAAACGTCATTTGGTGGCCGGAACCAGCTCTTTTCCGATCAGAGGGCCAAAGACTATTTTTTTTTTTTAATAGTTTTATTTCTGGGTCAATATACAAAATATTATGCACAGAAAGGATAACAGTACAGCCATAACATTATCGGGATCGCTCTATTCAGAGACACCCATGAACAAAATTAAATAAAAATAGTTAACAATAAGGAAAGACAAGAAATAGATTTGCAGAAATAATGCAATTGAATTCTTCCAACATGTCGCCAAAATCTTGAGGGATTCGTGGTTTCAATCTACGGTTGAGGGTTGGTTCCCCGATGTTAAATGCCACTGCTCCAGGGACGAGGTGCAAATTTGAAAGAAATTTTCTTGTAGCCACTGTTACAAAGTTTTTAATAGAACGAAGGCCTAATTCACGGTGTATTTGCGCATTTCGAATGTACCAAGGGCTGTTTGTAGCTATTCTTAAAACTTTATTTTGGAAAATTTGAATTTTATTAAGTTTAGTGGGGGATAGGCACATGCCCCAAACTGGACAAGCATACATAATTAAAGGACGGAGAATTGTTTTGTAAATCAAAAGGGTACATTCAGGTTTTAATGTTGATTTACGATTTATTAATGGAAACAATATGGCTAAGCGAGCATATGCCTGTGTTAATTTTGAATTTACATGCAAGTTCCAAGTTAGTTTTTTATCTAAATATATGCCCAAATATTTTACACCTTGATCATCAGGGTTCCACGAAACAATTGTATCTTCGATCAGAATCTCCGGGGGCACATCGTATTTCCTAAGAGAGAACACTTTTGTTTCACACTTTGATGCATTCAGTGACAGTCTCCAAGTTTTGAACCAGTTACTCAAAGTCGTAACACCAAAGACTAGGTTTCAAAGACAGGATAGTTGCGATCATATGATTTTCACAGCTGTGTTTGTTTGAACCTTCTCGACTTCGTCCCGAATTTGAAACTCGATCTCGAGCCTATAAAACCTTATTTTCGACCATTTTTGCAAAATATACTATAAAAATAATTTCTATGGTTCATACTTAAACACATGAACTGATAAGGATCAATAAACAAATTAAAAATAGAAAAATATTTGATACACTGTATTTAAAGTAAATTGAATATTGACAGGGATTCAGTCAAACGAAAAGACGATTCCCCTCACCCAGCAACTCAAATAAAACAAAGTAAAAACGTAAAAATACATTTTCAACCTAATTAACTCAGTTTCTCTAACTAGCGTTTACTAGTGTTATTTAACCAATCTCATTCACGTTGCGCCTTAACACGAGCAAACCTATCCGACAATCAGAGGAAAAGCTCTTGACCAAATGAAACCTAAAATATAGATAAGACCGCGCCGCGAGGCTTACGGCGCAGGGCACCATTGATTGGGGTAGAACGGTAGAACGGCCAGCGAGCGGCGTCGGTGGTGCGAACGCAGTAGCGTCTAGCGCGGCGGCCGCGACCGTGATGCGGTACATCCTCGTGATGTGACGGTAGGATGGTAGTGACGAGGAACTTTGTCTACCACGTGTTCTAATGTCGGAAGATGGGCGCGTGTGATGGGACACTGCACGGTGTTTGTGTGTCGAAGTTCGGACGTTGCCAACCAGCATCCTGCCAGGCCCTCGCTGCTCAAGTGGCTGGTGTCGCTGATAGTCTGCTGCTGGGGAGCCAACTCCCGCCCGTCGTCTGCCGGTGAGTCTAGTGAAACTGGCGGTAAATATACCTCGTAAGGAACATGTTGAAGCTTAGACTTGGACAAATAAAAAAAACCAGTTTTAACCGGATTATTTTTGTTTGGAAGGACGCTGAATGGTTTCGTGAATTCAACTAATTGATGTATGATATTTTACCTCAAAACAAAAAATCCTGTACAAAACTGATTTTTTGTGAACAGTAAACATTCAACGTGTCCCTCGCGAGGCATCTATGAGTGTGTTCTGGTAGTGAAAAAAACCGCTAAACTTCGGTAGGTGTTTTGAGATTTGAGCTTGTAACTCCAGAGACGCTGAACACTAGCTCGATTTGAAGACGCTACTGAAAAGAAGTAGTCTAGGGTAGCTATTTTAAATTTTTTGGTTTGAAATTCATTGTTGGTGATAGTAACTAAGTTTAATACCTTTAATACCTCTTAAGACCGGGACGCAGCACTGGCTGTGTATTTTAACCGGAATATGAGTGAAGAATGACTAGGATTTATGCGGTTATCCGCTGATTGCAAAAACAAGTTAACGACGTTTCGGGACCTGGAGTCTGATTCTGTATTGAAAAGAAACCTGAATACATAAGATTAGTAACACACCGGCAGAAAGATCTGGAGAAAAACATGGTTCAAACTGAGAAATATAAACGCCACAGGTAAAAACAACTTTCCCGACGTTTCGGGAACTGAAATCCGATCCCATCTTCAGGTGGAAAAGAACCTAGAACGTAAAAGAGTGCAGGCTTCCACGGTCGTTTTCACAAGATATTAAATTCTTTACTTGTGGGTTAGATCGCGTCGTATTGTCGAAGATTTCCACTGACGTTTTGGAGACATTGTAGTACTCAATCTTAAAGGTGGTATACCACTAAGGTGGTACAGTACACATCTTAAGGTTAAGATGGAGTACTGGAATGTCTCCGAAACGTCGGCGGAAATCTACGACAATACGACGCGGTCTAACCCAGAAGTCATGAATTTAACATAATGTGAACACCTAGCATATGTTTACGAACACGTCGTAAAACTCGTTTTTACTAATCAGTGATGGATAATCTCCCGGTGAATGAGAATGATCAGGTAGTCAACGGGTGTAATTGGGAGCACGAACCTAGGCGGACGGAAAAACGGGAAACTCGTCAAATCGGCTAGGTACCTGAAATCGGCCTTACCTGAAATGACAAAACGAAATTATTTTGTTGATTTGTTAAAACTTTGTTTGTATTGGAGGAATTTAAGTTGAATGTTTAAATTTGTGTTTACTTTAATTCATGCTTAACCAAGATGGATAGAAAAAAATAGGAGGCCCCGCCTTGTTTGGCGCTTCCGATTATAATAGCTGAGTGGAATCTTACGGCAAAAAGCTGTGTGTAGTGAGTAGTGTAGGTAGTGATAAAAGAAAGCTGTCAAACCTTTGTAGGGGTTTTGAAATTTTAGCCCGTAACTGACGAGACGCTAAAAACTAGCACAAACTTGAGATACTAAAGTACTAAAAAAGAGGGCTATTCTCCATTGTTTTGGTTTATAATTCATTGTTGGTTATGGTGAGTTTATGTTTTACCTGTAAAATTAATCATTTTTTTTCAATTTCTTCGTTTGAATTTCATTATTTTGTTGGTGGTGGTGAGTTTGTTTTGATTTTGATTTTAGCGGACAATTACCATTAACGATTGTGAAATCAATATTAAGAAGTTTCAGGATCTGGAATATGATCCCGTCTTCAGGTGAAAGGGAACTTATAACATACGCGATCAGTAACACACAGCCAGAAAGATCTGGAGAAAGAAATAGTTGAAAAAGAGAACTGAAAATGCAATCGAAATCACTAAAAGAGAAGAAAGAGTGAAAAACACAAGAATATAGAAATTACAAATTCACCAAACCAAAGCCATCTCTAGTAACATGGCCATGACTCTAGAGATGGCCATGACCAAACAGAATAGGAATAGGCTACGTCCACACCTCAGAGCTGAGCAAGACGGTTATCAAAACAGTATAGCAAGCAATAGGAATAAGTTATCAAGAAACTAGCCTGAACTTACTTTTTAGGTTTTAGTTGATTGATTGTTCAAACTAGCTCAAAATCGGAAAAAATTGACGTTTCCGATAAAAAAAAATCAAAGCAAAGGTAAAGAACAGCAGACCGGTCATTAGTCTCTGTCTATGTTTTTGACCGGTTTCAAACTTGTTTGATGGCTTCTCCGTTGCTGCGGATAATCTAAATCTTGAATCATCAAATCATTAAGTTCCTAAACAACTGTTATTCCCGAGATTACACCCGAGATTACTGTTATTCCTAAACAACTCTTGCCAATGCCATCTGTGAAGCAAAAACCCACAACAAACTTTAAACCGCCTCAAAACGGGCAGGTAAACTGTACTTCATTGCCTACCTCTTCACTTAAGACAATATACTCTAAATTCCAGTAATACGTCTATCAAACATGTTAAGTACGAAACGAAATTGATAATTCCTTAATAAAGAAGGCCCAAAAGAGTCTGAGCGTGCGAGGAAGATGACCTTTCTCGTATACCCGGAATCTTATAAATTCCCTATCTTAATACATTTTTTAGCCCATTATGCTAACTAAGGCAGACCCCTCAGGAGTCAGGATTCAGTGGATGGTGTAGAAATTAATGCAAATTTACATACGTGTGCCAAGTTTCATAACAAACGCAAACGATAAAACTTTTTCGAGTTAGTTAACTTCAAATAAATTAAGGCATCTAGGCTACCATCAAATAGAAGGATTGACATGGGCTACCTTTTAAGGACCATCATTCGGATCCATAAAACCTGCAAAAACACGTAATTTTAGATAATTTAGTCTTGTTAAAGTTATTTAGGTTTTTCTGTAGGATGCACGAATACCTGTGTAAAACCTAAACAACACCGAAAAATCGTGGTCTACGATACTAAATTCGGTTTCCCTGAGGCTTTTAAAGCTGCCATTATGGGGCGCGCACAGTTCTATTTTATCCGAACAACATACATATTATAACCTACGAAAAAATCTCCCTACCCTGTTTTTAGGTGAAACACTTGGCTTGAACAACTAGTCTTTGTTATTTTCTCTCAGTATTTTTTGGTTTCACATTTCCAAACTATTCTGAACCGCAATAAATTGTCCTTATTACGATTACAGTTTCCGACATCAACGTTTAATCAGATAGAGTTAAAGGGTTAAATGGAATACATTAAGTATATTGTGAAATTACGTAATCACGAGCCTTATCTAGGCACAATTTACCAACCCATTTGTAAAGGAATGATCTTTATCTCGCAGTCAATTAAAAAGTCATGAACTAACCGATGAAACTCTCGAACTATATTAAATCCGATTATTACTGATCTCTTGCTTATAACTGAAAACTAAAGCATATAAATATCTTAAAAAACATTAAATAAAATGGCCAGTTAATGGCCTTTTAAAATACACCTTTTTAGGAAGTTGTTAAACATTTTCAATGGGTTATTAATCATTGAAATCAATTAATATTACATTTTTTGTATTCAACCTGAAAGAATTGATAGAAAAGAGTATAAATCAAAGTTATTTGGAACAAATACATTAAAAATGACTTCAATGTCATCACCGGAGGATATTGACTATTGACGGCGACGAGTCATCTAGTCAGATCAATAAGGTGACTCTGCAAATACCAGTTTATCATTGATGGAAATTGCAATAGATATTGGAATTGCTTTTTTGATACCTTATTACTGCAACTATACACGAAGTTTCTCTAAATAAATGGTTTTGCCACTAAAGATATGGTTTTGGATTAAAAAGTAACGTCCAAGTTGTTAGTTCAGATTTGCTCAATTTCAAGAGTATTTTAATTATGGAAACGCTAAGGACTCGTTCTTGATTACTGTTTCAAGGATAGGCAAAAACAATTAGTTTTTGGCACTATAACATTATTGTTCCCTCAGTAGTTTCATTATGTAATTCGGTTTCAAGAACTAAGTAAATTTAATTTGTACCAAGAACACTTAAAAAAATGATTATTATTGCTTTATGCACATCCACAAAACGCATGATTGACTGCATCATTGAAAGGTAGCAAAACTAACACACATAAATGTTTAGATCTAACTAATAAGCCGAGGAGGTGTTAAAATTGGCGTTTTGTTTCAAACAAAGTCGTAACGGTTTAAGCTCATGGTAGAAAGTTTCTTTCTTATACTAGTAGGGTAATTCTGTAGTCGTAGGAGTCTAAGATAACGCTCCTGACTCACGAAGATGGAGTGTTAAAAAAGTCAAATATGAAGAAGATTCAATCCAGGACCTTCGGCTTCTTTTGCAGACATTGAAACGCACATGTTAATTAATAATATAAGGTCTCACCTTAACAATCCTAATAATATTAGGATGGTTAAGGTGAGACCTTACATTATTAATTGTAGCCTATACAAGCAATCCAAAGGCTAAGATGATTGATAATCTCAAGCACAGGTTAAATTCTTAGGAAATAAAGTCCTGAGATGTTTTAGGAAAAGGGTGTAGCCTGTTCCAACAAACTTTTAAATTTAATATCTGTATCTCCATCTCCATCTCCAGGAAGCAGCCTCAATATCTATTTTCTCCAGAAGATAAGCTTTATTAAAATCACTCCCCCAATAATACGACCTATTGGTCGAACTCTTCTTCTTTTCTCCCTCAGCCCTTAGGCCATTCATGAATTTCAGATCTAGAACATTACCTTTACCTAAATAACAGTCTCTGTGTCTGCTATCGCAGTTCTATTGATATCACTTTGTTTGGTCAGTCAACATACCTTTCTGCAGTCACACAATAGATTCTTACTGTCGTGCTAGTCGGTTCTCATGCTCGAATGATGAACAAGTAATGCTTTATGCTGCGAGTGGCGGCCGACCCGTGATGCTTCCGCGTTAATGTTTAATGCTTTCGGTTATTAATAGGCTGTTGCGTGACGAGAGGTGACCAAAAGTGAGGTTTCATGTTGGTACAAACCGTGTTGTCTTCGATTGCGCCCATCGTTAAAATTAGACAAGGTAGGTAATTGTGGAAAGTTTGTGGAATAATTGAATTGATCAGGGTGTAAATAGGTTTGGCTTGTTCTGATTAGGCAGCTAAAAGGTATAGGGGAAAAGTTTTGGAACACAATTTTTACTAACTTTGTTTAGACTAGTTGGGAGGTGAAAATATCAAAGTCCTAATCCGCTACGGACTTTGGCAACCATTGAGCGGGGGGAAGGAGGGTGTCTTAAGGTATCTTTTTAGGGTTTTCCTAAATATCTTGAAAACCATCAACTTGTAATATACCCTTTTAAATTAGAAACTGAAAGAAAATTAAATTTCCTGTAAGAAATGTACATAATGTGTTTGTTTTGGTCCAACCATTTACAGTATAAACGCTAATTTTATTAGAGACGTTGCTATATTGGGCATTTACTTTATGGAAGGAATATATTTTCAGATATCTTTAGTGAAAATAATTTCAATATTTATTAACAATTATTAAATAAAATTAATTGGACTAAATTTAATCTGTGGTGAATGTAATTTAAGTGTTTTAAACTTAATTAATCTTTTGTGAAAGAACTTAAATGTATCCCGGAAATCCTCACATAAGGAAATTCAAGTTGTGAATAAGTCTAATGCTTTAAAAAATGTGAGGGTCGTTCCAATCAGGGTAATTACAATATGGTATGTGCTAAGCTTTTTTTCTGAAAAATAAAATTGTTGAGTACAGTTGAGAAGCACCGAACAGTGTTGAACAAGACGTAACGAATTCTAGAAATTACGTGAAAACAGAAATTTCAAGAAAAAACTTATGGATTTCGTACTGAGAAAGAAAACCTAGAAGTTTTAGATTAAATCAAAGCCTCAGTGAAGTTCCAAGATAGGGTGTGTCCGGAACAAGTAAATGTGACCCTCTCTAGAAAGACCAACCTTCAATAGATCGACTTTCTCACCTCGTCTTTCCAGTTTCTCGACCTTTCTTCACTCCCACAATCCGTGTAAAAGTTCTTGTTGCAAAAACGAAAAACTGTGTTGGATCATTGGTTTTTATCTTGTTCACTCACACTCGACATTTTCAAAATTATTTCCTTAGATTAATGGAGTGTACCATTTCAAACACCCTACCCAAATGGAAACAAATTTTCTGAAAAATATTTTTTAATATCTGTCCATAATCGAGGGCATTCTTATCGAAGCGAAAACATTGCTTGAACTTAGAAGCTGTTCCCTATAGTGTCTTAAGTTCACCAGATCAATCCGAAACAAAGTAGAATTTATTAACCAACTTCTCGTGACTTCGTTTGCTAACGTCTATAATGAGTCCAAAAGAAAATAAATTACAAATAAGACCTGCAACTTCCATGAATATTTTACGATGAATTTCACATTTGGATTCATGCTGCGGTGGAATACTAAGGAAAATTATAATGTACACTAAAAGTCCACCAAAACGCAAGATAGATGATTGCACACCTAACTGTGTTTACATGTAATGGACTGGTCAAGGTATGCGGTATAGCACGGCATATGACGTAACATGGCGGGGAGGGGGTGCGATGGGGGGGGCAGACCGCGGTCAGCTGGAAAATCTCTCGTTATTGGATTTGCATGACAAAAAAGTCAATTAGGGCACAACGATTTGTGACTTGTGACATCGGCGAGATTCATGGTCGATCATTAAATGTAGATTGGAATTATGCTAACTTACCGGTAATGTTGCGAAAGCTTATTTAAAACTGTACATAAGTTTATATTTTATTAAATGCCAATGTGTTTGCCACCTTGCTGAAAAGCGAAGGATCTTTATTTTTATTGGTCTGCGAAGTACGAAATTTAATTTTCTACGCAAAAATTTCACGAATAAAAGTAGGCGTTAATCATTTTTATCCGAATTATAATATTTTGTTACCATTTATTCCAATAAATGGATTTTTGGTCAATAAAATTATTTTAGAAGTCAGTTTTCAATTTTTCATGACCTAACACTTACAAAACAATGTTTATCATGAGTCTGAAGCACCAAAAATGATGCATTTTTTTGATGACGGCACTCCTTTCTGAGGATATCGATCAACAAGTAACAATATAAACAATTAACAATAACAACAAAAGAGTGTTTATACCCCACCTTTCACACCGGTGGAGTTCTAAATAACTTAGTTTATCACTAACTAAATAAGTTAGTTTATCAATAGATAAGGGAGAAGTGACTGGCTAAAGCCTGCTAATCGATAGTTACGTTCCTCCCTAAATGATACCAAGGAGATTTTATTTCCCCATTGTTGCTAAAATTACCAACAAATCAGAAAGTCCAGTCAAAAAACTTAAAAAAATGGCCCAACCTGGAAAAAATTCCGTTAATTTTGAAACTTTGCACACTTGTTTAGAAGTACCTAAGGATGAAAATACCCAAAGTCCTGGAAAATATGTGGCGAGCTCTAGTGGCAATTGACGGAAACAGGGTACTTTTTTTGGTTTGTCGTAAAAATCTCGAGAACCGTTGGTCGGAGGTGAGAACTTTAAATGTACAAAATAAAGCTTATTAAATTTTCTACAAATTGATGTGGTACATTTCCTTTGTACTCCTAACGGTTGTCGAGTTGTTGGGCGCCAAATATAAGGATCTTTTCACGATTTTCCTCTAAAAATGAGCAAAATTTTGTTTTTTTAGTTTTTAACGTATGAAAATAAAAATTATCTAATTTTGGTGAGCATCATTAAATTCAGCTTTAAAAACCAAATAATTTAGTATCCTGAATCGTTGTTTTATGTCCGTTGGTCACCGAGATAATGGAGGCGGTAAACACCCCTTACATTGTACCTATGTAATCCTTATGGGAAATAAAAAAGGTTCTATATCTCGCTTATTTCGCAACATATCTCAGTAAAACTTGATTTGTGGCTTGATATTGTTGAGATATATCGTATTAGAGCCTAAAATCCTCAAATTTCACATTTACGTGTCAGCAAACCTGCATACTCCATTGTTCGTATTATTCTTATGCAGGTGAGTATGCAGGTTTGCTGACACGTAATGTGAAAATTGAGGATTATAGGCCCTAGTAGGATATAATCTCAACAATATCAAGCCACAAATCAAGTTTTACTGAGATATGTTGCGAAATAAGCGAGATATAGAACCTTTTTTATTTCCCATAAGGATTACATAGGTACAATGTAAGGGGTGTTTACCGCCTCCATTATCTCGGTGACCAACGGACATAAAACAATGATTCAGGATACTAAATTGTTTGGTTTTTAAAGTTGAATTTAATGGTGCCCACCAAAATTAGATAATTTTTATTTGCATAGGTTAAAAACTAAAAAAACACAATTTTGCTCATTTTTAGGGGAAGATCGTGAAAAGATCCTTATATTTGGCGCCCAACAACTCGAAAACCGTTAGGAGTACAAAGGAAATGTACCACATCATTTTGTAGCAAATTTAATAAGCTTTATTTTGTACATTTAAAGTTCTCACCTCCGACCAACGGTTCTCGAGATTTTTACGAAAAACCAAAAAAAGTACCCTATTTCCGTCAATTGCCACTAGAGCTCGCCACATATTTTCCAGGACTTTGGGTATTTTCATCCTTAGGTACTTCTAAATAAGTGTGCAAAGTTTCAAAATTAACGGAATTTTTTCCAGGTCAAACCCTGTTTTGACTAGACTAAGACCGTTAAACAAATAATGGATTCCGGAATTGAATTCCGCCAATTCCAAACAGGACACAACCGTTTACGGTTATTATATTGGTTACCTGTGTCGAAAAAATCATAGCGTAAGGACATGTAGGGCAACTCTAATAAATTGTTCTACTTAATATTGTAACATAATGGAATAAGACACTACTCTTCTAAAAATGCGCCATCATTCTCAAATGAAAAGTAGTTAGTAAAAGCAACCATTGGAAATACTTCGGGAATCGTAAAACTTTGTTTTAACGAATTTCCCCCTATAGGGGGAATTACCACGGGAATTACCGTAGCTATTACCGTAGGCGGCATGGTGAGACTTAAACCCAGGACCATGTTATTTTTTCCGTTTTGAGGTCCCTAAAGCCCTAAAACACCGTTCGTTGATTTTGGTATATAGATCAAACGGTTACTGAGATATTGGGCCTGGTAAATGCAGTATAACGTCTTTTGTTTCTCCCTGAAGGGACATAAACCATCCAAATTTTGTGATATACCAAAAATTTTCATTGAATTCCCTTAAAATGGGATTAAAAAATTATAATAAAAACCATGTGATTAAAATTAAATTGTTCATATTGTGATGGTTTGATTTGTTTTTAGTCCTTGGATATGATTAGACTGATAATATGTTCGCTGACATTTATGTTCTATGACAAGTATAATTTATAAAAATTTATTAGGATAATATGAATAAGAATTGAGAAATAAGCTCATGAATGATAAAGTTTACTTTATTTATAATAGGTAGTCTAATATTTACACAAAATATTCAAAACAACAAATTCCCAAACATATGTAGAATATGCCCACATATAAAAAATAAATCCAGAGAAAGAAGGTTTGCTGAAATAGGTTTTTTTTAAATTATTACAGGACAAATCATGAGTTTTTGGATTTTATTTTTTCATGTGATTATTTTATTTGTTTTTGGCTGATTCGAGATCATTGATTGTTTCATCGGTTTTCTTACATCATATACTATAAAAAGAACACACTTATAAACAATATTAGACTAATAATTTATAAGAATAACAAAAAGTGTATTACGGTAATGGATACCGATGTTATTCCCACGATCATTTCCCTTGTATGTAAAGCTCTTGAATTATTATTATGAAATGCACTTTTTGCTTCATTTACATAAAATATTCGAAACATTATTTTCCCTCACATAAGTTAAATAAGCTCAAATATAAAAAATAATTCTTTAGAAATTTCCTGAGTACGCAGGTTTTCTGCGACGGGGTATTTGATATAGTATATATTTTTTGCGAAATCTTAATCATTGAACTCCGACTATTCCATTTAAAGACAAATAAAATATTCACCTGGAAATTTAAATATAATCATATGTTCTGAGTTGTATTTAAAAAAATAATCTCTATATCTGGGTAAAATCAGTGACTATAAAGAGAATAATTAATTAATTGAAGATCAAAAACGAATCTTCCATTACCATTTTTTTCTATTCAAAGTGTACAGGTATTGCAACATTTCATAAACTACAAGTTACACAACAAAGGAATTCGATTAGTTACTGTTTTTCATCATTAGGTACACGACTTTAAGAATCACATTGTTGAAAACGAAAACCGTTTACTGTACTTGAAGCTAGAAAATGAGGGCCGCCACCTTGAATACAATATCCGCGGCCAACAGTCAGCGGATCGAGCCGCCGCCGAAGCTCCGCTTGTGCAGGCAGTCGGAGGAGGCGGACGTTCCGGACGTGGAGGCGCTCCAGACCCACCTCACCTCGCTCATGTTCGGCGACGTCGACGTCAGGAAGTGCATAGAGAAAGACGTGTGCAAGACTCTGGTAAACGTTGACGACAAGGTCGTGGCCTTCCTAGTAGTGAAGGACCGTCCGAACATCCCAGCGATCGCCCACTGCAACTGGACCGGTTGGATCAGACGGTTCTACCGCATAGATTACGCGTCGCCTTGGAACACGCTCTTCGTCCACTATTTGGTCTGGGATCCCAGGTATCCGAGTTTCTTCGAGTCTTTTCTAAAGTCTTTATACAAAAACAACCCGAAACTCCAACAGGTCTTGTTGATCACTCCCCCTAAGGTGCAGATGTTCACGGAGCTAGAGGCGATGTTCAACACGGTTTATCCTCGTTACGAGGGTGTTCAAGGATCGGTTCTGTGTCCTCTGCAAAACATCCACACCAATTTCCGTCATCAAGTCGTTTCCAAATTGACCGTTCGCAAGGCCGGAGAGGAAGATAACATAGACGTGCAACCGCTCGTACACCATCAGTTGGAGGTTCTCAATTACATTTTTGGGGATGTTAAGCTGGGAAACGTTATCGATTTGAAGAACTCGAATAAATCTGTTTTGGTGTCAGAGAAAAATGCGGTTACGGTTGGGGTTCTTTCAGCGTCGAACAGGGTGAATTATAACCACATCAACTTTTACTTTCACCACGTTCTGGAGTCACAGGGTCACGTTCATGGTCACGGGGACTCTATTATGGATCGTATAATTCGCACAGAATCTGTCAGATCGGACTTTAAACGTGCCATGCCCTTCACGCCGGAAACTGTGACGACGGACGATCAACTGTCGTTAGAGCTAAACTCGGAATCCAAAACGCAGTCGAAGGAGGAAGAGTCCATCGATGAGGACGAGGACCGAGACGAGTTGGTTGTTTACTGGGACGAGGGCGGAGACATGTTCAGGGTGGTGGACCCTGTCATGGAGTATTTGCTCCACTCCAAGCAGAGGAGTACCCGAAGGACCGAGGAAGATTCTGGTGGAAGCGTTATCAGAGACAGTGAGTTGTCGCAGCAAACAGTAGACGAGACCTACTGGGGACGACCTGGCTGGTCGAGCAGCGTGGCACGACACGAGTCGATGTACAGGGCGGGGACTGCGAGCGACAAGGGTAAAAATCTGACCTCCTCATACAACCCAGTGGAGAACGCTTACATGATAACTCTATTTGCTATCCATCCGGATTTGGACCCCAGATATGCATTCGATATGCTTGAAGCTTCTTTTGAGTGCTTTGAGGATAAACACTTCTGTTTGTTATCGCTACCCTCCGCCTACCAGGGCTCCCCTCTGACGAAGCACATGGTCAGGATGCCTCCGAAGATGTCTTGGGACTTTCCCCATGAATTATTCATTGTTCACCGAAACTCGATTTTCAGTGAGTTCACGGTTCGCCCTGTGAGTGTTGTGGACCAAGTTGGCATTCTTGAGCTCGTTGAAAATATTTCGCATGGCAAAAAAGTAACGGTAATCAAAGATATAACGAGTATTTTACTTAATGAAAGTCCAGAAACTAAAGGGTTTGTCATGGAATGCGAAGGAAACATTATTGGAGTCGCAGTAATTGTTATCAACTTCGGGCTTAATCAGCTCCACCCTCATTTTAAGATCGAAGAGCTCATAAATTTGAGGTTCTACGACCACGAGTGTCATGGGCTGATCAAATACCTAGTCTTGTGTCCGATCTTTCTTAAGAGTGGCGCCTTTTTTCTTCGACAAATCATGAACCAGGCAGGTTTAGAAACCCTGAGCTATTGCCTGCTGCATGATGATATAATGCATATTCATCATACTGACGTCTCCTTGATTACTGTTTTAGGGGACATGATTCCAGTAAAACCCCGTAGGCGCATTCAGTACAATCTTGATGCCCTCGACGAATTCAAACCACAAGATCACGTTGTGCACTTGGACCAAGATTTTGCTCTATTTATCGCTACCGAAAAGTATTTAAACATTCGAAAGCTCGAACTAAACTACAGAATAGTTGTTGTTGGAGGTTCGGATACGGCAATGTCTTTTCTAGAAAATTTAATTTTTAGAGCTGAACGCAAACACATTAAGTACAATAATGTCTTGCTCGTTTCGATCCATGGTTTTCCTTTAGAGTTGAGGCCTCACTTAGCTGGAGACAAAATGATCCCCCATAGCGGTATCTATACGAGAGAATATATGTCTAGGATTAGCTTATCTACCCACGTTAACGTTCTTTATGGCGCTCTTACAACAATTAACAGAAAGGAAAAAATGATTTGCGTGAACGAGGATCACTGGCTACGTTATGACTACCTGTTCCTGACGACCGGTTTGCAGTTTTGTAAACCTTGGCCTGCTTTGGATTCTCCTACCGTGAGGCATGGATCCATGGGCCTTGCTACGTCCAGCAACACGGAGTCGGATTCATGTCTCAGAGATGATAGGGACTTTCCTCAACAAGATTGTCGTAGAAACGAAAATATACGTGAACTGTACAGCCGGGCCTCGGAGCATTATGCGGAAAATCTAATTGTAATAAACACTTCTGCTGACGCTGTCATCGCACTTGGACATCTCAAGAAATACTTCAAAAATAAAAAAGAGGGAAAGATCTTGGTATACGGACACGGACTCAACACGTACACGTGTATCGAGTCTCTGCTAGTGTTTGGCGTTCCGGCACAGAAGATAGCGCTGGTGATTAAGCCCGGACCCAACCACGGTCACAGTTGCCTCGAGAACAACCCCTTTGTGACAACAACCGTCGTCCAGACAATGGAAGAGGCCGGGGTGACAATCTACCGGGGTTTCTCACTCATCTGCTGGACTCTCAAGCACAAATACTTAGATAAAGTAATGTTCCGTAACAACGACAACGTTCCCATAACGCTGGACTGTGTCGCCCTCTTCTGCTACGGAAACAAGACCACCAGCGCCAAAACTTACATGGCGGTGAGTGACGCGGGAATCGTTTACAACAACGGTATCATAATCGACAACCAGTTTCGTACTAACGACGAGTTCATCTACGCCGCTGGGCCGGGCACCCGCTACAGTAACAGGTATCGCCCGGCACAACACGTCCACCACAAGTACTACAACTCGGTAGAGATCGGTCTGATGTTGAGTAGGACGTTTCGACGTCTTCTAGAGCCGACCACTGACGACTACAAGGTGAAGAAGGCGTCGACACTTCTCTCAGGCGAGACGACGCGTTCGCCCTGCTCCGAACCGCCGGACACGTTGTCGACGGACGGCCTCCCGGACCTGTGCGACCCCGTCACGTCGGTAGCCCACCTGCCCGGCGGCTGGCTGTACGTCAAGGTCTCCGCCCCCGGCCGTCCTGTCCCGCTAGAGTGCCAGTTCAACGGGCAGGGAGACTGCGGCCCCATCCTCATCACGGGAGTTCCCATCGTCCCCGAAGGCCCCGGTTACTTCCAGCTGTCCTTCTCCGTCTACAACACGGTCCGAGAGATAGTGCTACTATCCAAACGGGAAATCCCTTACCAAAACCTTCGGCAGCTCTACGGCAAGCACGAGCGCCTTCTGAACAACCTCTACGAACATTACAACCAGGGCTTGATCAGCGATTTCTTCGCCTTCTTCAGCCAGCCGTGGGCCTACGCGCTGTACACGACGCGGTTCGACGAGCTGGCCAGGCAGTGCGCCGAGATCTTCCTGAACAGCGAGACCGTGGGGCTGCCCCACCTGCAGAACCTGCGGAGTGCGGAGTTCGCCTCGGCGCTGAGAGGACTGCGCGGCGGCGACCAGGAGTCGGTCGGCTCCAGGTACCTGTCCTCCACGGTGCCCATGTACGTGGAGCACTTGGTCCTCAAGTTCATCAGCGAGCGGCCGCTCCAGCTGCCCATGTACTTCACGGACTCCTTGCTCACTCGGCTGAACCAGACGCTCGGCACCAGTCCGCTGCACCGCGACCCCGCCAAGCTGCAGCGCAGAGTCACCAAGACGTCCTTCCCGCGCCGCGACAGCTGAACTCACTTATTGTATCTAATGTGAAGTAAATTTAAAATATGTTGCAATAAAATTGATATAAAAATAAACTACTAGTAGAACTTTTTCATTTGATCGAAAATTAATTTATTAATATTTTTTGCCAGAGTTATCAAAAAGGTTTGGTAATGACTAAATGAGTGTTCTAAGCCACTCAATACTTTCATTCCTAATACAATTTCTTTACTTCAAATTTATTTATTTAGTTAAGTCTTAATACTCCCCTTAAAAATGAACAGTTAGTTTCAAATTATCAACAGCTCAAAAGAAAGCCAATTATTTACTGAACGTTTTATTACCAACTTTAAATAAGTACAATTGTAATAGGTTTAAGAAATGTGTAAGGGTACGTTCATACCGGAGCCGGGAGGCAAGCCTGGTGGGTAGCCGGGAGGGAAGCTTTGACCCAGGCTCTGACCCTGGCTCTGAGCATTGCTCTGAGCGAGTGTATCACCTGATGTTTGATTCAATAAACGAAATGTCAAATTAAATTACAAATGTCAAATGTAAATATGATTGTTTACTTTTAGTTTGGTTATGAAAAGTGTTTTTATAATGTTACAGGTACTTCATTTAGAACTTTAACTCATTCATTTTTAACTTAGTATATGTTTTAAATTGTTTTTATTTATTAGTTTGACAACTTAAATGAAGTTAAATAAAGAATATAACTTAAAAGAAGAATATTACTTTCATTTCAAATGACTGAGATTAAACGTTAACTACTTAACCAAGAAATACACTGAGATCGCCGAGTGAACTATTAAAGTGGTGGATGAATGGACGAAACTTGGTGAATTTTAAATTCTATGTAGAAATTTCAAAGAGTATTCTGATGTTTGGCTAAGTGAAGTTTTTGGTGATGATTATTGTTTTAGTGCGTGAATTCATTCAGGCTTAAACTGCTTGAACATAATACTAAAATTTATTTCAAAAAAAGTTTTATTTTTCAGAAAATTTATTGTAAATGGTTTTCAAGTTATAGTTATACTATAAAATAAATTTGTCCTTTTATTTTCCATGGAAGAATATTTATTTTACCAAACTACCAGTATTCTAAAAAGAAGAATTTTTATTTTACTATATTTTGAAATTACGACGTACAAAATAGTGTTTGGGCTATTAGGTTATAGGCTATAGTTTTACATAGACGACAAGTTATCTTCCGCAGCGGGAAGTTAATCAATGCACTCAATTTAATCTCAATTTGGTGTAACATAAATGTGAGCAGTGTTAACACTCGCATGAAGTTGTACTAAATTTCACTTTAAACATTGTTTTACACCAATGAATTCCTAGAACGTGACGTGAATCTCGCTGGCGTGGTCTGGAATGGTCGAAAAAGCATAACGGAATAATTAGGTGAACTAGCCTGAACTAGGTCGAAACTTGCGTAAAATGCCGCGCTGCAACGACGCATCCTCTAATCTAAGGAAATATCCTTTAATTACGAATGAAACATTTCATTATGTTAGAATTATGAACGGTAGGTAGTCCTTGGATCTTAAAGGTACAATACGCTCAACACTCTTATCTTCTTATTCTCCGTCTACGTGATCAATGAATACAGTGTATTCATTGACGCAGGGGAGTACCCAGGGGGGATGGATATCGGGATATATCCCTCCCGAAATTTTTGGAGATTTTGGGAAATTTTTGGGAAGATTAATATCGTGTTCATAATGAAGGTGGTGGTATCACTAAACCGAGAACACTACACATTAATTACTTACTAAACTTTTATAAAAGTTTTATATAGTTAAATTCTATTATATCTTAAAGATAATTAATTCGGGGGAGTATATATATATGGATAAAGGTATTTTTACCTATTGCTGTTATCGTGAGTATTTAGCGGAAGTAGGCCTATACTAAGAACATAAGGCAAGCTCCTTGATGACAAACTCCTGATGACAACAGTGGCCATTAATGGTGTCCGCGATATTGCTACCATATCGCCATTGTCGTCATATGTGGCAAAAGACTCATCATATTACGTGAAATATTCATGGTAAAAAAATCACGATGTTAAAAGGCGGCATACGAATACTGTCGTCTTCTCACAACCGTGTACTTTACATTATTCGTCTGTAGGGCGATCTCGTAGCAGCATCGCGGCAGACGAAAATCGTCTGCCTACGTTGCGTGAGGACCAGGTCTCGCCGTCAAATCTAGGCATATTTGTGATAAGTCTATAAGATTTCGGAGATCAAACGTTTTCCGGTGGTCTCCACTATTCGACGAATCACTATTATGTTATTATTATCAGCCTTCGATGCTCGCGTGTACATCATAGCTTTATGGTTGCGTTCTGAGCCTTGAAGAAAAACTACAGAAGTGAGACAACCTGTATTTTCAAATTCTATTCCCCCCGGAGTATCCCCCCCCCCAAAAATAAATCCTGCGTACGCCACTGCAATGACGTGATGTTATTTTAGGGGTAGAACATCTAATATTATGCCTCGTTCTATAAGAGGAGGCAAGAGAAGTTTAAGTTTTGTGCAGCCCAAACTGACAACAGTGGGGTCCATAATAGGCGAAAAAGATTTTTTTATTATCCTGTTCGTAATTATATCATCGTATAGAATTTTAATTTTTTTATCTATTTAAAAGTTTTACTATAAATATTATTTTATAATGTGGCCTTTTTAATTCATCCCTTATATTTATTACTTTGCATGAAACTAAAACGTCGTGTGCTAAAATTAACTTACTTACTGAAATAAACTACGTTTATATAACAACATATTGTTCCCAATATTTGTCCTCTATGCACGTTTTCCTCCACATCTACAATTTTCATCTGATTTTACAACAATAGGCTTTGTTTACAAATAACCATCCAGGATTACTCCCTTGCTCTGACCCTGGCTCAGAGCTTGTGTTCCATGTAGAACCGCTTCTGATTGGCTGGTGTGAACCGGCGATGGAGCGATGGAGCGAGTGTGCTTGCCTCCCGGCTCCGGTATGAACGTACCCTAAGAGAAGTGTTTATCTGAACTGCTTATACCTTTTTCTTTTTGTTTATATATATATTATTATACTGTTCATTTTTTATTTGACAAAAGTTGTCATGGAAAACAGAGTTTGTACTTTGATTAACGCTGGCTAAATAAAGACCTTATTTATTTATTATGAAAACGAACTTTTCATCTTGCTTAGGCCTACGACTTGAAATATTGTTCTTTTAGTAAAATTAAAACTTTAGAAAATTTAACTTGAATCATCTCAATTTTAAATCAATAAATCATCTCAGTCTTACTTAACTAATTTATAACTAACTAGAGGCCTGAAGGGGCTAATAGCCTCTGAGCATAATCCTTCTTTACTATAGTACAAAATACCTTCTCAGAAAATAGGCTTTTGGATCCACAAAATTTTGATTATATCTAGCATTTGGTTTTAAGTAAACAAAGCAGACCTTTTTACATCCCAATGGTTTTTAAATTACAGCTATTTTACGTTTGTCTAATTTTATAGTAAGTTTAAAGCAATTTCAGTATTTTCCCCGAATCCCTGGGATGGAGACCTTCAATTTCAGACCCCTCCCATCATCCTGCGACCTTCCAAACGCCCACAATTTCGGCGCAAAAATTTCCCTTACGTAATTATACATACTAGTGGATCCGAGCGCACGGAATCGTGCGCTACTCTAGCAGAGCGATAATTCAAATGGCGACAAATTTAAAACACAATCATACTAACACGATCCGTCTTGAGGGTTATGTTTACACAAATTAAAAAATAACAGCAATTAAATTATCCAGCTGATCAAAATGTAAACAATTATGTTCTTCATAAGTATAACATGGGAACTTTAAAAACCAATGGGGCAGAGCCCAAAGTACTTTTTCAAAAATGTAAGGCCAGTTTGCAAATCTACGCGACACGCTCTTTCCAATGAGCCGTCAATGATCAAAATCGGTTAAGAAATGACGGAGGAGTTCATAAGACAAATTTCGTGTTGGCGTATTAATTATATTAATTATATGGCGCAGGTATATTTGAACATAGTCTGCTATTTTTCCCGACCCCCTAGGACCGAGACCTTTCATTTGAGTCATCTCCTATCATCCCGCGAGCTGTCAAACTCTCACAATTTTGATTTAAATAAATCGCTTACAGAATTTGTAATATAGATAGATAGATATATAGAAGATTTATAAATCATCTCAGTCTTAACTAATTTAATTTGAGATATTGGTTTTACCAATATCTTAAATGAAAGCGAATACATTTTGGTAATTTGAGATTAAAACAAAGTTTTTATCATCTTAAGAACCGGAAGTATAAATATTTAAATAAATAACAACCGATTTTACGATGAATACAGCTACAAAACTCGACTCACTCGAGAGGCGTAGCTCAGATTAAAATTACTTACTAAGCAAATAGAAGCCAAAACAAATGGATTTTCTTAGTTAGAAGCTGAAATATAAATCATTAACTGTAAAAATAAAATTCATTTAAGAAAGATCCAATCCTGAAATTAGCATTATAACTCGCCTCATAAAATCAACACAATTTTTTTTTAAATATTTACCGTACATTAAAACTCTAATTAGAAAAAAACCCTCCATTGAACTGTTCATTTCAACTCGGTATATGGCTTCTTCTCGTTCAGATCTACTATAATATTGAATAAAACAACACAGTTTTGACACACCTGTTGCAGTAAACCTGCATACTCATTCCCCATGTTATTCTTTAGGAGCTCACAAAAACATATCATATCTTAATTTAGTTTACAATTACCTTGTATTTGCCTATGTTCTTGCAAGGATGAATGTAGATCTCCGATGCATTTCGCCACAATTGTGGCATCGTCAGGGAGAAAAAAACACTACTACACTAATCACATTTTCACTATTTACATGTCACTTTTCACTATTTACAGTTCTAGTATACTTGTTCATTGTTGGGTTGGCCAACACGACGACCGCCCGAAGGCATCGCGTTCGCGGGCACGGGTGCGGGCGCGCGTCCAAACTGTTGTCGCACTTGGTTCGTTGTCATTCACTGTACTGTGAGGGATGGTCGGTGTCGGCGTCTGCCGGAGGCTGGGGTTTTCCGGGTTTTGTTGGGGCGGGGATGTTTTATAACCTTTATGTTGCCAGTTTTGTCTAGAGTTTGCAATGTTGCCAATTTGCCTTAGATTTTCAATGTCATGTATAGTTTTGAATATTACTGAATTGTTGTAGTCTTCTTTGATGTTTAATAAGTTGTCTGGTCCTTCGTTATTGATGTTTTTGTAAATTTGGTAGCTCTCTTGAACTTTGGCTATTGATTTTGATTGTGTGAGGTTTAGGATAGTAAGAGAATCGGGAAATGAAATGGCGTGGGATGGGTTTTGTTTCAGGTGTTTGGCTACTATTGAGGTCGGATTACTGTGGTGGCTGGAATTATGTTCTTTGAATCGTTGCTTAAAGGTTCTGTTAGTGTATCCGATATACTGTTTGTTGCAGGGATTGCATGTGATTTTATATACACCTTTTTGGTTTTCGGTCGATTGGTCTTTTGTGGTAACCAATTTATGGTTAGATAATGGATTTGTTTTAACTTTGTATGCAGGAGTGTAGCCTGATTTTTTGAATATTCTGCCGATTTTTTCGGATGTCCTGTCTACGTATTGGATTGATATGTATTTCGGTGTAATGCTGTTTTGGTTAGGCTGATCTGTTTCATTAACTGGGGTAGCTTGTTGTTTATTAATTTTCTTCTTCGTGTTGGCCAACCCAACAATGAACAAGTATACTAGAACTGTAAATAGTGAAAAGTGACATGTAAATAGTGAAAATGTGATTAGTGTAGTAGTGTTTTTTTCTCCCTGACGATGCCACAATTGTGGCGAAATGCATCGGAGATCTACATTCATCCTTGCAAGAACATAGGCAAATACAAGGTAATTGTAAACTAAATTATGATTTAAAGTTCTTGCCACTGGGTAAATAATAAGTATTTAACATGGCCTGCCAAGCCGACCCAGTTAAACAAATGATCAGCCAACTCACAAACAAAGAAACACAACTAATGAAAACTGAACTTAACATTGAATTCAACAAAACCTGCAAAAGGCTCTCTATTATACCTAATTACATTGATATAACAATCAAAAACCAATCAGAAGCAGCCCAAAAAACTCTTAAACAAGCCAAATGCCTTTGGATAAACAACGAAATAAAATCACTATATAAAAAGAAAACAATATTACACACTGTTATTAAAGAATTGAAATCCAAATTGTACACAACGTTATGTCAAATAGAATATACCAATGCTGTAACCCTTATCAAGGATAAAGTAAAAAAGGAAAGAAATGCAAAACTATCCATACAAACACAAAAAATAGATAGACTTTTAGCACAACAATCAGTTCCTTGCCAGCAAAATACCGACCACAAATTCTACCCTAAGGTTATCAACCTAACGAACATTACCCTGAACGACCAAGAAACAAAAATACTAGAGAAAAGCCCCAAGTTTAATCCTAAACCCAAAACTAGATCACACCAAAATATCATCCAATCCCTAGTAAATACAGAGGTAGCACTACAACAAGTAAAACCAAATGACCGAGACAAAATAAGATACGGGGTAGTGGAAGTCATAAACAAGGAGTTAAAGCACATCAATCCAAAGAAAGACTATGTGAACTCAACAGAAAATAAAATAATACAACAGGTCAAAAATAAACTCACACAGAATCAAGCAAAAATAATCCCTGCAGATAAATCTAATACCTCGGTAGTCATACAAGAAAATGACCTAGATTCAAAGGTAAAACAATTTATCCAAAAGAACAACATAATCGAAACTAAAGATCAGACAAGCACCTACAATAAAGAGATTAAGGGTTTCTTAGACAATAACTCAATAATCCACCCTAACAAAGCCAAGAACTTATACAACCATAGTCCGTCCCCCCCAGTCTTCAAACCACTTATAAAAACTCACAAAGAAGGACATCCCATCAGACCTGTTATAAACGCCATCCCATCCCCATCATACAAGATAGCCAAATACATTAACATACTAATAAAAAATGGCATTCCCAACACATCAACTCTCACATGCAGAAACACCAAAGAATTTATTAATAAAGTCCAATCACAAGAGATTAATGACAGATACATCCTAGCCTCAATAGATGTTGAAAATATGTATGGGAATATTCCAAGAAAAGAAGCAATAGAGGTCCTCAGAAATAGACTAAAATTATCAGAACAATTTTCGGAAGAAGAAATTAACGACATAATAAAAATCACTACCATAATTACTGAACAAAATTATTTCACATATAACGGCATTATATATTATGATCCACAAGGCTTACCAATGGGTGGTCCACTTTCGGCTACATTAGCTGAGCTCTATATGCAACATTTTGAAGAGAAATTCATCCTGTCAGATACCAATCCCCATGTAAACAAAATTAAGTTCTACACACGATATGTGGATGATGCCTTCATGATATTAAATTGCAACCTAAGACAGACCTCTCTCATTTTAAACTATCTTAATGGAATCCACAACAAGATACAGTTCAAAATGGAAACAGAAAACAACAAATCAATAAATTTCCTTGACCTTACGATCACAAAAAACAAATCAGAACTACAGTTTGGAATCTATAGAAAACCCACACAAACAGACCTTGTAATACCAGCTGACTCCAACCATCCGTACAACCAAAAAATGGCAGCCTTCCGCTCATTGGTGTACAGACTCCTCAACTATAACTTAAACGCAACAGAATACAAAAAGGAAAAAGGAATAATCGAAAATATTGCCAGAAACAACGGCTACAACCCTACAATAATTAACGCAATAATTAGCAAAATGAAAAAGAAAATTAATAAACAACAAGCTACCCCAGTTAATGAAACAGATCAGCCTAACCAAAACAGCATTACACCGAAATACATATCAATCCAATACGTAGACAGGACATCCGAAAAAATCGGCAGAATATTCAAAAAATCAGGCTACACTCCTGCATACAAAGTTAAAACAAATCCATTATCTAACCATAAATTGGTTACCACAAAAGACCAATCGACCGAAAACCAAAAAGGTGTATATAAAATCACATGCAATCCCTGCAACAAACAGTATATCGGATACACTAACAGAACCTTTAAGCAACGATTCAAAGAACATAATCCCAGCCACCACAGTAATCCGACCTCAATAGTAGCCAAACACCTGAAACAAAACCCATCCCACGCCATTTCATTTCCCGATTCTCTTACTATCCTAAACCTCACACAATCAAAATCAATAGCCAAAGTTCAAGAGAGCTACCAAATTTACAAAAACATCAATAACGAAGGACCAGACAACTTATTAAACATCAAAGAAGACTACAACAATTCAGTAATATTCAAAACTATACATGACATTGAAAATCTAAGGCAAATTGGCAACATTGCAAACTCTAGACAAAACTGGCAACATAAAGGTTATAAAACATCCCCGCCCCAACAAAACCCGGAAAACCCCAGCCTCCGGCAGACGCCGACACCGACCATCCCTCACAGTACAGTGAATGACAACGAACCAAGTGCGACAACAGTTTGGACGCGCGCCCGCACCCGTGCCCGCGAACGCGATGCCTTCGGGCGGTCGTCGTGTTGGCCAACCCAACAATGAACAAGTATACTAGAACTGTAAATAGTGAAAAGTGACATGTAAATAGTGAAAATGTGATTAGTGTAGTAGTGTTTTTTTCTCCCTGACGATGCCACAATTGTGGCGAAATGCATCGGAGATCTACATTCATCCTTGCAAGAACATAGGCAAATACAAGGTAATTGTAAACTAAATTATGATTTAAAGTTCTTGCCACTGGGTAAATAATAAGTATATCATATCTTGCCATTTTGGATTGAAATACGTTTTATGCATTTGAAATTCGCTTAGTACGCAGGTCTGCTACAACGGGGTTATTTAATTTTCAAAACTTTTTATCATCAGTACATTTTTAGCGAATTTCCCCTATAGGGAAGAAGCTATTACCGTAGGTCTCATGGTAAGACCTAAGCCTGAGACCATGATAACTTTTCGTTTTGGGGCCACCAGAAGCAAAAAACACCATTCGTTCGAATTTATATATATATATATATATCTATATATATATATATATATATCTATATATATATATATATATATATATATATATCTATATATCTATATATATATGTGTCTGTTAGCACGATAGTGGCCGTAAAAAAGGTCCAATCTTAACGAAAATTGGTACAGACGTGTAAAGTGGTAATCACTCGGACGAGTTCGTGAACCAGCCCGATCGGATCACCGGAAGGGGGGGGTAGAGGGGGTTAAACCCCCCCAAAAATGGGTTTTTTGAGTTTTTTACATAGAAAAATAAAATTTAACAAATTTTTGTTGGCACCATTGAATTCAGCTCAAAAAAACAAACAATTTAGTATTTTGAATCACTGCTCTATGTCCATTGGTTACCGAGATATTGAAAGTGGTAAACACAGTACGTTGTCCCAATGTTAATCTTATGGGAAATAAGTAAAATTCTGTATTTCCGTTATTTTTCAACATATCTTGATAACACTTTGTAAATAGCTTCTTCTAGTTCAGATCTACTAAATATTGAGTTAAAACCACCCAGTTTTTATATACCTGTAGCAGCAAAACTGCATACTCATTCCCCATATTATTCTTATGGAGCTTACCAAAACATGTCAAATCTCGCTATGTTGGATTGAAATATGTTGTTTTGCATTTGAAATTCGCTGAGTATGCAGGTCTGCTGCAACGGGGGTATTTTGTGTTAGACACTTTTCAAGTTTCAACAAGTAAGTTATACATTCCAGACAACCAGTAGCATGTACTACAAATCTACAACCTTACCCATGGAACGGCATCCATTTTATCGGAGCTGCTGTTAATTACAAGGCAAATTTACAGTATCATTAATCAAAACCACAGCTCACCACTAAGTAAACCATTATTTCCCTTCGGAAATGTTTCAACAGCCCAATTTATCGCAGCATTTCATTAGAGTTATGCTACGTCTCATTACACAAATGTTTGCGTAACTCGATGAAAACATAGAGCTGCGTCACGAGTAAGTAAGTAGTAACCCCTAACCGCTTCGCGGAAGTGTAAGTGTAGGCGAACCGCAATATTGCGGGGTGAAATGTAGCCAAAGCACGTGACCGAGATGATGACGTCATTGCGAACGATAATAACAGTAGTTGTCATCATACATTTACGGGGTGGGTTTTATAACTCATAACTTGTCACGCTACTGTCAACGAATGTGTATAACTACAATCATCTTAATACGTCTCTGTAAGCAGCAACATAACTGCTTTATAGCCGTGTAAAGTGTAAGAGATTCTAACAGTGATTCTTAAGCCAGTTGTTGGTGAATTAATTACTCTGGGTCCCGCTTGATTTCGATATTATGTAGTAGTACCTGGGATGGTGGACAGAGCCTTGCTCGGTATTATATTCATGTTCATCCAATTAGGCCTACTGCAAAATATTTCAGTATCATAAACTCGATAAATAAAAACATGCGATCCATGCAATTGCTCTATGCAAACCACAAACTGTATTTTTCTCAGGGCCGCTTTCTCCAAACTTGGTTAACCTAAAAAATAGGTTTAACCTTGGGTTAAACCTGGTATAAACCAAAATTTTAGGTTAACCAAGTTTGGAGAAAGCGGCACTTAGGTGGCTGTAGTTTGCAAACAGCTGGTATGATTAGGCCAACTTGATTTTTTGATATTTTCCTTGTTTATTTCGTTGCTATCATGGCAACTCATAAGGCCAATGTTAAAATTTTACAACCTTGAAATTCGTTTTATTACGTCATCAGATTTTCCTCTGGCCAAGTAATCTGCATAAAACACGTTTTTGAGTCATAAATTACTTATTTCCTGACTTTGAAGGAAATCCTCGGAGCCTTTTTTGAGATAATTGTGCAAACAAGCAAGCAAGCAAACAAACATGCACGCACGTACGCAAGATAACATTGCTCATCCTATACTCTTATACGAGCAGTGTTATCTTGTATGTATGTATGCTTGCTTGCTTGCTTCCACAACGATCTCAAAAACGGCTCCGAGGATTTTCTTCAAAGTCTGGAAATAAGTAATTTATGACTCAAAAACGTCTTTTATGCAGATTACTTGGCCAGAGAAAATTTAATATCGTAATAAATCGAATTTTAAAGTTGTAAAATTTTAACATTGGCCTTATGGGTTGCCGTGATAGCAACGAAAATAAACAAGGAAAGTGTAAACAAATGAAGTAATCATAACAGCTGTTTGGAATCTACAGCCATTAAGGGAAAATACAGCAAGTGGGATGAAGAGTCCATGGAGCAATAAAAAAGGTTTCTATTTATCAATTTTATGACATTGAAATATTTTATAGTAACTGGATGAACTGGTAAACATGAAATAACACCGAGCAAGGCTCGGTCCACCAGGTACTTAGAGTATAATAGGAGGAAATATTCGGTTACAGTCGATGTTCCGAAATACAAGTAACAATCATACGTGCAATGTCAATATCCCAATTGAACCAGAGGTAATTGTGACTGTAATATCTTCTGACTGTTGTCCAGCGGTTGATAGAGTTTTGGTACATATTGATTTATTATTAATGATATTTTTTACAAAAATCTCATGATTTTTAAACCCGGAAAGAATTGAAATTTAAAGGTGGGCATTGCGCTGTGAGACGGTAGATGATCGATAATAGTTTTTATAAATAGTAATTTCACAAATATAAATAATTATGTATTTGTACCGTATTCATGATGTAACTATAAAGCCAATTTGCATCCGAACAAATTGTGAATTAATGTGTTTGGTAGTCTCTAAAATAAACCATTTTTACCTTAGAAGCCTACAAATATACTTTCAAATAAACGGTATCAGGAAACTGACACATACTTTCTTCCTTCAAGTCATTTAGAACCAGAAAACATATTTAGTGAAATAAAACAAATTAACAATTAATTACCACACAAATATATACCAAATGTTATCAAAATCGGTTAGTAAATAACGGAGATATCGATTTTTAAAATATTTGCCATAAGAATAACATTGGACAACGTACTGCGTTTACCGCCGAACTAAAATATCAATTATCTCCGCAACCAGTTGACGTAAACTAATGATTAAAAATACTAGATTATTTAGTTTTTCAATTAAAATTTAATGGTTGCAAGTATATTTTCTTTAAAGGTCACAGATTTTGTGAAATTTGAAAAATATGAATTTTTTAACACTTAAACCCCCATAACTTCTGAACATGAATTTTTACAGACATGCGGGTGGTGTCATTTTGTTTTTCATCTTAAGCACTAAAAACGATGAAATTTTTAACAAAATCTTAAGAGCCGTTTTTGAGAAATTTAGATTTTTGTAATTTTTTACGGGTTTTTATGGGGTAAATACTCTTAAAAATCAAAAATTCAAAAAAGTGAAAAATATGCCTGGAGATACCACGGCTTTATACCTACTTGCCAAATTTCATGAAAATCGGACCGCTGGTGTCGTCTTTAGCTTTGTTTACATCCACACACACACACACACACACACACACACACACACATCCACAAACGATGTGTCCAGACACACACACACACACACACACACACACACACACACACAGACAGACACCACGCCAAAAACCACTTTTTTGGATTCAGGGAGCACTAAAACGAATATATCCACTAACAACTCAAATTTGAAAATTTTGACGAAAACAATACTTTCTCCATATACTATGTATAGGGGGGAGAAAGTAAAAATAAAGAACAAAGCAGCTGTTTAACTGTCTGTAATTCAAATTTGGAGTGTACTACTACTGTCTCCGAAGTATGGGAGTATACTGATGATTGGTTGTCTCATTAAGTAGAGGAAAGTGAGAAGTAGGCCTATTGTTTGTTTATTCACTCCCAGTCCACCCGGGGCCCGGTCTACCCTCGTCGTAGTGTTGCGTCATAGCGGTGACAGTGCTGCAGATATCTATGCATGACACGGGTGCAACAGGTAATCTGTTTTTCACCTCAAATTCAGCTCGATAGTCTGTAGTTGTATGGCGAAAGTCTATAAAGTTTTTCTACACCTTAATAAATTTATTAAGTGTTCTCTTCAATACAGTATTCATTCCAATTTTTTCATTGTTATTAACTTTTATTTGGCTAAATAAATTATACAGTTTTAATTAATAGAGTGGACTTTCAGTTATAACTATTGTGAGTGAATGCAGGCCTTACCGTGTCAATCTGTACTTTAGGAATGCCAAGGTAAGCCAAAATATTCTACGTCTTATTCTTGCAATCCTGAGGTTGAACATTGTTGATTATTCTTGGGGCTATTGTATTGCAGAATTCGGTATTACACTGTACTGCGGCTCATTCAGTATAAACTAATGTATTAAACATACTAACATTATATACAATTCTTATGATAATGTATTTTAAATACATCAAACAGGAAGTCGCATTATTGCCTCCATCTCCAAAATGGGGTATTTTGGGGGCAGTTCCAAATTTTTAAATGTTATCCTCTATCAAGTGACCACTCGTTTTAAAGGGGGTTTTAAAAGAAATACAACGGCGCAAACCGGATGTCAATATTATATCCCTAAACAATCTCGTGATCGTTTTTCTTTAAATACTGTTAGTACTCCAATAAGGGGCCATCCATAAATTACGTAACGCTAAAATCTGACTTTTCAATCCCCCCTCCCTCCCTTGTAACGGATTTGTAACGCTGGCATTAAAACCTCCCCTCAAAAATTACGTTACGCTGTGCTGTCAGTCTCCCCCTAAAAAGCAAAAAACTTTGTACTTTGAAGGTAATTTAACGTTTAAAGATTTTAAGGAATTAATTATTGATATTTAATAGTTACATAACGTTGCGTTGAACGCCCCTCCCACCTTTGAAACGGTGCATGACGTTACCAAACAACCCCCCTCCCCCTAGGGGCGTTAAGTAATTTATGGACGGCCCCTAAAATGGACATTAACTCTATGTAACATCAGACGTGACGAGAAGGAGGATCGGAAACCCCTAGTAACTACTAGGGGGGTCTACGACCGAAAAACCGTGACGTAGCATACGACTCCTATCTTGCAACAGGCGGCGGCCACGCGTCACCCATGTCGTCCTCTCCAGTCAAGTAATTACTTGTTATCAGCTCGCAAGTGGCTGATAAGAGCGATGCGCCACCGCGGCCGCCGCTGTGATAATGGGGCCAAACTGATAGGGTACGGGGAAATTCTCAATTTCCCTCTGATGTGGAAAGTTACCTTTGTGTTGGTTTAACTGAGTGTTCTTGAACATGAGGAAAATTTTCCGGATCAGGATTTATTTACTGCTCCAAATCTTTAATTGGTACTAATAATGCAGTTCGTGCTGGAATAATAACTCAATAACCCCGTTGCAGCAGACCTGCATACTCAGCGAATTTCAAATGCAAAAGAACATATTTCAATGCATCATAGCGAGATTTGACATGTTTTTGTTAGCTCCATAAGAATAACGTGGAAATGCAGGTTTGCTGCAATAGGTATGTTAAAACTTGTAATGGCTTTAATTCAAAATTTAATATAGCTGAACTAGAAGAAGCCACGCACCAAGATTTATCAATATATGTCAAGAAATAAGGAATATATACAATTTGTTTTATTTCCCGTAAGGATAACATGGGGAATGAGTACGTAGGTTAGCTGCCACAAAAATGGACATACCGGGGATTTTAGACTGATATACATTAGATGTCATCTAAATGAGGCCACAAACCAAGTTTTATTAAGATAATTTATTGAGACATAAGCGAGTTATAGAATTTCACTTATTTCCCATAAGGTTATTTTTGGAACAATGTACTGTGTTTACCACTCTCAATATCTCGGTAACCAATGGACATATTATAGCAAATATTGAAAACACTAAAGTGTTTTTTTTCGAGCTGAATTCAATGGTGCCAACAAAAGTTTGATTATTTTAATTTTTTTATGTAAAAAACTCAAAAACCCCATTTTTTAGGGTTTACCCCCTTTACCCCCTCTTCCGGTGGTCTGATCGGGCTGGTTTATGAACTCGTCCGATTAATTATCACTTTACATTTCTGCACCAAACTTCATTAAGATTGGGCCATTTCTACGGCCGCTATTGTGCTCACAGACAAATAGATATATAAGACAGATATATAAAAATTTGAACGAATGGCGTTTTTTACTTCTGAGGGCCCAAAACGAAATGTTATGATAGTCCCGGCATTAGGTCTTTACCATGAGACCTATGATATTAGCTTCTTGTCTATAGGGGAAATTCGCTAAAAAGACAAATAGTGTAGTCAATGCAGTTTTATTTACCGTTTCTTCTTAACCGTTTTAAACATCGCAACCTACAATATCAGGTGTTTGAGGCTGCCTAAGCAGTCATCGGTAAAGGTAATAGGAGAAAATCGTTAAGAAGCGAATAGAGATCCAAGGAGCAAATATGGATCCAGGTCTCTTCCTAAATTTGATCTTTTATTTACAAAGTTCCCATTTAACTGAAATGCGGTCTACTTTAAAACTGAAACCTATATAACCTTTTAATGAATGTCCTTCAGCAAATTTGTGAAACGGCAAGTCGCCTTGGCTACTCTTACTCTGGTTTTGGTAAAGATCTGTAGATTTCAAAAGGTCACTCCAAGTGCCATCTTAACGAATGGGGGGAGAAACTAAACATACGTTGTAACAGAGAAACTAAACACTAACTTGAAATAATTCCCGCATTAGCCCCCGTAATATCATATATTTAATTTCGTAAGGCGATTCTTTGCGTCAAAATTGTGGGCGTCTGGCAAGTCGTAGAAAGATGGGAGAGGGCTTAAATTAAAGGTCTCTATTACATGATGGCGAGAAAAATAATGAAATTACATGAAATTTGCCAGAAAACGAGAAATAACGTAAAATATCTGCCATTTAAAAAGCATTGGGATCTAAAAACGTCTGCTTTGTTTACATAAAACATGTGATGCTGATACTTGATGAAAACCATGTGGTAGGCTAGATTGAGATTGCTATGAAGGTATTTTGAACTATAATAAAGGATCGTTTGAATTTTCTCTCATAAGGGGCTTTTAGCCCCTTCAAGCCACTAGTATTGACATTATTCCCGTATATTTGGCAGAACTTCCTCGAAGTCCCGGTACATACGTGTTGTTAGTCTGATGACGCCAATGCCATTAACCTTGCAGATGCGCGGGGGGTAGTCGCGTGACTGCGGGGTGTATTCGCCCATTCCGCCCATCAATTACAATAACAGTTCCAACAATACACGAGTAGCGGCGAGGACAATGTCTCCGGTTACATCTGAACGCTACTATGATCAATGCGCAACTCTACGCAAACTTTAACGTCTGCTGACGCAAAGGGTTGGAACTGCGTCAGCGGACTGGTATTTTTACTAGACCGGTAAGTACTCTTATACCGGACGAGCAAGATAGTTCCCGTGCGAGCCAGAGGCGAGTGCGGGATTGACATGCGAGTTCGGTAAAACTTACCGGGCGTTTGACGCACGATCATACTACTCAGCAATAAACATATTTTTAATTATAACCACAGAGAATTATAACGTATT
Organism: Flexamia atlantica; assembly: GCA_035578135.1. NCBI lineage: Eukaryota > Metazoa > Arthropoda > Insecta > Hemiptera > Cicadellidae > Flexamia > Flexamia atlantica. Next base: position 29,084,068 of record JAQJVK010000011.1, read on the forward strand.
CCTTGCATAAACTATTGCGTTTCTCAATTCTTCAAAGCTAGATTATAATACACATATACACAAACAAACATTTTCTGCTACCACCAGTGCTGCCACTACATTCCTCTGAAGTAACCAATAAACATGCATTAAACGTCGGTTTACAGAATTCAGCTGATTGTTTTGATTGTTGTCTTCCGTTATTTCCGTTTCTTAGTGCACAGTAAATTTATCGTGCACTGCACGGTAAATTTACCCTGCAGTGATAGGCAAAGAGTAGTTTTCCAGCCAAGAGTAAGGCACAGAAAACAGCCGATGTTTCTGTGTAGTATGATGTAAAGGATTTTTTTAATGTGATGCCTGGCTTGCAACCAAATAATACGAATAAATGCTCCAAAAAAGACTTACCAGTTGGAGGGTTAACCAAATTATGTAAACCCCAAGATTCATACATGGTCATCGTGAGGAAGGTAATTTATCTTCTTTTTAGCATGTTTCCATGTGAAATGCTTCAATTAATTGGCTAAAAGTACGAGTACATGTGTATAGACTATTCCGAGAATTTGTAATCACTAAGTATTTAATTACGAGATTTGTTTTAGCGAATTTCCCCCTATAGGGAAGTAGCTATTACCGTAGGCGGCATGGTAAGACTTAAGCACGGGACCACCGTAACTTTTCATTTTGATGTCCCCAGACCCCAAAAACACCGTTCGTTCATTTTCATATATATAAAAAGGTGCGATCACGATGAAATTTGGTACATACGTCGAGAGTGACATTTATTACTTCGAGTTCGAAAACCAGCGCGATAAGTTAACTCTAAGGAGGGTTTTTTGACAAAATAAAATCTATTTTTAGGATTTAATATCTTTATATTAATGTTTTGTAAATTTAAGTGTCAAAATTGAATTCAGCTTAAAAAAATAAACAATATAGCATTTTGAATGATTACTCTACATCAATCCGTTACTGAGATATTGGATCTGCTAAATGCAGTACATTGTCCCGTGAAGGGACAAGAACTATCCAAATTCTGGTATAAATACCTACATTTTTCATTGAATTCCCCAAAAATGGGATTTAAAAAATATATATTACAAACCATATGATTGAATTTAATTTGTTCATGTGATGATTGATTTGTTTTTATTCCTTGGATCTTAGTAGATTGATAACATGTTTCCTAACTTTTATGTACTATAACAAGTATACATTTATTAAAAATTATTAGAATATGAATAATTGTTGAGAAATAAGGACACGAATGATGAAATTTACTTATTTAAATTAATATTTAAACAAAATTAAATATTCAAAACAACAACTTCCCTAACTAATGTAGAATATGCCCACATATAAAAAATAAATCCTTTAAAAATTAACTGAGTATGCAAGTTTGCTACAACAAGCTTTTTTAAATTTTAAGATGAATCATATGTTTGTATCTAATTTGTTTATATGATTATTTTATTTGTTTTGATTTTGACTGATTTTAGATATTGATTGTATGTTTGCTTACATTTTTATACTATAACAAGAATACACTTATAAAAAATATTAGACTAATAATTATAAGAAAAACAAAAAGCGTATTATTGGAGTGGATACCGAAGTGATTCCCATGATTATTTACTTTATATCGTAAGCTCTTCAATTATTATATAATATACTTTTTGCAATAATTACATGAGGTGTCTGAAAAATTTTCTCTTACATAAATTAAATAAGCTCCCATATAAAAAATAATTCTTTAGAAATTCGCTGAGTACGCAGGTTTGCTGCGACGGGGGTATTTGCAAATTATTTCCCCAAACATCCCGAAATTATCCACGGCACGGAAGTTATTCGTTACTAAGAGATTACGTGAATAGATCAGTAAAATAAACTCTGACTCATGTTTGTGAAATGTAATTGACATTTAATTACATAAGTACAACGGGCCGGGGCGTTATTTAACGTAGACAATATTTTATGGAAAGCTGCTGCGTGCTGTAATAATACAAAGTGATGGGAATATGATACAAGAACACTAGACCATTCGTGGTAATCAGCAGTGAGGGACATTTAGTCACTTTATCCCGAATTTGAATTAACATTTATTTAATGTATAAAAAAAGTTTTTTAACTTTGACAATTAATTTTGTGACTTGATTTCGTAAACAGTTTTGATAATTGAAACGAAATTAAGGAATCAATTTCATATTTACACGATGTCTTTAGAAATAAATAGGAACAGTAGTTCCTTTTAAGTGTTTGAAAATCCTGCCGATTTCCTCAAAGAACCTGAAATGTCTGATTTACCAAACCCATAATTGTAAAGTAATTGCAAAATATATAATTTTAAATAATAATCCAAATAATCTGATTTAAGACAGGGACTGCAGAACTCACTGCGTCTTTTAACTGGACTGTGATTTAAATATGATCGTAGTATTGATTGTATGGAAGCTTTGTTCCTTGCAAATGTACCTGATAGCCTAATTAATTTTATTGCGGTACAAAGAAAGACCCATTTCTTCAACTTTAAAATATTATATATTTAGGAATATTAAAAACATTCTTTGAAGATTTCGAAATATATGATGTACCCCATAAGTAGAGTCAATAGGTAGAGTTAAAAACCTATTTTGTCATTTAGAGTCTTTCAACATTTCCAGATTATCTTTTTGAAACGTAAAAGCTCTCTAACTATCTGACTCAAATTAACATACTCCAGCCATTCCAACGATTACATCTCTATACTCAAAGATCGTTCCTCTCATCAGTTCATTAGTTCATTTATTTATTCAATGAACAATTTCCTCATCAATTCATTTATAATGCTAATGAACGTTTTCCTCATCAGTTCATTTCTATACGCAACTCAATGAACGTTTCCCCCATCAATTTAGTTCTATACTCAAAGAACGTTTTCCTCATCAGTTCATTTCTGCACTCAATGAACGTTTACCTCATCAGTTTATTTATATAATAATGAACGTTTTCCTTCATCAGTTCATTTCTGTACTCAATGAACGTTTCCCTTATCAGTTTATTTCGTACTCAATTAACGTTTCCCTCATCAGTTCATTTATATACTAAATGAACGTTTTCCTCATCAGTTCATTTCTGTACTCAATAAAAATTTCCCTCATCAGTTTAATTACATACCCAATGAACGTTTCTCTCATCAGTTCAATTACCTGTATACCCAATGAACGTTTCTCTCACAAGTTAAATTATATATTCAATGAACGTTTCCCTCATCAGTTCATTCATACATTCAATGAACGTTTTCCTCATCAGTTCATTTCTACTCAATGATCGTTTTTCTGATCAGTTTATTTATTTCTATACTCAATGAACGTTCCCCTCACCACTACCGCCCGCACAGTGTCTCCCAGCGCTCCGGCGGCGCGGCGGGTCGGGGAAGGTTGTTGCCCGGCGCGGCGCCTCGACGTCGACCCCAACCCTCGTCACGCCATCAGCTAATGCCCCCCCTCTCCCCCCCCGGGGACAGTGGGCAACAACTGGCTGCCAATAATACAGCATATTTGCTAAACAGAGCAACAGAGCAAGTATATGATGTCATTTATTTATTAAAATTCGTTATGACTCCGGATGGCAAAGTAAAAGTCGAAGATTAAATTATCTTATACAATCACTGATAAAAAAATGTTTCGGTACTCAGGACTTCATCAGGTCTTCAAGTATGCAACCGCATTAACCAATGTATCATTGTGCGACGAACATGCATTTGTCAAAGAAATTCAATGTGGCAGGATAGATTAATCAATAAAAGTGTTCTTTCAGTCACCATATTTATTTAAATTTGGCATAATGATAAGAAGGTTAAAACTGATTAAAACTGGAGTCACTACTAATGGCCAGTACTATTTTGATATGCCTGCAGTACAGTACTTGAAGACCTTATGCAGTTTTGAGGAACGAAACACGTTGTCTTTTGAATAAGAGCAATTGCATAAGGTAATTTAATTTGATTTAATTTATTTGATAAACCCCCTCAAAAATGGGGTTTTCGAGTTTTTCACATAGAAAAATAAAATTTGTCAAATTTTTGTTGGCACCATTGAATTCAGCTCAAAAAAACAAACAATTTAGTAGTTTTAATCACTGCTCTATGTCCATTGGTTACCGAGATATTGAAAGTGGTAAACACAGTACGTTGTCTCAATGTTAACCTTATGGGAAATAAGTAAAATTCTATATCTCGCTTATTTCTCAACATATCTTTATAAAACTTGGTAAATGACTTCTTCTAGTTCAGATCTACTAAATATTGAATTAAAACCAACCAGTTTAAACATACCTGTAGCAGCAAACCTGCATACTCATTCCCCATGTTATTCTTATGGAGCTTTCAAAAACATATCAAATCCCGCTATGTTGGATTGAAATATGTTGTTTTACACTTGAAATTCGCTGAGTATGCAGGTCTGCTGCAACGGGGGTATTTGTTAAATTTACTTTGATTTTACGCCACGCTGGAGGAATTTTAAATTGTTGTGAACAGTCTCGCTAAATCTCGCACTTAAAACGTACGGTCTCGAATGTGCAAATTCCCACTTTCCACTCCTAATGTTATGAAATACACTATGGCTTTGTGTGATGAAATTATAAAATTTATCAACAGAATTAGTGTATACCGGTAGTATATTTTATAACAAGAGTGGAAAGTGTGCCTTATTAGAGATCGTGATATGTTTCAAGTACGAGATATTTTGAGCACTTAAGTAATCGAGAATATGCAAATCATTTTCACTTGTGTTTTGAACGGTAACATTCACTATGTTAAAATCTGCTGTGTTCTTTTTGTTAATGGCTAATACCTGATAGAGGGAAATTTCTTAAAATCAAGAAGGGGTCCAAGGCATTGATGACCTGAGGTAACAGGATCCTAACACAAAACAAACTACACAGTTGTAAGAGCGTGATATTTGTTTGAGTAAACTTTACATTTTCATATAATTTACACTGATAAAAATATTGAAAAAGTTATGGTTGGGCTGGGAATTTGCCAATTTACTTCCAGTCTCACCTGTGTTTGTACATGATTACAGTATCAGGTTATCAGGGGGGGGGGGGTTAATGCCCAGATGTAGGCCGATGTTATACAGCCCCTACATCCACAGCTGATAGCGGCAAATTGGTTGGTAACACTATTTATGTTTCTACTTTATCAGAATGGTCGTTACGGAAATTTCATACGATTGTTGCATAAAGGAAGATAATACAAAAGAAACTACTGAATGAATATGTGTTACGAAATAGTATATTACTATTAAAGGCAAAACTAAGTCGTACCCCAAAACTAGTCGTACAGTTTCTAACTGTATGGGGTACACGTATTCCGGAGTAGTTTTGTACTAGACCGGTAAGTACTAATTTGCCGGACGAGCATGAAAGTTCCCGTGTGAGCCAGAAGCGAATATGGGATTTTCATGCGAGTACGGTAAAAGTTTTACCGGGCGTGTCACGTACAATACTTAAAATTACTTCTCGGAAAAAAATATTTTTAAATCATAACTTAATCCTTGCATGAACTACTACGTTTATCAATTCTTCAAACCTAACCTATAGTAAACAAACATTTGCTACTGTTACCACTACACATTTCTCTGAAGTAACCGATAAAAATACATTCATCGTCGGTTTGCTGCAATCAACTGATTTTTTATTGTTTACTTCCGTTATTTTCGTTTCCTAGTGCACGGTAAATTTACCGTGCAGTGCACAGCATTTACCGTGTAGTTGTCGGCAAAGAGTAACTTTCCAGCCAAGAGAAAGGCACAGAAAGCAGATGTTTCTGTGTATGATGTAAAAGTTCATAACATGGCGTCCATACACCATGCTATGAAAAAGCTGCTTTTGTCCTTGTTTAACTGTGGATTGCCATGCAATACGCAGTAAAACAAGACCAAAAGCAGCTTTTTGATCGGCATTTTTTCATTTTTTTAAGAGGGTGTCGGCCTCTTTTTCACCTTGGCAACTGATACATTCGTGAAATTTGGATGACACCTTCAAGCTATTGTACACAGTAACGCTCAAACCGGTCGTCACCGCTTTTTACACGAGTTTATTTCTATGGTCACCAGAAGTATAAAACCAATGAATACACAAACGTTTGGGTATTCATTAATAAAACTAAAGAAGGCTAAATACATTAGTAGGGCTAGAGAACTATTAGGGCCGGAATAGGGCAGTTAAAGAAAAAGGCCAGAAGAAAACTCGTAATCTTTGAAAACCAATTTTTCAATTATCTATAAAGAATCGGTTTCGCTGTGTAGAAATAAATTCGGTATTGTCTCCATAAATGTTTTCTATCAGTTTACAACAGCAGGACTCAGATTTATCATTTCAATATAAAAAGAGAGGAGCAAAAGTATTCAACAAACTTCATCAAAGACACAAAACCCAAGAAGAATTCGGAAGCAGCATGTCAACCACTGTTCCCTCCCCAGTCCAATCGGACCCCATTAATACTGTAACAAAGAATCAAAGAGTCCGTCAAGGAGGTAGCCGTGTGGCCGTGTGGTATTACCACCACCGGTCATGCGACCAGCCGCCCTGACCTCTGCCCCTCCTACCCCCAGTCGCGATTAATGCAATCAATACGTCCGCGGGGTTGAATTACCTAGCCAATTACTATGTTTTATTTTACATAGTTCGGTGAACAGTGAAGAAAAGCAAGTTGTTTCCGGTTTACAGTTTGGGATGGTTAGACAGGATTGGGGATCGTGAGCTCAGGAGACTCAATAATGTAGTTATGTGTGTAGAAGGCCGTGCATATTGTTATTACGTCACGCTATTTTAGGCTTTTTATAACCTCCCTCCTAGTTTGTGTCGCCATGTCACGGTAAACCAGACCCCCCCCCTTTACTCGTTCACACGTCACGCTCCAGACAATATAACATTGTTCATTTCAAGGTAAACGCAATAAATAAATAGGACAAAGTAATGCATCGCTCTCAATTTAATTATCTGATTAATTTCGATGTTTTGTCTTACGTATTACGGTGAATAATGAAAGAAAGTAAGTTGGGTGTTTCAATAGTTACCGGTATAAGGTTTGGGGAGGTTGGACTGGATCAGGGGGGCGTGTCGGAAATGAGCTCAAGAGACTAAAAAATTTAGTTTTGTAAGTAGAAGGCCGTACATATTTTTATTACGTCACGCTAACTCCCTCCTCGTTTGTATCGCCATGACACGGCGAACCGTTCATGTCACGCTCCAGACAGTACAACATTGTTAATTTCAAGGTAAACACAATAAATGAATACCTACCTCCCTCTTACCTTACCTTATACGACTAAGTAATGAATTGCTCTATCACTTACCCTATGGTATGACCACTTCCATGGGTCACCCCACGAAGATCATCATAAGCTTTAAGCAAGGTCCCCTTTTTCTATTCTTTACGTGTTATGGCCCTCTGGCGTGAGAATTTCGGCTCACTAAACCATTTTTCCTTTTAAGATTAGGTGTAATAGAATAGAATATGATTTATTGCAGTAATTCAATTGTTACAATTGTGTAGCAAATGCCAATTAATTGTTGTTACAAATACCTAAGATGTAGAATAAAATTACCATTGAGATTACCCCTGGGGATTAAAATTTGGTCCTACTACCCCCAGTGGTAGGCCAGGAACCATCCTCCGTGTAGAAGTCTGAATTTGTCAATTCAATCTTCAATCTTCTTTTGAATAGAGTGGAATTCTCTGGTCTTGTCTACGTTTGGTTTTAGGTCTATCAATGACCGTTATGGCATGAGAATCTCCGCTCAATTCCCAGAAGTATAAAAACTAGCACAACTAATAGGGCTAAGGACTAAAGAAATTATTGGGGATAGAGAACTGTGCACACAACTTGGGGATGGATATTTATAACAATTCATTTTGAACTGATTATTTTAGAAACGTGCCCCCGCCCCATTTGATACCTGTAATATTACCCCGGATACCATTTCAAAATTACCAGGAAGCGGAATAGAGATTAGCAAAGCAAATATTAAAAGGACGGCCGACCCTAGCGTCTACATATAGAATTTCATTTTATGGACATTTTGATCGGATGACTAACTGGGCCATTCGAGGATGTCCTTTAAATCGAATTTATTTATTTAATACCAACGGACAACCATTACAATGTATTTAATCTCTACTTAGTTTTAAGTTCAAAACCGCAACCTAGAAAAATGAAAACAGCCGCTCATTGCAATTTACAATTGCAGTCAATTGTACACCTTCCAATAAGTACTGGCAACTCGTAGAAGCTGATCACTCAGAAAGCCATCCTTCAAAGTATAACATCCCGCAAGGTATAATTTGAAGTCAATAACTCAATTACAAGAGAGTTTACAAAATAGGATGAATAAATGATGGGAGTGCGTTTAAACCGCAGTTAGCAATCAATCGGCGGCATTGTTTATGTACAAGAGGGTTGTAGCTGAAGCCCTACATCGACTCGGCAGATTGACACGCCCCCCGCCTAGCCCAACCTAACCTTGCCCTCTGGCCATCGAGCGTCCCCTCCCCTCCCCCTCTCTTCTCCGCGCTCTTGGAGTGACGATCTGATACTTTGAATCGGTGAAGGCCAATAATAATTATTATTTAATACGAATACAAAATACATTTAAACTTAATGCCATCTTCATATAAGCTCCTCAGAGTTGGCCTTTTGGAAATTTGTTAGAAAAATTTGCTTATAATAATATCAAAAAAGTGATCTTGTAAAATCTTTAACTAATCATAACATGGTAACTTTATTTATTATAATTATTTATTTTTGGTATATAAAATCATCCCATGTTATTGGGAAACCCAACCTTCAGGTTGTCGCAATCATCACTGCGCTTTCCTACAGTGAAACCCAAAATCTGTCAGGGATAAGCCCAAAGAAGGTTTACAACGCCATGAAATAAAAACCAAGCAGTATGTGCAGCAAGGAACGTGCCAACCTTAGTCAGTAACAAGGCTACAAGATCGCGCCACTATCATCACGATCATCACACTCATCCTTCACTCATATTCAGGGTAACGTCCTCCATGAGGTACCTGTCTTATTAGGAATGATTAAAGAATTATTAAAGGCAACCGAGTTGAGTGGTGAGTAGAGCTTCGGGAATCCTCAGTCGATTCCTTGGTAGAGAGCTTCGAGGAAGAGTCAGATAATGGAAGAGTCCCTCAAACCCCTTTTGAGCGCTTTTGAGAACACCAAGTCACCGGTCGAAGTTGATGTTTTACGGCTGGCTGTGCAAATATCACGTGGCAAAATAAAGAACTAATTCGTTCGTTTTACTTCGTCCTCTTCACTTTCAAAAGAATCTAGGGCATACTGCTGCAACAAGATTAGCCTACTTTTTGCAACAATAGTCTTTTGTCGCAGTTGAGACGTGATCCGTCGGACTGCAATGATTCGCGGTGTCGCAGGAGCGCTTTCAGCTTCTCGCCATTACTGTATCAACACATTATCATACATCACCACGCTGCAGCCGTGCGACCCCGAGATCCAATATTGCCTGCAACATTGCAAGTGTAAAGCGCCGTTGTCTGCGCAGGTGACAGCGAGAGCGGCGAGGCGGAGGAGATGGGCCCGATGACGCTGCGCGAGTACATCGCCACGCTGCAGCCGTACGACCCCGAGATCCAATATTGCCTGCAACATTGCAAGTGTAAAGCGCCGTTGTCTGCGCAGGTGACAGCGAGAGCGGCGAGGCGGTGGAGATGGGCCCGATGACGCTGCGCGAGTACATCGCCACGCTGCAGCCGTACGACCCCGAGATCCAATATTGCCCGCAATATTGAAAGTTTAAAGCGTCGTTGTCTGCGCAGGTGACAGCGAGAGCGGCGAGGCGGTGGAGATGGGCCCGATGACGCTGCGCAAGTACATCGCCACGCTGCAGCCGTGCGACCCCGAGATCCAATATTGCCTGCAATATTGCAAGTGTAAAACGCCGTTGTCTGCGCAGGTGACAGCGAGAGCGGCGAGGCGGTGGAGATGGGCCCGATGACGCTGCGCGAGTACATCGCCACGCTGCAGCCGTACGACCCCGAGATCCAATATTGCCTGCAATATTGCAAGTGTAAAGCGTCGTTGTCTGCGCAGGTGACAGCGAGAGCGGCGAGGCGGTGGAGATGGGCCCGATGACGCTGCGCGAGTACATCGCCACGCTGCAGCCGTACGACCCCGAGATCCAATATTGCCCGCAATATTGAAAGTTTAAAGCGTCGTTGTCTGCGCAGGTGACAGCGAGAGCGGCGAGGCGGTGGAGATGGGCCCGATGACGCTGCGCAAGTACATCGCCACGCTGCAGCCGTGCGACCCCGAGATCCAATATTGCCTGCAATATTGCAAGTGTAAAACGCCGTTGTCTGCGCAGGTGACAGCGAGAGCGGCGAGGCGGTGGAGATGGGCCCGATGACGCTGCGCGAGTACATCGCCACGCTGCAGCCGTACGACCCCGAGATCCAATATTGCCTGCAATATTGCAAGTGTAAAGCGTCGTTGTCTGCGCAGGTGACAGCGAGAGCGGCGAGGCGGTGGAGATGGGCCCGATGACGCTGCGCGAGTACATCGCCACGCTGCAGCCGTACGACCCCGAGATCCAATATTGCCTGCAATATTGCAAGTGTAAAACGCCGTTGTCTGCGCAGGTGACAGCGAGAGCGGCGAGGCGGTGGAGATGGGCCCGATGACGCTGCGCGAGTACATCGCCACGCTGCAGCCGTACGACCCCGAGATCCACGGCTGGCGCGGGGACGAGCCCTGGACCCTGCGTCGTCGCGCGAGGTAAAGACTAAAACCTCCTTGAAAGCACGCTTGAAGCACGCTGCAGTCACGAAAAATATCGCGCTTCTATCTGCTCCTCCTATAAGGTTAACTTTCAATTCGGTACAGCTTCAACTGATCAATCAAAATAGTTAATTTATAGCTAATTTGAAAGTGCTTGATTTGATTTATACATAGTTTATTTGAAAGAGTTAAAAATTATCTAAAGTTTATAATGAGGACAGATTGCCAGGATTATTGCCATAATTTGATAGAGACACCTTTTTTAGTCATATCTACAACTAGAAATATTAAAGCTTACTCTTCATCATTGCTCAAAAAAAAATTGAAACATGTTCCACAAATATATACATTCAAACCAAGGTTAACACGAGCACAAGGACCAGTGAGTGAATAGTGAGGGGTGGCACAGTTGGTAGCGCACTCGGCCTCGGAACTCTGGCCTTGAAGCGACGCAGGTTCGAGACTCGAGCTTGTCGCATACTTTGAGAAATACAATGTTCACCTTTGTACTGTACCGGCTCACCCCTTGCCTTTGCTTGATAACGTACATGCACAGATCAATACACTATGTGGGCGGGGCAAGGGCAAGGTGAAAAAAGGTTCCCCACCACAGGAAGCTGGGTTTGATGGCAGGATAGGCGGGGGTGAAGTGGCGACCAAGACGAGGGCCAATATGAGGGCCACCTTATCCCTTAAGGATAAATCCATCCCCCATCCATGGGGTTAGGACTCTATCCTTTGGATAAATGTATACCTTTGCCCACCCAGTCTAAGCTTGGCCGAACCTATTCCATCAACCTATTCCTTTTTCCTTTTGCATTCCTTGTATTAGTCTATTAAAGGCTTAGGGCCAAAGGGATATTACAAGGGAAGCTTCCTTTCCGCTAGCTGCACTAAAAGACATAATAATGACTGAAGTACTCGCACAGGATTTTCCTGTGGGGTGGGGAAACCCAGACTACCAAATCCCCCCTAAAAAAGGCCACTGTTAAGGTACACTTGATTGTTTTATGATGAATTAGTAAATATCTTTTGACTGTTAGGTCGTGTTATGCCAACGGCTACAGCGGGGGTCCCAGATACTCGGGGGACAGTCCGGCCTACAGCAGTGTCAGCTACCACAGGCGGGGCAGTCCGCGGGCCAACCACGTCGTGTAGACCTGGTGAGGACAACAACTCTGTTTAGGACTCTGATCACATCTTTGTTTGAAATTTATTGTTAGTGATGGTGGGTTTAAGTTATAAACTTGGTTTTTTAGTAGTTTGCCATGATTGATTAGTAGAATCAAGTTTTTGGATCTGGTTCCTCTCTTCAGGCAGAAAAGATTCTAGGACAAAGATACTTAAGATCAGTGACAAACAGTCTTGAACTTGAAAAGACCCGAACCTCCTCACCCAATCAGAGTTGAGAGAAGAAGAGGCTGACATTAAAATCTACTTTTATGTTAGATCAACCGAACAGTTGGACTCCCATCACTAAGTTTACTGGTTTTTGGTTAGTAATGCAAAGGACAAAATTACTCCCCCCATATTGCCAACCTGACAAAATCATAGGATCGCAGGAATACTAATTCACGTTACCTACAGTCAGACTCTTACTTACCTCCTTGGTCATAAATTAAAACATTTAATGTTCTGTTTTAATGGGGGAGAACGATAGTTCCCTCGTGAGTGCGGGATTTTCATGCGAGTATGGTAAAATTTACCAGGCGTGTTACTTACAATACTGTACATCATACTACTCAGAAAAACATTTTTTGAAATCATAATGTATCCCTTGCCTGTTGGCAAAGAGTAACTTTACTGCCAACAATTAGGAAGAGAAAATAGATATTTCTGTGTCAATATGATGTAAATTGATTAATTTGTATTTTCTTGTTTCAGATACTAAAACCGTGCCTACTCAGCCTCAGTGACTTAACAGATGCCTTCGATTAGAAAATGCTCCCAAGGAGAGGATACTGTTTTTCTTTGGAGAAATTTGAGAATTTCCCAATTTTGATACAAGTATATAATAAATATGTTGTCAAAGGTATATTTAGAAGCATTATACTGAAACTTGGAATTGAATTTAAACTTTATACTGTGACTTGGAATTGGAATTGAATATAAACTTTATACTATAAATGGAATTGAATTAGTAACATTTATGTACAAACAAATATTTCTATTGTTTATCTTTTCACCACTAATTTTGAAAAATAATTAATTGTGATCAGTCAATCAATCAAAATATTTTTATTTATTAAGTATAGTCAAGTGTTAAGAATGGATCATTTTAAAATGCTGTAAATCGTTATTTGGAACATTTTCGTCATATAGTACTCTAAACCCCAAAACTAGTATGTTCATAAACTCCTGTTTGTGTGAACAAATGGGGGATTTTATGACAACATCATCAGTATACAGCATTATCACTAAATTTGGAAGATGTATACTAAATGTGCAGAGAATTGTAAAAACATTTATATTTATTTGCTGAGATAACCATATCTATTTAATAAAATACGAAACATTTTGATTTTGAATAAGCATACTATTCAAGTATCGTTACTTAATTCTGTACAGATACAGGTGGCCATTAGATTATGATGAATATCAATCTGAACTTTATTATGTCACTTTTACTTCAAGGTCATTGCTTTTTTATGTTTGTTTCAAATTATATAATTTGAAATATAAGTTTAGTTAAAATGCTACTTTTAAACAAAATCTTTAATCAAAACACCAATATTTTGTGAAATAATTACTTTGTCATGTTGACTTTACAAGAACAGTAATGAAAAAAGTAAGTTTTGCCAAACAAATCAATTACCTACAAGACTTGTTTGATTTCTGGCAAGTGTAAATATTACTTTCTCAACTCAGAAATGAGCTCAAGAGTAAAAGTAAGTTTGGTAGCAAGAGACAATTTTTAAATTCTTCCATATTTGACCGGAGACAACCTGAATGGTTGTTTAAATGGCTGTTTTATTTAAAGTATTTGTATCCTACAAAAAAAAAAAATGTATCTACCATCTATAGAGTTTCAAAATCGTCAATAGTTGACCATTACAGTTCTACCTTAATCAAAAAAACCAAATAAAAACTTATAAATGGATAAGGTAGGGGATGATTTACTGTACATAGAAAGATATAAAAAAGTGTCTTGATTTAGAGCCTTTCTTCATCAAAATAATGTATAGTACTGTATAGTGTAAATAAATAGTGTAATTTTGTATAGTAAATGTAATTTTAAACACCTAAATGGAAAACTACAAATTTAGATCAGCTAGGACTTAAAGGTTGAAAATATATTTTTAAAGGATTTAGTCATTGAAATAACTAGTAACCAAGGGATAAAAAACTATTTCAATATTTTTTTGTTATAATGTTAATTTAGCATACCTATTTAAAATTATACATTTTGCTGCAAAACTAAATAATAATACTTTATCCATACACATATTCATCATTTTTATTTTTAAGAAATAAATTAAAGTTTTTAGCTTTAGGTAGCAAAATTCAATTCTTTAGTGTTTTAGTTTAGGTTAATTTATTCACAAATTGCAAGTAAGGATTAATTAATTGGTAATGGCACAAAATAGAATGATTAGTGAAAATCTTACTTTTATCAAATTAACCTAATACATTCAATGACGATCTTTTTAAAACCCATACACATTGAAATATAAATATTTTATTATTTGTTACATTGTACATGCTATGTATTTATGTTGATTTGTAATCAAAAATATATTGTATGTAAATGATGAAATGCTTTAAAATTTGTATTTAGAATTTATTTCAATAAAGAAACTTGCTAATATTTGTTTTTTTCTCAGCAACCATTTTGTTAAACTACTTTAAAAAAATCATTGATTTGAATCAACGCGTACTCACACAGCATGGACATGACAGAGCGAATTTCAGTTTTAGGCCTTAAATTGTCTATCTTTGACACAAAAACCCAAAATTTTGGGCTTAGTGCAACCCTAAAATGGGGATGTCGGCTTCCAGTTTATATCAGGCCAATCAGATCATAGTAAAAAATATCTCCCCTGAAGTTTAAAGTAAGTCAAATGATAATTGCAGCTGCTAGAGTGCAATATCCTTATAAGACAACGTACTGCGTTTAGCAAATTTACATTTTCGTTCATAAATCAGTTATTTTTGATACTATGTCTTTAGGAGAGGGCATCTTTTAGAATTTTAGTGTATTCATTTTCTTTAATAAAATATACATTCAATTTACTTTCAGGGCTTAACTTATACCTCAGATGGCCCGAAAACCCCAAGTTTTGGCTATTTATATATGTTAAAATTTTGGTAATTTAAAACTGGGTCTAAGGGTGCTCTGATTTTTATGCCCAGGCAACTTGACCTCTAGATAGAGACAGTAATAATGCCATAATCAAATCAAATATCTCTTTTGTTAACAGTTTTAATTGTAATGTGAAAAAAGTTTTAACATCCTTTGAATAGTAGTTTTCATCACAAGGAGCAAAAATTGTACTTTTTAGTGCACAATCGTATAGAGTAAACGATTAAGCGACTAAAAGGCACTTTTCTCTTCATGATGAACAACATTTTTTATTATGCTGTAGAAGTAGGTTTTTAATCTTGAAATTCTGACATAAATTGATTCTTTGAGTTTTACCAATGAAACACAATTTACAATTTGAACATTTCTATTGTTTATAATCAAAACTTAAAATTTCATAATACTTTCCGAATGAATATGCAATGATTAAAACAATAACAATGTTATGGTTAGCATACTGAAAATAATCACAGCTGATTTTTTAGTACTATGGTACTAAAACGCCAGATTTTGCTGACGATTTAGGCAGCAAAAAAGACTTTTTCAGATACAGTAGAACCTTGCTAGTCCGACCTCCGATAGTCCGACTCCTCGGTTAATCCGACCATGCCGCTGGGGAAATAGGCCTCCGCTAGTTCGCCCTCAGCGGGGTTTTCTCATCGGTTAGTCCGACCACGTAATTGGAAGTTGATGTTTGTTTACATTTCCGGTGCATTCCTCCGTTCAGGTTGGTTCCTGGGGATATCGATGGGCTCCTGTCGGTGACATAATACTCATTGGGTGTGCGTTTATCGTTCAGTAGAGCTAGCAATAACATTTTTTGCGGTTAGTTTTTTTTTGGTCCTAATGTCGTTTTTTACAGTACAGTAGCCTGTTAAACACTCTTAATGCAATTTTTTTCTGATCGAAATATAGTTTTTGTACGTTTTCATGTCAATAAAAGGAGTTCATCCGATAATCTGACCTTTTTGCTGTTCCGACCATGCCCCCGGCCCCGTAGGTGACGGATTAGCGAGGTTCTGCTGTAGTATGTAAAAAGAAAACTTGAAGTTTCTTTGCTGTTCGAAAACAATCAGACAATATTTTCAAACATTACCAGGTGAGTCAAACCAAAAGTTATATAGTTCGCGCATGAATATCCCGACCACTTCAAAGAACTTGTATGCGAGAGGGATGGACAATGAATGTTTAGAAGGAGATGATAGACGATTCCTAAATATGCGTATGTCAAATTGCATACTGCATGCTGCAGCAAAAGTGGTTTTTTTGTACCTATTTGGCCTCCTATTGGGTGGTCATTTTTACTTTCTCCCCCCTATACATAGTATATGGAGAAAGTATTGTTTTTGTCAAAATTTTCAAATTTGAGTTGTTAGATAAGTTTATCGGTAGTTTATAGGTTTATTGACAAAGATAAAACTTAAGTAAACAAAATCTCAAATCATAACCTTCAATATATTTACACAACTAAAAATTTCATATTTGTTTTGAATATTAGTTCCCTTATTTACAGCTCAAAGCAGAAGTAAAGAGGCGGGGCTTGAGTAAGGGAGTGACTTCCCCTCCTTCCCCACACCCCGATGTGTCAAAATTCTCACGCTGGTCAGGATATTTGTGCGCGAACTGTAACTAGGTTAGCCAAATATCGAACAAGTAGCGGTATTAATATTACATTACACAAGTGAAGCACATATGTCCTCGATGATTAATGTAACATGAATATGACTAATAACTCGGCCCATGTGCCTTTCGAACATTCAAGAATTTCTTGGCAAACAAAGTATGGATTTACCATTATAGGTCAGATCACAAAGTTAATTTTTTTGATGGAATGAAAATTTGGCTTTTTTCATTTTAAAATAAAAATTCAGCAAAAGGTTTATTCCAGTGGTGTTGTAAATGCTGCACTAGTATGTATTGTACGGTAATTGCTTTCAATCTGACGGAAACAGTTGTATTCATTGCAGGACTCTTAATCTGTGTTGATTTATGTGGTAGCATTCCCTGACCAAAATTTCACGGGGATAACAGATGAGCTTTGAATTGCAGGATTAAAAACTAGTCCAACAAAATCTAACAAGCAAATTGTAAGAACTTACAGCTGTAGGAATAATAAACAATCAATAATCAAATACAAAATGAAGATGTATCTTTACTGTTTATATTTGATTTTTTATTGATTGTTATATACATTTTTATGTCACAAATAAAAGTAATTTTGAGTGTAAATAATCTTTTAAGATCAATCAGAATGCTTCCTGTTTGGATTTCTTCCAAAAACAGCTTTACGAATATGAGGTAAAAGCTGGGAATCCATTTGTTCTAATTTTTTATCTAATGTATTGTTTAAACTGATGGAGTTTGATTTAGTGTATAACACCACTCCACATGTTCCTTTGTCAGGAAGATACTCCTTTTCTTCCAATGAAACTGCAATGTTCATCTTGGTCATTGAGTTGAAAACGTTTTGAACTTGTGGAAGCACTTTTTGCATTAGAGGAAGATCATTTTTTCGTATTTGTACAATTACTTTGGGCTCCATCATCTAAAAAAATAAATTTTAATTTTTTTTATACTGTCTGTATAGGTGATCTTTTCTTTTAGATTGGTTGTGTGACTAAAAATTCATTTTAACACTATCGCTACCAGTGTCAAAACAGTTGAGTGAAAGGCCTGTTCCACTAACCAATGCCATTGAGCCAAACCATAATCATAAACTTCAATAAGTAACGTAAACTAAACTTACCCACAGACCAACAGTTTGTTAGCTTGTAATGGAAGCTAACAAACGAATTATATGAACCGCTTTCACAGTTTAAATCCTGGTCAATTTCACTGAGTATCTCAAAGGGTTGTTTTTAGCTATGTTTTCTATTTATATATAACTATAGAAACACTTAAACAACACAATCATGTACAACACCACAGCACAAGTGCCAGGAAAGCGTGCTACTAGGTTCACTTCTGGCTACTAAATGAAAAGAAGAAATTTGCCCTTGTTGGACAATTCTGCCAGTATATTTAATTGAGACCTCTGTAGATCAACAGATAATAACAAATTAAGTTTTTAGCCCAGTTAATTTGAAGGAGAATTTACTGTTGAGAATGTCTGCATCAACGATAGTGAACATTGGGCTACTGGAAGGAGGACATGTGTAAACTGTTGTTGACTTTGGACCACTGGGACAATAACTCATGTCAACTATGGTTGATGTTCTAATGGATATGTTCTAACACCATCGGTAGCAAACATGTTAAAGAAGTTTTACACTTTACAATTTTAAGTTTTTTCATTGGCTAAAGGCAATTTGGTGGCACCCTTGTGGCTCGCTGGAGAATTAGTCGCTACTTTATCTGTGTCAATTTTAACAACCATTATTTAAAGTTTTGAGATGATGTATCATTAAAGAAGTAAATTCCGCCATTTCATCATTGGCATTCAGTTTTGCAGTTTTATACAAGTAGAAAACTATCTGATGATAAATATTATTCATATTTGTGTTTTATGGTCTTTCATTTACTAACGCTTAGCACCACCACAAATGAAGAACCATACAGATTGGCCTAATACATTTTCTCGTGCCCGTTTTTTCTAGTGGCGTTAAGTTTGTTGAGCTATTTTGCCACCGAAATTGCATTAGTATCAAAGTTATTATTAGCTTTTTCTGTTCTTTGGGACCTAACGATTAGATATTGACAAAATCATCCTTGAGACCAATGCAATATGGGCGACAAAACATAACCTAAAAAACTTGACACCGCCCGAAAAAACGGCCACGAAAAAGTGCATTAGGTTGCCAATCTATGTATAATCCTTCCTTCTGTGGCACCAGTTAAAGCAAATTTGCTCATAAAGACAAAAACTTCATAAGACTACTTAGAATGTAGAAATCAAGAACTTAGCTATTAGAATACTCATTCAGAAACCTTGCTTGGGACCAGACCACATGGTTATAATCAAAAGGGTGGTTGAACCAAGAAACAGAGGTGCCCAGAATGGGGGGTATATGGCGTTAAGGACGCCATCAAAAGAAATTTTGGGGGGATTTTTCAGCTTAAAAAAGTATGAAATTTTGTGATTATATAAATAGTCTAATGATTGAAAATTGAGTGTGCTCGGAAGGATAAACATTGAAAATAATGTTGACTAATGTCATTGAACTATTATTATCCTGTGCCATGATGCACAGTATGCGTTTATCTATTGAACGCGGAAAAACAGTGGTTTAATTTTACAAACACCGCGATCGAAGTGCAAAAATAACGCATAATATCGGCCGCGATGGTCTGCTGCAAGATGGTTCAGTCGTTGATTCCGTTTATATACTATCCCGATCTCAACCTAAATTTTAAGGGAAGAAGAAATACAGTTACCTCTGTTTATTTTAAACACAACACATTCTTTGAATGATTGCTGATAGGATCTATTGAAGTTATGAACAGTTTTACGTTCAGTTCACAGCTGATAACAAAGAAAGGGTGTTAACAAAATTGGGAGGAGGTATGTCAAATTTGGGGGGCAGGAGCCAAATTAGGGGGGAGGACACCATGAGGCTTGGGGAGATGGACACCCCTTCCAAGACAAGTATTGAATATAAAACCTCAAAAAATAATGTGATTAAATTAGGCTGTAGAAACTAGAGGGGTTTACGAAGGTTATTTTTATTTTGCAGATAAAGTAAAACGTGCAAGTGGATCAAAGGGCAGTAAAATAAAATAAAATAGTTTTCTAAACTATATTAGTTACCTGCAGTAATCCTTGTAAAGTAAGGTCGAACAGTACTTTCTTTTGGATACATTGGTTGTCCGGATCATCCAAGTTCTTGAACCTTTGTCGGACAGAGTTGAGTATGTCCTCTATAACAAGGTTGCGAGCACCTAAGATATTTCGATATGACTGACCTTTTACTTTCGATATATCCCTAAAAATAAAAAATAAAAAATACATTTTAATATTTTGAAGGATTAAATTATGTTTTAGTAAAATTTTACCTGATGACTAATTGTAAAATATATATTGTGCAGAAAGTCCACTCTGTTAATTTTTTACGGTGGGTATTTTA
Source organism: Flexamia atlantica (assembly GCA_035578135.1). Taxonomy (NCBI): domain Eukaryota; kingdom Metazoa; phylum Arthropoda; class Insecta; order Hemiptera; family Cicadellidae; genus Flexamia; species Flexamia atlantica. The sequence continues at coordinate 29,104,209 of JAQJVK010000011.1, forward strand.
TATTATTTCTCTTAATACGGAGGCTCATGCCCAGTTAGACTGACAACACTAACAAGGAACTACCTTGTGGGGTGGCCCTGTTTATTTAAACTATTTATAATTAAGAATATTTTCAAACCTAAAATTAATTTGAGCCCTTCCTTCCCCTACATTTTGCTATTTTACAAATGCCCAAAAAAGCGCTTGTTGTGCAAATAAGAATTAAAAGTCCTTTCAAAATTTCTGCTTCATCCTCAAAATAAAAATCCAATTTTCTTTTTAATATTCTAAAATAATGATTAACGTCCTTCTACATAATAAATAAATGTCTTACAACACCATCTGTTGGGCAAACTTGCTTTCAAGATTATCGTAGTATTTTTTCACTGCTCCAACTCTTTTTTCTATATAATTTCTTTTCTCCATGAAGTATTCTTCTTCTGCCATTACATCTATTTCCTCCGCTTTTTCATGACCATCTTGCTCAATGTATTGAATCAGTTGCTTTAGCTAGAATTAAGTAATATTGCATTAAGGGGACAGAATTGAGGGAAGAGGGGGAAAACAGGTTAGCCTGGTGGAGAAAAGAAACAAATTTACAAGCCTCCATTACATTTTAAAAGAGAAATATAAAATTGAAAATTGGCAAGTGAACAAGTTTTTTATCAAGAAACAATAAGTAAATATTTTATGTTAATTTTTTGAGACAGTATAACATTTTTATGAAAATCATGGATCAGAAAGTCATAAGAATACTGACATCTTTTTAGCAGCAAACTGTGAAGAAAAAATGTCAAAATATCTTCGATTCATAGCAAATATTCTTTATGAAATTTTAATGCATGTATATTGTTAATTATAAAACAATCTACCTTTTACATATTCGAAAATTTTAATCCTACAATTAACTAGATATTTTTATCACCTTTAAATTAACACTATTTTTTAAAATTTTTAGCAAAAACTTAAAGCGTAGCAACTATTTGTAAATACAATTGTTCCTATGACATAAGCCCCTGAAAGGAAATGCAGATTCTTGATGCCAGAGGCCGAATAAAAAATTGATACTTCAACATTGTGATAAAACAAGCAATAAAATTAACTGTTTCCATCAAGGTTATGTACCTTCGAATTCTTGTACATAGCAAAATTAGCTTCCATATTTACCTAAAAAATGAGTACTGTATCAGGAGAAAATTGATGATATTAATAACATCATTAAATAATATGAATGTACTTAAAAAAGTTAGTACAGCATCAGGAAAGCTTAAGGATGTTATAACTGCAGTATATAGGAAGATTATTTTACATCTTTTTTACAACAGGAAGTCATATTCCCTATTAGCTTCAAAGAATTGAGTAGAACAAGTTGTATTATGATGAATTCCTCTTTAAATAGTATGATTCGTAATCACAATCACATAATCTCTTTAAACACTAATACAGACATCTTTCACCACATTGACAGTCAGTTTAAGGTATAGGTTGCTGTCTATATCTATGATTTAAACTTAACTTTTTCAAGTGATTAGTGCAATTAACTATTACTAATAAGGGTCATGGCAATACACAGAGTTAAAAGCTTTAATACCAAGGAATAGTAACTAAGTTGCCATTCTTAAAGTAAATGCCATTACTTTCATTACTGCCATTACTTTTTTATGTTTTATGCCCATAAAACAATTCATAAATAACTATGGTACACTATGTTTTGTCAACTTTTAACACTGTAAAACCATAGTTAGTGGAACGACAGGATACGAAAGAGGAACACATGCTAGAGGGGCACCCAGGAATCTTTCTCGGTGGACATAACCACCGAGGGCCTGGGGGTATGGAATACCCCCCGGACAGAAAACAGAATGTCCAGGGGATTCTCCACCGGGAACATTTTGAAAATTAGGTCTTTAAACTCGTGTTTTTAAGCAATCCCGAGGCTTAAAAGTGTAACTCCAGAAATCCAAACTAATCAAGGCTGACCCCTGGTCGGAGTCTGCATGGAAAAGTTTTAAACTCCCACAAATATGAGTAAAATGTCCTTTACACAACGAAAGAAGTAAGATGTTCACTTGTCACAAACTTACTTGTCCTTTACCCTCTGTTTGTATATGAGCTTACAGGCAATTATTTTTCCACCCGTTAATGTTGTTTGCATATTATACCATCGACTACCTGTTCGCAATAATACACAATTCAACTGTCAGCGTTGTTTACTTGTAGTCAGTGAATGCATGCGTAACTCCATTTCATCACTAATATGACAAAGTTATAAGTGTGGAATAAGAATATAGAAGACATAATGCTATATATTTTGCTGAACGTCAATTATAGACACAAATATTGAACGATCAAAAACGCTAAAGCAAATGAATTATAATATGAACAATGTTTGAATGATTCAGAAAAGTTTGGGAAATGATTTAGACTTTTAATGAAATAAATTATTTCATCGTTACACAAAATAAAATTTAAAAGCTTTCAACACTGTAAGGTAAATAATAAATATGGTGCTATAAATTAAAATTATTCACTTTTATCAGAGAACACAAGGTTTCCATAGTTTAATAACCTTTTAGTAAAACCATAAACATTAACAATGCAATTTACAGTAATATTATTACATACTAATTTTTTTTTATTTAATGTGATATTTGTTGTGAATTATGTCTCACGCCTTAGCAATTTTCGTGATGTTTTTAAAAATTATTGCTTGTAAAATTAATCGTTAGGTCGAAAGGCCAAGGGTTTTCCCAGACCAAGTTTCTGGTTATTGGCAATTATTTCTACACACCACCCGCAAAATTATCTCTGCAAAATGGAAGTGATTTATCAAGACTTACATCTGGGAACCCTGGCGAAAATTAGCGAAAGACACATTGACCTAGTTTGGGAAATGACAAAAAATTGGTAATTAAAATATTTAACTAATTAAAATAGACTAATTAAACTATTTAGAATTATGTTTACAAGGGATCTCCAGAGAATTTTTTGGGGATATCTTTGGAATATTCTTAAAATGTGATAGTGTGTTATAGTTTGGAATATCCCAGGTACATGCCACGGAATTCCTTAGACGCCAAATCATTTCACTTTATATAAAATGTTTAACATTGCAAAAAATTAATTTATTATTATACGATGTCATTGTAAAACGTACAAGGTCAACCCAAAAAACACAATTACAAAGTATAATTGATTTCTGACTCGGCATATTCTTAAGTTATCCTTAAAATATCCTCCTATAGTTGAAACATTCTTTTAACAATAAATTAATAAATACAAAAAAAATCATAAAAAAGAAAATAAGTTAAAAGAGAGCCCATAATCAGGCATTTCTAATCAATAACCTAGAACTACATTTTTATTTTAAATTGAAATTTAAAAAAAATCTCCTGATTGTCATGGGACATTCAAACTAGCCTAAAATTAATTAACTGGGTTATCAAACACATATCCAATGTATATCATTGAAATACCCAAATAATAAGAATATATAAATAAATATATTCCTCAGATTTCCATAGGACATTCCAACCGTATATAACTTTAAAAAATCTATTAAAATAAACATTTTTTGTCATGATAAGAATAAACCAATAATTATTTCTTGGATTTCCATAGAATATCCCAATATGAATATGTAGAAAAATTGATATAAGTGGTTATGGGGGCATATCCTGCGTACATCCTTGAAATATCCTCTTGGCCATAATAACAACAACTAAATTTCCTATAGACATCCTGTATATCATCAATCCCTCTTGAAAAGTAAACGCCTAGGAATACGAAATGCCCGCGCGTATGCCACGTTTTGGTTGGTTCCAAGAACATTACTTGATAAAAACGAAAAGCAAGGAAATGTAGGAGACTTTTTGTGTAACACTTTTTAAGTTGAGGATATTCTGGGCATTGCTGAAGGACACACTGAGGACATTTTGTGGAATTTCGTGTCATAAGATACTCCACAGAATATCCCAACAAAATTCTCCGCAACTTCCCGATATGTACAGCATGTTTTCATAAGTTTACAGCTAGAAATCTATAGCGTTTATGTTCAAAATTTGAACCAAAATACCTGAATCTGTAAGCAATGGACTTTACTCAAAGACCACTTAACACAAGAGATTACGCGCACTACTGTATTATGAAACCGTTTGTTTTGGATTTTATTTGTTTCACACCCACAGAAGGATATTCCGGGAATATTTCGAGGATATGGCCGTAAATCTTTAAATAATATAATGGACATTGTTACGGGCCACATGCCTAGAATATCCTGAGGTTGAAACAATAAATGATTAAATAAATGTTTTGTAATGCATTACTGCAGTTTGCGCTAAGAAGGATATCCCGAGAATATTTCATGGATATGGCCGTAATTATTTGAATTATACTCAAGATGACATTTTGCCCTGTGGTCACCAACACAGGTCTGGTGGTGTAGTGGATAGAGACTCGGCTTGCGAAGGTAAGGGTCCCGGGTTCAAATCCCAAACTAGGTCAATAGAATTTGCACTGTGGTAAAGTGTGTAGATACCATGTAGAAATGCATTACCTCAACTAGATTTTTTTTATTACCATTTTTGGATTTTTTACATATTCATTATCTTTATGGGATATCCTGAGGATATACCTCTGTGATAAGTGGGATATTCTAGGCGTCTCCATTGTCAATCCCTGGGTTATCACTATTTAAGTTAGTTATTCTAAGGATATCCTTGGAGCTAATTTGGAAAAAAAAGGACATCCTAAATTAATTCCCAGGATATTCTTTTTGAAAAAAAGACGTCCTTGGAATATCCTGGAAGGATATCCCTGGGATCGGGATATGTGAGGACATTTGATCTCCATGCAATCTCCCTGGGATATATTTCCGGGATATTCAGGATATTGAGGATATGCCTGGGACGTTGGCAAAATCCCGGCAGTATATGATAAGAATTTCCTAGGAATCAACTTGTGCTATGTGGGTATATTTGGTACAAAGTTAACCCTTTCGAATAAATAAACGATCATTTGGTTGCCCACCAAGAGGACTTTTTATTGCCATCCTGACACCCGTAGGGACAGTTTATAAAATGATAAGTTAATAAGCGTATCAGCCGTACTTATAACATATTCGATATTTATTACTTTTATACTCTATTTTTGTTATTTGTTTCGAACGGTACCATTACGTAAAAATAATAGTTTATTACTGGAAACACTTTTCATACCTAAACTAGGCAAAAAAACCCTCAAGCCCCTGGGGGGGACTGGTCCCGTTCGTCCACCCCCCCCCCCCCGTTGGTGCCCCTGATCACGACATTTGTTGTTGTACTATATAAGGAATTAACTGTCATGAGAAAATGAAGGACACACTCTTTGCCCTCAACCACAACACTGATTTAAATAACCATTACAATATTAATATCTTTCCGTTGTACTGGTATCATTTCACAGCATAATTTGATCCCAATCATAAGATCAAGTAGTAACCCTTTGTGGGTTCCTAACTGATAATATGTAGGAAATAAAATCTCTAATTTATCATTCACGGCCTACCTTTTCTTCGTATTCTTTTTGGGAAGCCATCAACTTAACTTAAAAATAGTTACAATTTAAATTTACAATATCATAACTCTGTATTGACACTGCTTCAAAGAAAATAAATATTATTTTGTATTTTTATCAGATGATTTGTGCCAAGATCCCTCGTGTGCAACATATAGGTAATCAAGATTGGGTGTTTACATACAAAGGCTGTTTTGGACCAGAATTTTAGGTTTTGAGAAGTACAAAAGTTATAACTTCATTATAAAATAACAAAACACATTGAAAAATGAAATTTTGTCGTGATTAAAAAAAAAACAGTTGAAAATGCTTTTGTTTGTAAATCCCCAAAAAGCTTCAATATATGTTCCATACAAGGGTTTCTGCGCTCATGTGCAGAAACGCTGGCCAAGCATTGGGGACGGGATAGTTTTAAAAATATAAAAAAATATAACATGAACTACATGTGAGAGGTAAGCATTACCTTCCTTTGATTTGACTAAAAAATAAACCAACAGATAGCTCACATTATGTTTTCTTTTTGCGATAAGCATTTAGTACTAACTAGCAGTTGCCCGTGGCTTCGCTCACGATAACAGTTTTAACACCCGCTGCCTAAATAAAGATGGTACCACATACTGAGTTTATGATTAAATAGATAAGGTACAAAAACTATTGGTAACTTTAATATAGTACATATCACCTAAAAGAAAAAAGTCAACCATAAAACCATGATAAAAGGAACCAAACTATAAAAATCAGCTGTAGAGACCTATCTGTATGTGAAGCTTAAACCGCCTTCTTGATTAAATGAAAATTGAAAATTTAATTGAAAGATCATCCATTTAATTATACAGAAAGATTTTAGACCGTTGACCCCACCGAAAACCCCAGAAAACCTTGAATTTTGAAAAACTCGTTCTCAGCGGATGCTCACGCCCTATAGGAACGTCCATGAAAAGTTTCAAGGTTCTAAGACAAGTTCAAGTAGTTTGGGCTATGCGATGATAGGTCAGTGGTATTTGACAAATATAAGGTAGATATACTTTCATCAGCCAGAAAGATTTTTAGGAATCCGCTAAGAACGCAGGTCTACTGCGACGGAGTACTTAGAAATATTGCTGCCGCCCCCCCCCCGCACGAGGCATTTTTATTTAGCCTCTCTATACTACAGATGCCAGCACATTCCAGCGCCCCCGCCGATAAAACCCCTAAGGCCCCTTTTATTCAACGCGGCTCGCCGCAGCGGGCTGCCGCAGCGGTTTTTTAAGTGCATTGCCCTAAATGGGTCCATTTATTCAAAAAGTCACGGTCGCAGAAGCAGCGGGCTGCCGCGGCGGTTTGTATATTTCGCCGCGTGCACTTATGTTTTGCGGCGAGCCGCTGGTCGCGAGCGATTCCTATATGCATTGGGTTGTATTGGACCGTTTATTCATCGCGGCAGCCCGCCATCGCTCTCGCATTGCTGCCAACTCAACCCACCTGAACGTCAAGGACCCGTGGTCTTGGGCGTACTGTGTAGTCGCGTGGCCTTGTCAGTCGAACTTTTAAAACAAGTTCATCAAATGCTGGCACCGACATTCGAAAATAATTGAAAAACTTGTCACCGTCTTCTCTTAACAATCCATACAGGTTTCTAAAAGCACTATCTACATATCGAGCTTGATTTATCGGATGCACTTTCCAACGTCTCTTACGTCGCTTTTTTGACTGCAATTGTAAATAAGCGTACGCCAAAACACACGGATCCATTCTGTCTACGGTCACTCACAAGTGTTGTGTGAAAGTTCAATGACAGCAGAATGAGGTTGGCAGCACTTTTACCCCCTCCACGCGACAGCGGCCGATCGCAGCGGCTCGCCGCGTGAGAATTTGGCACAGCGGTCAGCCGCTCTGCGACATCCCGCTGCGGCGTGCCGCGTTGAATAAAAGGAGCCTAAGGGTGTCCCTGCCTGGGAAGGCTAATACTCAGTAGGCCTATCGTTGAATCTGTGCTATTATAGTACCCAAGCGAGAATGAACGGGCTTTCATAGCTCTACTATAGTAGTCTGTGCTATTATATTGATCGTGCGTACTTAGTGAATCTTAAAGCAGTTTCCTGTTTCATGAAAGTTTATGTACGTAGAGTAGAAAATGCCTTGATTAAATGCCATCAAAGTATTTTCTAATGTTTTTAGGGTCTACTTTGAACAACAACAAAATAACATAGCCGTCCCGCAATTTTTTAAAAATGGATTACATTAGATCGTTCATTAACAGCTGTTATAAGGAAGGAAGGACTTTTAAGTAGCTCTAGGCAGTGTTTTATTTTATTTTTTACAGACATCTGGTTTTAGCGAATTTCCCCTATAGGGAAGAAGCTATTACCGTAGGTCTCATGGTAAGACCTAAGCCCGAGACCATGATAGCTTTTCGTTTTGGGGCCACCAGAAGCAAAAAACACCATTCGTTCGAATTTATATCTATCTATCTATCTATCTATCTATCTATCTATCTATCTATCTATCTATCTATCTATCTATATATGTGTCTGTGAGCACGATAGTGGCCGTAAATATGGTCCGATCTTAATGAAATTTGGTACAGACATGTAAAGTGGTGAACGATTGGACAAGTTCGTAAACCAGCCCGATCGGACCATCGGAAGGGGGGGTAAAGGGGGAATAACCCCCCCAAAAATGGGTTTTTTGGGGTTTTTACATAAAAAAATGAAATTAATCAAATTTTTGTTGGCACCATTGGATTCGCCTCAAAAAAACAAACAATTTAGTGTTTTGAATCATTGCTCTATGTCCATTGGTTACCGAGATATTGAAAGTGGTAAACACAGTACGTTGTCCCAATGTTAACCTTATGGGGAATAAGTAAAATTCTATATCTCGCTCATTTCTCAACATATCTTAATTAAACTTGGTTTGTGGCTTCATCTAGATGAGATATAATGTATTTTAGTCAAAAATCCCCGAAATTTCAATTTTTGTGGTAGCAAACCTGCATAATCATTCCCCATGTTATATCCTTATGGGAAATAAAAAAATTCTATATCTTACTTATTTTTTAACATTTCTTGACAAAACTTGGTATATGGCTTCTTCTAGTTAAGATATACTAAATAATGAATTAAAACTAACCAGTTTTAACATACCTGTTGCAGCAAACCTGCATACGCATTCTACATGCTAACCTTATGGGTAATAAAATAAGTTGTGTAGTTCGCTCATTTCTCAAAATATACTGATAAGAAATGGCATGAGGCTTCATACAGTTAATATCTACTTGATTATGGCTTAAAATATCCAAATCATCAAATTCCTGAGGCAGCAAACCTGTGTACTCTCTTTCCCAATGTTAACCTTATGAGAGGTAAATGCAATTGGATAGCTTTCTTATTCCTCAGCATATCTTGATAAAACATGTTATGTGGCTTTATATAGTTTAGATATATTGGATTGTAGCCTATAATACCTCATTTTTAAATTTCTGTGGCAGCAAACCTGCATTTTTCCATACTAATCTTATGAAGAATAATTTATTTTTGAATACCAATTGTGGGCATTTGGCAAATCACAGGATGAGGGAACAGGGCTCAAATTAAATGTTTTAATGTCAGGGACTCAGGAAAAGTACTGCAATTTCTTAAAGTTTGCTAGATAACAAAAAATAACATAAAATAACTGCCATTTAAGTAGCATTGGGAAGTAGCATTGGGATCTAAAACGTCTGCTTTGTTTACATTAAAACATGTGAGCTGATGTTTGATTCAAAGCCACATGGTGGATACAGACATATGGCTTACTTAAAGGCCAGATAACTAAATATGTCAAATAAATGTACTATAGCGAATACAGATTTTTACTGATGATGTTTATGATTTTTATTCAAACTTAAACAGCTGGTCACTTCCCCATACGATTAAATTGGAAAAGCCAGCTGTTTTGAAGTTTTGAACATTGCATTTTCGTGCCAAGTATAGGCTATTATTTTTTATAGCCTGTTGATCTTAAAAGCCACTAGGAGAGTATTTTTGCACACTTTCTTTTGAATGAATATTGATTTTACTTGATGCGAGACTTCATTTAAATTATTTATTTATGCACTTGAAATTCGCTGAGTATGCAGGACTGCTGCGACGGGGGTATTACATTATAAGAAATGTCTTTCTTTTAACATCTGTTTGAATATTAACATTTCATCACTGATAATTCTGGCATAAGGATATTAATAATATGTGATCTTGAGAGGGTCTGTGCGCGGCCTTGGTCTGTGGTGAAGTCCGAGGGTCAGATCAGGATGAAAATATTGAAAATCCTGATAAATATATAATGAATGGGAAAATATTAACTTTATATAGTACATGTCAATTGAAAAGAAATATTATAAATTAAAACATAAAACTGAATGAAATCATAAAACATCTGTAACGACGAATCCATCAGTGAAGGTAACTACCATCTGCTTAAAAACGCTGAAAATTTAAACAAAACGTCATCCCCTTGAATTATGGGGAAATTCAAAACAAACTTGGTCGAAATCAAATAAAACTCGGTTTTTAGAAGCCTGCTATTTAATTTCAAAACGACGTATGCTATTTTTAAGTGGTCTAAAACCTTCTCATATGTGCATAAAACACAGGAAAAAAGTTTCAGCCATAACAGTACTCTAGTTTTTGCGTGAAAAGCGGTCTAAAGTGTGATGTTGAGCGTTACCAACACACATCGTGACATAAATTGAGATAAGGCTTGATTCGGATTCTCTGACCTTCAAAACGCAAAAATAACCAAAAATTTCATAATTCTGAGCAATGTACAGACAAAACTCTAATTTTATTTATATAGATAAACAGCTCATGTTTTTATATAGGTTGGTAGCAATTTTCTGATGCTCACAGAAACTTTGGTCCAACTAGCTGTTTACAACTGTTTATCTTGGTACCTACATACAAAGGAACAGACCCAATTAGCACACATACGTTTTCTTAATGTTGGAATGGTCAGCTTTGATGAATAACGGGTTAACATTTTTAATGTTTATAAACATTTTTTAACTAGTTGAGTTATCGTAATAAAAACGTTTTCTTCGCAACAACTTCAACCATATTCCATAACTAAATTTATAGCTTTGTTTTTTATTGAATTTTGGATGACAAGAAGTCAGATGAAGAAGATACAAGAGCAAGAGCTGCCATTACACTATTTGGATGTGCTGGACTATGTACAAGAAACCAAGTCTACTAAATGATTTGATCATCCATTTAAATGTATTAGCGAATTTCCTTAAATATAAGCTATTCATATGTATTGTGTGCTTTGGTTTTATTGTTGAACTTATTGTTCAGGTAAATAGAAAAAAAGTTAAGTTATGTATCTTTAACCTGGTTGGGTACGTTGGGTAACAGTAAAAGCCTTGATTGTTATGAAGATCCCTCCCCCTGCCCTCTCTGGTTTTACCACTAGGGAGATTGAGAAGTGTCTAGGGCTGGATGCCATATGAAGATTTGAGGCCACACACAATTTTTGATGACAAATATAAATGTATTTAATATATTCAATAAACCTGCTACAATGTGTTCTCATGTGGAAAAAATGTTCTGGGCCAGTACTGCTCACAAAATGCCAATAAAATAGGTAAATAAGCATTTTTAATAATAAAAAACAAATATATTCTGACTGGTTTGATTAAAATTAATTATATTAGAAAAAAATCTCAAAAATTCGTTGCCCAACGAGGGATTTAAACCTGCGATCATCCAGTCAAAGCCTTTAAACCTTAGACCACTCGGCTATTCTGATGCTTGTAAGGCAATGGAAATGCAAAATATTTGGCCCTTCCTTGGTAGCTAAAAATCAACATGATAAAACTATGATATGTCACACATATACTCTTAGTATTTGTGGACTTATTTACAAATTGTAATCAGACATGCAAATAATTCAATGCATTATGTAATAATTTCCTAATCAAATTTATTGAAAGTATTTATATAATTTTTAAGTTTTGATCGTCAAAAAAATTGTAATTATAGAAATTTTAAAAGAAAACCTTTTAATATTTCAAAATAAATAAAAAAAACTATTAAGCTAATATAACTTTGGGAGACCGTGGTGGTCAGAATCTTAGTTGTCCTGGCTAGAACCTGGGCATTACTTGCCAAAACCTGGGAAGTAATGGCCAGAACCTGGGCAGCACTGGCCAGAATCTGGGCAGTACAGGCCGGAACCTGGGCAGTACATACCAGGTTCTGGCCAGTACTAAACCAAACCACTACTGATCAGGTTCTGGTCAGTTGGGCCAGGTTCTGGCCAGTACTAACCAAGTTTGTCCAGTACTAGCCAAGTTTGTCCAGTACCAACCAAGCTTTGTCCAGTACAGCTATATATAGTAATAATAATAACAATAACAATAACAAATATTTTATTGATGTAAACAACTACAAATGTTGTGTATCAATGTTAACAAAATTGAACCTGGCCCAGAACATTTTTCCCTCGGTTAATAAATTATAATGAATAAAATAAACATCACATAGGGGCAAACGAACACTGGGTTACAGGACCAGGATAGTAAGGAACCAACTCCACCCTAGATTAACTGCAATCTAGCTGCAACTCACCGGTTACAAAATGGGGTGTTTATAAAAGGGATACGATATACAGTATTAGGACGGAGTGGTGAGGAAAACTTAAGTAAAACCAGTGAGTTTCCAGAAACGGATTATCCAGGAATTTAAATACAGTGCATAAAACCATTTCGGGATGATTATAGGCCGTCCATAAATGACATCATCACTTTTAGCCATTATTGGAGCCCCCCTAAAATCATCCAACTCCCATGCAACTTTATCAGATCCAAAACCCTTGGATGTCACTCTCTGAAAACAGAATACATCTACAACCTTGTCTTATACATTATATGAATATCTAGTTTTATAAAATTCTGACTTTTGTTTTATTTGTGTTGGTCATCTTGGTATGGTGAAGTATTGAGTAGCAGGCAGACACAAGTAAGACAGGTCCTAAACAAAATATCACGTAGGCCGTGGTGTAAGTAGATAGTGGTAAATGTAATGTATTTTTAACAAATCTTACAAATTAGCAATGGCTAGTTCGTATTTAGAAAGTAAAATTATGGACTTACAAGCTCGTTTGCAACGAGAAAACGAAGCAAATGAAAGGGATAACATGTCTCCAGAGATCGGAGCAGGATTGGGAAGTCCCAGACCTGGATCTGGAAGAAGGCCCAAAATACGTAAGTAACCTTTACATTGACTTTTAACTATTAAACCACTTTATTTGCCTTTATTATTGCCTTCTTTTGAAACAAATTTTGTTGTAATTCAGCATTTTCTCAACTTCGAGCCTATCCGCAAGTAAGCTTAAAGTTTAGGGGAACATCTCTCTGGTATCTAGGCCTAAGGTTGAAGAATCAAAATGGGAGTGGATCCTCTGGGTCTAGGCTGACATTAGCCTAGTTTTATTGCTGTAATCCCCTAAAATTAACATGAACCACAAAACTACACATGTTAATACAAGCCAAGGTTTTTTGAATCAGGAGGTAAAAATGAAAAAAAAATTTTGGATTTTTTTATGAAGGTAGGCCCTTAGCCTATATAGGCCTAGGCCTATTCAATGATAAAGTTGTTATTTTTTATTCTATATGCCTAGCAAATTTTAATAACTCCCTCCCTCCCCTTTCATAACACCTAAATATTTTATACCTAACGTTTACGCAAAAACGAAACTCTGTTTCTATAAATCATTCAATAATATATAGGCCCAAACCGTCAATGTGAAACTACCACTAAACTAACACTAAGATTCCAAAACCTTATTTTTTTCAGACCATTTAATGAATGTTTCAAAATGTATCAAAACCCTAGCTGCAAGTTTTATTTAATAGGCCTATTTAAATTCAAAATAATGCAGTGTAAGACTAAGACTGCATGTAGTCGAAGTTCATAACAGTTAAACTATGTAATCACTAAGTAAAACTACCAAAAGCCGAGATTAAATATCGACCGATGATACTTTAAACTGAAGTAGCCTAACAAGCGACTGCATTGTTCAGTTAATGGAGGCTGTCAGCTAGGTTGCGTCATTTAATTAGGCCTAGATGGGGTGCTCCAACGTAGGGTTACGAAATAACCAAGGCCTAAGTCGTAAGATCCCCCTTTACATTTTTTGTATGATTTCTTTTATGTGGTAGGTAGAAGTAGGTCCTAGACATTTAGAATGTTTAGTCAACATATTAGTTTTTGGTACCTGAACTAGGCCTATGCCTTAGGCCTACATTGGATCTTGGTTAATTCAAAGTTCTATAGGTCTAATTTGCAATTTTCTTCAGTTCAAATTCCTCCAGTTCCCAACACTGTATATATGAACTTAACAATGGAAAACAAATTGTGGATGGTTCAAATTCTTAGGCTATGTAAAAATAATGAGAAATTAACAGTTTCCATGTTAAAGATTTTTGAGGAAAGGCATGAAATTTGCGACATAAAATCCATTTTTAACACGATATTTTCATAAAACAGCAGGCTATATTAACCGATTCCGCAACCGTTCATTTCTAACTCACTAAGTTAATAATATCCGTGATAAGCTTATAAGCTTAAGTAAGTCACAGCTGATCGCTATTACTCATCTTCAAGGCCCCTGCACTTTCCATTTCTCACCCAATAATTCCTCTCCTAGGCCTATATTTACCATTAGCTGCAGATTATAATAATAACAACATAATTTCTGCTCTCAGCACGTAAGCAGACTGTGCACTATGTGTTTTTGTTTACATAATTTTCAGTCGGTAGCCTACTGTTTTGTCTGTAGTAGGCTTAATGGTTTTTTGTGTTTGATGTCATTACCAACACTGGACAATATTCATTATAATAGTGGAACATCATTTAAGGTTTTCATGGTAGCCTACATTTTTGTGCCTCTTATGAGTCAGTAGGTATAAGGGACATCGTTGCTACATGTGAGCTTTAATTAAGTTAAACTACTTGAGTAGTCTGGTTACTTCTCTTATGCGTGTCTCTTTATGTGCTAATCTAAGATAAGGATGTCTCTGTTTATCTTTCGTAAAATAGGGCAAAGTAAATATATTTAGGCTGTGAGAATGTTAGGACTGTCTACACTGATCCGCCCCCAAATTTAGATTCCTATTCCTGGTTATTTGACCGCTTAATTCAACACATTGTCTTGAATCATAAAATATCCTACTTCCTCCTTCCTTTATAAAACAGAATGTAATGTTTCAGTGGGTGAGATGGGGACACCTCGAAGAGCAAAGCCGATTGATTTGCCCGTTATGTTTCCTCAACCTAAACAACAAGATGCTCAAGAGATCGATATCAAAATGAAGGAAATAATGCAGCTTAGTGGAGTTCTCTGTATTGATGGAAAGGTAAGGCAAATTTAACTAATAAATGAAAACTTTCATTTGTTGGGTATCACCAGAAGGTTAAAAATGGAATTATGTAGGTAATGGGAATATTAAAACCCTTGCCTTTTTTATTCAATTTGTTAGTAGACGATTGAATAAAAAATTAAAGGTCATTTGTCCAAGAATGCTTTCATTATCCATTGTGCTTAAAGACAACAGAGGAGAGAGTATGAATCATTTTGTGTAATGCTACCAAGCCATAAGTTTGCCTGAAAAATATAAATTCAAATTAAAATATCTTTGTCTACTATTACTTTCTTTCATGTACCTAGTATGCTAAATTCAAAATTAAATTTTTGATTTTAAAACAGCTGCGATTTGAATAGACTTACGGTTTTTAGAACCAAGAATATAAAAAAAATTAATTGTAAAATATCCTGAGGAAAGGGTTTAATTAAAATCCATAATTTCCATGATAAGTTGATTCTTAAAAAATTAATTATAAACAAAGAAACTTTTGTTTTTGTTCTATATATGAAACTTATTTGTATTCCTTTGTATGTTTTCAGAAATACCACTCGGATATCAGAGACCTCGAGCACCTTGGAGAGCTCGGTAACGGTACATGTGGCCACGTCGTCAAAATGCTGCACAAACCTAGTCAAAAAGTCATAGCTGTCAAGGTGAGTTTATAACTATCGTTAATATTTTGTGAATGCACTGGACATCCTCTTATCAGAACACTTTTTTAACCCTCGAGTGGGCGCTTCACGGGTAAAACAGCAGCAGGCGTGCGGAGTGAAACTAAATTAAATCGCACAAATTTAACCCATTTTTCTTCTTTACTAACGAAATATTGCATTTAAATGTTGACAAACTTCATTAGGAATCACATTTCATTGTTGATACAATAACTGCTCAACTTAATTGGTGTGATGATTAAAATGAAAATAGTAAGTAATTTTCTAGAATACAATTGGTATTAATGTCTGTGTTAAAGGAGAGGGCACTCCGCAAACTGACACAGAATCACTGAATTTTGCAAATAACAAGGTACCAAGGGGGTTTGGGGAGGTATAAATAGCTTTAGGGAATTCCTGGAATGAGGCGCGTAAGCTACGGATTCGGACACAACTGTTGACACCCATTATGCCTGTTTATTTTTATATAAATAAAAACATGTGTGGAGGGAAACTCAGCATGCGCCCGCTCGAGGGTTAAGAGACAAGAGTTCTATAAAAAATTAACTATTATAGTGCCACATTATTACAAATTATTCTCTCATTCATTTGAAAACAGGTCTTATTTATAATCCGGTCCAGGAACACTTGCGAGTTGAGTAGCCTTAAAAATATGACATTTTATTTTATTAATAACTATTATTTTTGACATCATTATACA
Source organism: Flexamia atlantica (assembly GCA_035578135.1). Taxonomy (NCBI): domain Eukaryota; kingdom Metazoa; phylum Arthropoda; class Insecta; order Hemiptera; family Cicadellidae; genus Flexamia; species Flexamia atlantica. The sequence goes on from JAQJVK010000011.1 coordinate 29,120,500, forward strand.
GAAGTATGATTACTTGAACTTCTACTCTTCAAAATAAGCACTGATTATTATTATTTTTTTAAAACACTTCTCACACACTTCAATTGAGAACTCTATGGAGCTACTGATTATGTTTTAGGTACTCTGTGTGCAGAATCGATGATTACTGTTTACTCTGTGGCAGCAAATGCGGCGGTCGGGCAACAGTGACAAGAACAAGCGGATCATAATGGACTTGATTATTGTTTACTATGTGTATAGAGTCGATGATTATTGTGTACTCTGTGGCAGCAAATGCGGCGGTCGGGCAACAGTGAGGAAAACAAGCGGATCATCATGGACCTAGACGTGGTGCTCAAGTCGGACTGTCCGTACATCGTGCAGTGTCTCGGCTGCTTCATCACCGAGGCCGACGTCTGGATCTGCATGGAGCTGATGGCCACGTGCTTCGATAAACTGCTCAAGCGGCTGCGGTCGCCAATACCGGAACACGTGCTGGGGAGGATCACGTTGGCGGTGAGTTGACGATCATATTGTTTTTTTTGGAATCATCGTGTATTGATGAAACAGAAAGGTTAAATAAGTATCGGTCAGCCTCCTTATCCTAGCCAACCCTTGGACAGATTAGGCGTTTTGGCAAATTAAACTTGCCATCTTTAGACCCTCCTAAACTTTGAATTGATTTCTCCTATCGGCTGGGTCACAATTTTAAATACATTTACATGAATACTCAACGCCAACGGAACATGTAGGGTAGGCCTACTTTTCACGACGTTAAAACCCAAAACCAACAGATAGTACGTGTAGTTAGTGTAAATTTTCACGAAAACCTTGCACTCTTTGATACAGCTTAGCCACTTGGTATGTGTATAGAAGATACCTGTAGAAGTATTTTTGTCCGAAGATCCAACTGTGAATTCGTGTAGAACACCCCCGTATCAGCGATTAAAGATGGCCGCCATTACATTCATAAATTGCTTTATAACTCCGGTAATAGTATTCCGATCTTGATAAACCTTTTTTTGTTTGAAAGATAATTTTAAAATAAAACTTTTTGGCATTTAAGATTTTTTTCTAAAGTTAATAGTTTTCATTGTATATTTGAAAAACAAAATTTTCCATTTAATTTCATGGGAAAGTCTAATTCCTCAATAAAATGCGTTTTGAGGGGCTCAACAAGACTATGGCTAAATTTAGAATATCCTCTAGGTTGAAAACTTATACACAGAGAAATTCTATTCCAGTAGGTCAACTATTATCAGAATAATGGCCTCAAAAAGATATACGTACAGGCCATTTTCCGAGTTGGCCTAGTTTTTTCGGTATTTTATGGAGTAAAAAACTATTATTGAGGCGAAACCTGAAGAAAAATGAAGGAAAATAACTAAACGACCGAGGAAAATCGATCATAATAGTATAATTCTAGTTTTTCATCCATTTTGAAGGTCCAAAAGAAGTTTTTGGTCGCCCCATGTTAAGCATAGGGAAAAAGGACAGGCTCAGACTTTTATCGTAATAAACACTTTATCCGTCGGTAGAAATGAATAAAAATTCATGAACATATTTAACATAAATATTTGAACGATATAGCCTAAAAAAATCTTAGATAAATAATCGCTAAGCAGGATTTATACGTATTTTAAAATGAATTTTAGTGGCAAAATTATGCTCTGCTGCTACCGTCCCCTGTGGGAAAATATCGCAACACAGTATAAAGTTAGTAGTGAAATTCAGCCTTGATGCTGGCGCCCTCTTTTGGAATTTGGCGCAAGCGAGCCTAGCGCCGACTATGCGTGTTCGCGAGCACTTCACCAAATCTCTTCAATTAAACTGCTAAAAATAACTTTTATTTTAGATATTTTTGTTTTATAGCTTTACGATATTTTTGTTAATCATTTTCAAGACTTTAAACAATTATTTTCATAATCATTATGCTTTTTTAATTGAATGGATTCGGCGTGGCTCTCTCAAATACGTGTGGTTAGCACCAGCCACGCTTGCGCCGAATTCCACGGTGGGCGCTAGCAGCGAGGCTTAATTTTACCACTAAAATTCATTCTAAAACACGTATAAATTCTATTTAGCGATTATTTATCTAAGATTTTTTTTTAGACTATATCTTTCAAACGTTTATGTTAAATATGTTCATGAATTTTTATTCAATTCTACCGACGGATAAAGTATTTATTACGATAAAAGTCTGAGCCTGTCCTTTTTCCCTATGCTTCACATGGGGTGACCAAAAACTTCTTTTGGACCTTCAAAATGGATGAAAAACTAGAATTATACTATTATGATCGATTTTCCTCGGTCGTTTAGTTATTTTTCTTCAGGTTTCACCTCAATAACAGTTTTTTTACTCCATAAAATACCGAAAAAACTAGGCCAACTCGGAAAATGGCCTGTACGTATATCTTTTTGAGGCCATTATTCTGATAATAGTTGACCTATTGGAATAAAATTTCTATGCGTATAAGTTTTCAACCCAGAGGATATTCTAAATTTAGCCATAGTCTTGTTGAGCCCCTCAAAACGCATTTTATTGAGGAATTAGACTTTCCCATGGAATTAAATGGAAAATTTCGTTTTTCAAATATACAATGGAAACTATTAACTTTAGAAAAAAATCTTAAATACAAAAAAGTTTTATTTTAAAATTATCTTTCAAACAAAAAAAGGTTTATCAAGATCGGAATACTATTACCAGAGTTATAGAGCAATTTATGAATGTAATGGCGGCCATCTTTAATGGCTGATATGGGGGTGTTCTACACAAATTCAAGGTTGGATCTTCAGACAAAAATACTTCTACAGGTATCTTCTATACACATACCAAGTGGCTAAGCTGTATCAAAAAGTGCAAGGTTTTTACGCTAACCACACGTACTAAGAGTGGTGCAAAAAATAAATAAATAAATAAATTAAAATTAAAAATTGTAACGCTGTCGATGGGTGGACAAATTTCAAGCGTTTGAGGATCTGAAGATGACAGGTTTTTAAACTTCCGAAACTTGTAATGTGTTCAAGGACTGACAAAAATCTCAAGGTTGACTGACAGATTTTTTACCTTTTTATTCCCAGGAGAAGTTATAAAAACGGGACAGAGTGATTGAGGAGGAAGATAGAATCACTATGTCAACTTGAAGGTAATATCTTTGTGTCTTGATAGCACTCCTGCGAAAATATATACAGTGCAGCCTGTCTTTTGGGACCACATCTCACCTACAATATTTACTTATTTACAATATTTACAATATTTGCTTATTTACAATATGTGCAAGTTTTACAGTTTTTGTTTATTTTCTATCTTGTTATATGACTTATCTTTTTATCCTGTGGGGAACAAATCTTTTTTTTAGCTGGCGCTTCTTCACATGACGCTAAAAGTCTCAAGCCTCTGTGCTGAGTGAAGGATTGCAGTGAAGGCTATATAGGTCTACTTTAACGTGCCAGAATAACCAGAATCTCAATTTAGGCTTTTCACTGCAGTTTCAAACATAATCGTTTTTCATGATCAGTGTGGATTTGTCGATTGCTTTATTTCATTCTCATTTCTTGAGATCGATAGACTTTTTAGCCTAGATTAAAATAGACTGATTAGATTTATAAAAAATTACCATTTACTTATTAAGGCATTTGCTGAATAAAACGTTAACTTAATGTGAAGCCAGTTTTTTTTCAAATCATTACACACTTGCAAACATGAACATGTTTAAAATTTCTACTCTATAAAATTAAATATTGCTTACTGTACTACACGACATTCGGGTTTGACAGACGGTGAAGGCGCTCCACTATCTGAAGGAGAAGCACGACGTAATCCACCGAGACGTGAAGCCATCCAACATCCTGGTGGACGAGAAGGGGAACGTGAAGCTGTGTGACTTCGGCATCTCCGGCCGCCTCGTCGACTCCAAGGCTAAGACCAAGAACGCCGGCTGCGCTGCGTACATGGCGGTAAGTGAAACGGTGTTTCCACTTCATTGGGATCTTTATTTTAAAAAAATAGGCTATTTTATCTGGGTTATTTTACCATGGTCCTTTTTCTGTACTCGGGTTTTCTGTGTTTTAAATTTGTTTTCAATCTGTAACTGACTTTCTACAATTTATCAGTCTATTGTGTTTACATTTAAAAATAATGTAGTTGTAGAATCATTTTCTTTACATCTAACTAGTTGTTATTAAAAATAAAATTCCAGGAAAGAGGGATATTTTTCTGAGTGGTTCAAGCATAAAAGTGCGATGGAATGAGATTTTTGTTTCTTTGCATGTTATTTTCCGCCAAGTGGAACCACGCAAAATAAAGTTTATGTTTTTATAAAAAAAGCCTTAATGTATCCCAGGATGGCGGACCCGTGACGACCAGCGTATGACATCCACGCCGGCGTATGACATCCACACAGACGTGTGGAGCCTTGGATTCATATTGCTGGAGTTGGTGCCATACAAGGACTGAACATTGTGTGATGTCACACCTGGAGCGAGTTTGTCTTCTGGTTGTCGATGTCTTCTGGGAAAGACCATGTGTAGATGTCAAAGTTCATTGCTGACATTTCTGAGACATTGCAGTTATTTGTCTTCAGGGCAAAAAAGCTTGCTGTGCACAACACCAATTATTTTACTGAGCCGTTTTTACCCTGAAGATCTCTCTGACTGGTGTATACCAAAACAGAGGTCGACAATGGCTACAGTAATTAGAAGCTGATATTGTTCTGGTAAATCTATTGGCTGTGCGGATTGACCAGCTTCCCAGCTTCTTGTTTACCTTGGATCCTCCTTGTCTCTCTGGGAACTTTGATTCCCAGCTGAGCTTGGTTATCCAGTCAGGTCTGAGCCCTGTAGGGAGTTGCGGATCGTCCTGGCCTGTCCACCTGGGAGGGGATGAGGGACCCTTATCTAGTCTGCTAGTCTGGAGGGCGATCCGACCTGGGTGAGACTCTTCACAACAAGGAGAGCTCCTAGGTGCAGGTCCATGTCTGGGAATTCTTGGGAGGTCTCAGGTTAGAGGGTGAATCGTTTCCAGAAGAGCCTGGAGGATGGGCTGGAAATCTGTCTCTCTTCCTTCAGGGGCGAGGCTGACTGACCATATCATACCTTTCCCATCCTGAAAATCGCTTCCTTCTTTAAGCTGCACAATATCCTTAGGGAGAACCTGCCTAGCTGGCAATGCTGGGTCTTTCTTTCCTCCAAAGTCTTAACAGTAACAGTGTAACCCTGATGATGGAAAACTGCAACATCTCTGAAACATCAGCAACAAACTTCGACATCTACCCATGGTCTTTCCCAGATACAATGTCTTATGAAGACAATCGTGGAAGCCTACATTCCTCATGACAAAGTTTTTCGTTACAGCCGGAGCGGATAGACCCGCCGGACCCGCGACGGCCGGCGTACGACATCCGCGCTGACGTGTGGAGCCTGGGCATCACGCTGGTGGAGCTAGCGACCGGCGTGTTCCCCTACAAGGACTGCAAGTGTGACTTCGAGGTGCTGAGCAAAGTGATGCAAGACGACCCGCCGGCCCTGCCCACGGACAAGGGCTTCACGCAGGACTTTCAGGACTTTGTCAAGTGGTGGTGAGTTGATTATGAATACGGGAAGGTACTTTGGTATCACACTTTGATTAAATCGGGCCGTATAGTGGTTAGGATCTATCTGCTTATTTGATAAGCGTTTGATTAGGGGCTATTAAACAAGGTTAGGTTGGATCGGATAAGCTGAGAGAAAAAGTTTTCGGATTCATGATTGAAAGTTAGAGGATAACCGTTTGGGTTGTGCTCACACCATAACATGAGGGTGATCAGTTTGAATCTTGACAAGGATCAAAATTGGGTTCAGTTGACGTTTGTCGTTGGGCCGTGAATTAATGATGCTATCTAACAAGGTTGCTATCTAATTAAGGTTGCCATTGATAGTAAAAAGACCCAGGTTTGGGCTGTTTCCAATCAAAATGGTAACAAATGCCTCACTAGTGACAATATTAAGATAACATAAACTAACATAACCTCCACAGCGCTTTGTATATTAGTGGCCTTCTACAAGAATCTCAAGGAAGAAGACTTTTAAGTAAGAGAATACGCAAGGTTTACGAGTTACTGGTATTTTTGTTACATTACAAGACTTTTTTCATAGCCTCATGAAAACTTAAAAGGCACTGCAAAAGATATTTGGAATTTGAACAATTAAATTATAGTGAATTGATAAAAGTTGTTATGGTGTCTGGGGCAAATATTTAAGCCTTCTTATCAAAGAAACCTAAGATCCATAATGAGTAAAGTTTAATTAAATCATGATACAAACTCAAATTAATTCTGATTTAAAGTGAGCATTTTGATTTCAATTTAGTAATTAATTTGATGTGCCAAACTTAGAGTTTATTGTACTTAGCAAAATAATCTGCTAAAGATTGTTTAGCACATAACATAGTTTAAAGTGTCAAGATTTCAATTAGCTTCAACTCCAGCTTACATTGTTGTACTTTCCAGCTTAACAAAGAACTACAAGAACCGGCCGAAGTACAAGGAGCTGCTGGAACATCCGTTCCTGAAGCTGTATGAGCGAGAGAGCGTCAACGTGGCGTCGTGGTTCGCCCTCACGCTCAGCCAGATAGAGCCCCCGCCGGCGATAGCCCCCACTCCCGCCCCCGTACCTCAGCCTCAGCCTCAGCCCGTCTCCGTCATCCAGAGGTTGGTACAACTGAGAAATTGTGGAGGGTTAAAAAGGGAGAATGGAAGTTTTCCTCCTGTTTTAAAACTTAGATAATGTGAAGCTATGTTTTTAAACATTTATTTTATAAATAACACTAAAATAGAAAGGAATGAAGAAACATAATAAGAAAATGTTTTGACATTTCTCATTTCTTGCATAAAGAAATTAATGCAATCTAGGTCATTGTAGATTAAGAAAGAATAGGTAAGTCCAAGGTAGAGGGAGGAAAATGTATTTTTGCTCAAGAATAAGAATAAGAATAAGAAAGACAGGTAGTCTATGCTAGCAGCTGTGCACCTGATTATTGGTAAGGGATGAAATAATATCTGAGAAAAAAACCAAACAAGATTAATTTTTACCAATTTTAATAATTTTCGGGGCGTCTAGTTGTCTAAGTATCATTACCTTCATTTATTTATTTGATTTGGTCATAACCTATTAAAACAAATTTATTTGAGGTGAGTTAAAAAATTGAAAAAATGTTGCCGAACAATAGTGGGTTTCAATGTCATTTTTAATTTCAGCAGATTTTATGTATTGATGGTAAAAGAAACAAAAATATTTCATGTTTGGCGTAACAACTTGACGTAAACAATTTTAATTCTTATTACATCTGGACCTGGATATTTAATCAGGTAAATACTGAGAATATATCTCAGGCAGCATGGGAAATGAAGATTTTCAAGATATGAGAGTGGAAAATATCATTGTGTTTCTTAACATTGAAAACAATAAATACTACCAATGTTTTATGCTTTGTAATTTTTAATTAAAATCATTAGAATTTTTAACAATGCTAGAAAGTCTTAACCCATTCGCCTACCTTTTTAGCAGATCACTTCTGTGCCCTGCAAATCCTGTTATTTTCATGTCATAGCCTAACCCCAGTTCTGCTGTCTACATTTTACCAGAAGGTTTCACCTATTGTTGATTGGTATCTTAGTAACAACTAAATATAATAAATAAATCTTAGGTAAAAATCTGAAAAAGCATATTTATTCTCAGAACAACCTGTTTATGAATATTACCAAAATTACAGGCCTATATTGTCGTCGTCAGTCGGTATTTCATTGTCAACTTCCACCACAAAATCATCATGTTCAGTGTCCACTTCATCGATATTTTCATCAACCGGCACATCATCTTCATATTCACTACTATCTAAACTATCATCACTCAGTAAATTACCATCAAAATCAATAATTCGATCGATCTCACTGACGCGCAAACGCCTGGTAGCCATGTTGAACACTTTGTTTACAACGCAACAGGTGCAGCCGAAATTTACGAATTATTCTCACCAAAAAAAAAACATATTGCCAACCTGAAAAACTAAATATCCCTGTTCCTTTACTATTCAATGAATCGAAAACGCAGTTTAGTCCGTATCGTGCTGCAATCTGTTGAGAAAACGGCAAACTAACACGACGCGAGATGGTCTCGTCGAAGTGTTCCCGGGCGGTCAGCGGCGGCGGCGAGAAGGTCTCGTCAAAGTAGGCGAATGGATTAAGAAAGCTGTGAAAAGTCTGAAGTTAGTCTTGAATTTTGAAATATTGGCGAACAAAATGAAAGCAAAAGACAAACAATCAGACAAATTAACAGATTTTTTCCCCGATGCAACCAGGTTCACGCCGCCGCCGCCGTCGCCCTCGGCCCGCAGACATGCCCCGCCGCTGCCGCAGCACCACCGGTCGCTGTCGGAGACCTGCTCGTACCAGAGCAACGGCGAGCTGCCGGCCGGGCGGTTCAGTCCGCTGAGGGTCGGCGACCCGCCCCCGCCCTCGCCCCGCTACCACGCCACGCCCCCGGAGTGGGACCGCAACAGGATGTACAGGTGAGGCCGGGAACGGAACATCTGTAGTTGGTGCGTTTTATCTTGAGCTATGGCCTGCCCCGTTGCCGGAGCCATTGATTATCCTCTTATGAGATGTAAAACCTAATGGTGATTCCTGTGAGCAAAGAGAGAAGGGGGAAGAGAAAAGGGTACTTTAACCCGGCAGAACTGACTTCGATTTGAAAACGCGATGACTGACTCATGGTCTTTCTGACCAGGTTTTATATAAAAGTTAGTATATTGAAAAATGATGAGTTTATTTGCACAATAACTCCACTTAAGTCTTTTACATTGGTTTTGTGACTACTTTATGTAGGATATAAGTGCATACAAAATATTTATGGAATATAAAAAATATATATTTTGAACTGCAGTAGGTACTTCAATAAAAGTCTTACATTGGTTTTGTGACTACTTTATGTAGGATATATGTGCATACAAAATATTTATGTAATATAAAAATATATATTTTGAACTGCAGTAGGTACTTCAAAAATTATTGTTATTGCGTTAAAAACGTCCGTATGTTGTACAATGATGTGTTTATACTGATAAAAACCCCACAAAAGTATTGTACATTAGTGTTTTGAATATTTTATATAAGAAATATGTGCACACAAAATATTTATATGTAACATGAAGCCTTAGCTGACTCACGGTCGAAAACACCAGACCTCTAAAGAAAATTTCATTGAACTGACTGTAAGGGTTAGAGAATGACGGGAAGTGAGTCATGATGTTCCTGGAAAGATGTACAAGAGGTATAGTGATGGCCAGCCCTGCCGAAACCCAGAAAATATAATTGTTATCAAAAAAACTACTAATCCGGTCTTTTAGACAGGTAAGTCAGTCCTCCCGGGTTAAGGGTGTGATCCTTAAGGGATAAGGAGTTAGTTCTCATCTTGCCCCCCAACTTGGTCACCAGTACACCCCTGTCCATTCCGCTGTCAAGCCCAACCTCCAACTGAAGTTGATCACTGAAAGTCAGCAACAACATAGCTTCCAATTAATTGTGATGCGTTCGATTGGGGGAACTTTCCACCAGGGGTAGATTTGGGTTAGTTTTATAATTTTTTCTCAGTAGATTTTTATTAGGATTGTTTACATTTTTAAGTTGGTTATTTGCTCTGCCAACAAAATTGGCCTCGTAACTTTGTTTACCCTTCAGGTATCCTCAGTAATAACTCTGTAACTTTAAAAAACTTGCAATTTTTTTAGTTTAGATTTATTTTTCTTGTTAGCTACTCTTGTATCGGAACTTTTTGGCCTTCTAGTCATACAACATAACCATAATATAATCAAACAGGGTTGGTTTCTGTGTGTGTGCATCTGTGTTTTTGTCCAAGAAAATAGAGAATGCGATTGACGCAGAGTTTTTAGCAAGACCGTCCAAATTCAACGTTCTGTATGTTCTGTCTGTATGTTCTGGTGAATGCAAAAACTGCTAAATCAACTAGGCTGTAAATTTAACCAGTTGCCTATAATGTATGTTTGATATTATTTAAACTAAATAAAAACATCTTGCTCTTGTTTGGTATGATTTTGGTCGCTTCTGCATTTTGTCCATGGAATTGATGTAAGTGTTGTTTCCAGCGGAATCATGCCCTCGCCGATCCCCACCAGGAAGCGGTACCCGGACCCGCCCCCCGGCAACACCAGCCCGCTCATGCTGCAGAGGTACTACCACCAGCAGAGCCAGCACAACAGGTAACGCCAGTCACACGCTCTAGTCAGTAACGGGCAAAAACCATTTAAGTGTTTTTTTTCAGTATGTGTGAAGTTATTTGTAATACTCATGGTTTGGTTATAAATATGACGATTGCTTATTTTTAGGAGTGGGCGAGTAGTGGATTTTGAATTCGGGTCGAGTCGAGTCGAGTATTAAGCCCACTACTCGAGTATCGAGTCGAGTCAAGTAGTTGTTTGTAAAAAGTGATGAAATGTTCAATTTTTTAAGTAATTAGGTCTTTGAATTACAATTAACTAAAATATATCATCCGTTTGATTTATCAAATTGGTCCCCTTTATTTAAGCTAATCTTTTTTTATTTTCCTTCTAATACCCCTACATTGCATAAACCCTACTTTAAAATGAATAACTATTCTAAATCACTTAAAATAACAAATAACTAAATGTAAGATCACAAAATAAATTTATGTAAAATATGCATAGTCTTAAAATTTTAACAGTTTTATGATTAATTATTAACCTATTATTTTAAAACTATTAACAACAGGTTTAATTTTTTCCTAAAAGTAATTGTAATTAAAACCTTAGCCAAGAAATTGTGGAAGAAAGAATAAAAAACAAGATCATGGAGGAAAGCTACAAATGCACAGTTATTTCTTTTCTTCTAAACCCAACCCCACCCTCTTGCCTTACTGCTGATCTATTGTTTTTTGACATCCAGTCACTCGAGCACAGTGACACAGCTGCGATAAGAATAAGATATCCCACAATACAAAAATTACACCTAAAACCTAAAAACTATACTAATTTTTATGTAAACCAATTAACTCCTCAATATTCTTCTCATTTTTACGAATCAAATGAAGCAGAAATGAAGGCTGTGTGTCATTCAAAAGATAAACTATGAATACAAATTTGAAGTTGTAAAGTGCAAGGTCAGAGCTAAATATAGCTGTAAGTTTTCTATTTCTGGATTCTGAGAGATGGTATTTCTAAATAACTGTTGAAAACCATTCTTCTATGAGTTAATGAAATATTGTTAAGGTTATTGTTATGAAAAACTCGTGGACGGCTGCGAACAATGATACCACTTGTCTGTCGGTTGCGGATAAACGGCAGATGTAGGTTCTCAAAACTCGCGATCTGCCGTGAAATACGATAGCGCTTATTTGCCGATCGCTGAAGATCGGCAAATGTAGCCTTGCTAAATTCGCGGTCGGCCGCAAAAAAGGATCGCGTGTATTTGCCGATCGTAAATAAACGAAATGCAACTCAGCGAAACTAGCGATCTGCCGTAAAAAGCGGTCACGCGAATTTGCCGGCCACAAATGAACAGAAAATGCTGCTCTGGATTAAAATCTCTTGTGGACTGTACGATTTGATTCAGTTAAAATATTTTTGTGAAAAAGAAACTCTTAAGGTAATTTATTTTCTTATTTTTTTATTTTTATTTATTAACAATGTCTAAAAACGCCCTTACATGCAGTGTCTGCTTGGGCAGTAGACTAGCCAAAGCAAACAAATATAAACCTTTTTAATTATACAAATTACCTTAAAACTACTGCACAGGTCATAGAATAAAACTTAAAACTACCATCTGGGAAAACCAAAACATTGGCTGAAAACCAGCACAACTCATCAATGCCCCTGCGTGTTGTGGCTCAGGTACTCAGAGAGGCTATAAAAGCAGTTATCAGATAAGTACCCAGTGACCAGTTTTTTGAACTTTTTGAAAGACTGCTCCTCTTTGAAACGACTTGGGCAAGTGTTATAGATCTTTAAGCAGGTGTATGATGGAGACTTTTCCAGAAATGCTGTTCTGTGAATTGGATACTGAAGAGTGTTTGAGTTTCTGGTGGAATACTGATGCACATGATTGTTGTTGAAAAATTTTTGGGAGTTGGATTTAACAAACAAAAGGCACTAAAGAATGTATAAAGAGGGAAGCGGTAGAATACAGAGCTGTTTGAAATGTTGTCTGCATGAAACTCTGGGTGTATACAAGATAGCAGCCTAATTACTCTCTTCTGCATTCTGAATACTCTGATTGATTCAGAGGAGTTTCCCCAGAATAATAATCCATAAGAAATTAAAGAGTGGAAATATGCGAAGTAGACCTGTCTTTGGACTTTCAGATCAACTGTCTCGGACAAAGAAAGCAGAGCATAATACGCTTTGCCTAACTTAGGAAGCAAAATGTTCACATGCTGATGCCAAGAAAAAGGTTGAATCAATTTCTAACCCTAAGAATTTGGTAGTTGTTACAGAATTGAAATGTGGAGGTAAATAAGAGGAGTCAGACTGAGGTGTTTTTATGTTGTTGACATGGAAGTTGATGAACTGTGTTTTAGAAGGATTCAATTTCAAGCCATTTGCCAGACACCAAGAATCAATTTTTTTAAGCATTTCAACTAGAGTTTGAGAAAGGATAATTTTGATAGGATTAGAAACAAAAAGTGATGTGTCATCGGCGTACATGAAGACCTGAACATCAGAAGCCAAAGCAGGAAGATCATTACAGTACACCAGAAAAAGAAGAGGTCCCAGAATTGACCCCTGGGGCACTCCCGAAGTTACCTCCTGATAACCACTCTTAGCACCTGCGTTCACCACCACTTTCTGCTTCCTTCCTTCCAAGAAAGATTGAATCCACCTAAGTGGAGTGCCAGCTACACCATAACTATTTAGCTTTGCAATCAGTATTTCAAAGTTGACCGTGACGAACGCCTTGGATAGGTCACAAAAAGCACCCAACAGTGTAGTGTGACCCATCCACGGCACTCGCAACCCGGTCCACCAGTTCATAGATTGCATCGACAGTACTCCTGCCCCTGCGGAAGCCAAACTGAAATTATTATTCCCTAATATCCTTTGGAATATCACTTTATGGTGCTACTTCAAAGAACAATTTGAACTCCACACTAAAAATGCAAAAAAAAGCCATAAGAATAATTTGTGATTTGCAACCCCAAATTTCAGTTAAAGAGCATTTTAAATCTGAAAGCATCATGCCAGTTTCTGGCATGTATGTCTTTGAAACTGTCCTATCAGTAAAAACAGATTGCAGGAGTTGGAGTTGGTTGGTGATAATCATCAATATCCCACAAGGGATCAGGGAAGCCTTGCTACCAGTCCTCACCATTTAGAGCATTTCAAAAAGAAACCAAAATATGCAGGTTCAAAATTTTTTAATAAACTACCAAATGACATAAAAGCAGAAGTTTTGGGAAACAAATTTAAAGGTAAGCCAAAAAAAATTCCTTATCAACAAAGCTATGTACTCTTTCGATGTATTGTGATATCGAGCACATCTCTTTCAGACTATAAAAAAATAAATAAAATTGAAATTCTAAATTATTTAAGAAACAAGACATTTTACTTTTTGGTATAATGGTTTTTTAATATTATCTATTATTTTAAGACACTATTCATGTATACTTGTTTATAGTGTATTATGAATAGGCCTAAAGATAATTTGATTTTATTTCATTTGTGAAACTAGCGAGCGGCCGCAATAAAGAATCTGTCAATTGAGGATAAACGGCAGATATAGCTTTGTGTAACTCGCGATCGGCTATAAAGTTTGATCGTACGCACGTAAATCGTAAGTAAATTCGATCGCACGAAAACGGTGAGAGTAACTAACTACTCGACTTGTTTTTTTTGGGTAGTAGGCGCTACCCAACTCGTGCTTGAGTAGTTGTAAAATTTCGGCTACTTGCCCGCCCCTACTTGTCTTTATAAGTAATTTTCTGTAGGAAGGCCCTCAAAGGGTAGGTATTAAAATAGGATTATAGAGGAAACAGCTGGCTTACCAGAAGTTGAGTAGGCCATCAGAAACCCAAAACACAGGAAAAGTCCCAATATTTTGGTCCACCTATTGGACCTTTCTCAAGGTTGGAGAGATGGAGAAAGACGGTCTTCATCCAGGTCTCCATCCCGGTCTTTTTCCATCTCTCCACCCTTGAGAAAGGTCCAAATAGGTGGACCGAAATATTTGGGCTTTTCTTGTGTTTTGTGTTTCTGATGGCCTACTCAACTTCAGGTAAGCCAGTTGTTTCCTCTATAATCCTATTTAAATAATGATTATCTTTACAAGTGTGTTTAAAAGTAGAAATTGGTACAAAATTATTGGTCCAAGGATAATAATATGATGAATTTGGTTTGAAACATCTGTTACCTTCTTGCAGACGTCTTAAATATATTATACCAGTGCCCTAAGGAATTTTGTTGTTTTATTTAATTTGTATTTAATTTCTTTCTTCCAGGCAATGATTGTTTTTCATTCGTTTCTTTTAGCGAATTTCTCCTATAGGGAAGAAGCTATTACCGTAGGTCTCATGGTAAGACCTAAGCCCCAGACCATGATAACTTATCGTCTTGCGACCCCCAGAAGCAAAAAACACAATTCGCTCGAATTTTTAGATATATATACATATATATATATATATCTAGATATACATGTGTCTGTTAGCACGATAGCGGCCGTAAAAATGGTCCGATCTTGATGAAATTTGGTACAGACATGTAAAGTGGTAATCGATTGGATGAGTTCGTGAACCAGCCCGATCAGACCACTGGAAGGGGGGTAAAGGGGGATGAACCCCCCCAAAAATGGGTTTTTTGAGTTTTATACATAGAAAAATAAAATTTATCGAATTTTTGTTGGAACCATTGAATTCAGCTCAAAAAAACAAACAATTTAGTATTTTTAATCACTGCTCTATGTCCATTGGTTACCGAGATATTGAAAGTGGTAAACACAGTACGTTGTCCCAATGTTAACCTTATGGGAAGTAAGTAAAATTCTATATCTCGTTTATTTCTCAACTATCTTGATAAAACTTGGTAAATGGCTTCTTCTAGTTTAGATCTACTAAATATTGAATTAAAACCAACCAGTTTAAACATACCTGTAGCAGCAAACCTGCATACTCATTCCCCATGTTAATCTTATGGAGCTTACAAAAACATGTCAAATCTCGCTATGTTAGATAAAAATATATTGTTTTGCATTTGAAATTCGCTGAGTATGCAGGTCTGCTGCAACGGGTGTATTTCTATTTAAAATATTAAAAGGGTGATTAGTGAGGGTGAGGAGCGCATAATCTAAAAAATTATCAGTAAACACATTTAACATCATGTAGTTACTTGAGAATTTACATAAAAAATATCTATGATAGACGGGATTGGATTTTCAGTTTTGGGACGGGACGGGATTTTTTTCTTCTCTCTTAAATTCGGGACGGGACAGGACGTGATTTATGTCTTCCCTAAAGCTTCGGGAAATATTTGTTAACGAAATTATGTCACTTTATTACAATAATAGCATTAGGTTAATAACAATGTCATGTACAGGGTGCCCGAAAATTATGGTAAAATATTTTAGCATATGATAGGAGAGGTAAAAATAAGTCAAAAAGTTCATATAAACATAGGCCCTAAAGTGCACCGTTTTCCACCTACAGACGGAAAACTGTGCACTTTAGGACCTATGTTTATATAAAAAAAATTTTTAATTTTTACCTTTACTATCATGTACTAAAATATTTTACCATAATTTCCGGACACCCTGTATAACTGTTTGCATGAAGTACGGTATCAACTCTGAAAATTTCAAGAAACAAATTCATGTGAAAGAATACTAACTTATATGCAACTGACAAAATAGCAGACATTCAAAACACAATCCAAAAATTGAAAAAATAAATAAAAAACCATTAACTCAATTAAATTTTTAGTTAATAAAAAAATAAAATACTAACTTATATACAAATGGTAAATGAAGTAGGGCCCCTATTGTTAATATATTATAATTCTTTATTTGAATTTGAATTTTTATTCTTTCTGGTTTTAATGCTCTAAAAAACAGAAATATGTAAGAAATAACATATTTTTATTTTATATATTATTATTATATATTATTTTATTTTATATATTATATTATTTATATAAGAAATAAAATATAATAGGATACAATTTTTACATTTGATATTGGATTCCCTACTTATGCCCGATGTTCCGCTGTCAGTAATAAGGTATTTAAAAAAAAGTATAAAAGTAGTGTAAGGTTATTGATTTCTTATTTTAAGCTCTTGACAATGTCTATGTTCTGTCCTAGCCTTTTTCGCTCTGTGAGAATGGTTGGACAATAAAGTGATTATTATTATTATTATTACTCCCCCAGCAGGTCGACGTCGGTGTCGCCGTGCCGCCAGTACACGTCGGAGTCGGTGCGGCTGGAGGACGCGGGCAGTCGGAAGCGGTTCTCGTCATACGTGAAGCTGCAGGTGGGCGGCGGGGGGCCCCCGCACAGCCCGGAGCCCCCGCCCCGCCACAACCGCGTCACCAGCCCGCTGCTGCGGCGGGGCTTCGTTGACGGCGGCAGTCCGGCGCCGGC
Source organism: Flexamia atlantica (assembly GCA_035578135.1). NCBI lineage: Eukaryota > Metazoa > Arthropoda > Insecta > Hemiptera > Cicadellidae > Flexamia > Flexamia atlantica. Next base: position 29,137,110 of record JAQJVK010000011.1, read on the forward strand.
CAGGCGCACCTTCCAGGAGGGCGGCCAGTCCCCGCTGCTGTCCAGGAGGTGGGACTTTATCTTTTGATTTTTTTTGGGAGAGGAGGTTGAAATGAAAATGAAATGAAGAATGTCTTTATTAAAGAGGCGAAGTTAGGACTTCAAAGTCCTCTCTGCCAGAACAATCGACCAGTTTGATAGTGAACATTGCTATCCAACATAACCATCATTGTTTTCACCATAGTTCAGTGTAACAGAGGCAATGTTACGTAGCGACACACACTAGTTCAGCTCTTGGCGCAGCCGCGCTATCTAGCGGCCAGCAGCAAACGTGTTAACTACAGTCAAAGTTTTATTCGTTCTATTTTAATTTAACAATTGTTGATTGATGAATAAAGGACAGAACCTCTAATTTTTGTGGATCTTGTTGCAGTTAAAAATTTTGGAAATTAATTCAGTGTCAAAATATTTTATTTTACAAATTTTTATCATCATACTAATTAAAATTTCCTCTAATGAAAACATAAATTCAAAATTAGTATAGGTTTTACTGTGATAAATTCAAATCAAGGTTTTAGTGGAGTGAAAATTGGGAATAAATGAGTACCATTGAAGCACACAGTAAAAGAGGCCTAGGAACTTGAGAACTAGTTAACTCATTAGTGTGTGCTAGCCTATCATCATGAGTGTGTGCGTGTTGATCCTGTATTGACAATGGTTCAGAGGGTCTAGTCATGCGGTTTACAAAACTGGAGACTTAAGGGTAACGGAAAGTAAGTCTAACCATGGACCACAAAGTATACTTCACATACAGTATGCCTATTTGATTTTGTAAGTTGAAATTTAATATGTAATTTGAGTGTTACTTAAGTGGAGAAAATGAGGAAGTTTTGACACGCTAAAAATCATATTTAACATACACAGGAGACTGTTTTTCAATGAAAGAAACCCTCCTTCTACGAAATAGGAAGTTGCTACGCAGCTTTGTGGCTCTATCATTAACCCGTGCGTGTGTTGCGCAGGTACGTGTCACCCACGCCGCCGCAGCCCCCACCGCGCCGACTGTCCGACTGCAACTCGGTGCCGGGCTCGCCGCGCCGCCCCGCCCGCTTCCACCACACACCCGAGCCTCAGCGCAGGTACTTGCACGACCTCTAACACCACTCTAGCCGCTCGCCCAGCGTCATTTAACCAGTGTTCAGAAAGTTCCTGAGGGCGCGAGGGTGGAAATGTTTTTCATAGACTGCGTTATAATTGCAAAATAGTCAAATTTTTGAAAATTATTTTGTTTTAGATCGAAAAATGGTAGGTACCGTACTTAACTGGTTTTTATAAGGGTTTTAAAAGATCTTGCCTGATACCTGATTTTACTTGTTATTGATTTTTTCATAATATACATTAACTTAACACCTCAGAGTTTATGGAGGAACAACAGAGTTTTTAGACTCTGATTTTTACCATCCAAAAACTCCATTTGAATTTTTTTGACGTACTATCATTCTCTTAAGAGTGGTGATAAGTCATTGTAATACTTTATCCTTGATCTAAAAATCCCTGAAGCTTTTACTTTGCTTTGAGGAAACGTTTGGAATCGCATACTGTGCCCCTCCATATTTATATAAAGCCCAAACTACACGTAACTTATGAGAAAAAGGCCTCAGTGAGAAAAGCCCAGGAAAAGGAATAGTGTTTTGTCAAAGTTTTTCCTCAGGGCAAAAATTAAAGATAAGGGCTTAACAGCTGATGCATTTGTTTTATTTACAATTATTTGTTTACTTTTAACCAGTGAAGCGGGACACCTTCAGCTGGTATTTATAAAAATAAAAACTCCAGTCATTGTCAAGCCAAAACATTGCACCAAGAAGCACGAAATGTAGCTCCTTTCACAGTATAGGCATCCACTATAGAAAATAGTTTTTGAAATTCCCATAAGGTTCCGCCCTATATAAGGTGAAATTCTTTGTCTTATTTTCAAGAATTGTAAGGTTTTATTTATTTTGACATTGTTTCTATTTAATATGAATCAAAAGCTGTTATTTAATGTGAATACCCAGCAAAATGGAATCAGCCTAGACAATGTTTGTTGTACTTGAGATATTATATCTCCCATGTTTCTGAAAATTTTAAATCTATTGTAAGTTTTATGCAAACGAAGCATTCACATTTTATTCATCAAAGAAATGTTTGCCCTCTATGAACTTGGGCAACCAAAGGAACTTTTTGAACACCTGTAGTTAAGTAACTTAAGTAATAATAAATCATTGTAATGGAGAGCTAAAATGTTATCTAGGGTAGTTTCACACAAAAATAAATTATCAAAAAATTAAACAAATTATGGAACTTGACATATTTTATAAGTTTAGTAGAGACCTACTTTTAAAACTAAAACTTCTTGGGAATTATTTAACATATTTCATTATTCATAATTGTGTCACTTAAAACCTTTTTTAAGAGCCACAATAAATTGTGCTTGTTTTTGACCTTTATAGATTTTTTTAATGGACGAGTTATCACTATCATAAAAAATATTATGTTGTATTTATGTTAAATAAAAACAAATTTAGTATTGTTTAGATTTTTTTTGTATGTTAAAACTAACTGAAGCTTCTTTCATCTGGAGTGGATGCGGACGCGGATCATTTATTATGTTTTACAATTGAATCAAAAATAGCCTTTTCAGATGAGGGGAAAACTTCCTCATCTTGTTCAAGGTTCCAAAACATAGTATTCTCTAAATACTGCTAATTTTGTGACAAACCGAACTTGTTTGATGTAAAATTGTGGGAGAAACACTCAGAATAGGTGCTCTTGTGTAACATTTAAGTCCCGCATCTGTATCTGCATTCGCTCTGAGTGGAAGAATCCTTAGACGTGTTTTAATTTAGGCACATAAAAACTGAGAGGACAGTACCTTTTTGACAGTATATTTTTAGTTATTTTTAATTCATCAAAATTAAAGCTTAGAAATACTTGAAAGAAATGTAAAATGTAGATATAAAAAAAAATGAGAAGTACAGCAGAAAAATATAGGTTTTCTTAAAAAAAACTTTAAAATTTATACCAGAGGCCTCAGGCATGAAGGATGTATCAAGTTTTTTAAGTGTAAAGACTCAACGTTTTTCTTCTTGATTTTGTATTTTGCATGTATACAAGCATGAATCAGATATTTAATCCCTATTTTTTGTATTTAACACTTTATGTTCATCATTCACAGTTTTGTAAGCTACAAACAGTGCAAGTCACACAAGTTCACTGCACAAAAAATCACTTATTGTGGGAAGAAATTTGGAGCTTATGTGAATGTGAGTTCATTGCTTTGTATGAATTGAGCAAGTTTACACCAGCATGTAAAAATATAAATATTGCAAACTTAAAAAATACCTGTTTCTCAACACATTTATCTTTACATCCCTATCCCTCAAAATAATTTCAGTAATTGTTTGACATGTCAATTTTTTAAAGCTTCTAAAATTGAAAATACTGTTGTATAGCTCTGGACAGCCTTACTGGCGGGTGAGTGAGTGCGCTGTTGTCGTAATTAGTGTTTCATATCTGCAATGTTTTGGTAATAAATCACAATGGTCATTTGTTTATGTAAAGGTACTTTACACAAGAAAATATTTTGCTGCAACCGCAAGTGCAACTAATGTTAAATGCTTGCAAGCTCAACACAATTCATGAAGTACGACGACTTAAGTGTGGAAACACATTCTTAAATGTAAACAAATCATTTAAGACGAAAGGTTGCCAAAACAAAAAGACCAGCTGATGTATTGTGCAAATATTTCCAGAAATTTTAATTGCGTAAGAAATCTCTCGGTGAAATATTTCAGGTCATTCTTTAGTAGTGTAAATGAGGTGAAACGTAAACAAAGTTTTGACAGTTCTACCAAAACATGTGTTTATTTAGCAGACATTTTGGGAGATTACAATTTTCGCCACCCGCCAGTAAGGCTGTCCAGAACTATAGTTGTGAACACATTGATGCATGCATCAGAAAATTGTAATGCTACTTTTTATTACTTATTTCAACTTTTTAATATTTTCTTGATGGTTTATGAAACTTAATTTAAGACACTCTTTTATAAATTAATAAAGAGTGATAAATGTAATGGCCGGCTTGGAGTAGAGGGGACATTTAGCTTTCTCTATTCCTTATGTTCCATGTTTCATTTGTTAAAATGAAATTATGGATTTGAATCGTATTGACTTACAAAAAGAGAAAGACTTACTGAACCAGTCGTGTTTTTTCTAGAAAGTAAAAGTGTTCTCTACATGTTGGTGTAAGCTAAGCTCGCCTAGTGCTCGAGTGAGCCTCTTAGTTCCGCTGAATGTTGCCTGTTCACATTCACCGATAACATCATCCAGGTTAACTCACAACATTCCTCTCCTCTCACATCTCAGACTGTAGATCGGTGGTGGGTCCAACTCAGTCATGTTCAGCTGTAGGGGTGTGCGAGTAGTGATTTTTGAGGTCGAGTTGAGTTTTGAAAAATACCCGCAAGTTTCGAGCTTTTTTCGAGCAGAGTTTTTTAAGATAATAATCATCATGTTTCTGTATAATTGTCATGTCTAAAATTATTATCATCATGCAAATACGAATTATAATTTTAAGGTACTAAAATAATGAAAATGCTTCTTTATTGTGGCGAACATGGTCCTTTCTTACAGTTAACCACTAATAATAATTACATGATTATAAATAATGTTATTTTTTGTAGGAAGGCCCTTAAAGGGTAGGTATTATAATAGGATAATAGAGGAAACAACTGGCTTACCTGAAGTTGAGTAGGCCATTAGAAACACAAAACACTAAACACAGGAAAAGTCCCAATATTTCGGTCCATCTAGTAGGACCTTTCTCAAGGGTAGAAAGATGGAGAAAGACTGTTAATGGTGGTGGAATTTGAAATTGAAAAATGCAGTTCTGCCAACACAGCAAATGGGAAAATGTCTTTTCAAAGGTTATATTGCATGTAACACTCTAGGCTGTATATAACCTTTGAAAAGACATTTTCCCATTTGCTGTGTTGGCAGAACTGCATTTTTCAATTTCAAATTCCACCACCATTAACAGTCTTTCTCCATCTTTCTACCCTTGAGAAAGGTCCTACTAGATGGACCGAAATATTGGGACTTTTCCTGTGTTTAGTGTTTTGTGTTTCTAATGGCCTACTCAACTTCAGGTAAGCCAGTTGTTTCCTCTATTATCCTATTATAATATGATTATAAATAATTGACAATAATAAATATTTATAAAAAATAAAAATAAAACTGGTATATATCATAGTAAAAATTAGTAATAAATGATAATTAATAAAAATTAATAATGATAAAATAAAAGAGTTACAGAGCTGAGAGCAGATTTACAAATAAATAATACTAATAAAAGAAAACCTTTTGCTTAAAGTCACAATAATTCTTTATTTGATATTTTTTTCAATAAAAATATTTACATCCAGTGAATACAACAACATGTATCATGCTAATCAAGAAATTATATTTTTCAAGTCTAACGTCTTTAGACCTACCTGGTTTTGAATGAAATGAAAACACAGACCTGGTTTTGTTGAAATGAAATATAACAAAAATAATTTTTTAGTGAAGGAATAATAAATAACCTCAAACTATAGAAAAGATAGAGTGATATTAAAATTAATGTATCTTTATTAACTCCAAAGAACTCACTTCTTCAAGTATAAAAAAACAATGTTTTAGTTATGTTCATTAAAGATGTATTGACATTGTAAAAAATTACCGTTTTCGCACGCACCAATATTGGGTAAACGGCTGGAGTAACTACCCGGCTCGACCTTTCGAGTATTTTGCAATGAGTCGAGTCGAGTAGTGTATACTCAGCTTGTAAAAAGCTCGATTCTCAAGAACTCACACACCCCTGTTCAGCTGCCTACAGTCGTCTAATCGCACCGTTTGCTCCTCTAGAGTGGTGCACAACCGCGAGGTTGTCAGTTCGTTCCTGGGTAGTGCTAAACAGCTTGTAAACAAAGCCGTTTGGTACTCGCATCGACTGGTCTCTGGCTCGGCGAGCCGCTCGGAAAAGCACCAAAACCACCACGTAGCTCTCGGAAACTGAGTACTGTGTAACTCTCCGCTTTGTTCTCGGAACTGAGAATGAATTGTAACTCGCCAAGTGATTCTCAAAACTGAGAATGCCGTACATTTAACTGAGAATGTACGGTTATAATTCACCATGTAGCTTTCGATACCTGAGAATACAGAAATATTGTAACTCGATCTGCAAGTGAAGTCTAGCTATCAATGTGTTAAACAGAGCTCGTGTTACTGTTAAGAAGCTGGGTTGAAAAGATAAAATTAATTTAGATGATCTTTAAAAAATACTGACTGAAGAATATCCCTAAAAATACTGACTGGAGAATATCCCTAAAAATACTGACTGAAGAATATCCCTAACTTGTTGATTCCTCCTATATTAATAATCACAGTAAATTAATTGTAATGATGTTTTGGGCCTCTGTGATTCAGTTACCATTGTGTTGTTGAAACATCTCGGTGGTGTTAACTGGGACTTGATAGTCCGAGACTTCACCTGCGAGGATTGTGATCAGAAACTATTTTCATTTTGAAATGGAATTGTTACTTTATCATTACTTGGGTACTGAAATGCTCGTGAATTTTGAAATCTTGAGAAGGATTATAGAATTCAAGACTTTGGTACTGAAATGCTCGTGAATTTTGAAATCTTGAGAAGGATTATAGAATTCAAGACTTTGGTAAGTTTGATTGTTCAGTAATTTTAATAGAAGCCTTATTTTATTTTTTGTGTGAAACTAGATTTTTCAAAATCCTGGGGAATATTTTTTCTATTCAGATCCTATTCACATGTGATATTTCCCCCCTTTTGAAGTTGCGGGAACTCGCCTTGAAGGGGTAAGGGCACTGCCTCAATGCATGAACACTCACCAAAGACGACCCCTATCATTGATTCATTTCATTTGTGTTGTCATGGATTGGTTTGGAATTTGACAAAACTTCCCCAGAATATGGTTTTTTGGCATGATCCAAGATTTTTTTTACACCGGTTATTGCAACCATCGATACATTACATTTACCATCAACTCCTACACAATACCAACATGAGTGATACATTATTTGTACATAGTGTCCACCTTCGATTATTTTTTAGTGTGATTTTTCTCAAAAGTTGCCAAAAAAAGCAATTATTAAATATTTTATGACTTCATCTGATAATTATTTAATAATATCAAGTAAATTCTCGTTCTTTTGCAACTATATTACAATTTTCAGGTGATAAATAAGTTATACATTAACTTTATTAGTGAAATTTACTTTTTGGAAAGTTAACGCTAAATAAAACTTATCAATTCTAAAATGAATTTTCAAACCTTTCTTAAAATGAATCAATTTCATTCTGTAAAAAAACTTTATATTTGTGATTTATTATATTTTGCAAGAGCTTCACCAAAGTGATTAATCATCTCATTGTATATAAAATTTTAAAGGTCAGATTTACTTATTAGCATTATTTAAATTTTTGTCTTGTACTTAATGAAATTATATAATCTCTACATATATATATCCCTCATTTTAATGTTCTGCAGTGTTAATAATAAATAATAATTCCAATCGAGAGGTGCATGTCGTTCGATTAAAAAAATTCTGCTTTTGATGGTTTTTCAACAGATAAAACTTTTTAAAGTTTGGTTTTTCTCGCTTGTGAAAAATTGCCTCAGCTGATATTAGTGTCTTATATGTGTCATATAACTCAGTTGTATGCTTGTATTTATGTAATCAAATGTTTTATGTACAGTGCCTAATAGAAAAGGGATTCATGTCATTTCCTTAGAACACTAATTGAGTACTTGAAATGCACTGCAAATAATGTGTGCAATGTTGTTTAGTTAGCTTGTACCAAATGATAGGTAATTGTCAAAGATATTGCAATACACCAATGTCCTAATAAGAAGAAGTTCAGTTCTCGATGATTAAGAGAAAAGGCTTTTGATATAAGATTGTATCTTTCTTTGTTTTATTACCAATCAAACTGAATATTTGTACAGTGTTTTCATCCTATGATAGATTAGTATTAAAATTTTGATTTGTATACTTCTACAAGGTCTAATGTCATAATGTGGTCAAACTAATTTTTTATTAATAATAGCAGTATTGTTATTTTTGGATTTTAACATTTATTTAAATGTTGTAAACTTAAAAAGATGTCATGGATGATTTCTTTGTGAATCTATTTAATTTTTGCATGGTTTAGTATTAATTTTTTCTAACTAATTAATTATTTTGATTAATTTTTATGTTTGCGAGATAGTTTTTATTTTAAAACTCTGTAATTGAAGAAATGCCAACATTTAAGTACTCTTCGAACGAAGTACAGTGAGTTTTTGTAGCAGTATTGAATATTTTTCTTGTCATTGTCAAATTTTGACAAACTACCAATGTTGATTTCCAAACTGTGCCATTTTGACGTTTTGTAGTTTAGGTGACTACATTTAATAGATTATTGACATATTTTTGATTGCTTATTGAACCATAACTGATTCATTTGGCTCTCAGAAATGTGCCAAAATAGTCTTAGATTTAAATCTTTTCCTTTACATGTTCATGAAATATTTTCTTTTTGTTCCTGATAGTTTTAACTGCACTCTGAGATTGTGAAGTATAATTTTAATTGTAAAAACTTGTCATTAATTTATGGTTGAAACCAGTTTTTTTCAACATTTTAGCAGAAAATTGTATTATTTTGAACAATGTCTTTATTAGCATGATATGTTTTGTACTATTTTTACAAAGAAAATCATTTATAGTTAATGTTGATTTATTATGTATTATCCAACTGTAAGTTGTGCCATCCAGAAAAACAGAATCCAAACTGTATATTGTTTCTCAGAGTCTTGTTTCAGAGGAATTTAAATGTAACAAGAAATTATATTTGAGTTTTTGAAAAAGTAATTTATTGAAAAGAGCATGTAATGGAAATGGTCCCGATTTGCTCACCAGTCCAATAAGAAACATTTATATCCAATGTTTTGTATACAGTAGGACTAGAATAAATATAGTACACAATAAATTTTCTAGTTGTCACTTTCGCTTCTTGACTGCGATTACATACTGTATAACTAACTATCAAAATATTGTAATTCAAATTTTTTTGTGCAGTCACTATGTGATTGCTACAATAAAATGCACAAATTATAATTCACAAAATATTTTCGTTAATAAACATTTCTCTAACAAAATGGAAAAAATTGCCATCACTACATTTTTGAGCTTCAATATTTTTATAGCAGGAATCATCCTGAATATTAGCCTGATGAATCACATTTTGCATAGGTAAATGAAGTGTTTTTTTTCCATAATCTCACACTATTTTTGAGTAGATTTAATATACAAAGTAAAGTGAAAACCACTGTAATGGCTAGTTAATTTATTCATAGTCAAAGAAGTCTTAGGTTCTTGTTAAATTATTTAAGTTGATGCATAAATTATATTATCGTCTTGTATATATTTTCCAATTTTTTTATTGTTGTAAATATTGTACTGGGATGTACAGATTTTTCTGCTTGAAATTTGTAAATAGCAAATAAACATTGTGATTTTGAATTCTCGTGCATTACTAAACTCCTCTACCTCATCAAAAGTTATACAAATTCCCAAAAACTAAAGTATTAATGTTTTTATTACATTGTTTTTAGATCAGTCAATATTGTCAATACAAACAGACAAATTTTTTTTAGTCAGTCTTTTGGTTGATTTGTTCAATAGGTTTGTACTGATTGTCTTAACTCGTATCATAAACAAATGCATCTTGCTTATTTGCCTTTCAGCAAGTTTCATTGGACAGTTTAAGCTGTTATTGTTTGTGGTATGGTAGGACCTGATTAGATATTTTTTGGACTTTTTAAAATACCAATATGCCAGAAAACTCGTATGAATTTTTAAGTCATAGTTGTCATAACAGTTTGTATGAGTTTTTGACACATTGGTATATAAATAAATGTTGGTTTAAATAACATGTTATATCATTATTTTCATTATGTTGATTAAACTAAAGTATAAAATTGTGTTTTATGATGAATCTGGCAATCTTCTGGAAATGATCCGTTTTTTTATGTCTTCAACTGCCAAGAAGAGCAAAGAATTTGGAAAGCCATTTTTATGTTTAGAATTTATTTTTATGGAAAATCGATAAAAAATCTAAAGTGGAAATGGAAGTTGCAACTAAAACTATTTTCGATTTCCACCATTTCATTTTTTTTTTATTTTGATGGATTAATATTTTTACAAATTGTCAACTCATTACTACAATTTTTAAGTTTTTTTTTTGGGGAAAGTTTCTTATGTTGATTGAAAAGACTTAAGGACACTACCATTTAGCAGCCCTCAGTGTAGGCTAACACAACTGGCACAAAAATTATTATCCTTTTATAAAATTTATGATGAAGTTTTTGACAAGAAATATCACTTTATTTACTACATAAATCAAAGACGAACATCATAGGGCAACATCATCGTCAACTTACTATAAATGGTTTCAAGGAAATAAAACAACTTGTAACTTACACTACAAATTTTATTTCGATAAATATTCCTAAAGCTAAATGAATCCTGACATTTTTTACAAGCTCAGTCATTTGTCATGTATGTACAAGGTCCCAGCCGCGGGACAGGAGAGGTACTGTGACTGTTGTGATGTTGGCAATGTTCGGTCCTCACAGGCCGAGTTTCTTGAGCGTTTTCAGGTCTAGGTCTCCGTAATAGTCCTCACTGAAAAAGGTTAGAAAACATTTAAATAATTTGATGGAACAATTATACATTCTTTTTATCTAAAATTTTAATGATTTAATTTTAAATATCGTCAAACCTGTCTACGTTCACATTTTAGCAGAATCTCACAAACCCAAACTCGACTCCTGGAAACTGGACACTCTGAAAACTCGATACTTTTTGCAACAACGAGAGTGTAATTTTTTAGCTTTACGGACAATAATTTGCAACCTCTTTCCATTTCAAGTCCTTACCTAATTATGTTTTGTTGCTATTTTGTGTTTAGTGGCACCCCTTTTCAGTCCATTAATGTCTTAAAGGATAAGCCAGTGAATAGTTTAAAACAATTTTTTGGGTTTTCTTCATTCCCCATGCTGTATTTTGGAAAACTCGACAGGGTCAAGAGCACGTTGTGTCGAGTATGTGAGACTTCACTGTATTTTAGGAGGGACCATCCATGTACTTTGATAGAAGTCCAAAAAGTTAGTTGAAGAAAAGAAGTTCAAGAAACATCAGAAGGAGAGCTCTCGGCTAAAGCCTGTTTTCATGTACGGTTAGGAAAAAGAGGGTGTTTTATGGAGTGACCAACAGAAAGCACTCAATAAATTTTTTCTAGCTATTACATTAAAATTGCCTAGATCCCAGAGTTGAAATGATAAGACCAAATTCAACCTCTGACATGCCGATCGTAGTCAAAATATCACAGGGATTGTTTTTTTCCTTGAGAATAGTTAGTGTTCACGCTATTGGTGTTAAAATGAGCTACTGGTTACAGACAAAATATGACGTTAGAGAAAAAAATCTCTTTTTAACATGGCTTGGAAACTCTAAGTCTATTCCTTTGTAGCCACTCCCTCTATTCCTAGTTAGAGGTGATTGTGGCTCAATGGCTAAACCAGTCTTGACGGTGTAGATGTCATACGAAGCAGAATTTCATGCTCTAATGAAGCAAGTAAAACAATTTATAGAGGATGAATGTAAAATTACAAATGAAGATAATGCATAATTAATGTGGTTGTTGGTCTCCCAAAAGTTAAGTACAAGTCAGAATCCGTTGCCAACTCATTTTAAGCTTATTTACAATGCCCAAAGTGAATTAAAATTATATCCCAACTCCTCAATTTTTTTTGCAGCAATTTTTGGATGCTGCAAGTTTACTTTGCCGAGGCATTTCTACACTTCAATATTATAATCTATTTCGGGAAGCCTGAGCTAGTGACACAAATAAAAAAAAAACATTAAAAAAACAAAAAAACAGGTATTTTATCTCTATTTTCACTTTTCATTGTTTCATTAGATTTATTGAAAAAGCTAGAGGCGGAGATCCTAGTACCTATTATTTATTTTTTAATATTCTCTAAAACTTAATAGTATATTGCATTACTCAGCCGGAAAGTACTGTTTTAACAGACAAGTATGATAGTTCATACTCGATTTTTCATGCAAGTACAGCAAAACTTATCGGCCGATAAGTTTGATACATATGACTCAATAATGCATAATTCTTTTCATTATACTTCTAAGAATAAACATACTTCCAATCATAACAGATACCTTGCATAAACCTATACAATTCTCAACCATTCAAACCTAACCTACAATAATCAAAACAAACATTATCTACTGCTGCCAGTGCTGCCACTACATTCCTCAAAAATGTAACCGATAAACACACATTACATTAAACATCGGTTTGCTGCAAATCAGCTGATTGTTTAATTCTGTTTCCTGTAATCGTCCGGAAAAACTTTCTGACCTAGACCGGAAAACCTTTCCCGGACTGGCACAGCAATGGGTACCTTACAAGCGACCAAAAAGGAACAGAAAAATTTGTTTTTTTGTCAGTGTGATGGAAAAGTATTAACACATCTTTACAACACAATACCAAAACTTGTCTTCTGATATGCAATTTGTGGCTTTGTATACTTCCATGTTTTAAATTACCAAAACTATTTCAAAATCATCTTGTTTTTTACCTATGTCTTCCCAAGGCTTTGCAAGCAATACTAAACAATAGGGGTCAATACAGTCGAAAATTGCTGAAGTAAAGTAGTTATAAAGTAGATGACTTATCAATAAACCAACCAGACTAAAAGGCATTGGTGCCGAAAAGAAGAGCCCAGTGGAGCAGGTGATCAATAATTCACTACCACATGCTGTGCTCATCTTTTGCTTTTATTCTTTGACATGCACCACCTTGATTTAAGTTATATAACAAACATCGCTTGGGTAACAACCTTCATCACTGGAAGTGTTAAAACATCATTTTGAGACTTTGTGCCAGATAATGATCAGTAATGGCATTAATGACGGTTTAAATACATGATGGCCATGTTTTATCAGTTTTTTTATCGAAAGTAATTTTTGAGAAGTAAAAAAACAATGTTCTTTTTTGTTGTTTGCTGACAGATGTTCAGACGGATTTTTGACGTTCATGTTTAAGAGTCACTATTTAGCAAATAATAGAAGTATTTAGGATTAATATAAAAAATGTTTATCCAATAGAAGACCAAGGGACAAAGAAACCAAATTGTTGCAGCCAATGGCATATGCTTGTTAGGAGCTGTCTCTCTTGTTCTCACCATTCATATTCCAAAATGTTTTGACAAACGTTAAGACTTGACTATTAGCATTATGTTTCCTGAATGTAGTTAATTATGTGTGTCTTGTGAAAGAGAAAAACTAATAGTGAAATAATCTATTTATTCATTTATTCATGCACAAAGTCACAAAGTACACCATATACAAGGAGTTTTCTTAATGGTAGGTGACATGTCAAACCACTAATCCAAGTCACAGAGAAAAAACAATGCTTTTATGCTTCTTCTCTGTGTCCAAGTTAAAATTTAAAAATTCGTTAACACTATGAAACATATGGTCCTTAAGGTATCTAATAAGTTTAGTTTTAAAACTTTTAATGGAAGTTTCGTTGCGAATATTAGGTGGTAGTTTGTTATATAATCGGCTGCCTGTATAAAATGGAGTTCTTTCAAAAGCAGTTGTTCTATGTATGGGAAGATAAAGATGATTATTTCTAGTGGGATAAATATGACCGGATTTTAAAAGAGGAAATTTGTGAGGATTATCTTTATCAAAGAGAAGGGTTTGTAAAATAAAAATGCATGGCATTGGCAGTAAATCAAGTTTTTTGAAAATGGGTTTAGAAGAAGCTCTATAGCTAGATTGTGTCATAGTTTGAATGATGCACTTTTGTATCTTAAATACGGCAGAACTGGTTTGTGAATTATCCCAAAAGATTATACCATACATTAAATATGAATAAATATAGGCATAATAAACCATTTTGAGACATTCAATACTGAGAATCTTTGACAAAGACAAAATAAGAAAGTGGCCCCTACTTAAAGTTTTTGTGAGATGAACAATGTGAGAATCCCATTCTAAAGAAGAATCAATATGTAATCCCAAGAAATTATGAACTTCTTTACTTTATTCTTAACTTCTTTACTTTAGTAAAGCAACATTTACTTTTTTTTATAACATAACAGATTTTTAGTTTCATAGAATTAACCTTTTTAATTTATTTAAATCTGAATTATTTACAGTGGACTCCCTCTCATCCAGACACCTTTTAACCAGACATCGGTTTAACCGGACTACTCTACTACTAGGTGGAAGTCACACCTTTTTCAGCCAAACAATTTATCAAAACATTGTGTTAACTGGATGTGATCGGCAGGAAATGGATGGTACTGTAACAACGTTTCTTGTGGGAAAATATTTGAGACCAGTTAAGACTTGTCTAAATACTATGTTCTTGTTATTTAAGTAGAATGAGTTAGTTTCTGTGTGATTGAGAAACGATATCAACGATTCCCACGGGAAATGTGTAATGGACAATCTATCGTAAAATATCAAACTTTTAGTGTTTCGATTTAATAATTAATTTTTGGGAACGTCAGTTATTCGGAAAACCCGTTATCCAGACAGGCTCCCGAGGGGTCCCGATTAGAGAGAGCTCCTGTGAGTGGTTTAGTTTAGGGTTCCATGATTAGAATTGTAGAGGCTAGTATAGTTATTAAAATTTTACTTAAAGTTAGGAATACTTTGGGGTCAAATTATGCAATCATGTTGCTTTTATACTTTCCGTTGGCCAACCGGTTCCTCAAAAGCAAAAGGTGTATACAAGTTTTTATTAACCCTCGAGCGGGCGCATGCGGAGTTTTCCTCCGCACGTGTTTTTTTCATTAAAATAAACAAGGATAATGGGTGTCGGCAGTCATGTCCGGCTTTGTATCTCACACGCCTCATTCCAGGAAGCCCCTAAAGCTATTTATATCTTCCCACACCCCCTTAGTACCTTTTTATTTGCAATTCAGTGATGCCGTGTCAGTTTGTGGAGTACCCTCTCCCGTAACACAGACAGTGATTCCTATCTATACTAGAAAATTACTTAGTATGTTCAATTGCATTATTTCACCTGTTAAGTTGAACAATTAATTGTTTTAACAATGAAATGTGATTCCTAATGAAGTTTGTCAACATTTAAATACAATATATAAAGTGATACCTAATCTATTCTAGAAAATTACTTACTATGTTCAATTGAATTATTACACCTATTAAGGTGAACAATTAATTGTATCAACGATGAAATGTGATTTTTAGTGAAGTTTATCAACATTTGTCGCCATTTCAATTAATGTATCTAATGTATCTAAATACAATAGTATTTCATTATAAAACACTAGTAAATATACCCGCGTCTTCCCTCGCTGAAAGGATAACAAATGTTTGGTTCAATTATCCGTTTTTTGTTACGTGCATTTTTTACAAATTTCCTAATAGACTAATAATGATTTCAATGATTTATCAAAACTATACGTTTTTAAGCGCTTCATTAGGTATAAATAGTATTCTTGTTTGAACTTTGCCTATAAATCGCTCTCGACCAGCATGCAAACCCTCCTAAAAATTGAATTTCAGAAAATCCCCAATTCTATAAAAATAACTGTATGATTGTCCCAGCAGAGTTTCAAGATTCTAGTTAAATTACTTCGGGTGATCCGTAAATCGCGAGTATGTGGAACTGCTAAATACATAATATAAGAAAACTTTATAATTTTATACAGTTTATTCATTTAGTAGATGGAATTTATATTTTTTGCCTCTTTAAAATATTCTGGAGACCTTCTATTGATATTTTGAATTCATAGATCTTAAAAACTGAAAAGGCCGCCATTTTGAATTTTTGAATTTACCTTATTTTAGTCTTTCCAGGGAAAACATTTTAAAATCCTTCATTAGTATGCATCTGGAGCCTATAAAGAATATTTGAGCCAAGATTCATCGCCCAAAGCCCTACATTGTTTTGGAAAATAAGCTTTGAAAACTAAAAATGGCCGCCATCTTGAATTTTATAATATACCCTATTTTAGCCTTTTGAGAGAATATATTTTAAAATCCATTCTTAGTACGCATCTAGAGCCTATAATGATCCATTGTGTCAAGTTTCATTGTCCAAAGCCTTATAGTTTTTGAGAAACTGTGATCAGTGAGTGAGTCAGTCAGTCAACCGTTTTGGCTTTTATATATATAGATGTAAAAAGGGTTAAATTTATGCAATTTCATATTGCGGAGTAAAACTCTGCATGCGTCCGCTGCCGTTTCACCGGTGAAACGCCCGCCCAAGGATTAAGGGGCAAAGAAACCAAATTATTGCAGCCAATCTCATATGCTTATTAATGAACCCCCTATCTCACTCTTAAAATTCATCTTCCATTTCTCTCGCACAATCCTTTTAAAAAGGTAAGGATTTTCCCTAAGATGAAATATTCTGATGTTAGTAAAATTGAGTTTCCTATCCAACATTTATCTGATATATTAAATTCCATACTAGAAACTGGTCAAAATGTAAAATTGTTGTAAAACCAAGATGTAATGTGAATTTACATCCGTAAATAAGATAAACTGAGAGGTTGAATCTCAAGTAAATCCACACTACCTAAATTTCAAGGGTGAACATATGTAATTATCCTTCAAATGTCAGTTCAATGTAAAAACTCACTTTATATTCAGTGGTTATAGGTTATATAGCACTCTGCCAACATACTAAAGGTCGAGGGTTCAAAATGTACGTTGCCTCTTATTTTCTAGTACCAATATCAAAACTATTTCTCCTTGGAAATAACTTCCCCAATTGCTGTTACATAAAAAAACTTTTTCATAATTTTGTTAGTTAAAATTTGATTTACTTGGCACAAATTAATGTTAGCTTAGATTTGTAGTAAAATGATACATTTTCATGTGTAGGACACTGGTAGGGTGCAAAATTATAAATTATCACAATCTTTGGCATGATTTTTTGTCATCTTGTGGATTGCTAGCTGCACTCAACACCTTAAAATTAAAACATCGCTTAATCTAAATATCAATTAAAATCAAGCATTTGACATGGAATGTAGTTTTTGATCTTAGCAATTTGTCAACTATTAGTGTTAGGTGTGAATCGATATCTTAATTTTATTTAAAGAAAATGGCCCATTGATGACATTTTATGTATTCGAATAGTTCTGTTGATTGATTGCAGTACCAAAGGTAGTACCATCTCAACATAGCTATTTAGGGTTTTTGAAATATCTTGTATTGATTATAATTTAAGATAACTTTTATAGAAAAATGTCAATTATTCTTAACTTTATGAGTTTAGAAAGAAAATTGTATTCTTGGAGAGATATGCTAAAAACATACAATCATATGACCATACTAATATTCTTGATATTCATTTTTAAATAATATAGTAATTTGCTTAATATTATTAATGCTTTGAAGAATATATAAAGCCAAAGAAAAGAAAAGAAAACCAGACTAAACTAAGGGAAGTCCCCTCTGCTTTCACTTATCCACACACAGTGAAACGTTGCGTGTTAAAGAAAACCCACTGCATGAAACACCATGCAAGAAAAACCACAGTTAAGAAGATCAAACCCATGCAAGAAGTAGGAGAAGAAAACTCACAATTGGGTGGTGAATTGGCATTTATTGGCGTTTATTGACACATAGAGAGCCTCCGACCATACAACGGCCGGGATAACCTTACTTATAAATATCCTATAAATACAATCGACACAGCGGGTTTACATTGGGGGTGATGCGGTGCTTACATTATTTTTGGTTTCCGCGAGACGGCCCCAAAGTCAGTCGCAAACAAAATTGTTATAACAACGAGGAGTGAGTTTGGAGCCTGTCTGCCGTGAGTCACACTCTTAGTCTATGGTCCTCAGGGACCGGATCGTCCCACACTTCACTGGTCTTCAAAGTCCTTGTTGCTGGACGGGCGCGGGCTCTGGGCGGTGGAGGGCCTGGGGCTCTGGGCCTGGGGGCGGGTCACTCCGGGGCCCTTGGGGGTGGGGGCGGGGGCCTTGGGGGCAGAGCTCCTGCCGCTGCCGCCGCCGAGCCCCTGCAGGAGTTCGCTCTTCCTGATCGCCTTCAGGTCCAGGTCTCCGTAGTAATCCTCACTACAGGTTAGAAAGAGTTAGGAAGGAAGACAGATTAGACATGCAAAGGACATGCTCGATTCACCCCGGCACACAAGTACTTTTAGATTTGAGGGGGTTGTTCTTAAGGGGGGGCTTGAATAAATAAATCGTAATAATAAACGTAGTAATTAATAAATCGTAATGTGAAGAGAGTAGTGTAACATTTCATAATTACATCTACTACTCACGTGAAGCTAAAGTTATATTTGAATATTGTCTCACCCCAAGCATGTACTACTTATTCGGCTTTGAGAGAAAAATATCGAGTGATCTCAGGGAGAAATTTTATCCAGCCAATAAAAATAAAAACAAATTTATTGTGATTTTATTTTTATTAAAACTGTGCTCACCTGAATTGCAGAGAAATCGTTATTCCCACAAATATGAGATATAATGTATAAAATCATATAATGATCCATTAAGGAGGTACAGGATATGAAAGTACTGTTAATATTCACCTCCCATATTTGGGAGAAGCAGGAAGAAACTTGGGACCCTAATAACTGGCTGGAAAGTTTAACTTTTCTTCCTTTATCCAACAGTTTTTGTGGTATGGATCTGATGAAAATGGATCTTTTAAACTTTTCAATATTACAAAAAATATCATGGTTTTGAATTTTGAAGAAAAAGTTAATTTACCTAATAACAAATATCTATCAGTGATAATATTTATGATTACTTTTGGTAGTATTACTTAAGAATTTTGATGTATTTGAATTCAAAAATCGATTTTAGTAAAAAATCTAATACAGGATGCAGGCAGACATATTGTACTTTAAGAATTTCAGTAAAAACAACAAAGAGTTGTTTTTATGTCATTGGAAGCCCAGGATTGGAATAAGTAACTTCAAGGCCAATAGTGAAAGGCAAAGTCGCCAGGGGTATGTGCAACTATTATTAGAAATATAGCTAACTATTGGTAACTTTATCTAGAGGTTTTATTTTGAAATAACTAAAATTGAATGATTAATATTAATTGGAAAAACACGAAACACCACATGCAGCAACCAAAATTAAATCAAGATCATGCAGCGACTAGAAGTCACTCTTAGTTATATGCTAATGCTCTTTGAAGCAAAGAAGTGTATATACAAGGCTTTGTGATCCCGACTAGGAACAACGATGTACTTTTGAACTCATTTGTTAAGCTTATTTCGATTATGTTTTACACGGAAATAGTATCTAAGATCAGTTCGGAAATGAAATATTTAACCTTTGCAGAGAAGTTCGAAGTTCCGGCTGTTTCCGTAGTCTGCATAAATTGTGGTGTGGCTATAATTGTCAACAATTTATTGAAGAATAACACGAGAATAATTTTAAATTCATTATTATGTCTTTCTGATAATCTGATATAGGATATATTGCAGATCACTTCGAAATAAAATCACAATTGAAACTCAACACATTGAAAAGATGCATTGCTGAAGTTTATCATGGAACCAAAGCTGACATTTATGGAACCAAAAAGATTACGGAAATAATCTTTTACAGTGGAAGAAGTCCTAGAGTTTTGTTCCACGAGAACGTTATTGTTTTGAGAAAAGTTTTCTCATTGTATAATCAAGTAAATTTGATTTTCTTAATTAATTTAAGCCAGATGGTTAGTTCATCTGATGTTCTAATTTTTAGAATAATATTTCTTTGATTAATGCATTTACAACGGAAAGTAAAGAGGACCTATGGTTTAGTTAGAAAAAATTTAAACTCAACTCTTAAACGATTTTTCAGTAAGCCCCATTTCAGTTTGTCACGAAATTAAAAATTCTGACATAATCGGCGAAAAGGGAGGATTTTAAATTTATTACATGCATCATGGAACAAATCTCATGGAAACTTCTTTGACAGTCATCAAGGAGGCTAGATTCTTATAACTGGAGGAAATGACCGCAATCCAACTGAATTGCTAAAAAGTTTCCAAGACGGTAAAATGGTTATTGCCAGAGTAAATAACAAATCAAAAATTGAGTTGCTGTCATTTAAAATGAATCAGAAAACGTCGTTTTTCGATTAAGTTCCCATTTTTGTCCATCACCCAAGAAGCACACTACACGTACCTCCAGCATTGAACATAACCTCCTTCTCTCAACAATGTAAACAAACGGAAACAGGAAACGGAAACTCACCAGCCGGGCACGTCCTCGGGGTCCTCGCAGTTTCCGGTTCCCTCGGCGTCGCCGATCTTGAACACAGTGCCGATGGGGCAGCCGTACTCCCTGGCCGTTCCGTCCATGCAGATGTAGTACTTGCGGCAGTCGTCAGGGTGCGCGTGGCGCGTGAACGACCCGGCGGAGATACCGGCAGACGCGCAGCTGAAGCCGTCAGCGACCTCTGGAGAACAGGAGAAGAGGTGAGAGTGACCGACGAGAAAGAATAGAAGTGAGACGGGAGTTGGGAAGTTCCCAAAGGTGGGATGGAGAAGTCGAGTAGAGCTTGAATTTGGAAAGGAAATGCATTTGGATTCAATTTTTAGCTTTTGGAAGTGCAGCTACCAGTGTTTTTTTGTTAGGTCGTAAAAGACATGAATTTTATCTAGAAGATTTTGTAAGTCTGCTTTTGTGAGCAAAAGTTTTCTAACTAAAGTTTGGGGCAACAAATACAACATAATAAATCTTCTTGCTTAGTGTTCTGGATGGAAAAGTCATTTGTCTATTCAAGAATATCTTGATTAAAAAATGTCAACGAGTTTCAAACTCTTGTCATACGTATTCATATTCAAATCCAGAACTATGTAAAGGGGCTTAAATCCCTATGAGGAAACTTTACCTATCTAGGGAAAAGTCACATAGTATACTTATATCTAGACACATCGTCTTTATCTTCTGGAAATATCCGTCAATATATGTTGCGTTGGGTTATGAATAAATATGCAAATAATGAAATTCCTTTCAAATTCAACAAGCAATTTTTGAAGGATTCTCCTTCTTTATCAAAGTTACGAGCTGAACTTCCTTGAATAGTTCTACTTTTAAAGAAGGATTATTACGTTTTTGTCAACTGAGAAACTTTGCTTGAAGGTAGGGGTACCCTTCCGTGGCTACATCTTTAGGAACCCCAAACCTCTGAACAAAGACACTTTTCCTTCACTTTCCCTTCACATTCCAATCACATATCTTCACATTCGCTCACCTTCCACCTTGCACTCGGGCACCTGGTCGGCCCACATGCAGACGCGGGCCTCCCTGTCGTAGGCCAGGCCGGGGCTGCACTGGTAGCGGCTCGCCTCGCCGTTCCAGCAGTTCCAGAACGTGTCGCACTTCACCTCGTCGGGGAAGATGCCGTAGAGCCGCGGGCAGTTGGGCGTGCTGATGGGCGGCTCTGCGGAAGAAGATAAGAAGAGTTTAGTTAACGGTGTTGTGAAAAGAGTGGTGGTAACAATTTGGAATCGAATGAAGAAAGTAACCATAAATTGGAAGCCACATACAACCATCATCGGAATCGTAAAAAGGATTTCATCTTACCAGATGGGTTCTGCTTGTAGGAATGACGGTCTTTTCTGATTGGTTACAAAATCATGGCTTCCAGTTATAATACCCCAAGAGAATTGCAAAAAGTAAATGGTAAAGATAAAACATCTATTGAAAATCATATTACCCTAGAAAATATCTTTTCCTGACTGGTTATATATTGCAGAATATCTGTTTCTAGGCCATCTAAATTTTGTCCTCTCTCAGCTACACTCTTGAATAAAATCATACACCTATGGGTTAGAATCAAAAACATCTTTATATTCCATCCTTGAGTTTGGAAATACTGTAGTGTAATGATTTTCCAAGAATTAAGCTTATATGCTAGTGCACGTAAACCAATTTTACACACATGCCAATTCAACCTTAAAAAGTAAGGACTAGTTATGTCAACTCAAGTTTGTTGTATATGTATGAAGGCAATTTGCATAGTTTCATATATATCTGGGAGATTAAGATTCTGCAATTTTTATCCAAGCACGTTTATTGATGACACAAGATTCCCTCCTCACGAGGTTTGCAACTCAGAAGATAATTTTAAAAGTTTAAAGAGGGATTAAACTATTCTTATTCAGTGTTTGTCACCTCGATACTCAAGATTTAACATCTTACTAGAGGACATTTCTTTACTTTTAAAACGCAAAATATAATGCTTAACACATTTTACCGCCCAAAAACAGTATCAATGACTTTCGTGTCCCAAATATGTTTTCTTAAGGCGTTATCGGTCGAACAAAAAATATCGAAGCACCGATAGTAACAAAACTAAACAATCGATAATTCCGACATCTCGATATTCTTTTGCCCCCCTTAACCCTAAGACAATCACTCACCGAGCTGCGACCTGTCGCCGCAGTCGACGTTGTGGAGGTAGTCGCAGTTCTCCTTGAGGTACTTGGGGTCGGTGTCGTCGAACGCCAGACCGTTGCCGCACGTCTTCAACTCGGCGACGCCGTTGTCGCACTTCCAGTACTTGTCGCAGCTCACCGGGTGCGGGTAGAACCCGTAGTCGTCCGGGCACTTGAAGTCCTCCTTCTGGGCGCTGGCTGTAAGGGATAAGAAGAAATCAGAAATTGTTATTCATCAAGAAGCGATGTAATAGAACAACAATAGAAACCCCGAACTCCTGTACACAGGCACTTTATTTTCTTCACATTTCCATCACATTCCCATCACATTCCCTTCACAACTCTTCACATTCGCTCACCTTCCACCTTGCACTCGGGTACCTGGTCGGCACACATGCAGGTGCAGCATGCCCATCTTTATCTAGTAATAAGGCCGCAGCCCTCGACCTGGCAACTCCCGCGCCGCTTCTCAACGGTATTTTGCATAGTAAAAACCTTTACAGCCAGCTGGTTTCACGTAAACAAAAAATAGTGCCATAAGAGAGTAAGTATAAACAAATCAACTGAACCCTTAGGCGCGATGTTGCCATTTACTAGCGCCTAGGCCTTGTTACTAGAGATGGCTACGATGAAGGTCACTCAAAAAACAATGCCCACAACAAGGCAACCTAACATTAACAAAGCAATAAAATGTATACAAACTTAAGAATAGAATAAGACACATGCAATAAAATATCAATAAAAACAGGCATGGAACAAATCTTGTGATAGAAATGTCAAAAGTGGATTAAGAAAAATTAATCCTAAGAGAACATCGAGCGGACATTGCCTATGTGTTCGCAAACACTTGGATGGAATGCGAATAATTCTTCTGTACAATAGATCATTTTGCCCTCCACAAAACAAATGCAATTATAACAGAAAAACACGTGGATTTCTAGAAGAAAACCTTCGAAAAGTCCAGTTTGATCGAGTGGTCAAGTAAGGAGGTGGTCGGAGCAGTTCGGTATTGCGTCGTCGGACTGACACGCCCACATTCTTATTGCTCAACTCAACCGGACCCATTGTCGCAGCGAGTACTTTCCTGTATACATGCCGAGAGTATCGAGCAGGATATGGGTGAAACGGTAGATAGATTAACACACGCTAAAATGAGATTTAGTAAAATATCCTTAGAGAAGTTGAAGTAGTGATAACCCGCTTCTTAATGAGAGAAAACAACAAATACTTTGACAGCCAAGCAAAATATGTTGCAGATTGAGGGATGTTTATTATATTGTCGCGCCGGTGGCTCAACCTTATGTGATGCAGAATTTAGAGTAGCGATCGGGTGTTTAAAGATCAAATTGTGAAGGATACGCTCTTTTTTTAGATGTTAGAGGAATAAATAACGAGATGGTAAATTAAACGTCAAAACAACAGCAATGCAAATGATAAGGTGATAGCTAATGATGTGCAAGAATTAAATGAACGATATCCCTAATAACTGAGGTGAACTGACACTTTCCTGATTTTCTAAGACAATCTGTGTTCACAATTAAGTCTGAAATTCGTAGCCAAGTACAGACAACTTTAATTCGTGTCATATAGATTATATTAGATCGTATTATATATGATCGAGGCAACAAGATATAAGTTTGACAAGATAACATGACCTCTAAATCGTCTTCGGACCTATCCAATCAGGCGTTTACAAATTTATAGCCCAAGAAGTACTTCGGCCTTGGCATTTCACTCTGCACCATGAAATCCACCAGAAATGTTACGATCGCAATTTCCCATCTGACTTTTATCGGCAGTTTTGCGAGGCAATCTCCAAGTACCTCTATCTTGTTACCCGGCCACTTCGCCCCTTGCCCCGGTTGTCGGCCGTTCACCTGGTTAATTGCGGGATCCAGTTGCGGAACGGTTAACACTTCCCGACCTAGGCCATTGTCTGGATGTCGCAAGGCACCGTCACCGTCACACCCTTCGGCATATCATAACGATGGGGCAACCGGTCTTAAACAAACATGCTTAAATGCCTCGGCCAACCTGATTTCAACGGTGTTAAAATCGGACGTTGCGTTGAAGCGAATTTTTTTTATACGTTGTGTTTTTGTAGAGCACAGTCGACTGTGAATACCGGATACTGTAGAAGATTTTTAAATCTAATTGGTTTTACTCTTTATCTATTTTAATCCGGGCCAGAATTTTGGCAGTTCGATCAATCTACCAAAAACATGTCGATCATTCTACCAATTTCTACTTTGTTTAAAATTCATTGTTTGTGATGGTGATTTTATATTTTGATTTTGATTTTTGCGGACATTTGCCATCACTGATTAGTAAATAACAAGCTTCACGACGTTTCGGAACCTGGAATCTGATATCGTCTTCCGGTGAAAAAGAACCAAGAACACGTCAAGATTAGTAAAACACAGCCAGGAACTTGGACAAAAAACTTTTTCTTCTCCTCCCACCAGCCTTAGCTCTGCTCTGATTGGGTGAGGACGTGCTCTCTCCTGTTTGTTGATTCGCGGTACTTGTGATTTCTGTGTTTTATTGTGTTCTTGATGGTTCTTGTTTTCTTTTCAGCATAGTGTTTTTGAGAATGCGTTTGCAGTTCTCTGTTTTAGCTCTCGGATGTGTGTTATTAATCTTGTTATGTTCTAGGTTCTTTTTTCACATGAAAACGGGATCAGATTCCAGGCCCCGAAACGTCGTGAAACTTGTCTTTTACTAATCTGTGTTGGCAAATGTCCGCTAAAATCGAAATCATAAGACAATTTGTACTGTTGAAGACGAAATCCCCACCCTAATTTAACCGAGTGAGAAGAAGCCCCGGGACACAGACGCCGCTAGGACGTTGCGGCGAAAACAGAGTTAACGAACCAAAACAACGTCGAGGCAAACATAGCCCACCGTCAGAGATAGGCGCAACAGTAAACAGAGAATCCGTCAAAACAGCCCCTGTACAACAACACCACATTCCACCCATTCGACAGTGGGCTGATGATAGGGTCTAAAAATCTTCTCCTTTCGATGGGATTGTTTAAAGATGGGATTCCAAAGAATCTAAATAGTCGTTTGAATTGATCGATTCTTCTACTTGTTTCCCATCTCAGTTCTTAGGATTCGATGCAGTTTAGTACTTGCTACTCTATACGTGACCCGCCAAGGGAAAAGGGACCTTAACTTAAATTTTTTCGTAATTGAGTTATTAGTATATCCATGGGCGGATTTAGGTAAAAATATTTAGGGGTGCCAGCTCACCTAACGTTTGAAGTATTGTATGCTTAAATTCAAACATCAAACTCCCATTTAAGTGGTCCGTTTTTAAGGCCAATTCAAAGTAGGTAGGCTACTTATTTTATTTATCAACAATTCGTAATTTAAGCAAATACCTCAATCAAAGTTATGTTGAATACATTTTCCCTCTTCCCTGCCAACAAATCCAACAAATATCAGAGGGTGCCAGACCCCCCAGGAACCCGCCCATGCGTATATCCTTAATCTACATTAAAAACAAATAATCTGGTGAAAGAATTTTCAAGATTAAGTATATTGAAAAAATGCCTGAGATATAGATTTTTGAATTTGAACTATTAAAACAAGCAATTATAGGAAATCGCGTTTCAAAGTTTTGCAATTTTCTAACTTTTATTTATTTGTTACTACTTGTATTATTGGCTATGTATCACATACAGTATAATTTTGTCCGAAATTTTAAGCCAAATATAAATGTACCATTGAATTTGGTTCAATTGTAAAAGGTAAGGCAGGTCACATACTTAATTTAATGGATTTGAAAGATTCTCGAGGAAAACAATCGATAGCTCGTTCTCGCACAAGCATCAGTTCATCGATTCTTTCACACTCGTTTGTCACCTCACCAATATCCGATTTGACATAGCCCAAACTAACCTTTCAGCGGCGGTTGGGCCACCTGCCACCTGATCCGTCGCGGTCCTGTTCCCCTGTTCCTTCGTTCCTCGTTACGTCATCGTTACAATAACCCAATTTCTCCCTGGGTGAATTAATTCCTAGTAAATATTTACCAATTAACAGGCGTAACAGGCGTGTCGATCGTGGTGCAAGTGTTTATGTAAGGACTGGTCTCTGGTCTCTGGTCTCTGAACGGATTCCTGGATGAAATCGAAAGTGCGGGGAAGTCAGAGTCGGTAGAGTCGGTGTGGGCAGTCATTAGAACGTGCGTTCGCGTTTCCGTCTGCCGTTGTTCCGGGGAACCTCCTCATTGTCGCGATTTGACTGTCATTAGGCTAAATGTCGGTGTCGGTGGACGGACGTTTTTGTCGCGCAACAACCGCTCAGCTTCGTCTCCTGATTGGATAATAAGAGTGCGTCATTTTTTTTTAGCCAATCACATGACACAACAGAGCCTTAGGCATTGGCATGTGCACTCCGTTTGTATTCAATCGTACATTGGCGAGGTTCGCGTGTGGCTGTGTGGGCCTGCGTTCGTCTTATTTTACGTTCATTGTAAAATGTTATAACTCTACGTGCTCTGAAATCACAGAAATGCCGCGCGTTTGAACGAGGTTATCTGAATAAATTAGAGTGAACTCACGTTTATTTAAGGACACACGTGGAAGCAAACGTTAGCTTTATCCAACTTAAGTGTTCACCCTTTCGTACATTAACGGGGGGAAAAAATTTATACAACTAGGATTATTCGTTTAGCCTACGCATTGGAGCCCGTTCATGTGAAACGTCCACATTTCAGGAAGAAACAATTGAACGGTCACTTCTAGTTTAATTTAACAAAACTAGAAACGTACATTCATGAACGAGTTGCACACACCCTCCCAGCAGTCTTCCAATTAGACCCCTGTCAAAATAATTCAGCGACTACAAACTTGCGTGAAACTTGTCTGAAGCAAGTTTAGGAGCGAGTTGTCATTCTGCCGAAGGAACACGAACTGCCAGTAGGCCAAGCGAAGGAGAAGCCGCTACCCTAGTCCCACTACCCTGGTGGCAACTCTACCAGTATGCTAATACCCCGGCTTTCTCTGGTATGTGGTGCGTTACGTAATGCGTGACGTAAGGCTGGAAAGGTTACGAGAGAGTGGACCAAAGGAGCCGTGTCACGCCCTAGACTTCATTCATCAACAGCTTTCACCACTCGATGATATAAATAAAACTTGTTTGTACAATGTACTTGAGTCAGTGGCCGAAATCGTAAATATATTACGGATAGCGGCGATACGATAAACAAAACCTTGGACTGTGCAAGATACCGGAAGGGTTGGACGAACACATTGTATGTTTGAAGGTGAATGTTCTGGCTGAAAGGGATATATTGGTTGTAACTTAATTTTTCTCTGTTCAATAAACAATATGTGAATTTTTATTTAATCTACAATGACGACCTTCACCTACAGTGAAGATTTCAAATTAATGACTTGTACTTGTACGGCCTGAAAATGGTTCTATAAGAACCGAAACTAGTTGCCACCAGCAACAAGTGGATTATAGAATTTCAAGTATTTAAACCATTATAAGAACAAGAGAAGGCTCTTAAAGTGTCATAGGTTAAAGATAAGATTTACTTTTACAAGTAGGTGTTAAAAAACTTTTAGATAACAAAATTTTTGGTCTGGGAAAAACGATTACTCTTCTATCCTTATTCATGAAGTATTTAATTTTAGTCTCAAAATCTCTCTGAAAACGACCTTCAACGACATTTTCCCACAAAGTTAAGAACCATAAAAAGACACGGAACAGTCCGGTATTCATCGGAATCGAAACCGGACATGTTAGAGCAGTTGGCAATTAGCATTAATTAAATCAGAACCGAAGTTGGGATCAAGTCAAATCGGTAGCTATCAATTAATTACGATATCCTTTTCGGTAGAGCAGGCGGTTTTTCACTTCCTCGTTGGTCAGTGTCACGGGGACCGCCGCGCCGCCGACCGCCGACCGCTTACACAACTCTATATTCGGCACAAGGTGGCTTTTTAGTCGAGCAAAAACCCAAATGAATGTCAACCGGGGACTTCCTGTCTGTTACGACCGGTGACTTTCATAATGCGTTTCCCGTAATGATTAATGACAGTTTTCAATTTTTTGGGACAAAGTTGACTTTAAAAATTGTTGGTTTGTGAGCTTTAGTTTTACTAAGGTCTTTATCGTTATGATTGTTCTTCATGTAGCTTAGTATTGTATTCTAACATAATTGATTAGCTATCGTTATCTGATGCCTTACATAGTTATGATAATTGTCTTGGTAACAATAATTTTTTATGTAATGTCAAAAAAAATCAGATAATTGGACGTGAGTTGACTTGGGTTACCTTCTTCAAAGCTTAATGTTAAAATATGTCTTTTTCAAATTTGAAGTTCCCTTCATTTCATGCAATCCCGGTAAGATGTAGACTTTTAGAATAAAAAATACAATAGAAAATTCTTGATTATGTCATTGTTTTGGAAACAGTTCTAAAAGATAAATTTATTACAGCCTCAATAGATCACACATCTCTGTTTGCAGACGTTTGCACCACCAGCGGATTCCCAGGTCTTCGGGGTCAAAGACGGGCTGGAAGGCGTCATAACTAAGTATCCGTGATGAGCAACCGCTTTGGCAAGAGTCAAGGGAGACACCCAACTATTGCTCAACGTGCTACGTGAGAACTTTGCTAATCTGGCGACATTCCGTCAGCCGAACATCTCGGTCGAAGTTGCTCAACCGGCGATGTGAAGCAAGTAAACAGAGAAGGAATCCGGAAATACGATCCACTGGGTCATTGAGAGTAACAGAAATGTGCAGACAAGTCGGTGACAAAGCACGCGAACGACTTCATGGATTTGTCGGGAGGTGAGGAGTTTTAAACTTTCTGAATGTACGATTGAACAATTAGTAGAACGATTTAGACCGTAAATGAAGGGGTGAGTGATCTTTATCATCTACAAAAAATTATATTAGTTGGAACAACAAACAATTGGTAAACTCTAAATGTTTTTCCTCGGTTTACGCAATGTTTTGTTGTTCCAAGTCGTTCCAAGTTTTTCTGTGTTTTGTAACAGAGACATTTCAGTTTACACGTAGGCTCATACAATAGCTGCAACCAACTTAGGTCTAGACAAATAAACTATATTTCTGAATGGAATGTCTAATGAGTCATTAGCAATGACCTGATATCGAAATGAGTGATTTAAGAATTCGAGGATTTCCATTGGAATTTTAGACGATACAACTATATTTATCGACAGATGTAATTTTACTTCTTCTAAATAAAACCACGTCAATCATGGAATACAACATTCCGTATGATGAAAGCATAGAAGAAAGCAACGACGCTGCGAATCCGTCACCTGAGACAGAAAGCTCCTGTCACCTTCACTCATGCTGAACCGAACATGCGGCTGATGGTTAATTAGAAAATAGTATAAAACTATGATTGGGCGAGAGGAGATGAAAGTGGTGCAGGAGGAGGAGAAAGCTGCGAAAGATCGCGGAGACGCAGGCGAGACGAAGGACGGAGGGAGGCGCGCAGAAGGAACTAGAACTGACTTTCCTGCAGGCAAGGAGACGACCTTGGAGCGAGGCTACCGGGATGCGGAGCCTGTGGCGAGGCTACCAGACCACGGTGACAAGTGTTTGTGACGTTACTCTTATTACTTGAAGGAATACACGGTTGGGGCCGAAGAAGATATTTTAAAAATGATTGTGGCGACCTAGCTACTAGCTACAACGTGTGGAGATGGCAGACTCACCCGGCTAGTCGTGAAAGCATGATATTAATTGAACTGGCAAATGTGGAGCAGATATATTTGGTCCTTACAAGTCTTGTCAACAAATGAACACGTTTTATTATGAAACATGAAGTAAAAAATAAAGAAAATATGTTAATAGTTTCCACTCGTTAAAATCACGCGATAAAATTAATTTTGTTCTAAAGCGCTTATTGGTGTAATATGTAATACTATTCATGAGATATTGTTCTAGTGATTTAGTTGATGATTTTTTAACGCCTGATTTCCTTTTAGTGTTATTGCCAATGGTATGTATATGATAAGCAACCTTTTTCAAATACAAGCGGTTTACATCTTCAAATTTCATCATGCATCTTGGGAATATGTCTCGAGACTTCTCGTACCGTTGCCCCAAGAGGCTGACCACTTTGGTTTTTAGACTCTCTTCCATCCGCCATATAGTGCCACATGAATCTCAGTATGATCAACCGATTGTTCTTTCAAATTAATTGTACTTAAAGTTATCCGAAGGCTTAAGACAACTCGATATTTATGGTAATATTTAATAACTTGGGACAATAATGCGGGACTGTTCGACGTGTGAGGGCACTTTACTTTTCGCTCTCTCTTCTGTCTGTTATTTAGTGGGTACTTTAAGAACCCACAGCATCATAGACCGATTAGTAAAACACAGTAAACTAGAATTTATTGTACTTTAACTTATCTGAACGCTTGAAAGTGGAGATTTACGGCAATATTTAATCATTCAGGACAGGAACGTCAGGTTGGGAGCGTGAGAACCCGAGCGGACCCACGCGGAAGTGGAGCCTCCGTTCGCCTGGCGGGCCTCCAGAGCTCTCGCCACGTTGGGCGGAACGAAAGTGAAAACGCCGGTCAACGACTCCAAAGTCCGGCCGATATCCCCCGACACCCAAATTTATGCAACTAACTCTGAAAGATATAGATTTGAAAACGTCTCATTTCCTTTATGTCAAAGACCATTGGCCAATATGGCCCAGACGCAATCAAATTTATGAACTAACTCGGAAAGATATAGATTTGAAAACGTCTCATTTCATTTATGTCAACGACCATTGGTCTATATGCCCCCGACACAACTAAAATTTATGCAACTAACTCTGAAGGGTATAGATTTGAAAAAGTCTCATTTATGTCAACGACTACTCGCCGATATTCCCGCAAAACAACTCAAATTTATGCAACTAACTCTGAAAGATATAGATTTCATTTATGTCAACGACCATTGGCTGATATGCCCCCGACACAACTCAAATTCATTCAACTAACTTTGAAGATATAGATTTGAAAATATCTCTTGGAGAAGAATCTTCAGTTTAATACAAGAGAACAGCTGAATAAAGTTTCCACTAGGGAATGCCTTCTTGTTAGGCAGGGAGGCTCGAATGTAAGACTGGCACAGATGGTTGTGCGGGAGAGTTCATGCTCCGAAAAGCTATTAGCTAAGAAGAATTTTATGAGAAATAATGGAAAACCTGACTCAGGTCTTCGGAGTCTGCGACTTATATGACAAGTAGTTTGTAAGTTGGTTCAATAATATGGGGAAAAGACGAAGGATTTAATGAAAATTTTAGCCCACGACCAACACCATTTCAAAACTAAAATCTACAATTCAAAAATAGAAAGTGATAAATTTAAAATATTGTCACCTCTTAAGGTAAACACAATTAAAATATTCTCAAACACAATTATATTTTTTCATTTTTGAATAAAAGTAAGAGGTTTTATCATTATTTACTTATGACGTAACTATGACCACTATGGTAAAAAACTTAGGGCACTAAACTATAGGCTACTTAAGAAAATAATTTATTGGAATTCGGACAGAGGCACTTTCTACAAGGAGTCCACTTTCATATGACCCCAGGTTTAAAAAATCAGATAATCTGGCTATATTTCAAGGTTACTCCTACAAAATGTGTTAAAATGCATCGCATTCTTTTCTATTGAACGGAGCGAAGATCCCACCAAAAATCTATTACCCCTAACAAATAAAGACGACAAAATAAAGTAAATAGCAGTCATGAGCAAAAAAAAAAACAGTATCAATGTTTGCATTCCTCAAGAAACAAAATCATCAAGGAGGAGAAAATTTTCGTCTTTAGAAAAGGTGAAGCAGCGTTAAAGTCTCCGCACTGAAGGCGTTCCTTATTGAATCTGCGGTGATGCCATTCGGTGGGGCGATGCCATTCGGTGAAGCGATGCCATTCGGTGAAGCGATGCCATTCGGTGAAGCGATGCCATTCGGTGGGGCGATGCCATTCGGCACGGTGATTGTCTTGTCATTGTCCGAGGATGGGAACTGCAGGCGGAGTCAGTGACCGAGGTGTGAATGTCATGGTGGAAACCGTGAAGAATCAGGACAAGACGGGGAGGCTGACTGACGGAGGCGGTTCTGTCTGGAGTCGTGTGACGTATGACACATCAAATTGGTTTAGTTTAACATCGACTGCATGATCAAAAGTATGTTAAACAGAATACAGAATTCTACACTTTGATCATACTTCTTGCAAAGATTTTGAACTCGGTGAATGACCGCATATTACAATCACATGAAATAAGATGTCAATGATGGAACACGTTGGTAGGGGTTAGGATTGTAGGAGACGCCAAAGAAGTAGATGTGAAAGTGAGCACAGTAACAAGAAAGAACAGCTAACACTTTAATGAATTTGAATCTCCCCAAATATCGTGTTGTTTACATGTCTAACATGTGCCATAAATATAAGAGTGATTAAAGAATGTCTAAACCTATAGAGAAGACTAGATAAAAGTTCTCGGATGTAAAGAAATACTGATGGATTGGATTGGCGTTGAAAAAAAGAAAGAGACGTTCTAAAAAAAACAAAGATTCTGCTAAATTTAATATATTAGAAAAAGTTTTGGCACCTAAATTTTAAAAGAATAAGGGTAGATATTTAAGTGTTGTCAGAGAGCTCTTAACGAATAGATGTTCTTTTCAGGATCTCTACTCGGTCTATGGTCCCAGAAATCCTTTGAAAGCCTTCAAAGTACGGGTTTGCCCATTTAAATAACATGGGACTGCAAATAAAAACAAATGATAGCTTTATATGACACAAGAAGACAACTATTGTCTGCCAAAATAATACTAATAAATGATACTAGAAACACATGGTTTGCTCGCTAGTAGTTTTTTTTTAATATGTGGGTTTCTCCATATTACACATTTAAAAAGTCCTAAAGAAATCTCCATTTAAATAAATGTATTAAAAATAAGAAAGTGAATGGCTGGAAATTTGGCCAGGACCATACTATTTCACATTAAAATATCCTTGTGAAAAATCCCTCCAAAACGATATGAGTAGTGGCCAATCACCGGACGCGGCGGTCACTGGGGCGGCGGATATGGCGGGAAAAGAGCTGTTAATTGCGCGGGAAGCCGAGCTCTCCTCCTAACGAACCATTCGCCACTTTCTAAACTTAATGTCTTGTCAAGTAGAGCGAAGCGGCCTCTGGAACCATTGGAAGAGAAAACATGATCGTCTATATAATAAACAATGAAGTAATGAGGGCGAAGAATGCAATGTTTGTGGAAATATAAAGAAGGAAAAGCTGAATTGATTTCGAGAGAGTTCCAAGAAATGAAATCATTGTTGCTAAATCAGATTGATGAGGGGCTAGATTGGCCTGAACAGTCAACAGTAGAGAAGCAAGTTTACGAACTCATTTAGAAGAGGAAGAAAAAACAAAGAAGATCACTGATACTTGATACTTGATACTTCTTCTCTTTCCCGTTGACTCGATGAGTTTTGGGAGCGTCATCTTGTCCTCCATTAATGGAAGGGCATTTATTCAAGGGTTTTTAGGCTTGTTCGGAAGGTTAGGTTGGGTTGACAAATTGGAGTCCGGCAGATAGTTGGCAAAAGTAGGCTATGTTACTTAAATTTGTTTTCAAAAAATTCTCTTAAACTATAGAAGCTGTTTTGAATTAAAAATGACTTTAGTTCTCTCTTAAATTTGTTTACATTATTTATTTGCTTAATTCTAGAAGGTAAAAACTGATAAATTTTTCTGCCCATATATTCAGGTTTTTTTTCAAATAATCTTAATCTGTGCTGTTCGGAAAAATTATTTTTAAATCTAGTGTTATAGGTATGAGTGGTATTTATATATTCAGGTAAAGCGGATTTAACATAAACAGAAATTTCAAAAATGTAGAGGCATGGTACCGTCAGGATTCCCATGTTTATAAAATGTTCTTTACAATGTGCTCTGCAATTGAGCTGAAGAATTGTGCGCAATGCCCGCTTCTGCCAAACAAAAATGTCATTCAGATTTGCATCGGATGCACCCCAAAGGGGGATAGAGTAGGAGATGTGCGACTCAAGTAAGCAATGGTACACATTTTTTAGCAAACCTATGTTCTGCAGGTTGCTGAGGCTTCTCAAGACAAAAACCCCTTTTGCCAATTTGCTTTTGATTTTTCCCAATTGCTCACTCCAGTCAAAGCCATCGTCCAGTCTCACCCCTAAGAAGTCAGCTGACTTTTCTTGACGCAACTCTGTGTCTCCTATCATAACGACAGGAACTTGATTTGTTTTTGAATGCTGTTTTTGTATCGTTTGTAAACAAATGTAGTTTGTTTTCTCTGGGTTCAATTTCAGTCTGTTGTTTTCAAAAAATTGAGCCAATTCATTGATTTTGAAAAAAGAATCTGCTTCGAGCAAATCGAAGTCTTTATTTTTGGTGACCAGAGTTGTGTCGTCAGCAAAAATGAAAAGATTTTCTTCTGGTATAACATCAGAAATGTCGTTGATGTACACCAGAAAAAGGAGAGGCCCTAGGATTGAACCTTGAGGCACCCCCCTAGTGATGAGTTTTGGATCGGATTTTACTGTTGTGACTTTTGATTTTGTTTCATAAAAAATTTCAGTGACTTGGGTTCTATTTTCCAAGTATGATTTGAACCATTTTAATGCTAGATTATTGACCCCCAGATTTGCCAATTTCTCTAGCAAGACTTCTGCATCAACACAGTCAAACGCCTTTGACAGATCAGCAAAACAGCTTACAACTGACTCACCGGCATCAACCGCGCTGATACAGAAGTTTAAAAATTCTATTAATGCCAATTTTGTGGATCTTGATTTCCGAAAACCAAACTGCCTCTCACAAAGAAGAAGATTCCTCTCCAGAAAGGCAGTCAGCTGTTCGGCGGCTACTTTTTCAATTAATTTGGAAAAAACCGGTAGGAGTGAGATTGGGCGATAGTTACACACCTCCCACTCATCCCCCTTCTTGAAAATTGGTTTGATCTTAGCCCTCTTGCAGCCATCTGGGAACACTCCGTTCTTGAGAGAAAAATTTATCAGGTGGACAGCCGGTTTCAATATTTCAGTTTGACAATGCTTAAGGACCTTCATATTTAGATCGTCTAGGCCAGTTGAAGTTTTTGGGGAAAATTTTTTAAATATTTCTGCTAGGCTATTTTCGGTTATTTCAGTAAAGTTGAAAGTTTCTCTATTACTATTTAATGGATTGCAGTGTAATGGTTTCCTTATAATGTTGCCAGTCAAATCATTTGCCACATTTACAAAATAATCATTTATACTATTGCATACTATGTCCGGTTTTTCTATTGGCTTATCGCCTATTTTTATTACTAAATTTTTCTCGGGCTTTTTTGTTACACCCCTATGATTATTGATAATATTCCATGATTCCTTAGGTTTATTATCAGCTTTGTTCAACCTGTTTGAGTACCAGTCACTTTTTGTTCTTTTAACACAATCTCTGAGATGCTTTTGAGCTGATTTCATTGTTGCTTTGTTTTGTTCAGTTTTATTTTCTTTCCATCTAAGGTAGGCCTGCATAGAAACTGATTTTAGTTCTTTTATTTCTTGACTGTGCCACTTTAGTTTACTATTGTTCTTAATTTTTATATTTTTCAGTGGACAGGCAATGTTATAGTAGTAACTTAAAGTATCGATAAAGGCGTCATATTTATCATTCATATTCTGTGCTAAATAAACATCACTCCAGGATTCATGTCTTAATCTTAATTTAAGTTCATCTAGCTGGTCTGTATTCATCGCCCTGACCTGTTTGGTTTTGGTTGACTGTCATTGACTTACGCGAAAATTAATAAACGACAAAAAACTACTATCTCTTAAATCCTCATATCTATTTGATTCCTATCGTATCAGCAAAAAATCAAATTTTGTGATTTCACCCAGTT
This sequence comes from Flexamia atlantica, assembly GCA_035578135.1. Classification (NCBI taxonomy): domain Eukaryota; kingdom Metazoa; phylum Arthropoda; class Insecta; order Hemiptera; family Cicadellidae; genus Flexamia; species Flexamia atlantica. Next base: position 29,173,612 of record JAQJVK010000011.1, read on the forward strand.
GCTTATGATGGTGTGGTGCATGAGCTTACAAATTATCGTACCTGTCACTAAAATCATTTCAGTGTAAGTCATGTAATAAGTGATATACAAATGTTTTTAATGTCCATTGAAATAATATTAAACAAGCAACTAACAAAAGCATATAAAATAAGCAACAAGCCTTAACATATTCCCTCATAAAATTTAAATATCACTTATTTAATACGTCTTTAGCTAAAAATACATCCCAGCTGTACCTTTGTCTGAAATGGTGCCTGATTAGACTAAAATAGTCAAGCTATACATTATTCAACAACGTATGGCCATTAGTAATCGCCATGCGATGTCTGAGATGGCTATGGTATCACTGATTCAATCTGACTACACAGATGAATTTCTAACTAAGGTCTTAATAACGATCAACTTTCTTCGAAGAAACGATCATCTTGGTTGTGATTTTAGGAAGTCCTTGAGAAAAACAAAAATTTACGTCGGATCATTCCCGTGAGAAAATGCAGCCAGACGAGAAATTACAACTTATCAACTTGTTTGAACTTTAAAAAAATGATCAACTTGTTTAAACTCTTCAAAAATTATCACCATTCATAACCACGTTTAGGCCATTTAATGAACATTTTAAAGAAAGATCTTTTTGAAAGAGACTGAAGCTAAAATAATTGTATGTTGACCTGTGATGAGCTACAGCAATAAATCTAGCAAAAAGATTGCCCAAAAAGGAATTGTTGAATTAATTCCAGAATTACTGTTCTGGTGAAGCTTATTTTTGTTACTTTTTATGACTTCGAAAATCTCCCTTGTCTCATTATTGAAAATTAATACCACGTATTGAATTAGAAGCTTATTATGTCAAGACGGTAAAGACTAAGCAACTGATTATAACTTTGACAAACGAGTTATCACTAGAATCAACATAAAATATGACTCAAAAGTGGCTACATCACCACGACATTACCGGCACAACTCAATAAATCACACATTTTACTCTTCCTCCTTACCAAATACGGCGAAGAATCGACAAGTTAACGCTAATAAAAGGTTTTGCAATTCCAGCTCCAAAAGTATTACAAGATTTCCCATAGCAGCATTTAATTACAGGTCGCCTGCCGCTCAAAGAACTTAACGGGAGAGCGTCTGTTGCATAAGTCCAGGCGACCTTTACAACAAGGACGATAGTTCAAGACCCTGTGATGCAACGAAACGTCTGGTGGTTCGAGATAACTATTGTAGCGTTTAGAGTAATTTTATCCTGCTGCGCAGATTCTGGTAGTGTGTTAAGGTCTTGAGTTTCTTGAACTGGGAGCACGTTCGTAATTTCGTCTCCCAAAGGTCTTGAAGGCAATAGAGAAAAGTGAAGAGTTAATTGAGTTCCTCTTTTAGACCACAAGCTGAGTGTTTAACGGAACAAACAAATGAGCAGAAGTAATCTTAAAACAAAACAGCATAATTGACGATCCATTTCTTTAGGATGTGTTTAGAAATGTAAGACATAGTTGGAACATAGTCCGGATATACATAGGTTTTAGTGTTGCTGTTTTTAATTTTTCAAGGTGCATTCAGTTATTAAGAATATGAATTTGTAATAAAGAAGACACCGTGATGGATAATAATCCAGCAGTCTGACCGGTACATAAAAAATTATATCTTGCGATGACAATTTCGAAAAATAGAAATAAAAAAATATGGAAACGGAAGAAAACCTTGAAGTGCATTTGAAACCCAAGTAACAGACGAGTACACAACTAACTAATACACACGAGTTAGTGAAATTGAATTTACATTGTAAAGTAACTATGGGATGTAATAGTTGCACGACTAAAACTCTATAATCCAAATCCTACAAGTTGGGGCAACCTCTCTACATAATTTCAGTGTTTGGTTGAACGAGTTTTGTAAATTTGATAAAAAAATTATTTGTTTACTCTGCCAATGTTTACAAACGGAAGTAGCGACAGCAGAAGTCGTTATGTTTGGGTGGTGACAGCAGAAGTAGGTCTCTAGGTGGGCAGTTGGCAATTATGCGACGTGAAAGTGAGTGAGACAACAATCAGCTGGAACCGGTAGAAAACAGCTGACTGTTGCAGCAGGGCAGCCAACCTAACGAATTCGCAGGAGCAAGAGATTGAAATATAATATTTATATTAAAATTATTAGAAATATGATTCACAATTTGTGATTGTGATGGTCATATTACAGAAAAGATAAGACTTTTTCAACCAACTCAAAAGGAAATAAACGTAGAAATGTTGTTACATGATATTTCAAGTTGTATTGTATGGGTTGGAAAAGAAAAAATGCAAATACGAGGTGAAATTAAGCTATTAAAAATCATAAACCGATATTAAACTTCAATAGTCATTCCTAAATAGAAGACGTTTATTACAAGAAAAGACTACAGTGAGATTAATATCAACCAGTCACTTGATTATCATCAAGCCCAATGATTTGAAAACGTCTGTCGTTGGCCTTGAAAAATCAATCATTGATCATTGCCGTCGATCGATGGATTCATCTGTGGTGTTACGTATCATTATTGCATTGCGTTTGATGACGATCAGTTTGACCTAAAGAAAGCTACCACCTTTCACCATGATTTATGTATGCACGATTGCCACCACGTGAAAGATAGGGTATCATGTTATAAGTTCAATTCAATTTCAAGAATGTCTTAAATTGAATCCGTCCTTTGAAGCGAAGTCTTTTAAAGCCACTACAGCCTCAATAAATGAAGAAGCAGCTACACCAGCACAACGTCTTCGACATACGCAAGAATGTTTTAGGGGGATGAAGCTGATAATATTACGTCATGAAAGTACAGACTACCACGGGCTGAGAATAATATTTTTAAAATATCGATATAATTCTTCGATATAAATCGATATCGATTCTTTTACAATGTATCGGAACCATTAATATCGATACAAACGATATATCAGGAGCAAAATATATCAATATTTTCGATATATCGAAAAAGCGATATCCCTGGAGAAAAATGTCACAATTTTACAAGTTCGAAGAGGGGTTCAACTATTTTCAAAAACAGAGTTTAGGCTAACCCAACGAAACTCGAATGTTTTTAAATCTTACTGGGGGAGATTTCAAAACGAAAAATGTTATGCTGTACACATTTTCATAGCCCATGCCTTATTTCAAAACGGATTTTACAAGTACTAGTTACAAATTACCATCAACAAGTCAGTAACAGACTTTGTTACACACACCCTAATACCATGGAAAATATTAAGGATTTCAAGTTTTACAAGGTCCTAAGTTAATAATACTAATTTACCATATCGTATTGAAATAAGTCTCTAGAAACTACCTCAATAACTAACCTCTTCAAATTTGTCTTTAAAACCCTGTTTTTTAAAGACGATATGTATCGGAAAAGAAATATCGATACACAGATAATATCGAAAAAAATTTCGATATTATTTGTACGATAAATCGGAACTAAAATATCAATGCTGAAATATCGATGATGATCTGAACTAAAATTAGATTTGGTTGAAAAACACAGGGGTTAGCTAAAGGTGTGGAGTATTTTTCGTAAAAATGGTAAGAGACTGATGGGTCGACAATTTTTCCATTTACGTTTATTGCCTTCTTGATCCAAATTGTCTGTATCGATAATCTTTTGCCAACCCTAAGTCCAGCCTCGGGCTGAGAATATTATTCAGCCCCGGTTTAGCCTGGTTGCGACAGATTGTCTGCCTCTAGCGCCAGTCGTTGCGACACCCGTCACTTTCCTTCCTTGCTTTATTTGTTGTGCGTACACCAATTCCTGACGGCAACGCCGCTATTTTCTGCTCCAGTAAATATGAGAAACCAAAATATATCTGGCGCATAATATTGGTAAAAAGTAGAGTTCGTATTAAAAGGGAAATAAAATTTCAATTGGTGGAATCCAAACGGTTCGACTTATCTCTGTTAGGAAGATAAGTCACTCAAGTCATAAGTACTAATGTTGTAATTGACGCAATAATGAAATGCACCACTAAAAACACATTCAAATCCAGCCATTTTTTATACGGAAATAGAAACATCAACTAAAGTAAATGAAATTACAAATTCATACCCTGAAAACCGGGCTCAGTATACCGTATTTAAAGGTTCATACCTCTTGATTAAATATGAAAATTAACGAATAAGTGAGAAAGCTCAAGCTCAACTGATTGATATGAAATTGTAGTTCACCTGCAGGTTTTTGTTAAGAAAAAAATAATATTATAATTGGATGTAATTACGTCAGTTGGAAGTGTTGTGAATTACCTTTAATAATTGTCTTTACGTAAATGTAATTTCCTAACAAATTCAAGAGGACGACCTACCCCTTCATTTACATTGGTTGGGATTATGATGTCAAATTAGAATTGAATATGGCAAGTACTTTTCAAATGTAGTCTTACAATTAATTGTAGTTGATAAATAACCGGAACCAAAACCGCCTCATTACAGGTAGACACAGTACTTGAAGTCAGAGTGTAAATGTTTTGAATAAAGTATTTTTTGAAATTTCTTAATTATGAACTAAGTATTAACGTTCGAGACAATTTATAAGAATTGCATGAGATATATTAAATTTCACACATACTCTGGGTTTGAATTTACGTGAAATTTTGAACGGTAAACATTCACTAAACAATAGGCTTATTACCTTTAAATAAAATTAAGTAAGTTAAAAGGGCAACTTCAAAAAAGCTCTTACAAAAATAAATCTTAAAATTACTGGAATGAACATCTTCGATAAAAAACTATAATACATCATGAGTTTAAAGGCCATACTTATAGTTTCCGGTTACCATGAACTGTAAGCTTTTAAAAATTTGGAAGTGTTGAAAGTGAATTCCTCTTAATTGAAATCAAGTAATGCAGACTTTACCAAAAACGTGTGCTTAGAGTAAAGAAGTTATTAAAATTTCCAAATGTGCTATTTCAACTCCTATTAAAATACAGCAAGTTACAGTTGTAGTTAAGTAGCGACCATATTTAAAATGTTTTTTTAAAATAAAAATTGCTAAAATTAATATTATTATAAAATGCATTGATTTTTTGTTGAAATGTTTACTAGTACTCCACTTTTAAAAGGAATAAATTGAATCGTCCACTTATTTGTGGCTATGAAAATATTAACAAATTGCGTGTTTGAGCTGGCGTTTTCCACATTAACTCTTATCTTTGCCTGGAGTCAAGAAAATGGAAAAACTTACAACAATCCATTAGCCTTGGGTTGGCTCCTTTCACTTATGTACTTTGCCTTCCTGAGTGTTGATTCTAATCAGGAGGTGGTGAATGCATAGTTTATATTTCAACAAACATTTGCAATAAAATATTTTGTTTTTTGCCATTTTTGCAAAGTATTTATGATGTTATTGGCAAATTTAGTGGAAAAAAACTAAACTTTAACTCTTTTTGAAGTAATTGTAAGTACTATAATCAATTTAACAAAATCTAAAACGTACTATTTACATTGTTTAATTTCTTTTATGTTTTATGGAACAAATTCTTAATACGATCAAACTACGTTTGCACTAATTTTTATCCAAGCAAACGTTTTTTAGATGAGTAATTCCTCCAACACTGTCCCATCCCTTAACCACAGTGGAAAACCTCCACCACCAGGGTACCAGAGTAGATTTTCACCCCCTCGTCCCCATAACCTAATTTTATCGTCGACCACCTTATCCTTATCACACCATTATCACAGTCCGTTATCACAGGGATGCTGTTATCACACACAACACTGATGTTCGCCGATGGGACGTACCGTAAGCCACGAAGACTACCGCCAGAGCTGCGAGCCGCGTCGTCCTGCTGATCATGGTGCACACACTTCTAGAGACAGAGAGTGACTGGCGGGTCCCGGCTGTACCAGGCTTATATACCGCGGGCGGCGGCTGAGGCGGCGGCGGCACCCGCACCCCTTCCTGGGGTGGCGGCGCCCTGAAGGTTCCATCCCCTGGGTCGTTGGGAGTAGAGGGTGGTGGTAATGGGGTTGAAATTAGATTTGGTTGAAAAGTACAGGAATAGTTGAAGGGTGTGGAGGATTTTTTGGAAAAATTGGTAAGAAAATGATGGGTCGAAAATTTTTAAATTGAGTTTTTATTTCCTTCCATTTTTCGAATTTGTTTGTGAAGTTTACCAAACATTGTAAAAACATATTTTTTGTTTTTGTTTAAAAAAATTAAATTAAAAATAAATAAAACGGATTTATTGATAAAAAAATTGGTTGTGTTGATATGAGTTCTTTTTTGTATCCGTCAAGACTAATTGATGCCTTTAAGGGAAATCGAGTGCTAATAAGTTCTTAATCTTCTACCAAAAATCAATTTTTTTTATGTATCAAAGAGTACAAAATATGTATTAAGACTTAATTCGAACATGATTGCGTTTTTTAAAGAACCAGAGTAACTTAAAAAATTTACATAGTTGCACTCTAGTCTCGACTAAAATAATTGTTTGAGCTTTGTGAGAGAATTACTTGAAACCAAAAAAAGTATGATATTCTTACCTGTTCTTTTTCGTGCTATAGGTCTGCATATTGCCTTTTTTGGCTGTAATAAAATTTACAAGAATATTTGAAAATTTTGCAAAGAGTTTTTGACAATTTAAAAAACCAATCTGAAAATCTAAAAGTGATTTAAAAATCTAAAACGTGACAAAGCCATATTCACAATAACCTGAGTGCGATCTGCCTTTTAAATTATTATTTAGGCAAGAAAGGAACAACATTATTCACATTCTCTAGCATTATTAGAAAACAAACATATAAATCAACACCCTAGGTAATAAATCGAGAATCACTTTTGACGACACCGTCCCAACATAAAAACTCTCCAAACCTTCCGCGCCACATCCTTCACCTCCAGCCTAAATCGATTCAAATCCTTAATTCCTTAATGCTCTGTTGACAAAATAATGTCCTGAGACACCCAAACACGCGGTAGAATTACGACATTATCCTTGGTACATATATTAAAATAAAATTACAATGTGATTAGCGGATGTGGAGTGAAGACCTTCCGCCGCAGAGGTCGCTGACTGGCTGCCCTTGCTCCTTGCTGGTGGTCGCAGTGGTCACTGCCTTCGTGGTTTCTTGTTCATGTAGACGAATTTATTGATCTTGCTGGGGGCAGTTCGTTAGTGCTAGAGATTGCTTACTAGTCGAAATTCAAACAGAATATATTTTCCCTTCCTATTCAACCCAACTAATTTTTACCCTCCACTAAAATATTTGTTTATATTTTGTTGTTATTCCGTAACAAACATTGTAACTCATCAAGCCCATGTTATTTTTTTTTAATTTAAAGTAGACTTTTCTGCAATTCTCAAAGACAATATTAAATTATAATGGCATATAGTAACACTACAAAACTTCTACAACGATGAACCCCTTTTTTCTCCAACTCCCAAGTAGCATAATAGTCCTTTTAAAAACATTTTATTTCGTATAAATTATGAAAAAAGTGTTAACACTTTTTTATTTTATTTCAAAATGTAAAAAAAACTTAAAATAAAATAAAAATATTTTAAAATAAACTATTACAATAATTTTATACATATTAAAACATATTTTAAAATTATTTTATTGCAAATAAAGTGTTAACTATTATATTTTGAAAAACATTTTAAAATCAATTAAAAATATTTTGAATATTTTTAAAAATATATTTTTTTACTTCTACTGGAAAAAATATTATTAAACTTATTTATTTTATGCTACCTGGGCTCCTCCACAGGCGTTGTACAATGTCAAATAAGTCTAATTATTGGGTTGCTCCATTCATACCAACCAGCGAGTACAGAATAAGATGTTATTCTGTACTTGCTGACATCAACTACGGTAACGACTAATGAGCTGCTTGAGAGACAATGGATATTCTAAAAGCCTTCAAAAGAAATTATAAACAATTGTTTTTTCTGTTCAAAGTGTGTTTGATGTTACCTACACCAAAATGTAATTTAAAGTATCTGACTCTATTTGGTAATATGTCATGTCTTTATCTTATTCAAGATAAAAGTCTGCCTTAGGATTAGGTTCTTAGTTTTAAATGGATTTCAATAGTTTTGAGTTCAGTGGTCTCGGAGGATGAGTTTACTGAAAATGTCAACGTAAAGGCACCAATGAAGCAGCCAAAAAAGCATCACCAATGATACATTTTAATTATATTATATCTGAAATTAAGAGTTTCATTCCCAGACTTATTTTGAAATGATTATTTACCAACTAAACGTTTTCACCAAATATCCATGTAAGCAGACAAGGGAGCGTTCTTGAAATTCAGTACGTGGAGATCTTAGAGCTTATTATTTATATTAAATACCCCATAAATAAATATTTAATAATAGGTACTCCAAAAAAATTGTCCTTATATTAAAGTCGTCAAGACAAAAACTAATAACCTCTTCTATTTGAACGTAAAAAACAATAGTATACCTAAATAAAAATAAATAATTTACTATACAAAGCTGAAGTAGATATTCAAAAAATGTCCTTAACGTTCACATAATTTTCAGTGATTTAGGCCTACATTTTTATTCCGTATCAATAGCCAAAACCAATGACTGACTGAATGACTGACTGACTAACTGACTGATCACAGTTTCTAAAGAACTATAAGGGTTAGAGCCGTGAAACTCGGCACAATTATTCTTTACAGGCTCTAGATGCGTACTAAGAAAGGAGTTTGCAATATTTTGTCTCTAAAGGCCTAAATATGGTATATTATAAAATAAAATATGGCGGCTATTTTTAGCTTTCAAAGCTTACTTTCTCAAAAACTAAAAGACTTTGGGCCATGAAACTTGGAACAATTATTCTTTATAGGCTTTAGATGCCTAAAAAGAAGGGGTTTTTAAAATATTTTTTCCCAGACGGCTGAAATAGAGTATTTAAAAATCAAAATGGCGGCCATTTTAGTTTTCGCTAACAATGGATGGGAGTCCTGTAGAATATTTTCAGGGAACAGAAAAGGTACGAGAACCAATATACTGAAAGAATAAAATTAAAAAATTTAAAGAGAAACTTTTTGGGGAAGTAAGTTTTTATCAGGACATTTACCTTCTACTTTTTCTTAAAGTTTTCGGTTTATTTTCAAATACATTTCAGATTGATTTTAAGTCGAAAATCCATCCTTAGCGTCTTATTTTTGTCTTATATTCTGGTTTATCCTCATTCTCTCTGGAAATGGGAGGAAGCCAATTCATACCATTTGCTAATCATGAGGGGAATATTTTTAGAGGAAGCGTTACACTTTCTCATTTTCATCTAGAGTGGAATTACCAGCCGCATCTTATTGGTGTAATTGCACGCCCATGGCGCAAATAAATCAGTCAATTTGATAATTATTCCTAAAAATTGCTCAAGGCATAATATAATTGAATTAAAATTAGCGAACCCTTTCAGCGGGTGAAGCTGGTATATCTGCTAGTTTATATATAAATGATGGAAGTCTTTCAGAATACGTCCCCTTGAGAGACTGCGCTTTGAATACAGACACTGAAGCTTGATAAATCCTATTTTACAACTGTCGTAAAATGGTTAGTAGTTTTTCTTTAACTGAGCAGGTACATATTTCAGCAACATAATTTTCTTCTTTTGTTTTTAATCAATTCTTTTATATCCGTTCAAAACTTTATACAGTGCTGGTGGTGTTACCATCCAGCTTCGCCCAACTCTTTAAGTTATACATAGAAAACATGAATTCCGAAGGAAACTTCTTAGGCTGTGTTTAAATTAGTTCATCTAAGTAAAAAAATCAATTACACCTCAGAAAATAAATTTTGACAAGACGTATGACGAATGTTTTAGGAACCTAGATTTAAATACAATACAATATTTTAATAACATACACTGCGCCATTTTCTGAGTAAAACAAAGCAGACATCAGTTCCCACATGGTGTACAAATTGACTTTCCCCTGTTGCCGATACGAGGCATTGACGGTGTTTCTAAACGGCAAACAAACCGTCAGCCTGTCCCACGGTATGGGGGTTCTCAGGCCCTGGAACATAGACCTAGACCTAGGCCCTAGTGAGAGCTTTTTATCATACAGGATGTTTAATATGTGATTTGAAAATTTAAATTTTAAATTGCACATTGTGTTTTGAAAGTTGTGCAAATAGCATCAATGCAAAGGTAATTAAGGGTTTTATTGATAGCATGGAATACGCCTTAGCCACATCTTAGCTCAATATGCATTTTAGCATTTTTAGTACTTACTACAAGGTTTTAAAATTAAAATAAGTCTACCAATGATGCCTCAAAATTAACTTCAACGATTATATAGGTGTAATACAACTGTTCCACATAATTGATGTTTCGAGACATTTAAGGAATTGTTTCTTCAAATATTTGACATGGCAAGGAATTCAACTTTCTCTAGATGTCATAAGGATTTTAGGACCGATCCTAAAATCAAATTCCGATCGGGGGCTAAAGTGTCATATCGGTGTATGATCGGAAACCAAAGTGTCAGATCGGTGTACGATCGGAGACCAAAGTGTCAGGATCAGAGTACGATCGGAGGCTAAAGTGTCAGATCGGTGTATGATCGGAGACCAAAGTGTCAGATCGGTATATGATCGGAGACCAAAGTGTAGGGATCAGTGTACGATCGGGGGCTAAAGTGTCAGATCGGTGCATGATCGGAGACCAAAGAGTCAGATCGGTGTACGATCGGAGACCAAAGTGTAGGGATCAGTGTACGATCGGGGGCTAAAGTGTCAGATCGGTGCATGATCGGAGACCAAAGTGTCAGGATCAGTATACGATCGGGGACCAAAGTGTCAGGATCAGTGTATGATCGGAGACCAAAGTGTCAGGATCAATGTACGATCGGTTACCAAAGTGTCAGGATCAGAGTACGATCGGAGGCTACAGTGTCAGATCGGTGTATGATCGGAGACCAAAGTGTCAGGATCAGTGTACGATCAGGGGCCAAAGTGTCAGGATCAGTGTACGATCGGGGACCAAAGTGTCGGGATCAGTGTACGGTTGGGGACCAAAGAGTTAGGATCAGTGTACGATCGAGGACCAAAGTGCCAGGATCAGTGTACGGTCGGGGACCAATGTGTCAGGATCAGTTTACGATGGCGGACCAAAGTGCCAGGATCAGTGTACGATCGGGGGCGTTTCGGCGGTGACCGTGAGGAGAAATGCAGTCAGGGCCTCACAACAATCGCCAATTACTCTATGTTAATTGACGCGTGTTCAGCCAATTACCAGCGGTCTGTTTCCCTTTCAGTCAGTTCTGACTGGCTCACTCGGAGAGGAGTTTCGGCAGTGAAACTTGACGTGGAAAAGCGTAAGCTAGTGGAAAGTCATTTATGAGCCATATACGAGTAATTTTTGGGTATTTTATCTTCCAGATTCTTTCATATGATAAATGAAGAGTGTGAAAGTAAAGACACAACCTAATATAAGAACGTTTTTAAATCTTCTATAACGACTACACAACGTCGACGCGTTTTTGCATTAATTTTCATTAGAATAGTAAGAAGATGTGCAAACCTCTAATCGTGAGAACTTATCTCTAAATTGTATTGATAAAATGGCAATCCTCCATTTAAAAAACAAATTATCAGCACTCATAATTGCCAAGAATTACATTTTCAAATCAACCTGGTTTTTGTTTTGTATCTTAAGTACATGTCTCACAAATTAATACCTAAGCAAATATCATAACTTCCTGAAAAATACCTACATTAAATTAGGCGCATTGTTAATGGTGAATTTAAAAATCAAGTAAAAATAGGCAGGCTAACCGGAAACACTTAAATATCCTTCTCATTCTAAGTAAAAATCCAGGTTTTGAATTTATAATGTGTTTTACACCTTCAATTGTTTTAGATTAATCTTCAACTAATATATTGATATTTTAATATTCTCAACATTTAAATATGTATCGATAGTTAGAAAATCCCACCTCCAGAGCACCTCGTGAGTTGCATGTGTTCCTTTTTTAAGTTATTAATTAAAAATGAAATACAGGAAATTAAGATCATTACAGTTTGTTGGTCTTGGTTTTAATAGAGTAGATAGTCTCCCTTATATTGAGAATAGAAAATTTTCTTTTGTCTTTTAAAAACATCTATATTTTAAGAAATCAAAATCATAATGTGGATAAATATTACAGCATTTTAACTGACTTGCTAGCCCTGCATTCTGTGGTTTAACTATTTCAAACCTTGACCATCAGTTTTATTGTAAACAAATGCCAATTGGAATAAGTTCACAGGTTCTACAACAGATAGTAGCACTTTCGCTGGAATTTCAAAAGCCTCCTGTGAGAAGGCTTTTCATGGGATATTTCCCAAACCCACAAAAGGCACATCTACAGAGTAATAGCTTTAATTTGCTACAAAATATGTGTAGAAAAAAATCATTTCTAGGGGTCGATTTGCTCTAGACAAAATTCCAGAAAGTCTTTTGATAATATAGAAGATAGATAGAAGATAGATGCCGATGCCATCATGTGAATATGTATTTGTTTAGCTATTTAATGGAAATAAAGTACTTTTGATTTGAATTTTTTTCATTCAATTAAAAACTAGTGCGTTTCTCATTCTGCATTCTCTGAGTCATTGGAAGCTATTTCGTGGCGCTTGGCATTTTCTGGTGCTTAAATATTATGTTGTTAAACGTCGAAGGAGACACAAAACACAATCGTATCTTCCTTTTATTTAAAAGAACTTTAGGGGTGAAAATGGTGAATGCCCTCTGGTATAGTCAATCAGCAAGAGGATTTGTTGATGGCTAAAAACAGCACAGATTTTCCAGCTTAAGACGTCATAAAGATTTTAAAAAGAGTGGTTAAGCAACGAAAAATTAAAGAGGAAACTTCTTTTTCTTGCCGATTCTTGACGCTCAATGATGCCACTGAAGAGCTCAGAGACACTTTTATAGTCGTAGCTTTTTAATCTCTTCTGTACTTCCCTTTTTACAACAACACCGGAAGTCTCCTCACAGCTTCTAGAAACCATTATCCAACCCGAGGAGGATCGTGGGAGCCAGAGTCAGACAGTCATGCCTTCAATTAGCCGTTGCATCCGGCAATGCGGTTTCCGAATTCACCAAAGGAAGATTTCGCGACACGACACTCGATGCAGAAGCCACGACAACGGGGCCTATCGTAACTATCGGAAGTACGAAAATATTCAGTTTTCATCATACTGTCCCGAAAACAGCCGTGTTTAGTTCTCTAAATCGTACGCAAAATGATCGTTTTTGGATCACTTCGAATAGGAGTACTGAAAAAAACATGGTAAATTTTGCCGTACTATAATGTCAAAATTTGTTTATGTTACTTTTGAAAGGTTGAATGATTTCTTAACTTGTGTTTGTAAACATCTAACAGATGTGTAAATGACGATGACTATTTTGGATAACCTAAAAATTTTGTAGTCTAATTCTTTAATGATTAAATGGTTATTTATACATAATGATGAAATTCAGTTTGTTCATACTGTAAAACTCAGGGTAAATTAAAAGGAATTTATTAGCTAAGCTCATAAGAGGTAAATTGTATGCACACGTCATAACTGAAGGCGAAGGTGGTGGTGGAGGAGATGGAGGAGATGAAGAAGAAGAAGAAGAAGACGAAGAAGAAGAAGAAGAAGAAGAAGAAGAAGAAGGGGAAGAAGGAGGAGGAGGAGGAGGAGGAGGGGGAGGAGGAGGAGGAGGAGGAGGAGGAGGAGGAGGAGGAGGAGGAGGAGGAGGAGGAGGAGGAGGAGGAGGAGGAGGAGGAGGAGGAGGAGGAGGAGGAGGAAGAGGAGGAGGAGGAGGAGGAGGAGGAGGAGGAGGAAGAGGAGGAGGAAGAGGAGGAGGAGGAGGAGAAGAAGAAGACAACTTAAAAACGGGCAGTGTCAAATGGTGCTGCTGATTTAAGTCAATTGGAAAAGTTGACTATTACCTCTGCAGTGACCACAGCATGTCAACGTACTTTACTTTGCTAAGAATATCCAAACACCACGTATAGTTTGAAAAGATGTTTGCACCGACTATTTCGGTTTATGTTTATAGTACTAAACTCCGATTCTGGATCGTTTTAGTTCAAGAAAATACTCTGTTTATAATCTTTATATGTTTGTGGACATTAAATTGTATATTTATTTCATTTTAAAATGCAAGTGTGATTTCATATTATCAGTAATACAAAATTTTATTGTGATTTTTTTGTGATGCGATTTAAATTCAACAATTGAATGCTGGTATAAAGCTGCAAAAGACAGCGTTTTTTTAGTAATTTCCCTAGTACTTGGAAAACCTAATAAGACCAAAAGTTTCTTCATCTCCTGCAGGGTGGTCCCAGATAACATTGGACGAGTGGTAGCTAAGACTTGCAGGACAAGTAATTTTGGAGTCTTGCAGACGACATAGTTTATTTTCGAATGTGTTACCTATCTAGTCATTATAATTATTTTTAGATAATACATTAAATACCTATTTAAAAGTGAGTTTTAAAGAGGTGACCTATAGCAGTAATTGGTGGTAAAATAATTAATTGTAACTATAATATTCGTATTACTCATACGAAGTCTCCTACGATCGACTACAACGGTCCAATAAGAGGCGGACGAGGTTCTGGTCTCAGCGTGCCTTCGACTCAACGTGTCAAGTTCAAGGGCTGGGAAGGGAATGTTAGGGAAAGGGACCTCCTGCCTACTGGTATAGATTTGTTGATATCCGTTCACTGTTGTGTTCAAACTGTTACACTTTAAATCTTTGGTTTATATTGCTTGAAGAATGCCAGTTATTTTTGTCTAAGTGACATAAAATGATTTTTATTTTCTCCCTCAAAAAGGTTTGTTGGTAAAATTTAGTTTTTAAGGAAATTGTTATTTTCAAAGCTCCCACAACATAACTTGTTTAGACTCAAAATACTCAATTTCCTTTTCCAGTAAACATATTCATAGGGATAAATTGTAATTTCTATAACGCCCAATAATTTTATTCACGTGTTACAGAAAATAAATTGCAGGAAAATCTGTTATGAACTCTATTTAATATTGCTAATATATAGTTCAAAGCAGCATTCGCATTAATTTGTTTTGCATAATCTTAGCGTTAAATCTTGGGAATGTTAACTTTATCTTCTAAGTATCCAGAATAGGCCCACTACACACTTCACTTTAAATACTACACAATCATTGTAATTATATTGTTTGAACAATTTTTGTTCCATCAACTGTTTGTTCCTTTACATTTTTCTTGGATACAGTTGTTCTATTTTGATGAGTATAATATGACAAGAACGAACAAGAACAAGAGCGAATGTAGGCCTACTTATGAAACCTCTGATAGTATAACCATATTGAAAATAAAACTTTGAATATGTAACACTGAAATACTTGTATTTATTTATGCTGTTGTTCGTTTTATTTCCCTCTAGGTGGAGGATAACAATTTAACACGTAAGTAATACAAAATATTCACATATCACAATTTACTTAATATCTGTTTAATACAACATATTTTGCTAGTTCAATTGATGACTGTGCAAACCGTAAATCATAAAAATTTATTTAAATGAAAGTAGTGTTTATAGAATGAAAAGTAATTGAAATAAACGTCCGTTCAAAAATATGGCCCTGCACAGAAAAAGTTTACACAACTAATAAATTTAACAAGTACCTACCTGAATTGACTTTTATACTTTTACTCGATGTGGCGACCTACTTAGGAAGGTATTTTAAGCCAAGTTTGAATGAGAGATGAGTGCAGGATGACTGAGGCGCGATCTTGTGCTCTTGTTAACTAAGTAAGACCGGAATGTTCCTTATATACTTAGGCCTACTGTTAATTAATAGCCCAACAGCCAATGGAAACTAATAAAGGATCTACAGTTTAGCGTGGGATCCTAACCACAAATTCACCAATGAATGACGGACTGGTATACTTATATGATGATGTTTCATAAATTGTCTAATTGTATTTATCTACGACCATTGCAATAAGCACCAATTATGGTATTACAATAAACATTATAATGATATACATTAAAACACCAAAAACCAAGCAGTACTCTAATGACGACTTTAGAGTACTGGAGTCACTTTAGAGTACTGGTTCTAGACCAATGAGAGCTCGGCATTTGACGGAAGTAGTGTCATAATAACAATTACGCAATTCGCACATCAGCTGATTGTTGCATTACGATTCATGTTTGAGTTTACTTATCCCATCAGCTGATTGTTCCACAACGATTCATGGCTCAGTCTGCTTATTTGCCTAACCTCAAATGTTAGTTGACCTATTCCATCATTAGTAAGTCATGAGTTTTGTTTAACTTCAGGGGAAATTTTGTCGTATATTGTTGGTCGTAGATAAAATAGTGTATGCAACGATTGTATTATGCCTTTAAGTCACTCGTGAGATATTTAGAACACTCGCTTCGCTCGTGTTCTAACTTACATCTCACTCGTGGCTTAAAGGCATGCATTATACAATCGTTGCATAAACTACTATTTTTTTAATGTTTGGACAAACTTGGAAATAAAAATATAACGTTTTTATTTGTAAATGAAAATGAACATTAAATACCAACCAAAAAGATTGCCACATTCCTTCATTATTTTAAAATCCATCCAAGGTATTAAAGGAGACATCGAAATAATTATTCGTTTCATGAGGAAAATTTTAATTTGAGGCACAGCAGTTGCAGATTGAACTTTTTTTGAAGAGAATACAAAATATACTCGTAAATAATTTCAAGGAAACATTTTTATGCCTTTCTCATACTTCGTTGTAAAGCATCAAACAACGCAGCTACGAGAGACGAACCTGCTTATGATAATGTGTTTCGGAGAGGAAAGGTCGTGGATAAGGAAATGATAACGGAAAGACAAACATGAAAAAGAAACCAACGATATAATAACTTTCAGGTTAATAACCTGCAAATTATTATATAGATATTATTTTTTTTAAATTTAAATAATAAAACTGCTGAACAATACGCCGATTTTAGTTCATTCATTTTTATTTTTTGTTAACAACCATTCAAAAACACTTCTTAAGACCGTATAAAACGTCATTTATTCATACTTTTCCCGTAATGCTCTTTGATTACGCTGACATCTATTTCAGTGATTAGGTGACGTAATTGTAATACATTAATTAAGTGGTTATAAATACTTTTTGCACTAATTGTCTTGTTGACATGTTAGATAATAACATTAATTGTTCTTTGTAAATCAAAGCCTTACGGATTTCGTTGATTTGTTTTGGATAATGCATGTTATGAATTAGTTATGATTATAGTGTTGTGTGTAGTTAAGTGAAGGTAAAATTGTTCTTAGTAAATTAAAAGGGAGTTTTTACAATCTACAGTAAAATAATACGATAAGCGTTAAACGATATTTTTTTAACATTTTGCTAAATGTAAAGAGAATTAGCTGATTAAAGTTTATAATAATGTTTTAAGATTACAAAAACTCTCTAATGACCACTTGATAAATAAAAGTAAAAATTAAATCATTGCCCATGAATTTTACGTGTGGAACCATGTTGTTTTGGAAATGAAATATATTACTATTTTTTTTACATAATTGCCAGAAAGTAAATAAATGTTGAGTCATAAATAAATAACAATACAATATTGAAGTTCATTCAGAGTGAACTTTTGCAAATAAATAAACTGTTGGTATACTTGGTTGGTATTGTTGAAAAAAAACCACAGATATAATTAGAAAAACGTTTTTTAATTTTTTATTAACAAAACCCTGTAATAATAACCATATAAATCAACAAATTAATACAATTAGACTATGTACAAATACTTACATTTTTGTGTTATCTCTTTATCATACACTTAATCCAGGTGGGTTAAAGTCGCAACTTTACAATCATTGTAGTTCAGTCAACAACATAACATCGCTGCATCAGTTTACATCCACCAGCAGAAGGGAGGTTTACAGACCCAGCAGCAGGGCCTCCGGATTCTCGAGGTAATACCTTATGACCTGGGTACACCTGGCGACCGTGGCGCCATCTATGATCCTGTGGTCAGCCGACCAGCTGACAGTCAGGATGTCTGCGGTGATCACGTTGCCGACGACGTCGAACCTCGGGAGTCTCTGGACCTGACAGACCCCCAGGATGGCCACTTGGGGAGGCAGGATGACGGGGGAGGACCCAGTACCTCCTAGGTTCCCGATGTTGGAGATGGTAAAGGTACCTCCTGCCAGGTCCGAGGGTGGAAGCTTCATCTTACTGGCTAGATCACGTAGTCTGTCCAACTCCTTGGCGATCTCGATGATGGATAAGTCCTGCACGTTCTTCACATTGGGCACTAAAAGTCCGTGAGGAGAGTCTACAGCTATACCGATATTATGGAAATGTTTGTAAACTATTTCTTCATTTTCGACGTCAAAAGATGAATTTAATACCGGATACTCTAGAAGTCCTTTAGAAATAGCCTTGATGATGAACGGTAAAAATGTTAGTTTAACACCTTTCTTTTCAGCGACTTTCTTAGCCTCAGTTCTAAACTTAACCAACCGCGAAACGTTTATTTGGTCTGAAAACCCGAACTGAGGAATTTTCAACGATTCGGTCATTGTTTTGTTCATAACCTTTTGCACACTGGAGAGCTTAGATCTGGCGGTCCTCTGAGACCCAGGTTTCGGGCCTTTCACACTTTCCAAGAACGCTAAAATGTCCTCCTTCATCACCCGGCCGTTTTTACCAGTACCTTTCACATCACTCAGTTTGATCTTGTTCTCCATCGCGATTCTTCTCACTGCAGGAGTGGCTAAAGATTTATTCCAGTTTGCTGCAGAGTATGCAGTATCCTCCACGACTTCCACTGTAGATGACGGTGGACTTTCAACACCCACTGGAGGCGACTCCTTCTCCTTTGTTGATTCCATACTTTGACCTTCCACATTTTGTCCTTCCACACTTTGTCCTTCCACACTTTGTCCTTCCACACTTCCCCCCGCCACCTCATCTTCAACGTCGATCTCCACCAACGGTCTCCCCACGAGTGCCACGTCCCCCACCTGATAATGCAGTTTGGTCACCTTCCCATCGAACCTGCTGGTAATGCTCACCGTTGCCTTATCACTCTCCACTTCACAGATGTCATCGAACTGTTTAACCTCATCGTGCTCCTTGACGAACCAACTCTTCACCGTCACTTCCTTGATGCCCTCGCCGATGTCCGTCAGGTTGTACTGCACCAGTTTCCCTGCTGGGAGCCCAGGGTGGAAGCCCCTCTGGGTTCCCCTCTGGGTCGCCTGCGCCCCCACGGTTCGCAGCAACACACGCACCGCCATCTTCACTCGCCGCCGCCGCCGCTGCACTGAGAGCTCACGTGGTTATCGTTTGTTTTCTGATTCCGCTTATCATCGTGACGCTCCCGGGTTGAGGAGTCACTGATATGTCGCCTCTATCCGCTGTTATCAGTCTAATGTTTTTCTGTTGGATCTATGGTTATTCCGTTTTCTACCAACCTATTTATTGTTGTTCGGCAATCTGAATTAATTAGGCATTATGGGGCGAAAATATTAGCTCAAAAAAACTTTTTAACATATAAAATCAAAATGATAGTACTGTATGTTACGAGACACACATCTTGCTGACGTTTTTTAGGAATAGGCAAAGCGGTTCATTTATTATGAACAACTCAGACTAAATAATTCATCCAAGAGAAAAATTTCCAAACATGTTTTACTGTTTAAGGGTCTTTTGCACCACTCAGATTTAAACTAAATTCTTCCTAATCTTAAGTTTAAACCAAAAGTTAATGAAACAGATACAGCACAGTTTAAACCAAACTAAAGCAAGTAACTCAATCAATTAATTTAATTTTTAAATGAAATTATTCTAGATTACCTTAAACTTGGTTTCAACTAGAATAGTGCCAACGGCCCCAAAAGTTCAACTATTTTAAATTTATCTTAAAATAAAAATAAAATAATGCAAATGGTTTTTAGGATACTATTTTTTAGAATTTTTAGAATACTATTTAAAGATGACACTTCTATTTCCTGTGTGATCTCACTTTTCATTCCACACAAATTTCAATTACAATCACGTTTCGAAAATGGAAACGACAAATAATTTCAGTGCTATTTTCATTGAGAACCTTAGTATCCAGTCTCCCTAAACGTCCATAGAAACTTCTCAATATTCACCTATTGCAATGAATACACAAACGTTTGTGTATTCATTGCCTATTGTCACCAGGTACTTAATTAAATAAACAGGTTTCCCCATAATCTTCTATCAGTGAAATCAGTGCATTATATGAGGCAAACCGGTTCCCATGAGAGATGTGGGCCGTGAGAAGTGATATAGAGCGATTAAACACACAGACTCGTCCGCGAATTAATTAATTACAAACTAAACTTTCATTTCTCACACGAAAGTCACGTGCACGACAGAAGGTCAACTTGCCGTGACGCGGTTTGCGACAGACTGGAATTGTCATTGTTACAGTTCCATTGTCATCGTTGTTGTGCGAGTGTGAAATTAAATGATCTCGTTGGTTTCATGAGAAGTGCGTGGTTTGCTTCACTGTGCACAATGCACGTCACACGCCGTGAAACATGTCCGAGCCGAGTGACGTGGCCCCGTCTGCCAATTTGATAATTCTTTATTTTATAGGCCGATTCAAATAATAAGGCCCAGTCCGCTCGTAAGACTAATGTTAATTTTAGTATTGGAGTAATGAACGGCGCTGTGGGCCTTGTTATTTGATTGGAACTATAGCATTGGGATTGGTTTACGAACGACATTGGCCACATCATTTGACGCGACTTCTACGATGAAAAATCTTCAAATCAGTCACACAACATTCTGTATTATTTTCTTTAAATACTCTATATAACAGTTGATGAGTCGGATAAGGGTTAGAGTTACAAATATAGAACAACAAACTTGGATTCATAAAACTCAAATTAAAGTGGTATGCAATTTAAAAAAGTATGAACTTTTATTGGACATTTGTTTTTTTTTACTGTACTTTAATAAATAAACCATAATAGGCCTGTAGATTTTCTAACTTGTTATAATCATACTCAACGTTTTCCTCTGTTTTATTTTACATAATCAAGTAAATTTTTAACATTTCCTTTGAAATCAATCACAATTTTGCTTGATGGTCAAGATTAGCCCAAAATGAAAAAAATTAAAATAGGCCTATAAGCTATTTTGGAAAAATGTGGGGAAAAGAGTTTATGTGTAATGAACGTGTGGTTTGTTTTTCGGTAAATAAATAAATATTTTTTCAAACAGAATAATATTAACTTATTTTACAAAGTTGAATAAATGAATATCGTCAATATTTGTCATTCATAAGTTTACATCATTATACTAAGTGTCACGGAAATGCAATGATCAAAAATTTAAAACAGCTGCCTTTTCCAAAATAATGTTAATGAAAAAATGACCAGCTGTTAAGGTTTTGAGGATCACAATTTCGTGAAGCCTATTGTACAGCAAATGGTTCAATTATTAAAAATCCTCGTGTAATTAGAGGAGTTTCTTTCTAGTTGTGATTCCTGGCAATTATCTTACTCTTTAATGTCGTCTTCATAAAAATTCATATCCGCCATTCGCAACCGACAGTGGCATTAAAATCACACAATGTCAAAGAAGCGTTTCACAAGTGAAAAAATGTGTTCTGTTTGAAACGATCTTGGAGCAGTAAATCAAAAAGGATAACAATGAATCAAGGTTTGAACAATTGCGAGACACTGTGGGCAAACGTGGCACAGCCTAGCACATTGTATAAGGGCAGCGGCACATGGGCACTGGAGTGCCTTGCCCACTGCCCGACTGCCCGTGCCCTGGCCGTGACCTATGACCTGGTCAACAAAGGCTCCACTTCCCTAGTACACTCCCTGCGTCGAACCTACAACTGCTGAGACTTAGTTTATCCTATACTCTTATATGAATAATGACTGCTTGATTGTATACTAGCTTGACTGCACAATTATCTCAAAATCTACTCCGAGGATTTCTTTCAAAGCCTGGAAATAAGTAATTTATTACTCATAACCGTAATCTATATGGAATACTGTATATTACTTAACCAGAGAAAATCTTTTAACATTATAAATTAAATTTTTAAGTAGAAAAATTTTAACATTGACCTTATGAGTTGCCATGATAGCAACGAAATAAACAAGGAAAATGTAAACAAATAATCATATCAGCTGTTTGCAAACTACAGCCATGTAGGAAAAATACAGCTTGTGGGATAGATATTGCATGGAGTGATAAAAATAGTTTTGATTTATCAATTTTATGACACTGAAATATTTTTAAGTAATTAGAAGAACTGGTAAACATGAAATAATACAAAGCAAGGTTCGGCCCACCAGGTACTCCTATACTCTTATATGAGCAATGATTGCTTGATTGTATGCTAGTTTGATTGCACAATTATCTCAAAAACTGCTTCGAGGATTTCCTTCAAATTTGGAAATATTTATTTTTGGCTCAAAAACATGATCTATGCAGATTAATTGGCCAGAGGACATCTAATAAATTATTAAAATGAATTTTAAAGTAAAAAAAAAACAATGGGCTTCTGAGTTGCCGTGCCAGCGAAATTCACAACGAAAATGTAAACAAATGAAATAATCATAGCAGATGTTTGTAAATGACAGTCAGCAAGGAAAATACAGCTTGTGTGATGAAAATCGCAAACAGAAATAAAAAATTGTATATATAAATATTATGGCACTAAACGTTTTTAGTAATTGGACAAACTGGTAAACGTGAAATAATACCGAGCAAAGCTCGGTCACCAGATGCTAAGTAAATAAAACAATATACAGTGGTTTTTGTGTGTGGTTATAGCTATATTCGCCTGTTATGATTTATATAAGTATTGCATTAGCCAAAAGAAGTTAAACTACAGGCCTAAACCTGTGCATGAAACAATGCTCGGCGATTGCTAAAACCATTCAGGTTTAAATCTTTGCTTAAACCGTATTCAGCGGTGAGATTTATAACATTTTTCAATAAGGTACAATACAAACATTTATAGAACCACGTACAAAAAATATTCCGTATCGTATTTCCGTTATCAAAACATTTAATCGAATTGTTGTAAAAAGAACAATTAAAGAGCTTGAGTGGGATTTGGGATACGAAGACACCTTAAAAGAGCATTTAAAAAATTATTGCTACGTAGGCTGCCTGCGATACCTGCACATAACCGGGAAAGTTTCCTTATGATGACATGTTGGCATTCAGGTAATGAAGTGGTCAGTGAACCACTGTTGTTTACTTTAAAGCTTTTTACGTTAGGCAATTACCGTTTGTACCGCTATTCATAGTTATATCCAAGTTTACAATTAGTCATTTGAGATTTGAGAATGTTAAAAGACAACTGCAACTATATTAACTTTTTTACTGGCACTTTACAGGTGCTGTTTATGTTTTTACTTCATAAAGCCTCATTGTGAAGTGGCATTTATTTTAGCGGTGAGTAGTCTTTAAAGAGGAAGTTCATTGGCCGGTATGAGAAGTTAAGGACGGACAAGGGACTGGACGTAAAATTGCGCATGCAAAGTTAGAAATCGAACAATAGCAATGCAACTGCTAACGGTAATAAAGATACTGGATGAATGAGAATCAATCAATCACAGAGAGAGGCCGCACGCACCGCTCGTGCATTGTTGCATTGTCGAATCAAAAATTAACGTGCATTGTTGAAAGTTAAACCAATTATTGATGGTAAACAATCAGAAAAATATTTGATAGCTTCAGAGCGCGGTAGGGATTTCCCACTGGTTGCTGGTAGAGCTGCATTCAGAGAAGGGAACAAAAAGTAATCTTTCATAATGTAATGGAAACAGGTTTTAGCGTAACTTTTTCTGATTTATAAATTGCTGTACACATCACTAATTACAGCATGATAAAAATACACTTCTTAGGTAGATAGTAAATTAAAGTGTATCTACATACGATTAAAAAT
Source organism: Flexamia atlantica (assembly GCA_035578135.1). Taxonomy (NCBI): domain Eukaryota; kingdom Metazoa; phylum Arthropoda; class Insecta; order Hemiptera; family Cicadellidae; genus Flexamia; species Flexamia atlantica. Next base: position 29,197,545 of record JAQJVK010000011.1, read on the forward strand.
TAATGATTTTTATCTGAAGTAAATTTATTCAAACCATTGAGTTCGTCATCACAGATAAAGGTATATAGACATCTTTTGAAACTGGAAGACCACATTTACATACCACAAGCATAAATTACTGTCTAAAGACTTTAAGAGCCGGGTTCTTTGAGCATGTCCAGACGTTCAAGGACATCTTGTTTTTGTTCGCTGAAAATTTTACACTACATCAAACACAACTCAGAATTGGACAGCCAAGCCCTTGCAAATCTGGACTTAGGCCCACTCGGGGGACTTGATCAGCTTACAGCCATTGGATGAGTTTAAATAGCTTAAATTTTGGGCCTTCTCGCGAATACGTTAAATATCTGATGAAGTTCGATCTTAAAGATAATCTGACAGGCAAAAACTGTAAACGAAATCTTATGAATGAAGCTTGGATGTTATAGAGTAAAATGTAATGATTCGTTATGTAAATGTTAGTTTTAATATATGGATGGATTCCATATTGAAAATAAAGTACAATTTGTTAACAAGTAGACCTATTTTATTGGCAATTTCAGGGTAAATGATTAACTACAAAAGACTTAGTCTGCAGGCTTTTTCAATAATATTTCTTCCATATAATACTCCTTGTATCCTCTATTTTTTTAATAAAACAAATAGTATTAGTTGACTTGCTGGTTTGCTTCCAAACTAAAATAATGCACTTTGTGGAAACAAGATGGCAAGGACATAACCAAAAACTTGAACAAATTATAGGTTTAGGTCAACAAATTGCTTTGCAAAGCGTAGAGACTGACTAAAAACCTCCTTTCATCTGTCTATAAAGTATCGTTGGACCTAAAGGCCAATAACTAACAAACTAAAAATAATATAAATAACTGCAGGTCCTCTGTAAGAGTAAAAGGTACATTGTTATTGTCGAAATACTTTTTTTTGCCTTAGTTAGATTTATCTATTCCACGCATATATCAAAGGTATTTATTTGCAGATGGGCAAAGTATAAGAAACATTAGGCAGAAAACCTATTTTTCATGAAAAACAAAAATCTAGAAGTTTATGTTGTTGCATATTCCTTCTTAAGGAAAGGGCTTCTTTGGCCCACATACCTTTGGCCATGCAACCTCTTATCATTTAACATCTATATCTGATGGGCAAACATAAAATCTGTAGAACAATTAAAAACAGCAGACCACTTATTTGAGCAAACATCCATAATCTCCAACCAGATCATCTACTGCTGCCCTCAAAGATGAAAACAAACAACCAAGAAACCCATGAGCTGTTTACGAGTTTCAAATTACTTTTAAAACGCCTCAAACAATCAAGTTTCTAGGTAAACCGGTAAACCAGACTGAGACAGTCGAGACATCTGAAGACGCCGCCTCCGCAGCCAGCGGCATCAGCGGCTACATAATGTGTACTCAGGCTGATAGTCGGGTGAGCGTGATGCTATTACAGACCCATCGCCACACCGAACGTTACGTAATGCGTTACGTAACAAGGTCCTCTCCCGCCTGCGTTACATATCGCGTTAGACACACTTGGATGAAACGGATTCAGGCTACCTATGAATAGGTTTGTTTACAGGATGTTATAGGTGAGACATTGTGTGTGTTTTGGATATCTCTTTTGAACAGTTTGCAGCATTACATCTTCCTTGCCAGAGATTTCAACAAGGACTAAAATGTTAAATAGGGCTAGAGGTAATGACTAATACTTGTTCTTCTTACAAGTCATGACTCATCATTCAACGGCTCCAATGCGTTCAGTAATTGCAATTTTGGGCAGTTAAGTGTTTTTCGTGCACTGTATTCTATATTTTAGAGTTTTTGTGTTTAAATCCTTTTTAAATATTTGACAACCTCAACCTCTTTTGAAGACGTCTGCTTCAAAACAATTTGAAGATTTCTTCAAACAAACGCAGATAAATTCTACACAGATATAGATTTCTTGAAACATTTCTTAGGCATATAATGTAAATTAAAGTGCATCTACATACGATTAAAATATAAAGTTTTATATCTTAAAGTAAATTTATCTACACCCATAAGTTTGTCATAACAATTTGTTTTGGTTACAACACCACCGAAAATGAACCAATCCGAGGATGGGTTCGAAACCGTGGTAGTGATAGCAATAAAAAAGAATTATATGACGGAAGGTAATTGAAACCATTTTGCTGTATTTGTCAATGTTGGTACCTTTTTATGCCCAAATTAAATGTATGCCTTGTATATACATATAAGATCGCGCCACAATCATCCTTCCCTCATATTCCGGTTAAAATGCGCAGCCAGGTGCTGCGTCCCGGTCTTAAGAGGTATTAAAGGTATGTATTGTTGCTTCTCTTGATGTAGGATAATTAATTACATGAATAAATAATGTTACTTTAGGGGGGAACCGACAACTACAGACAATACATTTTAGCACCTTTTTTGCGGTTCAATGTTTCTTAATAAGTATGTCTATTTTTAAACAGAAATAATTATAAAGTTTCAAACAATTAAGCAGTGCAAAATAGCACTGCAAAATATAAAATAAGAAATTAAGTAAATTCTTACATTATACATTTTGAAGGAAGTGATTTCATTAACAATTATGAGCTTTACTCATGTGATTATTACAGCTATATTGGACAAGAAACCACCGTAGAAACCACTCTATTTTAGTTATAGTTATCATAAATTTAATTAATTTCCCATTTAACAATGCACTTGTACAACCTTAAAATTCTTAACATTTCGTCAATTAATTTTACAAAGCGAAAAAAAATGCTTGAAGCGAATTGGATTAATGATAAATAATGGTATGCATCAATGAAAAATTGGAATTTAGTCTCGGAAGTGATTATGAACTACATAAGGAAGTACGAGCACTGAGCATCCTTGATGGTGATTAATGCAGAACTAAGTAGCGGTCCGCAGAGGTATGCTAATGCTGAAGCATATCGACCTGCTCCTTGTACCACCAGACAACCTTGACTCCACTGTAGCCTTTGGCACTGTTAGATGTGGAAATGGATCACACGTTTCCTGTGTAGAAAATGTAGGGTACTGTAGTGAGGTTTGAATTCTTGAAACACTCCTTTGTTTGGAATTAACTAACTGTTGGTAATGGTGATTTTATATTTTGATTTTGATTTTTGAGGACATTTGCCATCACTGATTAATAAAAAAATTTCACGACGTTTCGAGATCTGGAATCTGATCTATGGACCTGAAGACGGGATCAGATTCCAGATTCCGAAACGTCGAGAATCTTGAACATGTAGGGAATGTTGAATGGAGGAAGAAAAAGAGAAGTGAAGGTAAATGGGAAATTAAATAAATATCCAAAATCAACAAAGTGTAATATGATATAATCAAGACAGTAGCATTATCCTAGTTAAAGCAAAGATAACTCTCTAATGTTACAAGTCATCTGTTACAACTGACATTATACTCTTCTTGATATAGGCTGCCTTTCTAAGCTGTTTTTGCATTCCTTGTTAGTGAATCGTCCAACCTGAAAGGGAAAATAAGATTTATCAGATTTAATATATTCAGAACATTAAGTGGGATTATATTGAACGAACAAGTTATGTCATCCGTTTAATATGCATCAGTACAGTGACTTGATAACTTTGAGAACAAGAGAGAAAAGTGTAATGCCTGCGTGGCTGTAGTTTGCAAACAGCTGTTATGATTACTTTTTTGTTTCATCTTTCCATGATTATTTCGATTAGCAACTCATAAAGCTAATGTTAAAGTTTCACAACTTTTAAGTACATGTACTACGTTATTAGGCTTTCTCTGGCCAAGTAATCATCGGAGCCGTTTTTGACATCATTGTGCAAACAAGTAGCAGGCAAGCACACACGCAAGATAACATTCTCATATTAGAGTTTAGTATGAAGTCAGTGATCTACTTTCTCAGAATATTTAATTTCTCGATTTTCCATAACATCCATCGTCCTTGCAGTTAGTCAATGTATTGAGGTCGATTGCCCTACATCTCCGCTGTGGGCATACCGGAAGGTCAGATTGGTTTTGAATATTTAATAGTAGTAAACTTTGCCAAGAAAATGCCAATCAGTTTAATTTAGTATAGGTGTGTTTGAATAAAGTAGTTTCAAGTTACGCAGAAGTTTCAGGAAATAGTATATTTTCAATACGAGCTCCAGTTTAACAACCGAGGCGAAAGCCGAGGCTGGGAAATGAGCGAGTATTGAATAGACACTTTGGATCTTAGTGACGAACTATCTTTTTCGTTATACTGCAAAAATCCTTAAGTTTTAAATCAAAACAAAAGTAAAATTTACGTACTGTGCCTTCATAACCTCAATGTTTCTTTCCACTTGTCTCTTGAACTGGAAACAATCAGATCAGCTGTTGCGCATGCGCAGGTTCATTCCTAACTATCGATTTTTGACTCGATAACTTCAAACTGACAACAATTCAACAATGAGTTACAGTCGATTGCTAATATTGATTGTTCGAATCGATACTATGTATTCAAATGAAAGAGTTTCGTGAACGATAGTTATGATAATAAACGACAAAAATGAAACAGCTGATGTACTCGGCACTTTTTGACCTTTTTGGTCCTAGGAGTAAAAAGAGATCAGCTGGTATCGAGTACATTAGGTTTTAATTCCTAGGAATAAAAAGAGCGTATTTAGGTCTCAAAACATGCATTAAAAACAGCCGTTTTTAATACAGTATGACGAAAACGTTTTATTTTAAAAGATAATGAAAGGCGTAATATATAAAAGATGCATTTTTATGATTTTTTAGAAAATACTATGACGTAACTGTATAGTAATGTATAACCCGTGTAACCTACGATATTTATCATAGTTCTCAGAAAAAAATACTTTCAATCATAATGTAATCCTTGCATAAACCAATACGTTTCTCAATTCTTCAAACCTTACCTATAACAAACAAAACAAACATTTGCTACTGCTGCCAGTGGTGTCACTACATTCCTCTAAAAATCAACCAATGAACACGCATTAAACGTCGCGTCGGCGTCGGTTTGCTGCAAATAAACTGATTGTAGGCTATACTTTCGGTTCCTGTAATCGCAGAAAGTTTTTTCTGGACTGGTATGGTAATAGGTACCTTTCGAACCAACAAAAAGGAACAGAAAACAGATATTTCTGTGTCAGTATGATGAAAACAATTATTTTTAAACAACCAAAGATGGTTTGTTTATCAGATATTTTCAGGTTCCCCTCGTTGTCCTTCGCCTTCCTCTGGGACCAACTCCTCCAGTTCCTCACCGGTCGTCCTCCAGTCTCTCCTGTCTCCTGGACGGCGACCCCGGCACCTCGCCACCCCCTCGCTTACATCACTCCGCATTTCCGGACAAACCGTCTCCACTTTCCCCGAGAAAGTTCAAGGGTACGCCCGATCGTTTCCGATCCAAGTCACAGTCCGACACGCAACTATCGGTGAACCTCTGATGGGGTCCTTTCACACTTCCGTGGTTCAATACGACCTCAAACACGTCACAAGTTTGGATGGGAAATTCTTGAAAATAACGTGCGACTTGATTGTTGCATTGTTGGTAAAACGACCTGATTCAATCTACTACGTAATTTCAAATTTATCGAATAATCAGTGTTATACGATTTAGTCAACTGAAGGTATTCTTGAAATACAATGATTGACTTTAATTGCACTTTCCCTCGCCTTACGTATGGCCGAGGACGATCGGCCAAATGTTTATTCACCACTCACTACGAAACATAATCGGCCATAGAACCATCAAGTTAGAGTCTACCTAAAGAGAAAAGAGCCTCTCATGGTCTGAATTCTGATTCAATTACGAAAAGGTGGAAACGTTGCGATATTTCCCTTGCGTTTAATTATATAAAGTGAATATTGACGTTTATTGCGATCCCTTTTAAAAATATACTTCCCTTTAAAAAATATACTTTGTTATAAGTTATTTGTTTTTTGATAAAAATAAGCTTTAGGCTTGTGTAGAAAATGAGTGTAATTGATTTACTGACACTAAAATATCTTAAAAATAAGGTTATTTGGATTCTGGTTTTTATACTAGGAGTACGCTCCTATACAGGTCAAACGAAGTGCGGTAAAACCAAATGAAGGCTATTAACTAAAAAAATAAATATTTATACGTATAACTAACTATACTCATTTATAGATTACATAAAACAATCTTCGGGGTATAAATATGATGTAGTTCAAATTTCACGAATTTTCATCAAATAATAAAAGAGGAGTTAGTTCAGAAAGTGTGATTTTCAAGTCGAGTATAAATCACTTCGTTCGAATTAAACACTGTTATGTTCTGCTGTATTAGGATTTTACAAATGATAATCTTTAAATGTTCCCCTCTAGCGATGGATTTTTTTTATAATGTAAACAATCCTACACGTTACGTCACGTTAGTTAGTCGGGAAATCTATTTCTCTAATCAAATAGACAGACGCAATGTAAGATGTAAAGTAAAAGGAAATCTAATTTCAAACAGTATTATATTACGTTACTAGCCCGTTAAATACCGTTTTACCGTGCGAGCTTGATAGTTCCACGATGCGAGTACGGTAAAACTTACCGGGCGTGTGACGTACAATACTTATTTACATCATACTGTTCAGAAAAAAACATATTTTTTAATCATAACCTATTCTTTGTATAAACTATTACGTTTCTCAATTCTTTAAACCAATCCTATAATAAACAAACATTTGCTACTGCCATCAGTGCTGCCAAAAGATTCCTCTGAATTAACCCTTAAACGTGCATTAAACGTTGGTTTACTGCAATCAGCTGATTGTTCTGATTGTTGACTTCCGTGATTTCCGTTTCCTAGTGCACGGTGCAGTGATCGGCAAAGAGTAACTTTTCAGCCAAAAGTAAGGAAAAGAAAACATATGTCTGTGTGAATGATGTAAAAGTGTTTTTTAATGTTGCAATCCCGAGTCAGACAGTCAACCTTGGTTCAAGACTCGTGCAGATCGAATCCAGATAAGCAACAGAAGCCGGCCGAATATCGACCCTGAAACACTGGACAACGAGTTCGTTTGTTTATCACACCCATTTATCAATATCTGCAGCCACACTGGGGCGATATGAGTCACAGATACGGTAGAAGCACAAAGGACTTGACTTGACCAATGGCGTTTCTCAGTTGTGACAAAGACCGCATTGCAAAACTGAAAGTGTACATGGTTATGGGCCTACTCAAGTATATTACGTGTTTAGTGCTGCCACTTTCGTTTCGTATGATCAAGTTTTATTTATACGCAGTCTTGCCATAAATATGTAAAAGAAATGGGTGTTTTCTTAGTTAATGAAAACCACCAAGTCCAAGTTCTACACAAAGCAGGAATCTTGAGCGTCTTCTTCTGGTACAGAAAAAATTCTTTGGTTATTGTTAGAAGGCCTTTGAATTTGAAAATGCACTTTGATGAATTTAAGGCGTATCTGGATTAAAGCTGTATGGCTTATGTAGCTTAAAATTAAACAGATAAAATTGGCATTATATAAAAATCTGTTTATTTTTGCTAACGAAGATTCCTTTTGGACAGTAGTTGGTTAGGTTAGGTATTTAAATCGGTGCTTGATTCATTGGCTTGGTTCATCGGTGCTTGACTCCCTTTGGTTCATTAATGTTGTGTGAAGAACTAAATTTACCTTAGAGTTGGAGATGCCATTGTGAGGAAATATCTGATTCTCACATGAAAAAAAAAAACTGTAGGGGATTTCTTTTTGAAGTGACAACTTTTATCGGCTGGACGGAGTCGACGGAGTGCAACGATTGAGGTGCCTACTTAAAGGTATTTCTCTATAGATTTGCCAATATGTCTCAGGATTGATGGTAGGGTGTAAGAACTTAAACTACAGTGAGGGACTAAAGTTATGGAACAGTGGCACAATCTGTCGACACATGATCAAACTCAATCAAATCGGTTAGCAACTAAACATATGGACTTGGTTTGGAATACTTCTAAAGGTTAACCTCAGCTTATAAATAATTAATAGACTCCCCATTCTTAAGACCTAGCTGTTGCTAGGTGACCCAGAATTTAAAGTTGACATAGTTTGATTAAATACTAACAGAGGTCCCAACTAGTATAAATCCTTTAACATAGTTGACTGTTGTTTGTTGTCTGTGTCACTAAATGATATTACCTGCTCCTGATACCTAAATTAATAGGTGACATCAGCACACCCTGCTGGTAATTCACTATAACTAGGAGTTTTTTTTTTAATCCTAAGTCACTGATTACCGCATTTGATAATGCGATGGAAGGTCTACTTCAGATTCAAAGTCAATGACCACAGATTGCAACATTTTAATAGAAAAAATCGAAAAGTGTTTGCAAGTGAAGCTGCAACAGAGTTATCTTGTCTTTGGATTCATGTTTGATGTAAGACTAAGACATTTGTTAAATACTTGCAGGTTTTTGATCTGTCGCTACCTTAGCTGGATCCTCGAGCCTACTCAAATACTAGACTTCTCAGCGTCTATTCTATCTGTGCTCGACTGAAAGGACATGTCGCAACTGTAGGCTTGGTTCGCCCCCGCCCTTCCTCTGAACACCCACTGTAGACCTCAGTGGGCCTTGTGTCTGGTGACTTCATCGCAGAAATATCCCATTCAGCGGTGCAACCCTGCTGCATGAATGTCACTGCATAATGAGCAGACTTGCGAACATTCTCGGGAAACCTATGGACCCCCTGAACTTTCTGGAGTCGTGATCATTCCACGTTGCAATTCTAAGACGTCCTAATGATTTAATGAAGGATGACCTTTGTTAATGACTCATTAATAATTTATCGTTCATAATTGCCGGTTATGTATGCTCCATGAAGGGGTTTAATGAAAAACCTGTCTATTTTTTGGACATATTCCCCTCCACCTTCTTTTTGAGAAAGATGTAATAAAACAGATTGATCTTTGAGTGAAGAAACCACCGGACTTCATTAAAACGAGCGATGAAATATTTTCAATATTCCGCAGTAGCCCAGTCAAATTAATGTTAAAAAAATACAAAAAATGGTATAGTTTTGCGAATTAGCTTAAAATGTGCGTTAAGGCTTCTAGTTTAACATACTAAAAGTCCCCTAACGTGAGACTTGAGCTCGCGCCGCCATATTGGATTTTACGTACAATTTTTTGGTTTTTCTTAATTATTTCTGTAAATATCAATATTTTACATACTACATAGAATCACAATATTAAAGTACACAAAATTTGCAACAAAAAGTGTATTTGCCATTTGAACGTAACCCTAACCGTTTCAGAGAAATATGCACTTAAATATGTAAATTTTTAGATTTTTAGGTACAATTTTCTTATTCTCCAAAATTATCTTAGAAACCATTAACATTTTACATACTCTATGCAATTACAAAATTAAATTACAAAAAATTTTCTACGAACGTGTTTTTATTGTTTTTTTGTTAACACTATCCGTCCCAGAGAAATATGCAATTTAATAAGTTAATTAAAAATTCTGATCATAAATTAGATAAAAATACCGCCGGAAGGACCACAAGCAACAGCGGTGTTACCGGTCATTCCTTTGTTGTATTGTATTTTGTTTGGCTGGCTCTTTTAGTTATCACAGCTGAGATCTATGAAAACTCTCAATTTCCTTACATCAAAACAAATAATGAACAGCTGCTTTTACGGTACCCAAACATTTCATTTCCGTACTCAATCAAACCATTTCCGTACCAAAACAAAATTTTGCCGTACCCAAACAAATGGTTTTCCTATTTTGACAGTTCAACCGTATTGTGTTTGGTTATAGAAAAATGACTGAATTTTCTATAACCAATAGTGCAGGGCTTGATAGTGCTTTACATGCTCGGCTTACGCCTCGCAAGTAAAACACTATCTTGCCCCGAAATAGGCTACTTTCGTGACTAGTAGTGAAATATACTATTGTTTGAAATTCATTGTTAAGTCAGCCGCACACTGCCGCGACAAAACGTTTTTGTCTTCGTAGTCAGACAGCTGTCGAAAGGTAAATTTCTTATGTTTTTTTGTGGTCAGAACAGCTACCGAAAATATCTTTTTAAATCTCAAAATACAAAAGACAGAAATCAGAAGACAAAACGTTTTGTCGCGGCAGTGAGCGGTCGGCCTTGGCGAAGAGGAGTTTGGTTTGATTTTGATTCTTGTAGACATTTTATCATCAATGCCAATTGTACTCTCACGTCAAAGCAAAAACAATATCAAAGCAATTTACATTATCTGGACGTCATAGCCCTACTTCAAGTAAATATTGTTATAGTATTTATGAGTTAAAAAGATTCGTTATCAGTCTCTATTCTTCCAACACTTGTTTATCATATGTTAAGTGACCTGCTTGCCCTGTCTCCGGACCAAGCTCTGGGCTATCTTTGAGTCTTTGTGCGACGTGCGACGTAGTCCAGCCTACATGTGTGAGATGGCATAAAATCCAGGCCAAGGCTCCAGGCGACTTGCTATCCTCCGAATACTCTTGAAATTCCTACTTCTGGTTCCTAAGGTTGGAGTATTTACTGGCTCGATTTTATGGAGCTTGTATCTGCTGGAAATAAGGTCAGCTGTAACATAATTATTTTTTAATTTTTGTCCATAAAAATTGGCCAAAACCTGAATATAGGTAGAGCCTTGAAAGTGGTCCAAAGGTCAGTGACTAAAAGTGAAGTCTTGCTAGTTTTTCATATTGTCAAATTATCTAGATTCAACCAGGAGAACCAACAACTCTTAAGTGAACCTTTTCAAAGAGTTTGAACTGCACTCATAAAAAAATCACATTTTGAGTTGCAATATTAAAAATATAGAAAATAATTCGATCCGAATGTAATCCTTGTGTTTGTTGAATCAATAAATAAATAAATAAGTCTATCCGAAAGCAAGAGAAAGGGGGTTAATAATATGATATACATCTTACATGCATATTTTAAATGCAATACTAATTTTATTATTTATTTATAAGCTGTAAACTTTTATCCCTACAAAGGTTTTGCATATTGATAATGCATGTTAAAGCTGAATTTGGTCATGATTATTTATGTCATAGTACTGGTTTTTTTTGCATCCATAGCAAAGTACTGGTATAAAATAATTGTGTTAATATCTTAAACATTTCAAGGCTATGGTTTAATTTCGTTCTTTGATCACCGAAGCAAAGTGACGAAAATAAAAAAAAAAATCAATGGCCTGCTTTAATTGATGAAATTAACTTTCTAAATTAAAGTTCATTAATATATACTTAGCAAAAAAGAAAATTTAGCAATCTCTACCACTGAAACACCAATATCTAATTCGAGTATGTAAAAAATCAATTTTGGTCCAGACGATTGGATTGTAGGAAGTAACCTTAAGCCTTGATTCGAGATTGATATCATAACACCAGTGATTACGGCCCTTCCTGAATACTTAGTGGTTAATTGTCCGATAAGGCCGGGCCACATTCCTTCCTTTGCCTCGGGCACTTTCTTTAACACATTTGAAATTCAAAGGCCATTTTAAAAGACCGTTATCCGGTTTGACATTGAGTGTGAAAAAATAGAACATGCAATAGTGTTTTTAACTTTTCTTTAGCTTTAAAATTTAGGTGAACATTTTCTCATCATCAAACTGGTTTTTGTGTTGGATTTTAGCTTTTGAAACAATTAATGGCAAAATTGTATGCTAACAAATAGTGAAGAAAGAGACCACTGATGATAATTCACTCTTTATAATAGTTACTTGTTTATGTAATATTTACAGTAGATTACAGGTTCAAAATCTGCGTTTCAATTTAATTTAAATGGACCAAAAATATTTTATGGGTTTCTTGACAGTTTTCGAGTTTCCCGCTTATTTCAAGTCCTCAAAATGCATTTCATGAATGTATCCTTGAGCACACATTCTTGGTTCAATAGCAATACCTGTCACTCATCAACGAATTGCTTGACTTCAAAGAACCCAAAATCCAGGAATCAAAAGTTATGAGTAAATATGATTCTCCATATAGTGAAAAGCTTGCATGAAATATGACATTCTTCAACCAGGCTGTAATAAAAAAAAATAAAAACCGAAGGCCACCAATCATGTTCTTTTGTCCCATTACGGAGTCAGCAAAAGTGAGGTCGGCATCCACCACATTCGTTTCAACTGACCCGTATTCCCATGCCCTTTTCTGAACTTTATGAGCGAGCCGGTACCTGGTACACCGTCAAAGCAAGCACATTCGGCAAAACGAGTTCGGCAAAAGACAAAGCTTTTGATGTATAACGACCGTTCAGGCTCCGGACGATATTTGGCAATGGTTCGGCAAAGGAACAAAGGTGATGTATAAAGATCGCTCGGTCGGTTGGAGGTAAGAGTAATGGATGGTAATGTTAGAGTCAGGCCCAGTCAGTCAGCAGACCTGCGGCAGCGGTTATCCAACGGAGGAAAGTGGAAGTGGACCGGCCTTGGACTAACCTTGGGTCTCGGCTTCTGGTACACCTACAACTACAACCATGTCAGTACTCGGCTTCATATCATTGCAAGCTTCGATATTAATGAAACAGCTGTTCAGTCCCCTCTATTATGAATGGAAGTGACCAATTGTTTAAGTAATTTCTAAGTTTACAACGATATAATGCCGAGTATAGTCCACTGATAAGTTAACGTTTGTGACATTGCATACGACACACTCTTCACAAGTGATCAAAGTAGATATTTCTTTTTTAAACCATATGTGCAATTTGGTTTGAATGGAACTTTTACTAATAGTGTAAAATAATTTGGCAACTGACAAATTAACTAATAACTAGGTATAGTGAATAAACCTAGTTATATTGAATAAATAACTATTTTTTTTGTTGCCAAGGTCAATGGTTGATATGTTATTGGTATATTTGTTGAGGGTAATTTATTGGAAACCGTCCCACATAATGTTACAGCACTGGATTATTGTTATATTACATTCATCCAACACTCATATTCGCCTTAAAATACGCCTTTCTGGTCTGCACTTAAATTGTAATGTTATGTAATTGCAATTCACACACTATTCATGGATAATATATAGATCGATATTACAACTAGTACGCTTACCATCTTGATGTGCTTGATACGTCAACTGATATACTTGAAAATGGTGATATTGGTTCTTGGTTAAAGTGGCTACTGATAATTTGATACAAGTGATACTTGCGACAGCTGAAGCGCTTTAGATGAGAGATATGTTTGTAAACTATTGTACCTTAAATACCTCTTAAGACCTGGACGCAGTACAAGGATGAGTGTAGGATGGTTGTGGGGTAATCTTGTAGTCTTGTTACTGACTAAGGCCGACATGTTCCTTGGACAGGACTGTTAATTAATAGCCCAACAGCCAATGGCAACTAAGTGACCTACATTTTAACGTGGGATCCGGACCAAAATTTCACCTGGCTTACAATTTACGAACTGGTCTAATTATGAGGGCGGACCTATGAACATTGTACTCAATTGGTTAACGTGCGGACGTAACTCCCCACTAGGGAACACCGCGTCCACAAGCCATTTCTCATAACTATCCACAATTCGTGACCTCCAATTAGCTAGATTACAGGATACGCCACCGTCCCATTTTATTAATGCAATCTATTAAAGTGATATTAAAGTAATTAAGTAAATCAAAATCGGTTATCACATTTACTTCCAGCCCTAATTGTCTTCTATAACCTAATGAAAGAGCAGAGTAAAAACTGTAATGAGAGAAATGTAATATCTAATAGGCCAACACTCAACACTGGTAATATTAGTTAATATTACAGGTTGACCAGGTTGACTACTACCATACATGGCATAATTCAGTAATATTGGTGTAGCCACCGACTGATTATCAGCACGTGGTATCTGTTAACAAGGCAACAACTATCGGTTCAGAATTAGCTATACTATTAAAAGTTGCAACTCATTTATTTCTCATCTCTTGATATTCGTCGTTGTAAAATCTATATCAAGGTTTTATTTGACACTGGTTCATAATATCTGTTCGATTATGAAACCAGTCGTTTGGCATCCAACGTGTATACATAGTCCGGATTCAATTACTCTGCCCAGTTCACCTTTAAGGCTATGTTAGTTTTAGCACCATCAGTTACCTTCTTCCGTATCCCTCCTTTTAAATGGTTAACCCCCACAATCTCACGTGGAAATACCTCTTCATCACCTTTGTTGAGCCTAGCAGTCAACAAATCACCAAAACGCAATGACAATTCGATGGCTAAGTTCTAGTCTGATGTATATAAAAAATTTGCTGTTTTGAGGTAAGTGTACCGGTCTATAGTAAAGACCTTTTGGTACAAAACCGTAACATCATGTATCTTAAAAATTATTTGAAAATTTTGAAAAATGGGGACATTTTTGGACAACGTATGCATGTTTAAGACTATCTTACGACCTTCTAACACCACGTATCTCAAAATCTGTCTATTAATCAATGGAATACAAAGGGAACTATTTTACCGCGTATCTCGCATTTAGCAGAACTGTTTTGTAATCTTCTAACAACACGTAACCGACAAATTTTGAATTTACGGAATTAAAATAAAATCAAACGTGTAATACGTGTTGTTGGAATTAAGTGAAATAGGTGAATAAAATTAAGGTGCCTGATTTAAGGATTTTCGCTTTTTGCACTGATCTGAAAAATAGCTTAATTTAAGATACGTGGTGTTAGAACTTAGCCATCGAAGTGTTGTTGCTACATCCCAAGTACTGTAGACCTCCTACCATGTACACCAGCCTGAAAGTTTTCACATGTTGGCAGCGGTGAAGGCGGTTGTCCCTCCCTTCACCGCTTCCCTGAACGGCGCTTGGTCAGTCGCTCCTGGACTTTCTCCAGAGAACACCTTGATCCCTCGGTCACGTGCGGGCCTTTCACGCGCCACCCTCGAGGATCAAATACGACTTGCACAGCAAAAAGCCTCTAAGAGCTCTCCCACCAGTGTCTTTGCCCAGGTTCATGCTGATGACATTTTACTCCTGCAAGGGAAAATTCACCAGTAGTTGCTGACGTCATGAACGTGTCATCCTCGGACAGTTACCTGAATAGAGTATAGGGAAGAGTTGCAACGTCAATCACTCATTGGCTAATACAAGTCAACTAGAAACTACGGTAACTAGAAAGTACCGTTATATGGTCAGACCTCGTGCTCAAAATATTTTGAACCTATTTTCTTTAATATTATACTGCTCCGAGACATTTGTGGCATACGGTAAATAAGAAATTAAGTGATTAATTTTTGTAATTAATATCATAAATGTCAAAGAAGTTTTTTTAGCCTTTGATAACTCTATAATAACTTTGCACTCTCTGAATTAGCTGAATAGTTGTCTACACCTATTTGTTTTTTAAAGCCATCCTGGTTATAAAACTTGTGACTAGTAATGACAAATGTCCGCAAAAATTAAAATCAAAACATAAACTCGCCATCAACAACTATAAATTTCAAACAAAGGACTTATGACCACTTCAACCGACGTCTGAGGCACTACCCGTGAGGAACTTCTAAATTTCAATAAAAGCCTTTTCGTTTTGGACACAATGGCTATAATCCATCCCCCCAATCTGAAACTATATTACAACTCATGCCTTTCAAATTAGGAATGAAATATTAAGCGGTCACACTTTTCTCCGAGCACCTTAACAACGTTTTATCCCAATAGAACCCGGTCAGTCTTTTGATTCAGGAAGTATAGTTTGAGATTTCGCGCTTCTGAATCGGGTAGTTCAGTTTGAGATCATATTTTTGAATCAGGTGGTTCGGTTTGAGATTTCTTACTTTTGAATCGAGTAGTTCAGTTTGAGATCGCATTTTTGAATCAGGTAATTCAATTTTTGAGAGTCACACTTTTGAATCGGGTAGTTAAGTTTGAGATGTCTCACTTTTGCATCAGGTAGTTCAGATTGAGATGTCGCACTTTAGAATTAATTGGCTCAGTTTGGTTCAGTTTAATAAGTCACAATTTTGAATCAGGTAATTTAATTTTTGAGAGTCATACTTTTGAATAAGGTAGATCAGTTTGAGATGTCAAACTTTTGAATCGGTTATTTCAGTTTAAGATGTCTCACTTTTGCATCAGGTAGTTCAGATTGGATTGAGATGTCGCACTTTTGAATCAGGTGGTTCAGTTTAAGAAGTCACACTTTTGAATCAGGTAATTCAATATTTGAGAGTCACACTTTTGAATAAGGTAGATCAGTTTGAGATTTCGCATTTTTTAATCAGATAGTTTAGTTTGAGATGTCGCACTTTTAGATCAGATGGTTCGGTTTAAGAGTCAAACTTATGAATCAGGTAGCTCAGTTTGAGATATCACACTTTTGTATCAGGTGGTTCAGTTTAAGAAGTCGCACTAGGTAGATCAGTTTGGGATGTCGCAAGCAGTCGGCAGAGAGGCTGCGAAGAAGAGATGACAGAATCAGTCTTGACCCAGATCACAAGGCGGGGCAAGGTCTGTGCGACGATGGCGGTAGAGGACGACGAGACCGGCAGACAGCCAAACCGACTGACGACATTACAGTCTGAGTCGGATAACTTGGCCTGGGCCAATGCTAAAACTAGCATTAGTCTTACGGTAGGACTGAGACGAGTTATTGAACTCGGATTATACGTGGGTAATGACAAACGGCTGGCTTCAGGACCGGACTGATACAAGGATCAATGTCATAAAACCTTGTAGTTTCTATATCGACAAAAAAAACGTGAGATAACGGATGAATCAGTTGTAATTTCAAGTAATATCTTTATTATTGTGGGTGGGTTAAATAATTAATAAATGTATTGATTTAATTCATCGATACCTTCGAAATGGGTAACGAGCACTGGCATCTGAGCTAACTGAGAAACTGAAAACCAATAATAATATATGATTTATGATAGGAGGTGCGAATCGGTGGAAACTAGGAAGCCCAAGAGCCTCTAGTCACTGTGGTAAATTCACTATGCATCATCGCTGTCATGCACTGAAAGCGGTTAAGTGTAAAAGTAAATAATTGGACAGGATTTATGTAAAGTTGCGCAAAATTGTCCTCGGAAATTGAAATTGTGATTGCAGAAGCAACGCACGAGGAATTTATATTAGTAAGATTTCTAGCATTCGTTCTAGGTACTAGACTGTTGTCGGATTGATCCAGTTATAGCAAGGAATGCGATACTTGTTAAGACATTCAGGAAGTAAACTGTAAATTTATTTGTAGTGAGTGAATGCTAAGGATTACTGTGAGAAATACGTTTTCTGTTGGAGATGATTTAATGATACCACAGCCATGTACTCATTTTCTTTTTTTAACTATTTTAGGCTAAGGTCACTTAAGTTTTAAAGCCTCATTCATCCTTGCGGAACATGCGCTCTCATTGATGGAATTAGGTTAATGTTAAGCAATAAAATCAGTTTCAATTGAATGTTTTGACATTACTCCTTCTGAAACCATGAACACGTTTTTTAACCAAATATTGGGCTGGAAGCAATTCATCAGAAATGTTTTAGCCCCAGTGTTGTAACCAAGCAGTATGAAAAAAAATATATTTCAGAAACCTCAGAACTTGAATTTATTAATATATAATTTGGCCAATTATACGGAATACATTTCTTTACTTGTGCCTCTTATCGTTTGTGGAAGCTAGTCAACTAGTGTCAGAAACCTGAGGTTACGATTTAGTTTTCGAAAGTACAGTACAATGTTTCAGTCGTACGTTACCCAACTGAGCTGGAGGGGGGTGGTTCTAAGTTACAAACATGTAAACAAAACATAGCTTTCCGTCTCCGGAATCCAAGATTACCCTTATTATTGCATCAACCCCGGTTCTAATTAGGTGTTGTTGCTTGGGGCGGTTAACCAACTTATGTAGCTGTTATATGATACCGTAATGTTGGTAAACAAAGATATCTGTTTTTCATGTCGTCAATGGTTCGAGGGTAGTTCGCGTTATGTAAGGAGGTTTAGTTAATCTGAATTGTCTTTTCTATAATAGAGAAGTAATGCAGGTTTTGTTCAATTTGGTTTCTACTAAAAAAATTAAATATTTTAGGAGTTATTCAACTAGCTTGAAACGACACCTGTTTTTCAACTGCTTATGACTTTTCTGAGAGGTATATCAATTCATTAATGGCTGGTTGGAAATTTACAGGTGAACATTTCTTATCCAGCAGACGAAAAAAGTTTTTTCATAATTATAAATTAAAATACTCATACCTAAATTAAAAATTTAAGTGATGTCGAAGAAGCAAGTTTGTGACTTTCCTACAGTTCAGAGAATGGAGAAAAACCTGTCCTACTTAATCAATGTAAATAAATAGGTGTACTACCCATAAACTTTCGATTTTTGATGCTCGTTACATGGTAAAAATTAGTCGGTCTTAAGACATTCATCTCCAAAATTTAGGTAACTAGAACACATGGGCACTCAAAATTGAAATATCGTGGGTTCAGCAAATTAGCATAATTAGCACTGATTAGGAAACTACTACAAAACAGCATTAGTCAAACTTTTTAAAAGAGACCTCGTTTGAAAGTCCTTCAAACCCGTTCCAATAACAGAGCTGAAAACTATAATTATTGTATCTTTCCGAAAAATGAATGTGACTCAGGAAAACCAGTTGAATGGATGACGTCATGGTCAAAGGAAGGAATTACACCTGACGCTGACCTTCAGGGAGGAATGCTGAACCGACTGTCTCAGCGCTGAATGTTTGGATAAGGTTTCTGTCGCTGAATATTGATGTAATGTTTTAAAAATATCTTTTCATCATACTGACTCAGAAACATCTGTTTTCTGTTTCTTTTTGTGGGCTCGAAAGTTACCCATTGCCGCACTACTCCGGCAAAAACTTTTTCCAGACTGCGATTACAGGAAACGGACGTCAGCGGAAGAAACAATCTGCTGATTTGCAGCAAACCGACGCGATGTTTAATGCTTGTTTATTGGTTACTTTTTCAAGGAATGTAGTGGCTCCTCTGGCAGCACTGGCAGCAGTACTACATGTTTGTTTTGTTTGTTATATGTTAGGTTTAAAGGATTGAGAATTGTATTAGTTTATGCAAGGACTACGTTCTGATTGAAATAATATTTTTTTCTACATAGTATGATGAAAAATATCGTACGTTACAGGGCCGGTAAGTTTTATCGTATACTCCCATGAAAATCCCGCACTCGCTTCCGCCCGCGCGGGAACTATCATGCATGCTCGTCCGGCAAAACTTTACTTTCCGGCCAAAAATTTACGACAAAGTTGAGTATTGTGTTAACTAGTTTGATAGCGTAGTAGTTAACAATCACGTTCTAATGCAAAATTGTTATTTCAGTTCTAGAGAAAAATCAACTTTAAAATTATCATAAAAATTACATTAGATAAAATTGGTTCGGAAATTTCATCTACTATAACTGTGATGATTGACCCCTATAACAGTAAATAGTTTCCCTTCAATTAAAACCTGGATTCGATCCAGGTATTTCATGGCCACTGCTACTTGTTTTTATGACTACGCTAGATACTAGTAACAAGTAAGATATTGTTTACGACGGACAATTAAAATACTGCTGCAAGGTTTATTGACAGTAAAAATAAAAGTTAATGCCCATAGGATATAACATTGAAAAATACCATTACAACTGCAGGTCACTCGGACTTTTGTATTGTTATTACCTTATGATTCATGCAGTTTTAAAGAGTGAAGACCAAGGTTTCATAAATAACAATCCAGAGACTATGAACCCAAATGGAAATGTCTTTGAATATCCATCAAAAGTCAATTGTTCGCTATGCTGAGCGAACTTCTTTGAATCCCTTTTTTATGGCACAAATTCATCTCAAGTAGACGTTTCTCGTCGTCTCAATATATTTTTTGCAACAATTTTTGTCTTCAGTGACTAAATGAGCCATTAATTACAATTTACATTGTTATATGGCCATAAAAACTGTATACACTTTCTTTTCCTTGTCTTAAAACAACACTCTACAGTACGTTTTCTATCATAGAACCTGTGCCCAAGACTAAATGGAAAGAAGTAGATTCATAAATTTATACAACATCCTCGAACTAATCTCTCAATACACACCAATTCCCCACAGTTAACGACCGGACCCGCCGCTTTCATGTCGAGGTTCCGCTCAGTCCAGGGATAATTCTCTGATTAATCACCTCCAGGAATAGTTCCTTAAGTGGTTCCAGCTACCAGGACCAAGGTCCAGCGTGACGCAACCGTTACAGTTAAACGTGACAATGTTGTCACGGTTACCTTTGACATTACGTCGTCCTCGGAACCGGTTGCTGGCTCACGTTAGCTAGGTATGACTCATTTCATATTCTACGGACAAAGTCAAATTAAACTGGCTAGAGTGTACGAAATAGGGCGTGCGGCAAAACTGTAAACTCATCAAATTGTCTACTAAACCTCAGCTGAGATAACTAAATGTAGTGTGGCCTTGTCTAAATTAAATGTTTTTTTAACCCGTCAAAGCTTTATTTACGTTTTTCAAGGCCTTTTACGGGTACAATTTGTGTTTACTGTAACAGTACCTGGTGGACAGAGCCTTGCTCGGTGTTATTTCATATTTAACAGTTCATCCAGTTACTATAAAATATTTCAATGTCATAAAATTGATAAATAGAATCATTTTTTATTGCTCCATGGACTCTTCATCCCACCTGCTGTATTTTCCCTTGATGGCTGTAGATTCCAAACAGCTGTAATGATTACATCATTTGTTTACACTTTCTTTGTTTATTTTCGTTACTATCACGGCAGCCCATAAGGCCAATGTTAAATTTTTACAACTTTAAAATTCGATTTATTACGTTATTAGATTTTCTCTTGCCAAGTTATCTGCATAAAAGACGTTTTTGAGTCATAAATTACTTATTTCCAGACTTTGAAGGAAATCCTTGGAGCCGTTTTAGAGATAATTGTGCAAGCAAACATACAAGCAAACAAGCACGCACGACCGGACGATAACATTGCTCATATAAGAGTATAGGAAGGATAAAACCATACAAGTTGATTGATTTAGCAAACAAGTAACAAAACAAACAATAATTTCGCCAGCAGCGCCCTATTTGGTGCCGCTATTATAATGCGGAATACTCCATTAGATGCTTTGAAGAATGCCCAAGCACCCACATTCTCAAACTCTGACAACCGTAAAATGAAATATTTACTTAATTGACAACTCATTGAAATAGTTTCCTCTGGCTCACTCCCGTAACTCATAAATTTTACCCCATCCATCCAAAATTAAAAAAAATTTCGAATACTTCCCTTTAAATCCACCAGTTGCGTGTCAGTTTCCATCAAACATAGTATTTGCACATTCTTTTTTTAATTTTTTATTTTGTGTGTTTCAACGCCAGGGACATTTTTTAACGTTTTGTTCGGTAACGGTCCATTCCCGGGTCTTGTTAGTATCTATATTGTTGGTATCTATATTGTTAATATATTGTTAGTATCTAACGGCGGCCTTTTGTTAGATAGCATAATTAATTCATAACCCAATGACAATTGGCAACTGGACCCAGTTTCGATCCTGTCAGGAATCGAACCGGCGACCCTCAGGTTATGAGATGAGCGCTGGCTACCCAGTCAATTCAATACATTCGGTAGGAATTTGAATACAGGATTAATATTTAATGATATAAACGATTTCGTGTTTTCAAAAAATTCCAAACTTTAAACTTCGGCTCTTCCAAACCTTAAAAAATTCAGGTGTAAAATTTGTAGGGGGTATCGAAAAATTAAAGTGTAAAACTTAGACTTTCAATAATCCTACTTAATAATAGTCCAACAATTTCAGCTCAACCGTAAAACGTCTTCTACACACAAGCCGGCGCCGCCTCCGTCTGACCTCCTCGTCCAAACGCTATAGAGGCCGTCGCCCCCGCACAGGCCGTGTGTATGCAGGATACGCAGGACTCAGGACGCAGGATGCACCAGAGGCTACCCTCTATCCTTCCCCGCAGGATGGCCGGTCAAGGCGTCAACACTGTCTGCGCTCAAGGCTCCGACTCTTGCGTTAACCTTCTAGGACCAACAAAGGGTTTTGCAGATAATTACATACATCGGAAATCATAGTTCAACCACTTACATCGTTATAATGATTGTCACTAAGGCGTCTTCATAGCTGGCGATAGAAAGTGACGAAACAATTACAGTATATCTGGAAATTCACTGATATGTTTTTATTTTGATTTTTACGGCCGTTTATTGGTTAAAACAAGTTTCACGACTACTAACTCGTGAAACTTACTCGCGGACAGTAATGGAAACTGTCCGCAAAAATCAAAATCAAAATATAATTTACCATCATCATCATATCAATGAATTTCAAACAAATAATTAGCTGATATGATTGCGCGTTAGCTTAAACATTTCAGGACCTCACAAACAATTAATCCAAACAAGAACTAACACACCTACAGAGTGTCATTGCTTATAATTCCTTTCAAATTCGCTCTGCATCAAAGCTTGGTCTACCGTACCCTTATTATAACCGTGAAGGTGAAGACATTATTTCCTGTTACGAAGCAGTCAGTGTTTACGCAATACGTAAGACTGATAACTATCGGTGATAACGGTCCGTCGCCCCGCCCAGTCACAACATCGTGATTCAGCGCGCCAGCCCGCCATTGTCTTCTGCACTTCCTCTCGTCTCCGGCAGAACTCCCAAGGAGGAATAACAATCAGTCCCATCCGCCGCGGACTGTCTCCAGACGTAACGGTCGCCACGGCGATCAGCTGATTACTAACTTCTCCCCGACGCGACGTAGGATGCGCGACGTTGTGTTCTTATAAGGACTTCCTTGTCGTCTATGTGTATGGCGGTCTCCTTGCAGGGTTGCAGGGAGTAGGTATGAGTGTTGAGATTTTAAACGTCAGGTAATCATTAGGCGTCAAGATATTATTGACTGCTTGCGGCATTGCCTTTGAAGCTGAAGCAGGCCTTCTATTGTATTATCAAATGTGTACCAGGTTTTGAGTGACCCACGATTGGCAGAGCTCCTAGTTATAGAGAATCACCAACAGAGTGTGCTAATGTTACATCTTAATTTAGATATCGGGAGGAGATAATATATCATTTAGTGACACATAAAACAAACAATACATTAGATACATTAGCTGAAATGGCGACCTACCCAGGTAGGTATTTTAAGCCAAGTATGAATGACAGATGAGTGAAGGATGATTGTGGCGCGATCTTGTAGTCTTGTTACTGACTAAGGCCGACATATTCCTTAGACAGGACTGTTAATTAATTAATAGCCCAACAGCCAATGGCAACTAAGGGACCTACATTTTTACGTGGGATCCGAACCACGATTTCGCCTCAGTTAACAATTTACGAACTGGTCTAATTATGAGGATGATCCCATGAACGAGTTCTCAATAGTGCGGACGTTAATCTCCACTAAGGAACACCGCGTCCACAAGCCATCGCTCATAACTATCCACAATTCGTGACCTCCAAGTAGCTGGATTACAGGACACGCCACCGTCCTGTATAAAATAATACTGATAGTGAATTAACAATTAACAATAGTGTCCTATCTTTTACACGAACGGCATGTAAACTTTAAAATATCTCTGGATCACAAAGAATACAACCACTTCGCCTTGAGAGATTCTCTATTTTGGATGACTCATGAAAACCCTTACAATTTGGCTGATAACAAAGAAAGCAAAAAGGAAAAGAGTAAAAATTCTCTTGGCGACAGTATAAACAAAGAATAACATTTCTCATAATTTGAACTTATTGCGGTAAAATAGGGTAATATGAAAAGAAATTTCTCAAACTCACCGTTCATCAAAGAGTAGAAATATGAAACTGTTGCAAAAGAGTAAAACTTTTGTAGATTCCACTGAATTTTTTAAACAGTATGATCTATACTACGTTTAATTCATGTTTGACTATTTCGTCAGAGAAAATATGAGACAGACTCATAGTTCCACACACCGACAACGTGAGCCAGCAACCGGTTCCGAGGACGACGTAATGTCAAAGGTAACCGTGACAACATTGTCACGTTTAACTGTAACGGTTGCGTCACGCTGGACCTTGGTCCTGGTAGCTGGAACCACTTAAGGAACTATTCCTGGAGGTGATTAATTAGTGTATATCCCCGGACCGAGCGGAACCTCGACATGAAAGCGGCGGGTCCGGTCGTTAGCTGTGGGGAATTGGTTTATTGAGAGATTAAAGTCGTTAGAGAATGTATAAATTAACGATTTTGTGCTATCAATTTTCCACGTTAAGGAGAGCCTTTCATGAGAAAAAATGGTCCATCGCTGAGTCATTTCTTTATACATAATTAAAGTTTAGCTAATTATCGTTATCCACAAAATAAACCCAAACCATTCTGAATCGTAGACTTGCTCATTAAAAAACAACAAATGTCAGCCAGCAACAAAAACATTGCGATTAATTTAAAATGTGACTTTTACTTGCTTTTATGTGGTTTATAAGATTGTACATAAACATTTACTTCCATCCCTTGGGAGAGAAATCCTACTTGATCTCTGCTTAAAAATTCTATTTTACGAACAATCTTTTTAAGGATCATAGCTATCTTTAGTATGGCTATACCTGCATAGATAGTGTGAAATTAACAAATATACTGTGTGATTTCTTATTTTTTAACCCAGTGAATGTAAGATAAAATCGCAATTCTTTTCGATGTTTTTCAGCAACTATTGACTCTCACACACTCCACATAAACCAAATTAAACCACCAATTCCTCATAATTATACTTAATTTTCCTCCCACGGGAGGTAATCACGGACCATTAGGCCTCAGCCCTCCGAACGTTCTGGAACGGCGGTTAGAGCGGGCGGTCGACCGTGGAGATCTAGAAAGTCTTCAATATTCACTTTCCGCCCCCACTTTCACTGTGTAAAGGTCGTCTTGTTGGCAGCCATCTTCACTCAATGACTCAATGGCACTGCACCAACCCCTGCATACAAGGAAGTTAGAGTCTGTTACTGGAGGTGCCGCTACGATGCAAACACCATTGATCGTACATCTTTGATATTGATGAAAAGTGGCCCTTTGATTTTGCCTCGTTGGCAAAATAAGCGGAAGTAATGTAAATTTTAGAAATCAATTGCCGTTTCTTTGAACGGCAACTAAACTAATTCCAAACTTGTAAAAACGTCTAAGCCCAACACCAACAAGAACATCCAAAAATCAAAACTATCCAAACTTTAGCATGGCAACCCCGTATTTTCTTATGTACATACTGGACTAGAAGTCTCAGAGGAAACTGAAGTTATAACACTGATAAGCCTACTGAATCTTAGAGCAGAAGCATGATCAGCTTCCTAACTAAATATAGATCGAAAATTTCAGTTAAAATCAACAGAAACTTCAAGGTCATATTATTTTAAAGTCCTTTGGGTTATTTACAGTAAGAAGCAACCAGCAAATACGTTTGAGCATAATTTAAAAGAAGAACTAACCTTCAAGCTTCTATTGAAATTTCATGGTTAAAACCACCATATCGATGGCTAAAACCACTAGAAACTTATAACTAAAATGTTTTGGAAAAATACTTGAACAAGTTTTATAAAAACATTTACAAAGTAAGACCTACGATTTTAACAAGTTAAAAAAGGTGATCGTTGCATAGTTCGTGTGATGTGTTCCTCTTCTCATTAGGAGATAGTGTTATCTCGACTATCATTAGCATGTTTGGGTCTACGCGTTTTACTACTAGTAGTTTATGACTCTGGGAGTAAATAAGACAAAGCAAAGATACTTAACTTCACCTGTTATACTTGACTAATAATACTAAGAAGAAAAAGTATAAAATTACCTGGTACTGCCAAATGGTCGTTGAAACCAATATTGAATCATTTGGCAGTTCCAGGTAATTGTATACCTTCCTTTGGTAATATACAGTGATTCGGAGGCTATTCAATCATGACTAATAATGCTGGATGGATCTTGTTGCAACAGTATAATCTTGAAATGTATTATGGCACATTCTTAGTGGTGGTGTCTTGCATCGTCATAACAATAGAAAGACATTAAGATCTCGACTAATCAAGTCTGACCTTCGTCTAAAGTGATTAATGAGGTGAAGTGAAACACAATTGGGACATTAATGAAACTAAGACACGAGTTTCAATTAAGGCAACAATGCACATGCTGGTTTACACTCTGCCCTATTTTAATTGGTTTAATCTCATCTTTGACGAAAAATTGGCGTTAGAGGGATTATGTACTGAAACTTGAAGAGCCATTTCCATTTTAAATATAAGTAAATATAAACAGTAACTTAATTCACCATTGTTACAACTTAACATTTGAATTATAATTAACAATAAATATATACTTTTTTCTTAACTAATTAACAATAAATATATACTTTTTTCTTAACTTAAAGCAGAAATGTATAAAATTCTGATGAGTAATTTAGTTCCCCTAGGCAAATGCCAATAAGGGGCCACCTTAATAAAAACAAAAAATATTAAAATTTATTAAGGATCGTTCATTTACTTAATTTATAAAATAGAAAAATTTCTAAGAACCCTATACTAGTCACTATACTAGAACACTTATTTTGATGGTCGCACATTTCAACGCTTTCAACGCTCCAGGGCTGAACAACTTGCGTTGTAAGACGGTTTTAAAATGTGATTGTAATTCCACAGTTGATTACCTTAAAACTAATTTTTAACCAATCAAATTGAAAACAAAATAGACTGTCTGAAACTGCAAACAAGATCTGATACAATTTTTGAAAATGAAGTGGGCTACTTTTATTGTAAATTTATAGCCTAATTGAGGCATAGGTATAAATCATTCTTTATCGTAAAAACCCACAATAGACGGATAATATAAACATTGTAAATTGAACCCTGAAACAGAAAGAAGAAGAAAACGTAGAGAAAATCGAGTCTTCATGAGTAGGGAAAATATACGTAACCCTCGGCAAGAACAAAGAATTGCCGAGATGTAAAAACTGATTGAACATCAGAAAAATATGAAAATGCGCAATTTGCGCATGGACCCCATAGTCAACATTTATTTAGGTACATGAGTTGGCTACTTTAACAACGAAGCTGCAAGAGTTAACTGTAATAAAAGAATCTACTATATTTATAGTTATTGTTCGTTAAGGTTACTTACTACTACAGTACAGTTTATTGGTTATAGTTACAACTATTGCAGGATAGTTCTTTGTTGTACTCAGTCGTGCAGTGCGCGGGCGGTAGGAAGCGTCGCGCTCACTTTCACTCTGAAAGGTCACTCAGCGAAGCGCATCAGCATCAGCAGTCGGGTGCTGCATCTGCTGACGTTGTAGCGTTATCAGCACGGCTTATTTCTGATGTATCACGGAGAATATTGAACAGTCGGAGGGTTCCAATAGAGATAAGCTGAGGAGCGGAAACCCCTCTGAAACGATGTATACACGGAAATGATGTATATAGCACAGAAATATATACATTTCCGTAATCCAGCTACTTGGAGGTCACGAACTGTGGAAAGTTACATATAGTTATGAGCGATGGCTTGTAGACGCGGTGTCCCCGGAGATTAACGTCCGCACTATTAAATACAACGTTCATAAGACCGTCCTCATAATTAGTCCAGTTCGTAAATTGTAAACCAGGTAAAATTGTGGTTCGGATCCCATGTTAAAATGCAGGTCTCTTAGTTACCAAATGGCTGTTGGGCTATCAATTAATTAACAGTCCTGTCTAAGGAACATGTCGGCCTTAGTCAGTAACGAGACTATGAGATCGCGCCACAATCATCCTTCACTCATCTGTCATTCATACCAATGTATTCATTGTTCATACTTAGCTCAAAATACCTACCTGAGTAGGTCGTCATCTCAAGCAATGTATGATGTATATTACACGGAAACGAGGTATATTACATAGAAATTATGTATATTATGTGGAGTTCCTTAAATTATGTGATAGAAACAAAGTTTGCATTAAAAATACTTAAAAGTATTTTTTAAGTACTGTATAAATCACTCAACAAATTCATGTATACCTTTTCTGGAAAGAGCTTTCCTGTGTTTATTGATAAGGCTTTATACGACAGAATAGCTGGAGAAATAACCTGCTTAGACGACAAACGAAGGAAAATAACTTATCTGGAGAAACGACGTTGTTTGGGAAATGGAAATTGCAAACATGATAATGGATCAGATAGTTATTAATAGAATTTGGATTTCAAGTACTCATTTTAAGTAGATGTCTTTCACAGTGTTATAGCCTACGCCATCTTTATTGTAATGAAAAGTTTTAATTAGCTTAGTAAAAATATGTTTAATAGGTTCCTAGTTGTTTTAATAAGAAATTCTAACCATAGCTTCTATTCAACTCTAAATACATACTTTAAAACAAAAATTAACCGTCGTTAAGGGGCGATACAAAACCTCGTTGAATGATTTTTTTGAAACGGTATACGCGTCTTTCTTTTGAAGCTCACATGTAAATGGATTTTAAGAATTTTGTTGACCTAGGGTTAGGCTATATTATCTAGTTTTCATTTTGCTAAGTTAGATTACTGGAAAATTCAGCGTAGGCGTATTTCAGGATATTAATTCAAATTAAAGTTAAATAGATAGACCCCGAAATTCATTACAGCTCAAAACGTTTTACCTGACCACCAGCAGTTCGACAATTCCTGCATCTTACTACCCTAAAATAAATAAAAATCCAATATGGTTGCCAGTATACTATTTCAATTATATTTTAAAAGAAAGAAAAGTTAACTGTTGCTATTGTTAAGCCACACGGCAATTAAATCCATGTCTGACATGTTATGCAGCCCTCCAGAGGTACAAATAGATACGTAACTACACAACCAGGCTAGTATTACAGGTATTAGTGGCAGCAATCACAGAAGTAAATGGTAAAGACCAGACGTAACTAACCGGTCCTGGAACATTGTACAATGATGCGGCACGGAGGTCTGCTAACAATCGAATACCGTTACTCTGCGATACTTGATATCGACATCGAATAGTCTCAGTAGTATCTATAATATATCGATATGGTGTCGGAAAAGTCGAAGGATCAATACCCCTAGAATTAAATGATTTAAAATTTGAAACACTAATGCTGATATCGTGACGGATGAATCGGTTCCATTTATAGAAAGAAAGGAAGGATCGACAACACTAGTATTATAATTGGTAGGGGTTTACTGATATCAATCGTGTCCATATCGTTGAAATTCTTAACAAATTTTTAATAGTTTTTGTAAAATGCGATTGTCAATAAATTATAATAAGTCAGTACCGATATAATAATACCTACCTCCGACCCAATCGCACCTAATGGCCATACAATGGTCATCTACAATTTAGTGCACTATTGAATCACCCATTTATCACGCAATACAAGTTATACCGATTACAATAACTATCGTATTTATGAAAACAACTACCAACAATAGTCATATCTCTGTTTAATTTTAAATTATATTTACTGTATCGTAAAATAAATCGATTTTGTTAAAAAAATTACATTTCAATGAGAGCGAATTTTTAAATCTTTCGATACCGGTATGTGTATCAGAGTATCAATAAGAGTAAAATAGAATCAAAAGAGTCGATATCTGACGTCGATAGAATCGAAACATCTCTAATCGTCTATTTAGACTTCACGGATGGCTAGCAGAAGCAAGGTTGAAACTGTGATGCATAAAAGAACATAACAACCCGCAATTGCGTTGTTTGTAACAAATGTTAGGACATAACCGCTGATAATAGGTCTGGTTATCAAGATGAAGAAATAAATGGAGTGCGTAAAGAATTCACGAATTTTCCGTTTTACGAGACATTTCTCGTAAGAGCATTTTGTCAGATTATTTGTAAAATTATAACGAGTCACTACTGAATCTGTTTGACCAGATTTTCCTTCTAAAATCACATTTTGCGATTTCAGATTCCTCTTGTATATATCCCAAGACGAATAATTGAGAACCTCCTCCTTTTGTTGGTAGGTGGGGGAAGTCGGTTAAAAAAAGTCTTATGTACTATATATTTTTGTTCAGAATCGAAGAAAACGTTGGCCCCAACAGCTGTAAAAAAAGAGAGCATATTATGATATCAGCTGTATGGTTCGTAGCTGACTTTGCAATATTCATTGGAGTAGTAAACAGTTTAACCTAAATGTATTTCAAATAACAACTTCAAGATACGAAGTTGATTTTGATATCTAGTTCTAAAATTTCGTCTTTCCATGGAATTAAAGAACGAAGAAGCATGGCGGCCTCGGCCAGGGGTCATAAACTCAGAGATGATAAAAGAAGCGGTGATCAAAATGATAAGAGATGACGTTGCCGGCATGAAGTTGGACGAAGAGGAAGGATTCGAGTTCCAGGAAATAGAGCAACTCTACCTGGAGCACTTGGACATCGGCCGCATCGACCACCTGTGGATCATGCCGGCCCTCACCGTCCTCAAGCTCACCGGGAACGTGATTGCGAAAATAGAAAACCTCGACACACTGGTCAACCTGGTCGATCTCAATCTTTCGTTCAACAGAATTTCCAAAATCGAAAATCTCACAAAGCTGACAAAACTTCGTCACTTATCTTTGTTTTCAAATCGTATAGAGGTGATTGAAAATTTAGATCATCTAGAAAACCTGAAAATTTTAACGATTGGAAACAACAAAATAGAAGATAAGCGGTGTATTCTTCATCTTAGGAATTTAAATTTGTTTTCATTAAATTTGGAGGGGAATCCGTGTGCGCTGGAAGTTGGTTTCCGGGACATAGTGGCCGCTTACCTCCCGAAGGTAAAGTATTACGAGTACAAAATCATCACAGAGGAGGAGAGATCTGCCGGGCGACTCGAACTGCTGACCGAGCTGGAGCTCCTGGAGAGGAGAGAAGCAGAAGAAGATCTAAAGGCGAAGAAGGCGAAGGTGCAAGCTGAGAAGGAGGCGCTGTACCTAGAGGCCTTCGTCGAGGGCTTAAATGGAGACCAACTGTTCGACGCCATGTTCGACAACGATCCTAACGGACAAGCGATGCTCCCTCTGGCCGACGAAATCCAAGAAGCGTATGACAAGTTCAAAGAAGACGTAGGTGTTTCGACAACAGAGATCTTCAACTTAGGTTTGGAGCAGCTTGAAATCAGGAGGAAAGAATTAGAAGAGTACGAAAAAGGAAGTCAAGACGCGATCATACGCAGTAGAGAAAAGCAGAAACAGATATTAGAGACTTTCTTAGAGACAAAGTCGAACATGTTTGTCGACATGGCTACAATATATGATCTGTTTCCGAAAGAAGCGAGTGAAGAAGAGCTGAGGAAGTCTGTTGAAGAGAAGGTCAACAAGGCGATGACCGTTTTCAACGATGTCAAGAAGGAATTACTCAATCTGGAACTAATCCTGTCGGAACAGTTGAAAGAAGTTTTCGCAATATTTGAGAGAAGCTTGGGAGACATGATCAACTCTTTCATCGAGTCCGCTCAAGGCCATTTCACGAACATGAGAGAGTACGAGACGACTTTCAGCGAGTCTTTAGGCGATCACGCGGGAAGGTATTTGACACAAATGACCATTCGTCAGGAGGACGTGAACAACCTCCCGCCTCCCTTGCGTCCCATCATGATGGACAAGGAAACACTGAACACAGCTGTAGCGACGTCACACGACGTCCATCTGCAGATCATAGACGGAAGAGAGGATCAGCTGATCTCTCGAGCGAGAGGATGGTACAACAAACTCTGTCAGGACTACGAGCAACAAGAGACCGATAGGTTCCGCGGGAGGGTGTACGAAATCGTCAGCTTCCTGGAGATCCAGGCTTCGGACTTCCAGCAGTACAACCTTCCTATTGACGATGACGTCTTCATGCAGGACGTTCAAGATATGCAGCCTCAAGTATCGCAGGAGTCACAGGGGACGCCGGTGGAATTGTCACCTCAGATAAGCCAAGACGTTGGTTAAACATATTTTTTTAGCTTGAAGTCATACGAATAATCTCTCCAAATTAGTTTTGCTATGGTGTAGCCAAGTGTGTTAGGGTCAAAATGGCGACTGTAAATGCCTACAACGCCATTTTATTTGGCTGTAAAGGGTTAGATGATTCTCCAAACTTGTGTAACCCAAGTAAGAAATGTTATGTGATGAAAGCAATAAAGATAGAAGATCAGAGAAAGTTTCATCAGTTGTAAACTGAAAAGGATTTCTAGGCATATGAAGAAATATTCAACCTGCAGATTCATGATCAATAAAACCTCATTATAATACTAACCTCGTAATAATACTAACCGATGCTTAAAGTTAAATGCCGCTTTGTCTGTGTTGTGTTCAATCCTCTGATTGTTTTGTTAAATCAACCACCATTCTTCAACCCTCGAAATCAAACTTTTAAACTAAAAAAAACCTGTATTCAAGTTTTTAATTAAAGCACCTGAGAGCCAAGTAGGTTAAAGAAACAGATTTAACTTCACTGTAAAACATGTTATTTCAAAGGTTAAATAAAAAACAACTAACCTGATTGTCGTAATGCATTAATTTTTAAGTCTTGAAGAATGATGGTTGAACCCGTTTTTAGTCATAGATTTTTTTATAGACTTTGAAGGAAATCCTCGGAGCCGTTTATGAGATAATTATGCAAACAATTAAGAAAGCAAAATAACATTGATCGTATAACAGTATAGGATAATGACTTCATTCGCCATCAGATAACGGTGCAAGATAGTCAGGTGGTCGCGAGAAAATAGATAAATGACATTGTTGAATCGCAGTGGCAGCCAGTACAGCCTCAGTGTCAAGTGCCTCAAGGCGGACGGGTGTTGGAATGCCGTGTACAGACAGACGCTGGGTGGTAATAAAGAATTCATCGCAACAAGTAGAGCGACCTTCAGCCGGCCTTCCGGACACTTCCTAGACGCTCTGCGAGGGGTTACATGAAATGCAGGGCTTCGATTTCAGGCTTTGATAAGCGGTATTCAATAATAATTCATCCGATGATTATTCAATGTATCGATTTTTAACAATCGAATGTTATCCTATACGCTTTGATGAACAATGTTATCTGGCGTGCGTGCTTGCTTGTACGATTATCTCAAAAACGACATCGAGAATTTCCCTCAAAGTCTGGAAATAAGCAATATATTATTTAAAAAAAATCTTTAATGCAGATTACTTGGCCAGAGAAAATCTCCTGACGTAATAAAATGAATTGAAAGTTATAGCATTGGCTTCATGAGATGCCATGATAGCAACGAAATGAACAAGGAAACATTAAAGAAATAAAGTAATCATAACAGCTGTTTGCAAACTACAGCCATGTAGGAAAAATACAGCTTGTGGGATAAACATTGCATGGATTGATAAAAATAGTTTTTAATTATCAATTTTATTTTTTTTCTTGTAACACTTTATTTAATTTACAATCTGTTCAGTTACAAATAGAACAATAAGCAAATATGATACATTTTTACAATCAGTAGTCAGTCTTCATCCTGCGATAAAGCCAACAAACAAACCTTGCATTTTTTACAACAAAGTGAGAAGTCTATATAAAACTAAAAACGATGACTCAAGTCCAAAACATGGCACCTTTTCAATCTATAAACACAGTTACTATTGTTCAATAAATTTAGTGCAAGATGGTTTGGATGGTTTTCTAATTTTGTCAAATACTTTGCGCTAAACCTTTGGATTTCTTCCTTCACAGTAGGGGTCCGAGTGTCTCTATGTAGTACTTCGTTACTGACAAACCACGGAGCATGGAGGATGTATCGTAGAGCTTTAGATTGAAACCTTTGGATGATATTAATATTTGATTCGCAACCATCCTGCCAATTACAAAGGTTGCAATGTTTATCGGGATCTTAAAAACAAGTCTTTCCCTCCTCTAAGAAGTAAATCACTAAGATCCTTATCAAAAGATAACCTCAACGGAAGCAGTTTGCCTTCTTGTAGCAGTACCCAGCCATCATAAAAAAAACGTCACCTCATCTAACATACGCCCAAGCTGCCTCAACCCATGACTTTCGCATTTCCACTGATAACGTTAATCAGGTTGATGTAAACAAAACTTTGCAAAATTTCTTTGACCGCTTTGAAAAATTGATGTTACAACAATCACAACAAATAGGCTCGCTCTTAAGCCTATTGACCACAGTCGTATCTAAGTTAAAATGAATCCGTTTTTAAGAATTGGTCTTTGGAATGCCAATGGCTTGGTCAACCATAACCAAGAACTTCAAGTTTTTATTGTACATAACAAAATTGATGTCATGCTTATATCAGAAACTCATTTTACAGATCGTAGTTACTTCAAAATTCCGAATTTCACGCTATACCACACAAATCACCCAGGCAACGTTGCTCATGGTGGTAGTGCTATCTTGGTTAAAAACTTCATAGCTCATCATGAATTGCCCAAATATCAATACAACCATCTTCAAGCTACAAGTATAGTAATAGAAGACAGGTCTGGACCGCTCGCTGTTTCTGCGATCTATTGCCCACCTCGTCATAATGTCACCTGCCAAAATTTTACAGACTTTTTTAACATACTTGGTCCAAAGTTCATAGCAGGAGGGGACTACAATGCAAAAAATCCAATATGGGGCTCAAGACTGACTAACCCAAGAGGTCGACAACTATCGACCTCAATTACCAATAACAATTTACAGTATATATCGACAGCTGAACCAACATATTGGCCCACAGATCCTCGGAAGATTCCTGATTTGTTAGATTTTTTCGTAACTAAGGGCATTGCCCAAAACTATATTGATGTTAATGGAAGTCTGGATCTGTCATCAGACCACTCTCCTTTAATTGCCACCTTAAGTTCGACTGTTGTGTGCAAAGAGCAGCCTCTAAAGCTCTGTAATAAAGCAACTGACTGGAACGCATTTCGAGCTAGGGTAAATCAATTTTATGGCACTGAAATATTTTGAAGTAATTAGATGAACTGGTAGACATGGAACAATACCGAACAAGGCTCGGCTCACCAGTTACTAGTCGTATCAATGAATAACGTCTGCGAAGTGTTACAAGAAATGCGGGCTAGGCTTTGATAAGCGGTACATCCGATTTTTTTTCAATATATCGATTTCTTACAACCGATTGATTCAATCGTATTTATTTTAATGTCTTCGGGTACGTTTTACATTGCGTTAACGGAGTGAAATAATACATTTGCATTCTTACTATGGATGACCAATTAGGAGAAAAACAGCTATTTGCAAGTTGTACAAAACCAAGGTCTGTAGAAGAGAAGAATGTTATTATTATATTGTCAGGTTGCCTTACTCCCATATCGATCCCAGCTGTATGTTATAGGTTTCCGGTCTACAAAAAACGTCACGATTTGTTTGCAATTTTGACTGAGCCAACCTGAGTACCATTATTCTACTCCTCTTTTCTCTTCCTCTCTTCAGACCTTGGTTCAAAACAAGGAGGACTTGGGAAGAAGAAAAAGAAAATTTGACATTGAACAGCTGATCATTGAAACAGGTGAATAAATATTTAAAAATTACATCATCAGCGATTAGGTTTCATAGTCTAGTGGTGTTTGGGTGGAAGTTATATTTTTAAAGTTCAGTTCAACTTATGAAAATATACAAGGATGTTAAGCCTTAGGCGGTCAGGTGTTTAAGCCTAGTGGCTTTGACCGCGTGCTGTTGTCAAATTTCAAAGCCGACGTTTCGGAGACGTTGCAGTCCTCCATCTTCAGGGCCCTGAAGAAATGCGATTTTTTACTGGAATTGTGACCTGCCTGAAACGCGTTATCGCACATGTTTATTGTTTGAAATATAAATTTCTTATATTACTTTCACCTTGCTGACATTTGTAACTTATTTAGATTAGGTTTACTATTACAACCAGTTGTCTAAAGATTTCATAGCTTTAAAGATTTGTAAATTACAAATTACGACTATTTAATTACTTCACCTATAGAATAATCGCAGGCATGATTGCAGGTAATAAAAAAAGGCGTGTTTACAGTCAGCTGGTATGACGTATGCAACGCGGACGATCATGCAATTAGCGGACCTTGCGGTATGAAAGCTGAACGAAGACTGTACACATAAATATTTTTATTTCAATATATAAACTGGCTTGCGTATTATTCGTCGCAAGCGCTAGTTGCATGAGCCCAACTACGTCACAGCAGCTGGCTGTGCTCACGTTTTTTTTTTCCTTACACATGATCGCAGGCAACGTTTTTCCTATTTATGAACTGCCTGCTAAAGGGCTAAAAAGTCCTCATGGGATTAAGCTGTACATATACGTAAGCACTTTTATATAAGAAAATTGTATGATCTTAAATTTTTTTCTGAGTAATGCATACGTTAATACCCACTCGAACCACTTAATCAGAAACAATAAGCCAATTTTATCTATGAATAAGTTGGAGTCAGGATTGCAAGACAGTTGCCCAAGAGCTCATTCTTTAAACTACCCACAATATTTCTACGACCTATTGTTTTACCATTGTTCACAGTATGTACAGTTTGTCACAGTTTATATTCAATGGTGATTATTCATTGATGTGATGGCCTTGTCAGGTAAATATTTCAGTGCAGTCATCCTGATTGCTTAGCAAATACACTCCACTGTGTAAAAAACGCAGTATTCAAAAGGTTGAAATTGAACGTAATAGAAACCACAACATAGGTAGGACGTAGCTGCTCTCTCCTCATGCATTGATGGAACAGTTGACGCAACGGATCGGCATTTTGATTCGTCAGTCAATAAGGGCAATGAGAAGTAAGAATTGTGCACTGTGGTTGAAAGACACAATTAACCGCATATATATTACGTTACTAGGCTGGAAAGTACTGTTTTACCGGACAAGTAGATAGTTTTCGCGTGAGCAGAAGCGAGTGCGGGATTTTCATGCGAGTAAGGTAAAACTTACCGGCCGTGTAACGTACGATACTTTTCATCAAACTACTCAGAAAAACAAACTTTACTCAGGTAGGATAAGTTTCCCTAAAACGTTGCGAATAAGTCGAGGTTTCAAGCCTTTAACCCGATTTGATTAAACATTCTTAATATCAGATGCGTCAATATCTTGATTAAAATCCGTTAAAATGTAGTGTTTGAATAACAAATTTCGACTCTGCATGAGTTGTGACAAACAGACACATTTAGTAGAGTCAAGAAATCCAATTCAGTTTACAAAGTGAATTATTTCCCGACACACCACCTCTCACAGGTGTTTGCAAAACTTAAAAAGCCAGTTGGATAACTTCAGTTTTAATTATCCGCTTTGCAAGTGAGGAACGTAACTGTTTACCTCATCGAGCGAACAATTCCTGGAGTTATCCAACCGCGGGTGGAGAAGCGCGGTAGGAAACCGCGAAAACCATCAGAA
Organism: Flexamia atlantica; assembly: GCA_035578135.1. Taxonomy (NCBI): domain Eukaryota; kingdom Metazoa; phylum Arthropoda; class Insecta; order Hemiptera; family Cicadellidae; genus Flexamia; species Flexamia atlantica. Next base: position 29,234,836 of record JAQJVK010000011.1, read on the forward strand.
TACCAGGCACTCAGGAACTGTGGTAGACAAAACATGGAGTTAATGAATTTCATAACGTCAATCTACTGGAGAAAGTGACATGAACTTGGCCGCTTGCGTCACTGTCGACCGCTGTGCGGGTGTCGCTTCGGTGGCTGCCAAAGGCCTCTGAACTGGGAAACTTATGCGGGGGAGAGCGGAATAAGAAGTAAATGAAATATAAATAAATAAATAAATAAATTCTTTATCTTCTATTATGTACAATAAGTCTATAATACAGTGTGAGTCAAAGGCCTCTTGTTTTTTTTAACCCCGCATGTACATTTTCTAAGTTGTTTTTTTTTAACCCCGCATGTACATTTTCTTAAGTTGAATAACGTTCAGAATAGAAGAATGAACAGTCGTTCCCACTCGGTTTATTTATATGAGGAAACAGTCGTTTCCATGAGGTTTCATGAGGAAATATAAAAAAGCTCCATCCAAGCTAGCTTATACAATATTTATAGATAACAACTTCCTCAGAGCAGGACGTTTTGGTTTTGACTAATCCTGTAGGTCATCAACCTCTGAGGAGGCAATAAGATGATTTTCAGGACTAATTTAAGTGCAGTCCAAATATGATATGCTTGGGAGGACTTGGATTTTTAAATTTTCTCATGAAAGCATGGCTGAACCTGTTTTCACACGTTCCCTAGAACTTAAGCTGAGAACTTCTTTTCTTTCTTCTATTGTTAATATTCTTCGACATAATCTGTAAATAATTAATTATGATAACATACAATTAACATAACTCCTATCCCTATGACATACAACATAATCCTTGGTCATACATTTCCCGTTCGAAAAAAAAATTTGTATTTCTGTTTCGACAATGTGGACAGAAATCCTTAATCAAAGTGTAATTAAATTCCAGGTAATACAGAATAGGTAAGTATTTTAATTAAAATCATATTTCATCACACTCAGAAAACAAAGAAAACGCACTCAGTTTTGTACTAAATAGTTCAACACAATGTGATGTGCACAAAAAAAACCTTTAAAACTGATCGAAGCACCAGCACCTCCAATTCCTTTTTTCATCATACCGACACAGAAAATAGATAGAAAGTTACCCATTGCCGTCCTAGGCCCGGAAAAACATTTATCCGGCCAAGGCCGGATAAAACGGAAGAAAAAAATCAGTTGACTTGCAGCAAACCGACGTTTAATGCTTGTTTATTGGTTACTTTTTAGAGGAATGTAGTGGCAGCATTTCATCCGTAGCAAATGTTTGTTCTGTTTGTTGTAGGTTAGGTTTGAACGATTGAGAAACGTATGTTCATGCAAGGACTACGTCATGATTGAAAGTATGTTTTTTTGCGTAGTTTGATAAAAAATATCGTACGTTACAAGGCCGGGAAGTTTTGCCGTACTCGCATGAATTGGGAACTATCATGCTCGTCCGACAAAACAGTACTTGCCGGCCTAGTAACGTAACATAAAATATCAATAAAAATTATCCCGAGTCTTCCACTTCATTTCCATAGGCAATCCAAAAGAAATACTCCGAAAGCGTCACACTGACCTTAACCCTTTCTGACACAAATCGACCCTAACTCCTGCACTTCCAGCACATGCAGAGGCCGCTGCCCACCGGACCGGTTCCCGGGCTCCGCCCCGGTCGGCTTCCTTCCTACACCTTGGACGTGCACCCTGTAAGGCACCGACCTCGGGGGTCCCAAGGTGACCATGACACTTCCGGGGCCGGCGCTCCGTCAGGCGGCAGGAAGCGATCTGGATAATGGCGGGAATTGTGACTTGGAGTTGTTGCAGCATTTGTCTTTACACTTGTAATAGACTTGACATGAGTCAAGAGCCAATGCTAACCTTTTAAGTAAGGATATACAATATTTTTTTAGTTCCGCCGCCGAAAAGCAGAGGAGAAATTATCGCTGATGCATGGAATAGTTCAAGCTGGCTACGTCATGCGCGCTTCTACTCACTATCTAAAATGTCAAAATGAGTATGTTTTTGAACTAAAACATTACTACCAGCCGCTTGACATCGGGAAGTCAGCTTGTTCCGTAAACTGTTCTAACGATTCTAATCGCGGACTGAACAACTAAAGTGGCACCATCTCTTTTTTGGCGGCGGGAACTACTCATTTTTCCATAAGGTGTCCCTACTTAGAAGGTTCTGTATACATTGATACCGCTTGACGACCGGTGTTTCCTAGCAGCACTCACTTGGTAGCGCTAGCATCAATGCTCACAAGAATCGCCTGTAGGATTTACAATCTAGTAAGTGGGTAATTAATGATAGCAGATTCGATTGATAACTGGAACCGTTACCGTTTACAGTTGGGTAAACATTACTGCCCGACTCAAATGCCTTGGCCATTAAATTAAAGACTAATGCTAAAATTAACATTAGTCTTTCAAATAAAGATTTTTCTAGTTTCTGAAAGGTTTTACCCTCTAAAATGGTCCTTAAAAGGGGGTTGAGAGTTTTTGATCCATTTCCCCGATAAGCAACATGATGGACATAGCACGATGAACATGATGAACATAAAATGATGAACATAACGTGATGAACATAACATGATGAACGTATCATAATGAACAGACGCGCCCGCGGGCTCCAGAGGGGCGGAGGCAGCGACCACGATGACCAGGAACTGAGAGGAAGGTGGAGGTCGAACTGCGGTAGATAATGACAAACCACTCACCCGCTGCATGCAGGATGCCATCGTGGGATTGTCAAGGATACTGACTGAAACTGTTGTATTTGTAAGACGTATGGCGAGTAACGGGCGTGTGTTTGTATGTTGTATCGAATCATAAATTAAGGAGGTAAAATCATCAGAAAAATTATTAATTTGTTATATTATATTTATCTATTGTGACCGGTACTATTATTCTCGCCCTACATATTATTTAACAAAATGCAATTTCATGATCCTCAAACAGATTTTATGCTTGAATGATTTCCGATATATTCTACATAGAGTTTCTATCACGACCAAACTCAGTCTTTGTCTGGTGCAATCTGCAATATAAAAATTGGGGTAATCATAGTAATTTGATTGCTACTGAACAATACTCTGATGTTGTTATTTCGTTCAATTTTAGCGATTTAATTAATGAACGTAGCAGACTTAATTATTAGATTAAACTCTTTATTCAAGATTGTTGTGTTTTTAAACCAACCTGCTTTCTTATTAATCGATTTGCTTGAATCACAGTATTTTAATTCAAGTTCAACACAAATCTCGAAATAATCAGAACGCCAATAGGTTTCCAAGTACTGAAATTTCAATGGTGGCTTCAATAGCAATAATTAGATAGAATCAATTTCAGGTTAACTTAGGTTTTCATCAGACAGTCCGATAATGTATTTGCAGACTTTGGGAACATCTCGAGGTAGTTATTGTCCGAATCAAATAACGTAGCCCAGACCGTCTGTAATTCTCAAATTGTTTCATGTTCAAATTGTTATTGGCGGACTGGGCCACGCCATTTAAATCTACCTGTACCTCATCAAAGCCACTACAGTATATAATTAATCATAGTGTTTGTCAATATTTGAAAATTTAAAAACAATTAACTTTAACATTTGTACAAATTGTCAAACATTAACACACTGGGTGAATGCTGAACCACAAAAATCCACACAAATATGAGTCAATCATAGAGGGCCACGTACCGCACTGAACTTTATTCCGATGTTTTGCAAGCCGCCAGTTACTTTCTACAGTTTGTGTGTGGGCACCGGAACTTTAGGTTAGGTTATGTTAGGTTAACCTAACCTAACCTAACTACCAAAAAAAACTACTACTTAAAACTAACCTAACCTAACCTAACTTCAAAAAATACTAATCCGACCATTATAAAGTGAATTCCGCTCTGTTTTGCATCAATGTAAACTAATAGAAAATATTTTAAAATTGCTGACAGATAACGGAAAAGATCCGACTCCTTCTTACCCGGATACATTTTAATCGGACTACTCTCGAAGGAGGTAACATGTTTTTTTTTTTAATCGGTTTACGCGGACCGATGGGATATGTAGAAAATGGACGACACTGTATCGACGATTCTTGTAGGAAAATATTTGAGACCAGTAGGCCTAATGACTCGTCTAAATACGATACTCTTTTAAATTTAAGTAAAATGAGTTAGTTTTTGAGTGACTGAAGAAAGTTATCGACAATTCCCGTGGGAAACATACCGGGTGTCTCACCTAAAGTGAACCAATAGCTAATTTTTTATTATAAATCTGACAAAGAAACTATTATGGGGCACTTCCCTTAATTTTCAACGCTGCTTTTTTGAGTCACTTTAAAATTAAAAAATATGACCGCCATTTTCCAATATGGCGGACAACTTAGATTTTTCTTATGGAACACCCTATATTTTAGTGCATTTTTGGATTTTACGCTAAATTTTAGGAACTTTTTATTCTTTCTCATTTTTTCCTAAACTCGATGGTTACGCAGATATGAGCAGTTAAAGTTTGATTTTTCCCCATTTAAAATGCATTGTGGTCATTTAACTGTGCCATTTATTCCTTATGGAGTAAAATCATATTCAAAATAACACAATTCCACGATTAAATCTCGACTAAAAATTATTCTATGATTAAACCTCAACTAAACTAACATTTTTAGGCACTTTAATTTTTTGGTATCTTTTATTTAACCCAACCGTTTTCGATATACAGACTACCAACAATTACCCAATGCATTTTAAATGGGGAAAAAACTAACTTTAACCATTCATACCTCCTTCCTAATGGGTTTAGGAAAAAATTATAAAGAATAAAAAGGTCCTAAAATTAAGCATAGAATCCAAAAACCCCCTAAAATATAGGGTGTTTCATAAGAAAAATCAAAGTCGTCCGCCATATTGGAAAATGGCGGCCATATTTTTAATTTTTGAAGTGACTCCAAAAAGCAGCGTTAAAAATTAAGGGAAGTGCCCCGTAAGAAGTTCTTTTTCAGATTAATAATACAAAAGTTAGCTATTGGTTCACTTTAGGTGAGACACCCGGTATAATACACTAGTTTTCGTAATATATCTATTTTTAATGTTTGGATCTGATCTAATAATTAATTTTAGGAAACGTCGGTTGAACCGGAAAACCCGTCGAGGGTCCGGATAAGAGGGAGTTTACTTTACGTTGTGTTTACTCTTTATGATATTTTTGTTTCTACTTTATTATAGTACTGTTAGAGTCGGGGCATCTTATTGTCAATTTTTTAATATTTCATCTTTCAAACTTTGTGTAGATAACTATAAATTAGAATAAACTTGAACCAGAATAAAATCATGTTCTTTCTATTTAAAACAACTAGCTCATTTTCTACTTAATTTGTGTCTTATTAGACTCTAATATATAAGTTAGCCTGGCATTATCAACCAAGTATGTTTAAGTTTTAAATGACATTGTTTTTCTTTTAGGTGAAGCAATTATTTCTAATTCCTACTATTTCTTGGGCTACTCTCACCTTTTATTTTAAGTTGCGTAGACCAGTCGCTCAGTCACTCCTTTTTTTGTTGAAATCCAAATTTCAAACACGTCACAACTATTTTCTAAAACACTTACACACAGTCACATTTCTAACATATTTACACACACATAGTCTGCGCACTCCCGATATTTCGCGGAACCTCAAAAACGTCCCGCGTCTTCAGTTCAAATTTGGCGTTCGCGGCGGATACGCGGTCGACAACGACAACGGCAAGTTAGGGAAAATCCCCCTGAAGACGCGGGAAGTTTTTGAGGTTCCGCAAAATATCGGGAGTGCGTAGACTATGTGTGTAAATATGTTAGAAAATGTGACTGTGTGTAGGTGTTTAGAAAATAGTTGTGACGTGTTTGAAATTTGGATTTCAACAAAAAAGGAGTGAATGAGCGACTGGTCTACGCAACTTAAAATAAAAGGTGAGAGTTGCCCAAGAAGAAGTAGGATATAGGCAAATATAATTCGATGTATCGAACTGGTCGTGATTGAACGCATCGATCTATCAATGGGTCAAATTAGCGAGTTTCACGACCGACAACAATGCAACAGTGAAGTCCAACCAAAATTCAGCAATGATCAATTGCTACTCTCGATACTACGCACAACATACCATCGATGACGATTTTCACTACTTGCAGCAAAAACTAACAGCAGACGTTCTCGACATCTGATTGATTCATTTCTCCCTAGGTTGGAAAGAGCTTCCTTATGCCCACAACACATGTGATAAAAACTTCCGTATAGCAAAAAAGTAATATTTTGTTCTAAAACAGTAAAAATATCAAGATATGTTAAGCGAACAATATCATTGTTGGAAGTACCTAATAAATTTCATATAATACGACCTCACTAACTAAACTGGGTGTAATTTACAAGAAGCAGTAAACAGCGTATATCGCCATCATTCCCCAGGGATGGCTGCTATAAAAGCGCGCAGCCTTGTACGCTGTTATACAGGGTGTCCAGAAATCATGGTAACATATTAAACATATGTTCTAAACTTAAGTGCTTCGTTTTCCGTCTATGCGTCTGTTTGTGTTTTTTACAAATTAAATTATATGAACTTTTGAACGTATAAACTTAAAACTTCGTGCATGGATGACCACTATCAAGAGCTAATTTAGTAAGAAGTATCACAATTTATACTGTGCACCATTTCAAAATGGCGATTCTTTTGCTTTCAAAGCTTAATATGTTAAAAACAACAAATTTTAGAAAAAATATACAAGATACCAAAAAGTTGCGATGATCGGACTGCTAATACCAGAGACATTGTAACTTTTCTGAATAAATCGTGGTTCTTTAGTGCGTGCTGTCTAAAATTTGCATGTTTTTATTTGGAAATTAGTTTTTTTATAATTAGCTGTCCCACCATCATAATCTTAATATCACCATTAATTGGATTGAACTTTGCAACTTTTTGGTCTCTCAAATAATTTTTTAAAAATGTACAGTTTTTTACGATATTTAACTAAAAAAATTGCAATTTTCAAATGGTACAAAGTATAACTTTGATAAATCTTACAAAATTAGTTCTTGATAGAGGTAATCCATGTACCGAGTTTAAAGTTTAAAAGTTCAGAGGTTCGTGAGAAACGTAAAAATCACAAGCAGACTCACAGAAGGAAAACGAAGCACTTTAGGGCCTATGTTTATATAGCCTTTTTCTTATTTTCACCTCTACAATCATATACTAAAATATTTTACCATAATTTCCGGACACCCTGTGTATTAAACTCGATTTTTATGGACGATTAAAAGAAACCAAGTGTATCATTTATTCAGCCAAGGCGCTTCTATCATTATGTTGTTATACAGGGTGTCCGGAAATTATGGTAAAATGTTGTAATATATGATAATAGAAGTAAAAAAAGAAAAAAGGTTTACTTAAACATGGGTCATAGAGTGCTTTTTTCTGCCTGTGTGTCTGTGATTTTTACATATTTAGTCATCTCTCGAACCTCTTAGCGTATAAACTTCAAACTTGGTACATGGATGACCACTACTAAGATCTATTTTTGAATTTTTAAATTTCTACTTTGTACCACTTCAAAATGGTGACTGTTATTTGTTTTCAAAGCCAAATATCTCAAAAACCGTAAGTTTTAACCGTATCCGATTAACCTAGAGCAATACTAATTAAGAATATTCATTTATTAGTTAAAGGTTAATTAACTACCTTTAATTCTATAAAAAAAATAATAAAAGCATTATAAAGGAAATCGAAGTTTCCAATTTTTGATAGGGAATCCCCAACTAAGCTTTGTATTTTAGCATAAGATATAAAGTATTGTTGTTATGAATATATTGCTTAGAAGGTAACATGTATAAAAGCAGTTGAGGTCGCAATAGATCTGAGCCAGGCTTAATAAATAAATCCCGAATCGACCACTTTCAGTTTACTCCTTCAAGCGTAAAATGCATCTTGCGCATCTCAATTGTAGTGCGGGCAAGCAGGTTTGTTTGAAGGAGTCCAAACGTATTTCAAGTCCAAGCGTATTACATTGGGCGCCCCTTCACTTGTTTGATTAAAAACTACCCTGTTAAGAAGTAGCCTGTTCATCGGGTTATAAAAAATGAAAATGGTTCAAGGGCATACAATTTGGAAAGTTTGTTGCAAGAGCGTCGATGTAAAACAAGGAAGAGGACAGGTATCTCTATCTATCTATGTCCGGAAATTATGGTAAAATATCTTAAAATATAATGGGGAGATAAGAAAAAAGGATTACGGAAACATAGGTCCTAACCTATTTCCGCCTGTGTCTTTTTGTGTTTTTTACATATTTAATTATATCTCACGAACCTCTTTAAACTTCAAACTTGGTACATCAATGACCGCTATCAAGAACTATTTTTTATAAAAAGTACCGAACTTCTCCTTTGTATCATTTCAAAATGGCAATTGTTTTTTGTTTGCAAAGCTAAATAGGCTATCTTAAAAACAAAAACTTTTAGAAAAATTATACAAGGGACAAAAAATTTGCGGAAATTAATCTAATTAACGCTTATATTAAGATAAGGTGATCGGGCTATACTAACAACGGAGAAATAGTTATTTTTCGGAATAAAAACCTGGTTCTTTAGTACGTACTGTCTGAAAATTGCCTGTTTTATTCGGAAAATTTAAGATTTCTCCACTATTGGTTATCCGATCATAATAATCTTATTATCAGCGTTAACTGGATACAATTGTACAACTTTTTGTATCTTGTGTAATTTTCTAAAATTTACGGTTTTAAGGTATTTAGCTTTGAAAACAAAAAGCAGTCTCCATTTCGAAATGGCACGAAGTAGATATTTGATACTTAGAAAAACAGTTCTTAACAGTAGTCGTCTATTTACAAAGATTGACGTTTTTATGTTTAGAGGTTTGTGATATATAATTAAATATGTTAAAATCACAAACAGACACACGACGGAAAACGAAGCACTTTAAGACCTATGATTATAAACTTTTTTCTTATTTTTACCTCTAGCATCATAAAAAAAGTTACCATAATTTCCGGCCACCCTGTATATTAGACATTGCAAGTCATGAAATAACAAAATCCAGGTTCCAATAGATCCCGAATCGACCACTTTCAGTTTACTCCTTCAATCGTAAACTGCATCTTGCGCAACTCAATTGTAGTGCGGGCAGCAGGTTCGTTTGAAGGAGTAGCTAGCTATAAAGTGAGTCCATGCGTTAATACATTGGGGGCATAGGGGTCACAATCCCGGACCTGAATTCATATCTCAGGATTTCGGGATTGACAAAAGCCGATCCCGGGATTCCCAATTTCTATATAGGCCTATCTAGAATATTAAATTGCTGTGTGAGAACAACGCTTATAGAATTTTTTAATAAAACTAACTATAATTTTATTGTAAAAACTTGTCAAATCTTTGCTTGTTTACGGCTGATTACCTGTTTTTACAAATTTTTAATGGCATTTATGATATTTGTGCTTGACAAATGAGTGTAGGGACCCTTCGTAGAACCGCCTAATGGTTTTAAAACAAACTTGCGAATCTTACACTGCGCCGTTTCCCCGCATTTTAAAAGACAATAAATAACCAACGGATGAAACATTAAAATCTTTCTTATGTGCCACAGGAGCATTTTGGTCACCCTTATTACTTACTATTCACAAATATTTCGCAGATTACGCATGGTTATTGCTAAAATAACGATTGACGAAACTCACTTCTCACTACTACTCTAGTATATTGCTTTTTGAAACGGGCAGTAAACTAAATTGTCTCGACTCGCTCAGATGTTCGCTAAACGAAAGCCATATAGCAACTGAAAATGTTAGTGATCAGATAGACATAAAAATTCGGTGAGATATCAAATTAAAGTCACCTGTGTGGTCGTGGCCCGTATAGATTTACCCAAGAAAATTATCTATAAAAGTTATTTAAGCTTGTTTCTGTCATATTAAACATGCTGAACAACATACGAAATGTTTTATAAAGTCTGACCACCGAAAGTGCCTTATTTTCAAGATGACGCTCGAAATAAATGCCATGGGGATATAAAAGTGGATCTGGTGCCATTATACCACTTTCGAAAGTTCTACATTGAACGCAATTGTGACTTGGTAAAATTTTTTATGGCGCTATCTTGTATCTAGTAGTATCGTGGATGTAGTAATAAAAAAAATGTAAACTTGGTGTTCTGGTACATAAATACACACTATATTTTTACGTTGATTGGAGTGTCGAAATCAGTTTTTTAAAGTCTTGATTCGTTTTCAAGATACACCCAAACAAAGTCTCATCCCTTCACAATCCCTATCGGTGTTTCGAGGTTTGAATGTCTTTAAGGATTATTTTTCTCTTACCTTAAGTTCTAATCAAAGCATGATGTTCGATTTGGTCTGAAAATATTAACGTGATATCGATATGACACCTTCAATTATTTGAGAATTTGGTCATTTGGATCAGACTAGTCAGAAACGAGTTATTATTCACAATTAAACATCTAATTTGAGTTTTCTGAAATTTATTTTTAGTAAAAATGGTATATGTTTCAGGTTCTGGATGAGACGAAAAGCTCGTTGTGGTTTTAATCCACTTAGTAAACTGGTTTTCAGGGTTTTGGAGCAAATCAACTGATGTTTCTTCAAATGGGTTGTTGAAACCATTGAGCTCTATGATATAACTGGAGTCGCCATTCTCTGACAAAACATTTGTGAAAAGCCTGCAGTCAAGATGGCTTTTTAGTGCTGGTCACATTTGGCGCGTTCAGTCGCACTCACTGGTCAGTCATTGTTACCATTGGTGCACAGGGTCACGTCACATTGGTCGAGTAGGAGGGCGAGTTAGACTCGACTGTCATCTCGACCAATGTAAACCGACCTTTTCATATGGGAGAATCGAGTTGACAATTCTAAATTATAGAATCAGCTGATCTTATAGCAACTCGGCCGAGTAACTCTACCAATGTGAAGTGGCCCATAAAGGCAAATCTACCGTGTCTTACCAATCAAAGTCCGGTTAGTAACTGAGTTCACCATACAAATATTTAAATTTTGGTTGAAACACAACAATGGTCGGTAGGTGGAAAATTCGCCTTTACCGTTCACTTACTATTGGTAGATACAGCTTGTAAATTAAGTATATGGTAATAAATCTGTATTTTTTAAACCGAAGGAGACAGAGATATTTTGTTTGGCGTTGGTTGTCAACTTAGGTTCCGGAATTTTTTTCATATAAAAATTTATTTCACCCCCCTAACAGGGTGGGGGTGAGGGGTAGTTTATTTTTTCAAATAGCAACCCCTTATCCTATTGAGTGGATGAAAAAACTTTTGATGTTGCAAATTTTGATGAACAAACAAAATATATCTATCTGCTTCGTAGTTGAGTTTATTCTCCTACGCTGGCTGAGATGGCACTCTGGAAACTGAGTGCGCTGTAGTACAGTGACAGCTGGAATCTGCTGTCTATCTGTACCTGATGAGACGAAACAACGTCGAAACAGCTTCCACTTGGCGGTGCATCTGCACCTTTGCCACCCAAGCTTTCGCAAGAGGGCAGGCTGCATAGCAGTGTGGTGGTGCCAACACTACCTTAGCGTGTCGGAATGGCGGTTTCGCTTTTGGTATCGGTTAGTGTTGGCACCACCACACTGCTATGCAGCCTGCCCTCTTGCGAAAGCTTGGGTGGCAAAGGTGCAGATGCACCACCAAGTGGAAGCTGTTTCGACGTTGTTTCGTCTCATCAGGTACAGATAGACAGCAGATTCCAGCTGTCACTGTACTACAGCGCACTCAGTTTCCAGAGTGCCATCTCAGCCAGCGTAGGAGAATAAACTCAACTACGATAAACTTCCTGGCTAAGAAAGATCATGGACGATTCAACTGACGTCCATCTCAGTGGATATCTGCTTCGGTTTAAAAAATACAAATTTGTTTCCATATACTTACTTTATATGCTGGATATATACTTACTGGTGAGTGCGGCCATTATATGCAGCTGTCGAAATTCAAAGGCAAGACGGCCGTCTAAATAGTCATAATAGTGGACCAAATAGTTTTGCTATAATCGTCTACATGAGTATCGCCATATAAAGTCAATGGTATCGCCTTCAACACTAACATGACGTGCAATGTTTAATATACAGGGTGTTTTTTAACGCAACCCATTTCTAAGATTGAATAATGCACATATAAAAATGAAATGAGTATTGTTTTTACATTTTATACAGCCTATTATGTAAGTTTGATAACAATTAGCTTACATTGTGCGTTCAAACAAAATCGCTACGGACATTTATACAAAGTTTGCTCTCTCCATAAAATTCCTGAACACGTTTTGCAAAGTAACTCCTAGAATATCTAGTATTAAATTTTTTATGTTTGTTTTGAGGTGTTGAATACCCTGTGAATTGTTTTCGTATGCCTTACTTTTTATATATCCCCGCAAAGGATGTAATATAGTGGGGTCAAATCCAGGATCTTAGGGGGGAGTAATCATTCACTAACAAAATAAAGTTTTGGGTTGCTTTAAAAAACACCCTGTAGACGGATAAAGATATATTAGATATGTCCAGATATAGTTAGCGATATAAATGGCTTATATCTAACCACAAACCCCTATATCCCCAAAATCTCTAAATGAGCTACTTTTCAGAAGAGTGAAAAAGCAAAAATCCTGACATCGCGTACCTTAATTTAATTCACATTTTTCACTTAATTTAGATTATTAGCTATGTGGTGTTACAAGGTCAGAAGACTATGTTTTACCACATGCATACGGGTCCAAACTTTACCCAGCTTTCCAAATAATTTTTAAGATACTTGTTGTTATAGTTTTGTACCAAAAGGTCGTTACTATTCACGGGTATACTTATCTCATAACAGCAAAATTTTGTTGTTAGAACTTAGCCATCAATATATAGATTTAGATTTATAGATAAATGCCCTCTCTTGTTTTACATCGCCGCTCATGCTACAATGTTTCTATACTGTATGCTCTTGAACCATCTTAATTTTTGGTGACACGATTATAGTGCACTTTAACTGGGTACTCGGGTATTTTAAATGAAACAAGAGAAAGGTTGTAGGTTGCTCAATGTATTACCGCTTGGACTTATTTCAGTCCTACTCCTTCATACGAGCCTGTTTACCCGCACCACAAATGTGACGCGCAGGATGCATTTTACAACTGAAGGAATACAATGAAAGTGGGCGATTCGGGGTTTACTGGAACTTGATTCAGATCTATTGCGACCTGAACTGGTTTGATACATGTGTTACCTTATTCTGAGCTATGTATTTTGTTCTTTGTATCCAAACCTAAAGTTAAAGTTTAAATGGGGATTCCCTACATTTGATTTCAGGTTTTCTTCAAAATGTCTTCATTAACTGTAATTGCATCGTTCATTATATTTGTTTTTAATACTGTAACTGCTGGATGTTGAGAGAATGCAATTTATGAATTTTCAACTTCAGGAATCACTAAGTGGTAAGTGTAAGAAACAAAAAAACCAAAAGCTAAAAAAGTGTAAAATTTATTTCTATTATTACAAAAAAGAAGTAAAAAATAAGTGTAAAAGTTCATAAAAACCAAAAAGTACAGAAGTCTGTTCCCCGCTCTTCGTACTAGGCTATTAGCAGTTCCACACTTCTAATAATCCAGTACAAATGTTCACAATAAATACAAAGATCTAAGTTCTACACTGGAGATGTCAAGTCGATCACAGGCTGGCAGAAGGCAAGTTGTTCTTGTTGTCATGGCACGTCGGGTCTTCGGAATTGTCGAATCAACTGAAACAAATAAAATAAAATAAAATTTGTAAGACTAACGAATCTTACAAACTTTACTCCCTGTAATGAGAGTAAAGTAAAACTTTATCTGTCCTTGGGAGTAAAGTGATTACTTTGTCTCGCGGCGATAGCAGACAAGTTATTGACAAGGGTTTCAGCATAACGAATCACAGGCGCTAAAAGCTGATTAGCAACAATAAACTACAGTAGAACGGAACAACTGATGGGCCTACTGGGATGTTAATTAGTGCAAAAGAGTAGAGTAAAATTATTGTGTTGGTTAAAATTTAATTTTTGGAGTCAATACTATAATTGCTTTTGACTTATTTGTCTGTACAGGTGGGGGAGAAATGTCGTATATGTCTTTCGAAAAGAGTAAAATACATTCTTTTCCGTGTTTTGTTTTCCTCCCTGATCACATAAGTAACTGTTACAGTTATTATTTTATCTGTAATGTTTTTAAGCACACGCCTCGCCACTCTAGTGTGTGGAGGGCCCAATATGGGAGATGCATCAAGTGACAAGAAGCTGCGCATCTCCAAATTAACTGATTATTACCTATAAAATAATGATATTTTACTAATTTTCTGCCACGCAGAGCCACGCATCACCACTCTGGTGTGTGGAGGGCCTTAGCCTATTGGGTAAAATATCCTCAATCGTCTGTCAGCGATATACTCCCTCTGATTGGTTAAGATTACTTTTTGTCCCAGTTGGAGGTTACGGTTTCCGATCTATTGAAGACGTCTCGTTTCGTTTACTTTTTTGACAGAGATAACTTGACTTAGTTGTATCATTTTACTTTATAACTAAAAGGAGTCTGCTCAAGCTTATTGATGTTTTGAAGCAAAAAATTGAGCACTCCCGAAATTAGTTCGGCACTCGCCACTACATATTGCGTCAGGGTTGTTATTTCACGCCAAAGATTTGTATCCCTAAAAAGGGATATTTTTGCTTCAACCGGGCTGAAATATAGTCTAGGATTAAAAAAGGGATTTTATTTTTAAAACTTTAAAACTAAGAGTGCAAAAGAGAGGGTAAAAAAGGTATTTTGAATTTCTTTAACAGTAAGATTCTCTACTAGAATGTGCTAATTTTTGTAACATGTAATCAGATGTTTGGCTTCAAAATTTTACATTGCTTGGACTATCTATTTTTTCTTCATAATCAATGGTACTCTTCTTCCTCTCTATAGACCTCGAGTTAGGCTAGATACTTACCACCTGGCCCGGAAGTTGGCCACGCAGGTCTGCTGGTAGACGTCGTAGGCGGTGCCAGGGCCGCAGTTGAGCACCTGGGTGACGCCGCTGCGACAGACGGCGACGCTGGAGCACGACGGACTCAGGCGGTACACGGTGTTGGGGCGGCAGGGCACCCCGGGGTCTACCAGGCCTGGGGGCAGGACATGGGGCTTTAGGTACTAGATGACCTTCTGATTGGACTATGCAGGTGCAGAGGTTGACACATTAGAGTAAAAAGAGGCTATTCAGGCCATTTTTTGGTCTGGACGGCTATTCAGAATTAGCAGCAGTCAAAATGTTGGTGATAAGTCTGAATGGCTCTTGAGAATTACTAGCAGTCAATAGGAAACCGTTTGTTCCTTATTTTATATCTAGGAATGGTGATTCGTGGTCGAGCTTTGATACCTAGAGATCTCCGATAGACGGTAAACGGTGTTGGGGCGGCACGGAAGTCCGGGGTTCACAAAGCCTATTGGTGACAACATGGAGTTTTAGTAGGACAGACTCTAGATGACAAATGGACTCTGCAGGTAGAGAAGTTGGCAATTGGAGTGAAAAAAGCTTCTGTTGCGATATGTCAGCAGCTTTGTATATCTGTAAACATTGATTCCTGGTTGAGCTTGGATGCCCAGGCATCTACGACAAATGGTAAACGGTGTTGGGGCGGCACGGAAATCCGTGGTCCACCTGGCATGGGGGTGAGAACATGGAGTGTTAGTGGGATATTAGGTGGTAGATGACCTTCTTATTGGTCTGGGAAGGTAAAGGGGTTGACAATTAGAGGAGGAAGAAGATTCTGTTGCGATAATACGACTGGCTATTCAAAATTACCAGCAGTTAATAGGAAACCTCGGTCCCTTATTTCTGGGAGTGTTGATTCCTGGTTGAGCAAGGACATTCGGGCTCCTCTGATGGAGGTGTGCCAAAGGATCTAAAACTGTTAAATCGTTCCATTACGGTTCGGGAACATTTCAGGAGCGGTTGACTGTCTTTTCATTATTTTACAAACAAGCTTTCGTTCCAATTTCGTTCTCGTTCCACTCAAACGACTAAACTCAGCCTCCGAGGAAAAGCTGTTATTTCTAAAGAAAAACTATAAAAAATTGTGTTACGGAACTGCTGTGCACACCTCTAATGTTCGAGCCCTGGAGGGAGCAATGCATAATCCTGGCTTGTATCTGGGAGGAGATGAGTGAACCTTACCAGAAAATCTAAAGTTCTGCCTGTAAGAGCGAGCCGCCCAGGGTCAGGGTAGTACTCTGTAGTTCGCGACTGAAGGAAAGGCCATTGACTAAAGCGAAGAAGACTTATGATTAGCATTGTCCTACAAGTCAATCCCGACAACCTTCACACACAGTCTGCAAGTGTTGCCAATGCTTACATTTCATCCATTCAAACATACTCACTGGCAGGTACTTTCTTCAGGCTGTAGTACGCCTCAGGTCCGGATACAGCGGGGGGCGCCACGGCGGGGGCGACCTCGGGGCCCGCGGTGGGCTCCAGGGGCGCCGGGGGCTCGGCGGGGGGCGCTGGTGGCGCCGGCAGCTCCACTGGGGGCGCCTGGGGGGTGGTCTCCCCCTCGGGCACGGTGGAGGTCTCTGGCGGCGGCGGGGGCGGAGGCTGGTTGGAGGGCACCCCGTCACACTGCACTCGGTACGGGTAGTCGCACACTTGCAGGTCCTGCAGAGATATAAATGAGTGAAATTTGAATTTATAGTCACAGCAATCTCTAGTAAGTCCAGGCTACTAGTAGCTGTAGTAAGCCGGGCGAGCGCTAGCAAATGGCAAAGTCGCACCTTAGGGTTCGAATCTCATTATCCTTTAGGACCTCCTATGATGTTGACTTTAACCTAGCCCTCTTTGAGGATAGGCTATGTTGTATTAGAAACTCTTACAAAATGACGTTGCCAGTTCGAAGGCAGGGGCCCTCTTACTAGAAATGGCTATCGATATTAACTTAATTGGACGTAAATAGAAAAGAGTAGCTTTTATGAAATAATCTGTCCTTGATTGTTGTGACTAATGAATGTTTGTAAAAAATCAACCTCACTTAATAAAGTTTGTTCTATTATCAATTCCACTCTCACCTTCCACTAAAGAATTTTCAAGCCATGTGATTCCGATGTGTGTTTCAGATGGCAATTTAGATTGCACTACCTATATTAAATAGTAATCAGCTGATGATTACATGATACCGATTTAGTAAGCAAATTAACTCAGCAAAGGTAACAGAATAGCTATCTCCCATAAGGCCTGTACCAGCGAGCCTGCACTTAAAGGTGAACGTGGAATTAAGTGAAGAACTACAGGAGGAATTTTGATCACAAAATCCCCTATATAGCGTATTAAATAAATACTTTGTAGATTTCAATAAAATGCCAATGTGTTTCCCCTGCAATTGTACAAAAAGAATTGAGAAAAATGAATGGATTTTGCTTGGGTGATTGATTCTATTCATATGTTAAATGTTTAAATAATTACTAAACAAATTATCTATGTAGCAATAAATAATATTAAACCTTTGTCAACATTTCAATTTAAAAATACCTTGTGGAAGTTGAGACCGGCGGGACACGTGAACTCGAAGGGCGTGTACCCGACACACATGTAGAAGACGCCGCAGTTCTTGGTGCTCCTGTAGGTGCCGAACTCCGTGGGGCAACGCGCGCCGGGGGCCCCCAGGTCCGCCGGGTCCGGGGTCTGTCCGGGCGTCTCCGTGCCGGGGTACTGGCCCCCAGTACCGCCGCCGCCGCTGCTGGGCGCTGGACAGAAGAAGGGTGGTGAGAACGTGTAAGTGAGAATGTAATTTCTAAGGGAGAAACGTAATTTGAAGTCAGTGCTATATTTTAAGCCAATCAATTGTTCTTTGAAGTTTTGTTATAGTTTACTGAAACTTATCAGTCGTTTATCTTACAAAGTTATATACGTGAGGCATGAACTTGCTAAGCAGTTTTGGCTGTGTGCACATAAATTAGTCCCACATGCTGCATTGTAACAGCAAGGGGTTGTTGAATGCACCCCCAGCTGCACGTGGCTGGTGATAGCTAAAAGAGTTTAGTAAAAAAATATAAAACGCAAATGAGTTTCTACTGAAAACTGGTATGCCTCAGAGAGTACTCTTCTGCAATTAAATTTTTTCTAGTTTAACATTTTTAGCGAATTTCCCCTATAGGGAAGAAGCTGTTACCGTAGTACTCATGGTAAGACCTAAGCCCAAGACCATGATAACTTTTCGTTTTGGGGCCCCCAGAAGCCCCAACACAAAAAAACACTATTCGTTTGTTGAAAAAACACTATTCGTTCATTTTCATAAACAAATAAATAAATAAATAAATAAATAAATAAATATATATATATATATGTGTGTGTGTGTGTGTGTGTGTGTGTGTGTGTGTGTGTGTGTGTCTTTAAGCACGATAACTCGCGTAAAAATGATCCAATCTTAATGAAATTTGGCATGGATGTGTAAAGTAGTAATTATTCGGACGAGTTCGTAAACCAGCCCGATCGGACCACCGGAAGGCGGGGTAAAGGGGGTAAAACCCCCCCAAAAATGGGTTTTTTGAGTTTTTTACATAAAAAAATAAAAATAATCCAATTTTTGTTGGCACCATTGAATTCAGCTCAAAAAAACAAACAATTTAGTATTTTGAATCACTGCTCTATGTCCATTAGTTACCGAGATATTGAAAGTGGTAAACACAGTACGTTGTCCCAATGTTAACCTTATGGGAAATAAGTAAAATTCTTTATCTCGCTTATTTCTCAACATATCTTGATAAAACTTGGTAAATGCCTTCTCCTAGTTCAGACCTCCTAAATATTGAATTAAAACCACCCAGTTAAAATATACCCGTAGCAGCAAACCTGCATACTCATTCCCCATGTTATTCTAATGAAGCTTACAAAAACATGTCAAATCTCGCTATGTTGGATTGAAATATGTTGTTTTGCACTGAAAATTCTCTGAGTATGCAGGTTTGCTGCAACGGGGGTATTTATGGATTATATTTTTAGCACATATAATCGCAAGATTTTACATAAAACCGACTTTCACATCTGGCCCCTTACGTATTGTAGGCAAACATCCGTTCAAGTTATTGCGAAGCACACAGTTGTATGACAGTGCTAATTCCTTCAAAAGTGAACTTCGTCATGCCTTAGGTGTTAAGTGAGACATCTCTCTCTAGCCACATGAAGTGATAGTTCTCATGAATTCAATCTATTGTTTTCTTTTCATCATAAATTATCTTATTTCGATACGAGCTTAATCTTGTGAAATAAATAGTAATTAAAGTAATTGCTAATTATTGACGCGTTATTTATATCTTGAATCTATTTTATTGGAATTTTTACTGTTACCTTCAATCTAATGTATTGAATTTTTATTTTGTGTTGTGTTTTGAATATAATTTACTGAATTGTTATTTTGAATTATGATCATTGTATGCTAATTGTTATTAATAGGTCTCTGTTATACTGTACTGTTATAGTAATAATGTATCATTTATCCTTAGTACAACATTATTCTTCAGTTTAAGTTCATGTATACAGTTGACTTGTATGCCACCGCCTCTAAAACTGGAGTGTTAAGAAAAAATCGGTTGAATTGTTGGAGATAAATAAAATAAATAAACGACGCTGATGAGTAAGTCACTTACGCTGCAGAGGCTCGTTGCAGCCAACGTTGAAGGGGTAGTCACAGAAGCTGGTGGCCTCGTTGAAGTACAGACCCAGCGGACACTCCTGCTCTATGACGACGTCGTCCCAGCAGTTGACGAACTTGCCGCAGGACGTGCCGGGGAACTGCCCCCGCGGCGCCTTGCACAGCGCCCTCAGACCCTCCGCCGGCTGTAGCGTCGCCGTCTCCCCGCCCAGCTGGTTGTCCACCTGTGGCAGTAAGGATCAGTAGGTGCTCTGTGACGACGTCCCAGCAGTTGACGACTTGCCTCAGGACGTGCCGGGGAACTGCCCCCGCGGCGCCTTGCACAGCGCCCTCAGACCCTCCGCCGGCTGTAGCGTCGTCGTCTCCCCACCCAGCTGGTTGTCCACCTGTGGCAGTAAGGATCAGTAGGTGCTGCTCTGTGAAGACGTCCCAGCAGTTGTCGAACTTGCCGCAGGACGTGCCGGGGAACTGCCCCCGCGGCGCCTTGCACAGCGCCCTCAGACCCTCCGCCGGCTGTAGCGTCGCCGTCTCCCCGCCCAGCTGGTTGTCCACCTGTGGCAGTAAGGATCAGTAGGTGCTCTGTGACGACGTCCCAGCAGTTGACGACTTGCCTCAGGACGTGCCGGGGAACTGCCCCCGCGGCGCCTTGCACAGCGCCCTCAGACCCTCCGCCGGCTGTAGCGTCGTCGTCTCCCCGCCCAGCTGGTTGTCCACCTGTGGCAGTAAGGATCAGTAGGTGCTCTGTGACGACGTCCCAGCAGTTGACGACTTGCCTCAGGACGTGCCGGGGAACTGCCCCCGCGGCGCCTTGCACAGCGCCCTCAGACCCTCCGCCGGCTGTAGCGTCGCCGTCTCCCCGCCCAGCTGGTTGTCCACCTGTGGCAGTAAGGATCAGTAGGTGCTCTGTGACGACGTCCCAGCAGTTGACGACTTGCCTCAGGACGTGCCGGGGAACTGCCCCCGCGGCGCCTTGCACAGCGCCCTCAGACCCTCCGCCGGCTGTAGCGTCGTCGTCTCCCCGCCCAGCTGGTTGTCCACCTGTGGCAGTAAGGATCAGTAGGTGCTCTGTGACGACGTCCCAGCAGTTGACGTTGCCGCAGGACGTGCCGGGGAACTGCCCCCGCGGCGCCTTGCACAGCGCCCTCAGACCCTCCGCCGGCTGTAGCGTCGTCGTCTCCCCGCCCAGCTGGTTGTCCACCTGTGGCAGTAAGGATCAGTAGGTGCTCTGTGACGACGTCCCAGCAGTTGACGTTGCCGCAGGACGTGCCGGGGAACTGCCCCCGCGGCCCCTTGCACAGCGCCCTCAGACCCTCCGCCGGCTGTAGCGTCGTCGTCTCCCCGCCCAGCTGGTTGTCCACCTGTGGCAGTAAGGATCAGTAGGTGCTCTGTGACGACGTCCCAGCAGTTGACGTTGCCGCAGGACGTGCCGGGGAACTGCCCCCGCGGCGCCTTGCACAGCGCCCTCAGACCCTCCGCCGGCTGTAGCGTCGTCGTCTCCCCGCCCAGCTGGTTGTCCACCTGTGGCAGTAAGGATCAGTAGGTGCTGCTCTGTGATGACGTCCCAGCAGTTGACGTTGCCGCAGGACGTGCCGGGGAACTGCCCCCGCGGCGCCTTGCACAGCGCCCTCAGACCCTCCGCCGGCTGTAGCGTCGTCGTCTCCCCGCCCAGCTGGTTGTCCACCTGTGGCAGTAAGGATCAGTAGGTGCTGCTCTGTGACGACGTCCCAGCAGTTGACGACTTGCCTCAGGACGTGCCGGGGAACTGCCCCCGCGGCGCCTTGCACAGCGCCCTCAGACCCTCCGCCGGCTGTAGCGTCGTCGTCTCCCCGCCCAGCTGGTTGTCCACCTGTGGCAGTAAGGATCAGTAGGTGCTGCTCTGTGACGACGTCCCAGCAGTTGACGAACTTGCCGCAGGACGTGCCGGGGAACTGCTTACAGGGAACATGTCTACCAGTCTACCTTTGACATTTGTTACGAGATATTTATAATGCAATATTGAGTGATATAGGCCTAATAGAGGGATAATACCTTAACATATTATTAGGTATCTCATCCAGTTTACTATCATAAACACGGTACCCCGGACCACTAAGTTCACTAAAGTGGCAGAGTTGAATTTAAGATTTAAGCAGTGATTTTATTTCATTGTTGCCATATTCATCACATAGCCGATTAAAAGAATTCTATGTCCTCATGCACACCATGTATTTCAATGATTATTATTTTTACTTGTAAGAGGTTTCTCACTGTGATCAGCTCAAAAATTCCCCATTCGAGTGAACAAGTACATTTCAGGGAAGAAAATTATCAAAATTTAAAAAAGCCGTTGTAGCCTCCTATTTGTAAAACGATCGCATGGTTGAGAAGTCATCAATATATAGATAGGCACAGGGCGTTGGGATAGCAAGTGCTAGAGCCGAGATAATATTTGTCACAGACCCTCTATCTTGGTATCTGATTAATGCTTGGAATCTCATAATGTGTATTATGGTGGTTTTGCTTTGTTTGATAGCTTTTAGGGCTTCGCCGTAAGACCATTCGTAAGGGATATATGTCATAGTTTTAGGACATGCTCTTGTTAAATCGGAACACATGGCATAGTTTGAAAAAGTACCAATGTAACACTATTACCAATGCTGACAAGAATGCAGCGCTTCCTAAGCCAATGAGAGTAAAAATAATCTCCCGGGCAAAGCCTGGGTTATCATCTAGTTAGAGCATAGTAAAAATGACAGCAAACATGAGAAACCTCCAGGTTACCTCAGGCACGGGCGGCGGCGGCGGGGGCGGCTGGTTGTCAGGGGGGCCGGGGGGCAGCGGCGCCACGATAGTGGGCTGCGGGGGCAGCGTCTCGGGGGCGGGGGCGGGTGCGGTGGGGGCGGCGTCCTGCCGGTAGT
The DNA here is from genome assembly GCA_035578135.1 of Flexamia atlantica. NCBI lineage: Eukaryota > Metazoa > Arthropoda > Insecta > Hemiptera > Cicadellidae > Flexamia > Flexamia atlantica. Next base: position 29,257,379 of record JAQJVK010000011.1, read on the forward strand.
CGCCGTAGTAGCCTCGGTGCGCGAAGTGCCCCGTGTAGAGGCTAGGGGCCTGCGGGGCCCGCTGCGCCACCGCCTGCTGCCACTGCAGAATCTGCTTCTGGTAGTTCAGCGCCGCCTGGTCTGCAAAACGAATCAATTCAATTCAGTAGGTGGGATGGTATTCAAATACCTCTCATACCTATGTACTCAAACTGACAATCTGTACATAGACTAAATTGGGTGATTGTTTACTTAGTTTCAAACCCATGTAAAGACTCACCTATACATGCTATTTTATTAAAAATTATACACTGAGAAAAATTTTGTCCTGAAATACGTGGAAAATACACGTAAATAAGGGTGTGCGGGTTACCCACTGCAATCTGGACCCGGCTCAATGCTCCGGCAGTGAGGCCGCCACACGGAAAATCAGGACTTAGTTTGTCTACATAGTTATGACGTCACTGGCTATGACGTCATTACTGTCGGTTGTAAGTCCTGCCGATCAGAGTTGGCTCTCGTAATTGCAGAGACTTTTCTCAGAATATCCTGCGATTCATTTTGCCTTTACCACAGTTTATCACAGAATGTACGGTCCTATTCTCGTAAAATACAACCGATTTCTATGCACTGACTTGCCTAGTCTCTGCATTTACCGGTATTTTTTATTTAAAATCAGTAAAAAATGTCTGGGTCCTTCTAGTGGTCACCCATCCAAGTTTCTAACCACGCCCGATGTTTCTTGACTCGTATGTTCAGCTGGAGACTGCTATATCCATTGCGTTACGGCTGCCTGCTGACGACTGTAGTTGTTGAATAGCATCTGAAGAAGTGATAAGTGAAGTTTTACGCTTAATGGTACTTCTCTACAGTGACAATTTATTGCGTGATAGAGTCTAGAGTAGCCCTCCGTACGTGTCGTGCGTGTTTCCCGGTACCGGAATTTTTATAAAAAGGAATGTTTGTTCGTTGTGTGCGTCTGTCCGTTTGTGTTACGTGGGTATGTGTCATGATGGTTTTTAATGCTTCTTGACGACTTCCATTGGAATGAAATTTGATTTCCATCGCCTGAGGAAGATCTCTCTGAGATTGAAACTGTCGTTGCCCATAATATGAGACTACAAAGGATCACTTTGACAGTACAAGGTATTTACACCATTAATAGTTACAATTTATTGCCCTGACATATTTATTTGATAGATTTAAAAGTGGCAGCAAATCAATGCAAGGTCATACTCGACCTGCATTCTATTTCTTACAATTCATCTTATTTAAGACTTTGCTAAAAAATACCTGAGTTATTAAAATCGAAACAGGATTTAAACAGTGCAATTACTTTTTTTGGTAATTTGTTCGTGTAAACTTTGGGCAGATAAAATTAATCTTAGGCCTAAAACTGATCAATGTGTCCTTGCAACTATTTAAAAATAAAACAATATTTAACATAAGTAACTGCTGACAAATAAAACGATTTGATTTTCTTCAATAATCTAAGCTTTTTCTCTGAAAAATTGGAAATTTGATATTCTTTTTGACGTTTCACTACCATTTACTTTATATGTATTTACTATCAATGGTACTACAGTAAGTAAATCTATAAACACATTAATGAAATATGTATTATAGAAACAAAATGTTATTATTCAAACTTGTATCACATTTGTAAATTTTCAATCCCAAATATAAAACTAACACAACGGACTTAAAATCAATCCAGATTGGGTTAAAAAATATTTATTCGATTCAAATAAAATATTTGATGATAGTGCGAACTAAAACAAGGTAAATACTAACTGCTTTTACCAAATCACATGGAAATAATTTGAAGTTCTCATCCATACGCCTACCGTAAATGCAGTGGGCTGCATGCAGAAAGTAATCATGGATAAACTTATGACGTGTTTTGTGACGTATACAAACCATCCATGACGTCACTTTAATGTTTTTTCCTTAAAATCACGGTAAATTCCCTGATTATTTGCAAATACGGCAGTTCGAGCGTAATTGCAGAGAAATAGTTCTCAAAGAAGGACTGCGAGTCCTGCGTCTGTACTAATGCCCAAAACTCTGCCGAGTCATTGAGCTGGGTCCAGACACAACACTCCTGTACGTGAGCCAAGTCCTTATTTACGTATTGCGAGTACAGATTCTAGACTTGGGGCAAAAACTTTGCTTTTCCGCTAAGATATTTTTCTCAGTGTAGGTAAACCCGTCAACTTTAGACCATTTTTTTACATTAACGCCAGAGGAGTCCTCACAAAAATTAGCCAACACTGTTGCTGAGTGAAATATTTGATTCCTAACTCACCTCCTTTCTCCAATATCAACTTTACTGTATATATGTTACCGGCAAAGTATGTAATCAGGTATTCTATACAATGCCTAGGCAATCTATACAATGCCAAAAACTGGCCAGGTAAAGTATGAAATAACGCGCATTTTATACGTTGCCTAGTCTCCTAGTTGCCTAGTTGTTTATTAATCTATAAAATGCCCGCTGGCTCTTTAGGCAAAGTATGAAAAACAGTGTTTCTACAGTTCGCGGTTCGGGCGAAGTCTCAAGGTCAATGCCACCCCAACCCCCCCCTCCGTTCAGCCCTTCTCGCGCCTACGCTGCCGTCTAACCTAACCTAACCTAACCTAAACTAACCTAATCCAACGATGGTTTTGAGGTCCGTGCGCCGATGTCACATTCAGAAGGTGGGATGTGGTCCGTCGGGCTGCACTTTTTCTTATTAACGCAGGAGCGCTTTCGGCGGCTTGCCATTTTCAACTGCTACTGCTAAACTAACCTAACCTAACTCTAGGTTAGGTTAGGTTAACAAATTTTCAACTTTCAGAAATTTCATATTGTACACTAAATAAGTTCTTATAAACGGACATTTTCAACTTTCAGCACTTCCATATTGTACAATAAAAATTTCCTGACCAAATTGATTCATTTAATACTTTGCCCGTCTACCTAGGGGGCATTCTATAAAATGCCTAGGCATTATGTACAACGCCTAGTGAAAGTGTTTAAATTAATAATAAAAATACTCCATTTCACACTTTGCCTAAAAGCATTAGACAATGTATAGATTGCCTAGTCATTCTATAAAATGCCTGAATTTCATACTTTGCCGGTAACATATTTACCAATGCAAGCTTCGACATTACTTAAACAGCTGTCCACCCTCCTCTACCTAAAATCCAAGTGACCGCTGTTAAAGTAATTTGGAAGCTTGCAATTACATGAATCCGTGAATATCACCTAAACTGAGGTAACCACGATTTAACTTTCAAAGTCACTGATTCTTCTGCCCTGTGTCATCGATTCATAGCACAGAAGCTTTCAGCCTTAAAAAAAGACGCCTTAACGAAGATAGATGGCTCTTGGCCTACATCAAATATTTGGTCTGACAAACCTACCTATAAACCCTATAGGAGGGCCTTAAGACGGTAGACAATTTCTTTTTAGGTTTACTAAGTTTTTTTAGATTTAAACTGAAATTTTTTACAGAGATTATACACAAAACAATCATTTTCATTTATTGTAAACTCAAAAGGGAAATTATTACCGCTCTTCACTTTCCGCTCAGTTTTTAAGTGCAATTTTACACCCTCCAACTATACAAAACACTCACAAGACATCGGATTCAATAAAGGAGCGTGGAAAATGGAGAAAACAACGAAGACTAATCTAAATAAGCCCAATCATGCTCTATTGTCCTCTACATATTCCATCAATGTAGAACAAACAAGAGATTGGTGTAAGAGAACAATAAACACGAACTCTTTCACTCGTGGGAGAATGCGTGACGATTGGCGACATTGAGGGGTCGACCACCTTGCGCCTGTTGTGTGCGTGATAATTACTCTTCCATTGATAAAGGATTTATGTACTAACTAGCTTCAGACTTGAGCACGGACGGAAGATGAGAAAAGATCTTCATATTTGAAACCTCTCAAAGACCTTCCTGACTCGAAACCTCTCTCTCTCTATTTCTATTTGGCAATCCTTACAGCTTGTTTCCTATCTTTACCTTTCTTACGGAATACTACTTAAATGCTTTGCAATACAGCAGCTTTGTTGGAACTCCGTTTAGTCAAAGAACGAACAAACTAAATTTCTAGCGTTTGAAATTATTTGAGTCCCATCTTACTTATGGGAGTTCGGGAGATGTTTAGGGAAGATTTATGCGTTTCTCTAGCTTGAGCCGAAACGGTTTGCCCCTTGCATCGCTTCAAAGTCATTAATTTGTCTTTTTAGTTCGGGATGGACGAAAAGCGCACCCAAATCTATAAACATCGAATCGGTAAAATTTAAATCGATTAGAAAACCCTCTAATGGGAACGAATTCTTGAGGAATCGAAGACACCCAAAAGGAAGAATCAAAGTAAAAAACTTGTTTAAATACAATGGGATTGTTGTGAGTCAATATATCAGCTGTCACCTGTCCTCAGGACTGTCGAACTAGGCATCCTTGTCCTCGATAGGTCAAGAACCCGATGACAACCAGTCTAAGTAATAGCCGCGATGCCTCGATCAAATATGCTAAACGGCTCTCATCTCCCGTCATTTTCTTGTAGTACAGAAATCAGTTAATGGCTTCAATTCTGGGATTTTGGCCACTCCTCAATTTTTGCGAGTTTGTTCATTGAACTTGTGGATCAATCCCCTTGATCAATAGTGATTTGACATTCAAATATCAACTGCCTTTTAAAGGTTTTTCCAATGAGTCTTTTGGAATTTTTCTTTGCGATTTTAGTTTAAATTTGTTGACAGAAACAAGAGCAATACACTCCTACTATCACTGTACTTTAATACTGCTTTGTTACAACTCATAAGTTAGCTATCGACACAAACTTCATATTTATATATTAAAAATAAATTAATAAAACTTTGAAGCGTCTTCTTTAATCTATGTTTTTTTGGTTGGAAACGATTAGTTTTAAAACGTAAAGTACCTCAAAAACCAGTGATATTTACATTTCATTTCCATCGTTAAAAAGGTCTTACAATTTTACTTTCGAGCTAGTATGATACACTCTTCAAAATTCTTAAAAAAATGTCCTAAATGTTATTTCAACAAGCGCCACTAGCGACCACACATTCATCGTCCCCACCTACAAGGTCACTAAACCTGATTGCCTGAAGCTACAAGCCACATATTACAAGCGGTCGCCGGCACTACAAGACAACAAGACCTACAAGACACGTGACGTGATTCATCAGTCAATAATAAGAGCATAAACTGACCGCAAATATGCACTTTAAACCGCAATCATGCGACGAGCGCATGCACTTTAGCCACAGGGTGCAGAGGCAGAGGTATGAGCTATAAGCGAGGGCAACAACAGATGAAGGACGACATCTCTGCAGATGTATCAGTAGATCTCGGAGATAAACATCAACTGGAGATTTACGGGGGTGAACCATAACGCGGAGATATTGCAGAGCTCTGGTTGGACGACTGTAAATATTTGTGTGAATCATTGTTCTCCGACGTGTGTGGGTGTTTGTATATAGCTTCGGACATTGTTGGCACGGTTTCATTTTCGATTTATTTAATCATTTTAGCTTCATGTGTGGCCAATTGATACAATATTTTACCAAACTTTAAATCTGGTTAATTTTGGTGGGTTTTCTCCTCAATACATTTTACTATGCAACATTTTTACTACTTGTCTACAAGAATTTTGTTTTTTTAAATAGGCTATACCTTAATCATACCAGTATTTAGATTATTCAAAAAATAGAATAAAGTGTTCAATTTTTCTATTGAATTTATTAATTGAACGCCGATCACCTTTAACCATATTTTAACTCTTCAATTCATTAAATTCTCGAATAAGAATAATGTCACCGAAACACATCGCGTTTAAACGGTTAACCTAAAATCGTTCTCTAAAAAACTGAAGTTAATGATTGTAATAAGTAATATTTCCTGAATTAATCAACGTGTAGTCAGTTTTTATAAATATAATAATTTGTTTATGTTTTACAATATAAATACGTATTCAAAATTGATAATAAATAAACGCAATTTGGAAATCCAAGCAATCAATGGCCGATAATTCGGTGTAGCAAACAAAAATACTTCACTGGAGAAGCTGGTCCTAAAGTGCAATTCTATACGAACGAGCTCTCCTGTTAAAATAACCCGTCTTAGAAATAAACCGTGTATTTTATCTCTGAGACAGTTGATTTTAATATTTTCAAAACCGGTTCTCTCTTCGTACCACCGCAAATATGGAAAGACACCTCCAATCTAAAATATAATAAATCCCTCTCTCAGAGCGTGCATTAGGCTAACTCAATTTTCAGATTCGCTAAAAGTGAATCTGCATAGACACGGATTGAAATTCCAGGAATGAGGCGTGATAAGACTAAACATGCATCAGATTAATTTGCTCGGCCCGTGGAATACGAATGCAAATGTTGCGCCGCCGCCGACGCCGACGCCGTACGTGCTACAAGTCGCATAAGTAAGCGAATGATGGGTACGAGCCGAGATAGCGTAGGTCAGTGTGCTGCTAATGAGCTGAATGCTGAACCAATCTGACGTCACACGCGGTTTGCTGAGCTGCAGAACGGCTGCTAAACTAGCACTGAACGTGACTGATGCTTTGGTCTGGGTAGAAAATTAAATAATTCAAATTAAGTTGACCTGGAAATGTTCCCTACACCGGAACAGGGTATTTGATGAAATCGATTTCAATTTTTTTAAGCTACAAATACAATTTATTGTTTGTTTGAAATTAAGTGGTCGACAACGTTGATTTAATGGACGAAATAAAAATACCAGTTGAACGCGTGAACTTAAATACAAACCTATCACAATGTGTGAGGAATTTATGAGAACTCTATTCATGACATAAGTTAATGTCAATGCCAATGTTGTTTTACAAGTAAATGGGGTAATAACCTTGGTATATTAGCCATTAGGATCTACTTTTATCTTACACTGGAGAAGAAAGAATAAAAAATAGGAAGAAAACAAGAAAAGCATTCGGGTCTGGTTGAATATTAAGCTAGCAAATAAATATCGATTTTAGATTAATATTTTAAAAGGTATTCTGAGTAAAATCACAAAAGAAGTAAAATCTTTAATACTTGCAAATTAAAAATATCCTGCATGGATAGACGAGTTTTTGGCAATGTTTCTTAAATCTGACGTTGAACTGACTGGGTGTCAAATTACCATAAGAGCATCAGATATTTAGAAGAGTAATATTTTAAGCCGCCCTGATCTCATTTACCGTATCCGTGAAGCATATACTGGGATAAATATCCATAATGTACAGACTTATTCATATTATAACGCTCTTGGCCCTTGGATTTGTCAGGATTACTGCTATTGTCGACGTTTTCCTCAAAAGATTTTGTTCAAACAGAGATGAAAAAAAGGTTTGGGGCTATAAAGACGTTCACCTGTTTTAACATCCAAGTCTGGGATATTATGGCAAATCTTTCATCCGCTTCATGCAATGTAGTTTTACCTATAATACCCCATATTTTAAAAATAAATTTATTGGAAAACATATTTTAGGTCTATGTGAAGTATTTTTGATAAGATATATTAGTAAGCATTGACATGAGACCCTCGTAAAAATTTAAACTGGAGTCACAACAAGAAAAAAGTAGATAGGCCTAATTACAAAGCGTTTTTCTTTTTATGTCAATAGATTCCTTTTAGAGGACCACCTGTTCTATCAGAGGAGCTTATGCTTATTCACAAGACTAATAGTGCAGTTTATACAAGTAATCCGATGCAAGGACGATTATTTTTCTGGCGATTCCTGACTTGATCCTCTAGAGAAGATTTCCATTAGTCACTCAGAACAGATTCTTGTCTACTGTAGGCGTCTGTCCTCCTAAGGCAGAAGACTGCTTGTCTGCTTATCTCTGTCGACGACCCCCTCTAGTGATCAACTTCTGCAAACGTGCCCGTCATGTCGGATGCGTTTGGATCAGCGGTGGCTGAATACTTATTTTTCATTGAAGACACGGACAAGTTTTTGTGAAGCTAGTTTTTTCTCCAAGACAGGGAGGAGATTTTTATGGATTCCAAGTGATTCCATTTGGATTTGTACAGGTTATTTAAAAAGAGGTTTTATTCTATCCTTATGTTTCCACAAACCTGTTGGAAAAACTGGTGCATTAATTTGTTCAAGTTATTCGCTATCTTCGATACTTAAGTTTCAAAGACATTCTCATAGTTTTAGCATCTATGCAAGTACAGGATATACTTTGGTATCCAGTATGCTTAGTAAAAATATATTTATTCGTAGTATATGAAGTGAAGTAGGCTACTGAAACTGAATGATTCCTATGAAACAATTCAAGATTTTTATATTTTCTTTCGTAGATCCGCTTCCAACTATATAATACAAAACTAAAGAATTGTTCATAAAGATGATCAAGGCAGTAAAACGAGTTCAAAGACGATCAGGAAGAAAGGAGATCGTGTAATGAAAAGTGATCAAAAAGTAAGACGGATCGCAATCAACCGCACAATGGTGGCGAATCCGAGCTTTGTGTGGCCAAGGCCTCCGCGCGGGGTGTTAATGATCTCTTCTCGGACAGCCTGTACATGTGATCTGGCAGTGCTCTGTTGAAATTGTAACCTCAACATGATTAAAACATGAAATCATGCTTAATTGTGATCCTGACATGATGAGAATCAATTTTAAATCGCAAATGAAAAATGACCAAAAGTGATACAAATTGATAACGTATACAAATTGATAACGTGGTTGTCTTTTATTTTGAAAATTGAATTACGTATTTTAAACATACTGTGTTTCTAAATCTAGTTTAATCTCTCTGACTCTATAGTTTGAAAGGTGGTTATAGAAGGTAGGTCTGTACTTTTTGATATACTTGAAACTCTCATTTAAGAAAGATTCGCCGATATTGTTTCACCTCAACAATACTATGGTGCTTGCAATTAATTATAGCTGTGTCACAGATGAAAAACCATATAGTTCTTTATCTGTGGCAGTGTGTAAGTAATAGTATCTGATCAGTTAATAATAGTATCTATGATAATAGTACCATAGATAATAGTATGGAAGATAATAGTATCTATGGTATTGATAATAGTATAACGAAACTTCACCAAAGAACATGAACACGGTGTAACGAAACTTTTGTTTACACATCAGCTGATCGTCAGCGCTTCGGTAACAAATAATTATACACGGTTCCACGTTCTCCTTTCAGTATGGTATTTTCATAAGCCATGTATTTCAAATGGAAATTAAAGATTTACTAACCAAAATTATGATATGATGATTTTATAGCATGTTTTATGGATATTTGTAAACAAAAGATATACTCGGTTCCACGTTCACCTTTCAGTATGGTATTTTCATAAGCGATGTATTTCAAATTGAAATTTAAGATGTACTAAACAAAATTATGATATGATGATTTTATAGCATGTTTTATGGATATTTGTAAACAAAAGAAAAAAGTATTAGAATAGTTATCTCCCATACAGCCTGTACTGAAAGGTGAATGTGGAATTGAGTACAGCTCAAAGTTTAACAACAGATAGAATCACTAGTGGTGAAATTTCAAAAGCCTCTTAGAGAAAGAATGCAATTAGAATTTGTGTGTTTATTTATGAGTCGGAGCATAAATACAACAAGCAAAATGTTCTCCATATTATTAATAGTATTTTTAAAAATATTCACTTCTCAACAATTTCAAAAGTACAAAATCAGCATGACAATGTCAGATTGCCTACAGTAACTACACTGGCGGCGCCCCATTTATAAAGTTTGTCAACGTCAACGACTTCTTACAGACCTCTCGTTAAAGTCCATCGCACCTAGGCCAGATTTGCATCGTGTAATGGCGGCTTCATGTCCATTAATAACATATTGCCTGCCTCCAGCCTCCCATCAGTGTCTGTATATCTAGACAAATTGAACCGCCCGCTATGTTGAGTGCTATTATATTATATGATTATGGATAGAAATAAATATGTTTTTCTTGTTGGTCAGAATGTTTTTGATTAATGATTTGCGAATCTTTCTGTGATTGTTTACATGATTACTTAAACGGATTTAGAGACTAAAGTTGTGGTGTAATTTTCAAATTTTTATTTCCAGCTTTCTGAATTATTTCATTGCGCTGCATGATCTTCACCCGCACTACCTGGTTCATAAAAGGACATCTCATTAAATAAACTTCCACTTGTTTTTCTTGAGTATTTAGAAGTACGCCATTCAATTAGTTGAGCACTCAATTAAAATAACTCATTAGAGTGTATAATATTTAAGAAATTCAAAACTCCATGCTCGATGAATGGTTTGCTTGGATCTTTGTAGTTTATTATCAGTCTTTCGGTAATAAAAACCCGTAATACAACACAAAAGCGTTTACAAAGGCAGATAAAACTAAAAATACATTAGAGAATTATTTATTTACAATATTTTGATATGCAGACCTCATTGAGTAATACTCATATGAATAAATTAATGAACTAAAACCAAAAGATATAACGAACTTCCGCTTATTTTTCGTGACTATTAAAAAGTAATTATTAGGAAAATCCAAAAATTAAATAATTATTTGAAGTACCCAATTAATTACTCATTTGAGCGTGTAATGTTTACACTGATACAGTTCATACGTCAAGTCTGTGACAGTTAATAATAACTAACGGTACAAACTGACACAACTAATGAAAATCGCCCACGAAAATCAATTCAACCGCTAATAAATCAACCGATAAAGTTATAAATCAGAGTGGGCAGTCGCGGGTTTGGAGGCACGCAGAAGTGACAGGACCTACCTGAACGTAGTCTAATGTATCGCGCACCATCTGTCGTTCTCCAGGACTCTGACTTCCAAGTCGATGCTCCGAAACGTCAATGACCGGGAGGACAACTTGCGAGGCTACTTAAAAACTCAGTTTTTTGCGAAATCCTATAAAGGGACAATCTTCGAATTTCGTTAATGAAGCGTTAATCTATTTCTTGGAGAATTAACATGTTTTCTTGTTGTTTAATCTGTTATTACTTCAAATGAACTTCGATTTCATATCTTACTTGTTATCCAGCTAAATGTTTTCTTGATGAAGAATTTTTTGTATTGGATATTAATGAATTTTTACATTAAGAAACACAGTAATAATTTAAATACTAAAACTAATTGTTAATCAACTTCTTAAATTAATTTAGTTTTAAATAGTTAGTTTTAAATTTCAAATTTATGATACGCTATTTGACGTTATACTTGGAAATCGATAATTTTTTTACGCGGAGACTTAGAATTTTGATATAAACTTTCTTTTATTAGCTAAGGGGGATTGAACGAATAATGTCCGTACCTTTTAATGTACGTACTTTTAGATGATTTATCTACAGGGAAGTCAAATAATCAATACAACTTTTAAAATTACTTAAAATAACGTTGTAGTAATTTTAAATCGATATTATTTAAATTTTGGATGCTTTTAGTTGGAAAACAAAATCTTTTATACCATGTTCCTCTCTTAGTTCAGAGAGGAAACTAAGATTTTTTGTATTAATCATCACTTTATACTTTCTGTAAATTAAGTAAGTTTTGACACATAATTTTGAAGATCCTTGTCGTTCCTTCTTGCTCATCTCACATACTTTATTAAGTATTTATACAAAAAATATCAAGAATTTCTGTATGTAAAGCTCATTTCATTTTTAAAACATGTATTTCATGCTATGACGAAATAATTTCAATTTTTAAATGAAAATGACGGATTTTCTTCTCGCAAACCCCCCGAGTTAAACCCCCTCCACAACCTGGACATCAGCCGTAGAGGACAGAACGGTGCCTTGACCGCGTCCGGCAGAAGATAGAAACAAAAACCAACGTTCCGTAAGCCAAGTAATATTTGATTGCGACGGTTTTTCCACGTTGAACGTGACGTCACGTGGCACCGTGACTGAGTGCGTAACGTGACAGTGAGGTCTTCACTCAGCCGCTCTTGGACGCTCTTGGACACTCTTGGACACTCGTGGACGCTCGTGGACGCTCTTGGATACTCTTGGAGAATCAGGAAATTAGGAGGGTATTAATCATGTACGAGCGGACGGATTTTTGTCCAATCCCTTTTTAATTCGGTAGCGAAGGATTCTATACTGATGTTAATTATTTACACTTTCCCATTAGCTTTTAGTGTTTAAATGTTCACTTCCATTATGATTAACGAGCGTTAGTGCATGTTTATAGTCAGGCCTCACTAATGTTACAATAATATTAAAAGGAACCCGACCCTAGAAAGTATGTACAACTGTTAAACCATCGGTGATAACATACATTTTCTTACTTGCGATTACGCTTTACTTTATAATCAAGTGGTAGGAGAGATGGTTTAGAATTAATTAAGCACCAAAAAATTCAGGTTTCACCTCAGAAAACAAATACGAAGCAGAATATTGACTTTATATGAAACTTTACAATTATATCTTCACAACCATGAAGTGCATTCATTAAATTCTTATACGGGTAAAACGTATATATTCTTACTTATAGGCAATTTTTTTGTGGTAAAGACCCCTACAGTTCTGAACCAGTTTAAATAATTTAACTGTCGTTGGAAATGGCTCAGAGTCAAGTTTTGTGGGACACACAATTTATTTGGTTCATCCTCAAGGGAAAATCACTAGACACCTTTAAAGTTTGGGATTTCACTGGGATCCCGTGGTTCCAGGATGTTTGAGAAAGTTTATAATAAACAATGTTTTATCCACAAATCATCTTAAAAGCAGAGGAGCACAGTTTGCCTAATGGTCGGTTTCAAAACCAATTAAGTTTTACACTTTAATCCAAACTCACTCCCCCAACCTACGCAGATCGGAAAAGTGCAACAACCTAAAGCTAAATCACTGTCGTAGGCAGACCGGTAAGATCAGCAATTTGATCAGCCACTTGTGTATTCGGCCCGTGCGCCTGTCAGACACTGACAGCCTGACATGCTGACAGAACGTGGTCGCAGCTACCGACCGGAGAATCCGCCTCAAACCCCGGTCACGAACAAGCAGTGAGGAGTGGCAATAAGCCGTTAATGTCTTAATTAGATTTGGCTCCTCCTAATTAGATTGGGTCCTAATCGATTTGGGAGTTTTGGAGTTTCCTTTTAACTGGATAGAGTGTAAGCGTTTTATGCGATTCAAATTAATTACAAGTGGTTTGGTTGATTGATAATATGTAATTGTTTAAATTACATTGATGGACTGGTTTTGACGGATTAAAAAAATGAGAGGATACTTGTTTACCTCACAAGTATCCTCTCACACTTATAAAAGAGTGTGAGAGGATACAACACTTTAAACAAGAGTGTTGTTTACCACACTTGTTTAAAAGTGGATTTGGTATTTAAATATAGTTTTGGTTCAATTATAGTTAACTACTGCTGTTGATTATTGCAAAAACATTTGTCGTTGTATTTTTAAAGAATATGTTCTTATTTATCTACAAGGATAAATAAACAAGGACACAATTATGTCCTAAACAAAATTATGGGTTTTATTCATCTACAAGGATGTTTGATTTACATCATAAACATTCAGTAAAAGGTAAACTAAAATCAGTAAAAATACGTTAAAAAAACATTAAAGATATAAGTAAGCGCATGAAGTGTCTTTTGGATCGACAAATACTAATTAAGGCACCTCCAGACATTCCGAGTGCGTTAAGGTGGGTCAAAATTATAATTAATTGTGTGTGGCACGCTTTTGTCATGCGAGTAATTTTTCAGGATGATTTATGGTAGTGTTACTCTATTAATCATTTTTTGGCAGTATGCCAATTTTAAGATCTATTCTATGCACATGCACATCTACAAGATATAGCTTCTTTTTGGATTTCTCAAAACACTTATCAAACTACTTGTCACATTTTAATGCTCCCAAAAATAATCACCCCACATAAAATTCTATTTAGATAACCACCATAAGAGTAAGTCAGTCCCACCGGTATCTGGCCGGGTCTCCGTCGCCGACCACTCCATTACTCCCCCATTAATCCCATTATTCCATTACTCGGCTGATACATGCATTACTCGTCGTAGATAGCTAATGGCCTCTGCATGCCGCCGTCGCTCTTAATTATTGCACTGAAGATTGCCACTGGCCGGAGAATCCTGGGCAAAAACCGACTACGTTCTCCTAGTTCCGAGCGATGTAAGCTGTCCTGTAAACCAGTTTTGGTATCCTGATAAAACCTGTTGTTAAATAAAGATAATAATTGTACTTTTTATACGTTTTACTGGTTAGAGTTAAATTCTCAAATAAAATAAGTACTCGGAATACTATGGGATAAAAAGAGTTTTCCAAAGTCTAAAAAAGGGGGTTCAAACAAAATACCTCTAACATGCTACATGGCAATCTATAATTTGTTGGTTGAATTGGTGTAGTATTTAAGATGGATAAGCACGATCAAAGTACAAAAGTAAAGAAATTAATTAAATGATAAACTTACCTTCGTCATGCAGCTCTAGTTTTTAAACAAACGTCATCTAAAGAATAGCGATATTAACGCCAAAACAACCGTAACGTTTGGTTACAAGCTAGACTTGTAAGACGAAGCTAAAGTTTATAGTTTAAATTAGTTAAAACGCTGCTTAGAGGCTAGAAATATGGATTTGGATTTGAAAAGAAATAAAGATTAATGGCTTATTTCCGGCAATTACTTACAAAGTTCTATTTTGAAGGGTCCCTTAAAAGGTATTTATTTAAACTTGTGCCTATACTCAACGTTAGAAGTGGTAATAACATTAGGTTTAAAGTCAATGGTAACACAACGTTTTATGGCAAGTTAATAGCTATTTATTGTTTGTAAGACTAAATTACTTACGTAGATCCGTCAAACAGCTCAAACTGAAATTTTCATGTTCAGAACATGTTCATGCTCTGAACATGAAAATTTAAATTTGAGCTGTTTGACGGATCTACGTAAGTAATTTAGTCTTACATTGTATCTCTCAGCTCACGGGCTAGCTAACACCATGGATAATAATATTTATCGTTTTCATCAAACATCAGAAAAACAGTTTTTGATTAAACATTTTTTTAATAATTGATTTTTAATCTGGTTGATTTATATTTAAAGATAAGAAAATATTATCTTCAAACTCGAAGAAAATAAATTGTGTTGTTTTTTAGCCTGCCGTGGAATCAACATTCATGAGTGACTGTTAATAAGAAAAGAGCGTTAGAAAACTGCTAATGAAGACTGGATTCGTTGTTCACTAAACGCACTCCATACAAAATCAAAAACATCAATATCCCATTTAAATTTCCAAAACAAATTACTACGCTACCTTAAAGAAACTAAAACCCACTTCAGTGACACAAACTGAATTTCAAATGATTGACCACCACTGACAATAAATCAAAAGAATCTTCCCCTACTTGAGATCGCAGAAAAGAAAATTGCCCCTGCATATTCATGGTGATCCAATATTAATTGCCCTCAAACAGCCCGGGGCTCGGGCCATCGGATGTGCAGATTACTGCGAATTAGTCGCCTAAGTGCACCCGGTGACCTTGAACCTGATATCTCAGCGGCTGAGGGCGATGCCCCCCCGATGTCGCAACGTCGCAACCGATCACCGATATGACGCCTACACAGATCGCGGCCGCTAACTGCGACAACCCGTTACTGACGCATGCTGGGAACTGGGTGGGAAGTGGGAGTGCGACAGGTTTCTGCGAGATTCGGTCGAGGTTTTGGATTCTGGAGGATTTTGGTGTGCTGCGCCCCTGATTAGGTGCAATTGGCTTAAATAGTTCGACAGGGGTCTGTGAGGTTCGGTCGTGGATTTGGATCCTGGTGGATTTTGGTGTATAGTAGACTCCCTCTTATCCGGACACATTTTATCCGGACTTCGGTTCAACCGGACACTCTAGGCGGAAGTAATACCTTTTTAACCGGACCGGACTTTTTATTGACACATCGGTTTAACCGGACATAATCAGCAAAAATGGACGGTATTGTATCGACGAATCTTGTGGAATATATTTCAGACTAGTAATGGCCTGTCATGCTCTCCTCAATTTAAACAAAATGAGTTCCCTCTTTGTGATTGAGGAACTATATTGACGATTCCCATGGGAAATATATAATAGACAAATTATCGTTAAATATATAATTTTTAATGTTTGGATTTAGTGATTATTTTTAGGAAACCCCGTTATCCGGTCAGGCCTGGGTCTCAAAGGGTCCCACTGCGCCCCTGATTAAATGTAATTAATTGGCTAGTTAGGGGACATGGGTCTATGGAGTTCCATCGTGGTTTTGGATTATGGAATGAGCACTTTACTCATAATTAGGTGCTTTGGACCTAAGTACGTGATCACTAATATGACGCATACCGTACACTATTCGCGGCCGCAAAGTGCGAAAAACCGTTACATGCTGGGTGGATTGGATGGGAAGTATGACAGGTGGCTGTTCGGTTCGGGGTAGCGGATTTGTACCCCCCGGATTTGTACCCCCCACAAAAAACGCTACGTCATTTTGACGTCACAGGAGGCGGGGCCTAAATCGCTCGAGAAACAGCCCGCGACTGGAAATGTACCCCCCAATACATTATTAAATCATCAACACCTAAATAGTTTGCAATTAAATTATTTCCCTTAAGTCTGACCCCGGAATTGTACCCCCCGGATTTGTACCCCCTGGATTTGTACCCCCCGTGGTCATATTCTTAAGTCCGACCCCGGATTTGTACCCCCCGGATTTGTACCCCCCGTCGCCAAATCCTCAAGTCCTACCCCGGATTTGTACCCCCCGGATTTGTACCCCCCGTCGCCAAATCTTCAAGTACTACCCCGGATTTGTACCCCCCGGATTTGTACCCCCGATTGAGTTAGGACGAAATGAATGGCTTAAAAACCTCCTCCGTGAAACTTTACATATTTATACCAAGTTTCATGGCAAACAGTCCAACGGAATACGAGACCATAAACGTGAAACATATATAATCAAACTAACACATTTTTTATGAATTTAGATATTCAAAACAATATTTTATCCAATAATTTCATCACGTATTATTGACAGATTTTCTAGCCTACTTAATGATGAATAAGACTACACAATATAATAGTAATAAGACATATTCGCAGAATAATATTAGGCAATAATTTAACGAACAGCCGTTGATTTACGAGAACTAATTAAAAAAGTCAACAACAACAACAACGAATATTGACCCGGTATATTTCCATGGTCGGTCAAACTGGATTTGAGCACAGGGGTACAAATCCGGGGTAGGACTTTGAAGATTTGGCGACGGGGGGTACAAATCCGGGGGGTACAAATCCGGGGTAGGACCTAAGAATTTGACCACGGGGGGTACAAATCCGGGGGGTACAATTCCGGGGTCGGACTTAAGAAGTTTAATTGGATTTATATCAAGTATGCAGCTGTTCAGCCAACCGTGAAATGTCAGTTGATTAAAATACATAATAATTTGTCCGTCCTAAAAGTTCGCGGCCGGAATTGTACCCCCCGTCCTGTGACGTCAAAATGACGTAGTGTTTTTTCTGGGGGGTACAAATCCGGGGGTACATTTCCGGCGACCCTTCGGTTCAATCGTGGTTTTGGATTCTAGAAGATATTTTGAGTACTGCGCCTGTAATTAGGTGTGATTGGCTTCATTTGGTACGTAACTGACGCGTAATTGGTTGGATGGACGTGAATGTGTGCACCTCACAATCTCAACTGACCTACACGAATTGTGGCCATATTTGAATTTTGGATCAGTTTACAATTGTTTCGAGACATGAATGAGTTGGCCGTTATTGACGCATGCTGGGTGGGAAGCGCGACAGGTTTCTTTGGTTCGGATTGGTCGTGGTTCTGGATTCAGGAAGATATTTTAAGGTTTATATTCTTCGCCCCATAGAGGTGTAATATTTTGAGGTTTATATTCTTCGCCCCATAGAGGTGTAATTAGGTTAAATAGTTGAGATGCGTAACTGACGCGTAATTGGTAGGCTAGGTGTGGATATAGGTCGAATGTATATATTTGTTATTGGGCTATATGCATGGGTGTGCTGTATGATGAAAGGTGCGACCACAATGTATTGAGAGGACCCGGCGTCAATATGTTCCCAATCTAAGCGTTGAAACTGAAACCATGGTAGATACACTTAGAAATATATATATAAAATCGCGGTCCTCTAAATATACAATTTTTAACAACTGATTATGGAAACAACTCGAAGGTCGTTCGTCATCCTGTTGATATTTAGCATAGGTTCATCAGTGGACCAGTAGAAGTAATGAAATAAAATAAAATAAAATACAGAGTTTATTCAAATCGTTAAGTTGCCTTTCGCCTCGTGGTCCAAATATGAAGAAACGTTGGAAAGAAGGATCAGAATTTGGAACGTTACTTATCAATACCTATTGAGGAAACCCGCTTTGGTAGACGTGCATACAAAATACAACAGTAAAAAAAGATCAAACTCAAAATGTAATTGTTATTAATAGATTTTTTCTTTAAAGAAATTTATTGTATTATGTATTTTGTTCATATATTATGTGCAATAAATGTTTACTATGCACACTTTTTACGATAGTAAGGAATTGACAGAGTGACGGAATAACATCAAACAAATATTACCTGCGCAATATTTCAAATATTTTATTAGTAACTATCACAAAGGAATGAACACATGGTATTGAGATTATTCAACAGACTATTGCGCCGTAAAATTAAAAATATAACATTTTGTGAAGGAAATTTTAAATTTTTGTAGAAAAAAATTTCATGTTATGAAACCTTGGATATAAAAAATAATGAAAGATGTTTAGTTGATTAACAATATTCAGGGTTCATATATAAAGGATAGTCTACTTATTTCCAAATCGAGGATGGGATTCGATCTGTCAGATGACAAGTTGAGAATTGTGGATAGGACAAAGAACCACAAGCGCGAAGCGTTGTGTTTGTTCGTTAAGTTTAATCGATTAAAGAGGATTACAAAGATTAATAGTTTTTCTTGGGAAAACTTTTCTTCATTCTTGTTTATTACGTATTATAGTTGTAACACTACGACAGCAGTCATGGTGGCGTATCTGAACTACTTTATGGAAAAATTGTGAGAATAATCATTATCTAGTAGAATAAGTAGTTGCATTTTTACTGACAAAACAAAACAGATAAGTTTGTAGGGACGACAAAACACAATAAAGGCAAGTCAAAGAATCTACTGTTAAAGATTCACTAAATTGCACTCGTTTTTAAGGGTTTGCTTCTTGATTTAAACGTATAGTTTTGATACGAGGGATATAAAAAATGCCTACTAGTTATTTATAAGTTGCAAGAATAGTTACAAAATGTCCAAATTGTTTTTCCATAACTGTAATTTTTAATTTAAATCCGCGTGGGAATCAATCACTCAATTGTTACTGAAATAGACGTAAGTATATGGAATATTTGGTTCAACTTTACAAAAATATTCTCAATCATTTTCCAAATAAGAACAACCCCACCTATTTCATAATATTATTTCTTCAAAAGATTAAAAATATTCTTTAAGAATAAATGTTATTTCTCAACCCAACCACGAAAATAAACCTACTTGTCGCGTCATGTGTAAACAGAAATATACAAAGCACGCGCCGCCGCGCCGTAGCGGACATCAACATTCAGTGATGTTGCTGTGTGAGACGAATTCTTTCCTTGGTTTCCTCATGGGCTAAAATAGACAGTCAACGTAGTGTGACAAAATTTGAATTTGACCAGGTATTATATTTAATAGCATTTGATTAAGTAATCTTGAGTGTCTTTCAAACATATTGTGTTGTATTGGACCAACATAATTTAACAACCTTTTAAAAACTTAATGGATCAGGGTTAAAAGGGATCCATTAAGGCAGTGTCATTATTCTTAATTGTACTTTGGATTTAGGAAAATTTAGTGATGCAGTCAAAGCCCTACTTTTAACACAACACATTAACTTTGTCAAAAAATTTCAGCGTTGGATTTATAAAACAATCCTGACAACATAGCCAACCAACAGTTTTTATTTTGGAAACGTCCTGTTCTAATCCAATCTATTTTCACATTCCTATTTAATGCATTTAAGTTTATTTTGCAAACTCTTCTTACAGTCCTGGACCGATTTTAATAATGTAGGCGTTGTTTGAAACAGCTGATGGGCACAGTGAGACGACGCCGCGGCGACTTTTCGCTGATAGGGATCATATGCTACTCTCTGGAGGAATTCTTGTGTTAGACCTAATTTAACGTTTTTGCTAGGATTTTTACGTTCAAGTTTGTTTTTTTCCACCAGTAATACCTATAAAGTCTTTTTCGAAATATTTTATGAATCGTTCACCAAGCAGCACGCAGTGGACTTATTTTGGACAGTACATTTTTCGCATATTTCATCGTTAGTTTATTTTGAAATTACTGTATCTTGATTTGTACTCCACGGTTTGACAAATGCAATGTTTCCTCAGTGTTAATTTTATGGAAATGCAATCGACTTGTTCTTGCTTTTGGATTTATTCAATTACGCGGTAAAAGAGCTTAGGAGGCCTACACCTATTGCATGCTTGATATAGCTGCAGAGCAGCGTACGCTTACAAGTACTTACTAAACGCGCCAGGTTTTTTTATGTTGAAGACTCCTCCAACAGTTTTGAACCGAATTTGGTAATTTAGGTGTTGTTTGAAAGAGCTCGGCGTGAAGATTTTGCAAGAAACTAAAATTAAGAAGGTTAAATAGCCGTAAGGGAAGAGCCCTCGACGCCCTTTAATTTTCGTATTCACCCTTAAGATTTTACTTGTGAATTTTTTTAAAGACTGTCATTTTTACATAACCCTACCAATTAAAAAACCACAACTATATTTAGATTTTGATAAAATGAAAAACAATTTCCTAAAAAAATCAAAATATTTTTTTATTTTTTTTTTCAAACCTTCTTCCTAATTGAACAAAATACGACTCAGTGGTAGTTACCATTGGCACTAGCCCTGTTGTGCTGCAGGCCCTGGTACTGGTAGGGTTGGTAGCCGCGGACGCCAACGACGCCAACGACGCCAACGACGCCGACAACGACGCCAACGACCGCCAGCCACTCGCCAACGACCGACGCACGCCACATCCTCGCCGCCAATGTCACGGCCAGCGCGGGCCCCGCTATATAACCTGCGCCCCTCCCCTCGCGCTGATATCGGCAAGGGAGCAATATTTGTAATTAGATTATAAGGTAGAATAGTAAGAAAAAGGCTTAAGGGGGCGGTCTACCTCAAGTTCCGAGCGCTAAAACAGGGTTTTGTATCTTATTCATTGATCGCTGGATTTTCATATGATATCCAATATTTTGGTGTCATTTTAAAAAGGATATGTTTTTATAGGTCGCTAAAATTTTAGAATTTTAGATTTTTTCCCCGTTTATTTACAGGAATTGTGTAAATCTTTCAAAAAAAGGTAGTTTTTTGTTAGATTTTTAAGTCTCATAACTAACGACAGAAACGCTTTATAGAAAAATAAAAAATGTAGAGACCTATAAAATATTCCGAAGAACGTGAGCTCACTCTCATTGTTATTAAATCTTAAAAATAAAGCTTTTGTCGTCCAGATACGAAACGTCTGCAAGCTTACTTCAGCGCGCTTTAGCCATATCTTTACAATGTTATTTCGCTCTGTGACGCAGATTTTTCTGTCAAGGAAGACCGCCCCCTTAAGGTGGTCGTTCAAAAAAGGCGTGGCTGAACAATTATTTATGCCGCAGCGAATATGGCAGTAAAAATCTGCTATAGATGGGATGTACATCACGATCGGTTAGGGATTCGGGGAAAAACTGATTTTGTTACAAAATATCACAAAACCTAAGTCTGTAAGTTAAATGCGTAAGAACTAAACATAAGTTCTTTCAAATGGGTAGAAATTTGTTTAAAATTTGATTTTAATAGTTAAACCATGACCTTTACTCTGCCATACCAATATCATGGTGTGCGACTGAGGTTTGTAACGGTATAAAAGAATTATTGTGTTTCGAGTGGACAACATATTAAAATTATACGTCATATTTCAGTCGATGCGATTTGTAAAATAGTTAACAGATATATTAAAAAAATGAAGTATGTGAACATTTTATGACTTTAGCCCTCAGCCCGATCATTGTCTTTGATTTTTGAAATAAGTCAATCGGCTATTTAAACATCAAAGAGAAAAATTAAGTAGTTATTTTTATAGTGTACCGATTGCAAAGGTAAAAATGGTAGCTGACTCTTGTAAACCTTTTATGGTCATTGGTCATGCATAATAATCGAATAAACTATACTTTAAAACCGACATAAACGAAATTCTCTATCTGCACACATCATTCTTTATATTGGCCGGCAAATATTTTACAACGCCGAGTAAATAAAACTCAAGATGGGCCCAACCCACGGCCAATAAAAATTTATTGGCACCTTAAAGCGATCCAGGATACATAAATTTATTTAGTGATCCCTTTGAAAAGATGGCCCGACTTATTTTCGGTCGTAAACCCTCCATTAACTCTCCTCTGTAGCCAAAGGCGCATGGACCGTCTTCAACCAGGTCCTGAGGCATAGAATCTTACAAGGTCGATCATTTGAAAAACAGCTATTGCAAAAATACTCTGGTTACAATGATTTAGGGTGGTGGGGTGACGTATTGGCATATTTTAATTGATGCGAGATCGCCTGATTACGGGGCTACTGCCGCTCTGTTTGCTTTCAACTGACAGCCTCGAATTAACAGTGTTTAATCCCAACCTTGAGCCAAGGCCGTTCGGATCTTCTTTATCCTCCGTCTGGATGGCTATTTATGATTTTCATATTGATTTTATGTTAGTTTTTTGCATCTATGAAAAAAAACATAAAACAAAAGTACACAGAGAGATGAGAACCCGATTTGCTTTTCTGTCCGAGCTGTAGTAATTAGAAGCTAAAACAAGTGAAGTCACATCGGAGCCATCGGTAGTGAACGTGTCACTAAACGCACGACACCAGACAACCGTTATTTTAAATTTTACCGATTGTTTTAATCAAAACTATTTATTAAACTCACAACTTATTTCTTCACTAAACTAATTCCTTCACTTTACACTGGGTGAGTAAAGAGAAGTCCCTTCCTAAAGAACATAATAATAATATGCCCCTGGAAAGAACTATGAAATAAGAAGGAATTATATTTTACGGTTTTCGGTTTGTTATTGTTTTTTCCAGGAGCATATACTTTTTTGGAGGGGTTTCACTTACAACATTGTGTAGCATTTAAAATAAGAATGAACTCAATGTTTATTATATATTAAATTACATTGGCATTAATGTAACTGCTAATTAAAGGAGAATAACTATTTATACTGTTAATTCCTAAAATGGTAAGTACTTAATATTTTTAAAGCGAAAATAAACTCAATGCCCGCACTGGTAAAAAGCTGTCGAAAATTTAAGTTTGAATAATCTTTTTTACCCTCTTGCTAAAGATGCCACCACAATCTTTGTTAAGAATTCTAATAGATTATGAATTATTTTTAAACACAAAAACCACTCTTTTCATCAAAACAGTCCTCCAAATACTAAATTTAAAGATTAGAAGATTTTCTGGGAAAATAAAAGAATAACCGTAATTCATAAATAACGTCTAAAACTGACTCACCCTAGGAAATTTGCGTAAATATCTCGTAAAACTGTAAACAAACACGCCAGCAAAAACACATTTATCTTCACTAAACAGGGGCACACCGAATCCCGCATTTTTGCTATTAACCTTATTAGCAGCAGAGGGCAACGACCTGGGAATCGTATATTTATGACCAGTTGCTCTATAAGTTCATACATCCCAGAGAGTAAGTAATGGCAACTCCTGTCCGGATCAGAGTATAATGTATCACCGCATATGTCTGCAGGTTCCAGCTGATCGGAATATAGAATATCAGCTGTTTTAGAATCCCGTGCCAAAGTCCGCTGCGGATTCCGAGAAATTCAGCGTTGTGGGAGGTAGCGATCCGCGTCTCCAGGTGGACATTGTTGAGGTGGGAAATGACCTTTGACTCCTTTTTTGAAACAATTTAAATTATCTCGAAATGTCGGGTTAACTGATAGCGTGTTATGCCAGATTCGTGTCAAACGTTAACGGCATCTCTTACGTTCAATTAATTGCGTTTCGAAAATATTTTGCTCAATCTTTTTCATTTAATTTAGATTGATTGTAATTGCAAGAAAATTTTTGTAAGGTTAGTATGAATTAATCTATTATTTGAAGCATAAAGTTAAGAGTAAAGTATTAATTGAATGTTTGCCCTTTCCACTAGATGTTGTAGGACAGAGTTAATAGAGTTAACAGTGTTGATAGAGTGGGTAGTTGAATTTTGATGTAAAATTTGATTTTGATGCCAATATATTGTTTTTCTGTAGTTTAATTATTGCCGGTAGTCAAAATTTTACTGGAAACATGAATATCACCCGGTTTTTACTTTAACCATTCATAATTTGTTTTGTTGGCAGCCTAATCAAATTTTTTTTATCCATTGTAAGAATGCATATTTATTTTATCATAATTTATATGAATGTCACAGTTTACTTCCTTGGATCGGACAATAACCCCTAATTTTTAACGTGTTTATGAGCTACTCATTAGACTTGAGATATTTATTTCTCTATGGAATCCACAGTGTATTGCTCACCGTGATACCGCTTGTACTCTGTGTCTAGCGTACTTTATTGCGCAGGTCCATTATCGAGTTGTACGCAGCCGGAAACACAGGAATTACTCAGCTACTTCCGCCTAAGTGCGAATCCCACTCCACCTTCCTTATACACGCTACAGGAATGTCTAAGGGGGTTCAAGGACACATTTTGGCAACCGAACTCACTTAACCGGATTACATCTTTTTTATGGACTGCATTTCTCAGTGGACCTTTAATGAGTTGAATTTTAATGGGAGACACGTTTAGAAATAAGAGTGTTGTCAGTGAATGACATAAACGTTACAGAATTCAGTCACTCAGTCTTCTATTAGTTAATCTGATATTTGGTTGTGAAAAATTAATTTAACTGACATACTGTTTTTCCAAAACTATAAATATGTACTAAGCGTATACCTGACTGTGGCTTATGGGACGACTACAGTCACAGAGAAAGAATGTTACGCTACAGTTTTGAGATTTGCAATCTTAAGAAGTATAATGTGACTTCGCGAATGAGAAAGACGACTTCATTACATCTCACTTCGTATTTAGAGGATAGAATCTCATCTTTCAAAACAATAATTAATCGATCAGGGAGTGTTTGGATTTTTCCAAGGATACATACTAAAAGTATCACAACATGCTAGCTTATTAATATATAGATGTATCGATTTTGCTTAGGATCTTCTGATTATGATCTTCTTGAAATCCAGCCATTAAATCATCTATTAATTGTCCTGATATTCGGTTGTGAAAAATTTAATTCAATTGATAAAATTGAACACTACAATAGTTTCTCCACAACAGAATATGTATTTTATGTTACACATTATTTTTCTGCTCATAAGACGGCTACAGTTTTCGGTATTCGCCATCTTAAGAAGTACAGGCGGCTTCGCGAATGAAGAAGACAACTTCATGATATCTCACTTGGTATTTATAGTACAGAATCTCGCCTTTCAACAATAATTAATGGATCTGGGCCGGGCATATTTGTTACAGAGATATTCGCGGTGCGGGATAGAAGATATTTGCGGTATCGAGGATCAGATCTCGTCCCCGCAAACGGGACTTCGCACTGACAATAATATTGCAAGATGATGTAAACATTCGGGCATACGGGACTACACTGAAATATGACTACCCTTTCTAATTAAAATTTTCGGTAGAATCAATATACAGCTCTGCGTTGCCACACTAGATCATGGCAAATTACATTTTTTACAATTAGAAAACCGAAGAATGAATTATCTTCCGCAGAAAGTGTTGGAATGAATGAACACCTTCCGCAGAAAGTGTATCAGCCTCATGTCAAAGTACAAGGCATTCAAAGTACCTTGCAGCCCCAGACAAAGTTCCAGCCTCATTTCCGGGTTAGGCAAATTAAGTCTTGTCATTACTGTGATTTGATTATTATTATTTGATCATAGTATGTAATAATGAAAAATTCACCCAATTTCAGCAGTTTATAAATGAAATCGAAAAGTTCTCGTAATGACTATTGTTTTTTAAATGCACCATTAATTCATGATGCAAACAAGCCATAAAGATTAGCTTGATTCCGTCCTTGTTGTGTACTTATATTTGAGTCAAAAAAAAGAAAACCACTTTGCACAAAACGGATTGAGGCCAGTTTTTGTGCCTCTATCGAAGAAATCTATCAACAATGAATGGTCGTTCTCTAAATATTAGCCAATATGTATTGATTATACCAGAGATTTGATAAATAAATTCGTGGTAATAGATTGAAAAACGCGACATAATAATACAGATGAGTCGCACAAAAAAACCGCATTGCGAATAATGAAATGATCCTGGCACTTTTTAATATAACCAAAAATTACTGACTGGCCGCTGTATCTTGATTTAAACACTTTGACAACCGTCTCAGAGAAATTTACTTCTCGGCGTCTCGCCGCACTTCTCACAAAACAAGAACTAGTCTCTAAGATCATAGACGCAACAATGATTAGGTCTACAACACCATAAAGCTTGTGGTGTGAGATAACTATTGGTCTAGTTAGGTGTAATTGCTCGCCCTCGGCGTCTCTGGGAAACCGGTAGCGACTATGGACCGCCTCCGCACACGGCTGACTGCAAACTGTGGTGTCCATGCACAGGCTCTGGTCCCCTGTTTGGACAGGTACTTAGACTGGGGCTGGTATTTTGACTGGGGCTGGTGCTTTGAGTGGGGCTGGTACTTTGACTGAGGGCTGGTACTTTGACTGCGGCTGGTACTTTGACTGAGCCTGGTACTTTGACTGGGGCTGGTACTTTGACTGAGGCTGGTACTTTGACTGGGGCTGGTACTTTGACTGAGGCTGGTACTTTGACTTGGGCTGGTACTTTGACTGAGGCTGGTACTTTGACTGGGGCTGGTACTTTGAATGGGGCTGGTATTTTGACTGATGCTGGTGCTTTGAGTGGGGCTGGTACTTTGACTGAGGCTGGTGCTTTGACTAGGGCTGGTGCTTTGACTGAGGCTGGTACTTTGACTGGGACTGGTACTTTGACTAAGGCTGGTACTTTGACTAAGGCTGGTACTTTGACTGGGGCTGGTACTTTGACTGAGGCTGGTACTTTGACTAAGGCTGGTACTTTGACTGGGGCTGGTACTTTGACTGGGGCTGGTACTTTGACTGGGGCTGGTACTTTGACTGGGGCTGGTGCTTTGACTGGGGCTGGTACTTTGTCTGAGGCTGGTGCTTTGACTGGGACTGGTACTTTGACTGGGGGTGGTGCTTTGACTGGGGCTGGTACTTTGACTGAGGCTGGTACTTTGACTGGGGGTGGTACTTTGACTGGGGCTGCTAGGTACTTTGACTGAGACTGGTACTTTGACAGAGGCTGGTACTTTGACTGAGGCTGGTACTTTGACTGAGGCTATTAGTACTTTGACTGAGGCTGGTACCTTGTCTGGGGCTAGTACTTTTACTGAGGCTGATACTTTTATTGGGGTTGGTCCTTTCAATTGCTGGTACATAGACCTGGACTCGTGCGCAGAGGTTGAAGGTTATACAGAATCTTTGAGACTATCAGAACCTGCGCGTAACCAATACTTCAGGAATGCTGAGGATGCGGTCAGATAAATGCGGTGTACTTAATCCAACTCCTGGTTCATTAGTTGCCTACATGATTCGCCTGCATATTTGTCAAACGTTGTTTCTGCTATATGCTACATGAATCAACACAACGCAACTTGACGCTGTCGCACTTATTTCAATGCACATTTTAATAAAATGCTTTACCTTTTTTGGCGTTAACTTTGATTTTAAATTCCAACGACGACGTTGCGTTCGATTCGCCGATGGCAAAAGGCAAAAGCTCGAGATTAAAATGAAATCCACCAATTGTGAACAACAAGCTTGCAAGGGTTCGTTGCTCTTAAAAAAAAAACCAAAAATGCTTTGGTTTCCCAAATAGTTTTGTTTTCACTCCTCATAACATAATACATTTCGCAGATAGTTTTTGAAGTTCTTTTAGCTTGAGGTTGAATCATTTGGCCATGAAGCAATCTTACACTGCGATGGAGTGAATAATTTGGACACCCCTCATGTCATTGTAACCCCTACTAAAAACTTACTCTGATATCCCAGCTAGAACACCCTTGACATGAAAAGTTTGAGATGTTGATTTTAATTAAGGCGTTTTTGCATGAACAATAAATATTTGATTTAAGTACAGGGACTTCGAGCTCTGCTCGGATGAAACAAAAACGTCATGAATAAGTTGTATAAATTGTTTTCGTCCAAATTGTTCATATTTGATAACATGGGCACTTTGAAGAGCTGTAGGACGGAAACAGAATTTTTCCCAGTCTTGTGATCAGTTAAAATCGATTTCTTTTGACCAAATACAGCATTTAAAAATAAAAAAAAACCCTTGGACAAAAACGTTTTAGCTTGTACAAGTGCTTGTTTTGAGAGTAGCATTTATATTTCTCTTCAAGCAAACCAAAGTGAAATAATAAAAGTGTTTGTTTGATCCGTAGTTTGAATATTTGGTACATTATACCTCTATGAATTTAATATCACTAAGCCTAAGCTACGTTGCCTCACAAAAGAACAATCATTTTAAGTGATTGTTGAATAAACAATTAGAAAAACCCATTCCTAAACTTGGTGTAATCTGATTTTTTCCTCTAAAATAAGCAGCATCCGGTCAGTGACGCCATACTGAGCAAGTCCGTGAGAGGGCCGTGTGGCCGATAATTGGCCTCATGTTCTCAAAGCGACCAGTCTAAAACAAAAAGAGCTCCCGGTCTTCCCAGTTTTACCAAAGAATAGCAAACTGGTTTTATCCTAGGAAATACCTTCGTAAAAAGGTGCAGAGGAGTCCATGAAAGAATCAATATTAGTATTTTCGATTTAGAGTTGCTTATAGTTGGTTCCTTAATTTAAAGTAGAACACATTTTTGGGCTAGAGGGTGACACAAGGAGTACGTAAAAGGGTTTGAGATGCAGTAGGCCTATATTTGAAACGATCTAAAAAAAAACTGTGTAGACGAACGTAGAATGTAACTTGCCCGTTGTTTTTTTTCTTAAGTAACATGGCCTTAGCATATGTTACGCCTACTTAAAAATCTGTTTAAATAAGTCTTAAAGCCTAGGTTAGAAGAATGTACGTAAAGGACTTTATTATTCCAATTGATATTACCAGGCATCTAAAAAAACGAGTACAGATTTCAACTCTTTGAACGCAGTCTGACGTTTCCATAACACGTTGGCTTAAAATAGCTTTATGAGGAAAATTTTTTACTTATATTAACATATATCATCTATATTAGATGTCACCCATGTCTTCGCTCACGTTCAAAATGATAGTAAGATAGTTTCAAAATAAAATTCTATTTATATTAATTAAATGTACATGTAAAATATTCTTAATATGTTTGATAGAAAAAATTATTTAGATTTGTTAAAATCAAGCAGCTGGTAGATAGCTTAACAAATGGATAAGCTGATACAACTAACTTACATAGTATGATAAACCTCGTTTATTGACATTAACGACGACAAACACACAAACTTTCATACACATTAAAGGACTAGACTAGGTATTACCTGAAGCTTCGCTCACATTCAAAATTTGTAGCTGCTGGTATTGCTCATACAGTGTTTTTTGTATTTGTCAATTGAAATCGGGTTTTGTTGACATTCATCTGCTTGGATGGATACGTCGTTACAGCTGACTCACATATTATATGGAAATTTTTTTTGCTTCGATGATGTCCACAAAATCTCACAAATTTTCACACTAATACTGTAGTATAGTAAGTATACCTTTTAAAAGCACAGTTTCGTGCTCTCTTGGCAGTGGCAAAGTCCTGATAAAAAAATACTTTGTGATTTGAAGATCTAAAAAATTATAGGTTTTCGTGCTCAATTTGATCTGCGCACATGTTTACCGCTACATCTCGCCTGCGAGGCGGCACTGTGGTCGCCTGAGTCACCAACCTGTCGTCTGGGGGCTCCATATTAAGAAGAGTATTAAGATCAACACCACGCCATGTCCCGCCTCTCAGTGTTTCCCACCCTCAAACGACTGGACATCCGACTATAGTAGAGTGCACAAAATAGGGCTGGTTGCAAATACTTTAAACTCATCAATATCTGCTAAACTCAGCTGAAATTACTAAGTAAAATGTTTTTGTTGAACTGTCATAACTTTGTTCACGCTTTCAGAGCCTTTTACATGTAAATTTGAGTTTATGTAACATATGATCATAAATTGATTAACTAAACAAACAAATAATAAACAATAATTTCGCCACAGCACACTCACCCGCCCTATTTGGTACACGCGACTCTAGTCACTATCGGCTGGTGACTAGTAGATTAGTTTCGATCTTCGACTAGTTATTCGTTATTTTATTCGATTAGTTATCGCATCGAACATCTATTATTCTTATTCTTATTGTTTAGAACGAGCTTTGCTTGGATGAAGAAAAAACCTGGATATATTAATCAGCTGTTTTGGTTTAAATGTCCATAACAATAACATGGAAACTCTTTAAAAGGCTGTAGGACGCAAACGGGGTTTTCCTAGTTTTGTGACCAGCACCAAATTGATTCCGCACGGCCAAAAACCCCATATAGTTGACTCCCGAGATATGACATGTTTTTGTTATCTTCATGAGAATAACATGGCGATTGAGTATGCATGCTTGCTCCAACAGGTAAGTTAAAACTGGGTGGTTTTAGTTCGATATCTTATCGGATACCTTTTAACCGGACATCGGTTTGACCAGGGTACACTCCACAGAAATATCATTTTAACCGGATGATTTTTATCAACACATCAGTTCAACCGGTCTTGATCGGCAAGAAATGTACGACATTGTATCGATTCTCGTGGGAACGATTTGACAAATAATACATTAAACTCGCCAGAAATTTTAATAGTTGTTTGTTTTTAAAGATGCAAAGCTTAACATTATAAGGTGTTTTGTGTTTATAGTAATCATCCCACAAATAGTGTTTATTGTAGTTTTTCATTTTTTCCGAATAATTACTCGTAACATATTGGCTGATACAGTATGCCAGACGTCATTAATCAGCGAGTTTTTTGGAACATCGGTTTTATCTGGACACACACGCCATCCGGACAGGTCTCGGTCCCGAGGTGTCCGGATAAAGGGGAATCCACCGTATAAAAAATAATCCAAAATCCTTGGGCGAAAAAATATTTTCTCGTACAAAACATTGCTTGCTTTAGAGTCAGATTTCAGCATCCTGCCGTGGGTGAGCAATGTGGAGTATGTGGAAGTATAAAGTCAGTTTCCAATATCCTGCTGCAGATTTCCGCGCGGTTGTGTTGGATTAGGGCCAGCTGGCGCAGGATTGGTGGGGTCAACATTCGCAACATAGGAATAACATGCGGGTGTTTCTGCAGACTAATAAGCAAATAAAACAAGCTCTAAACAAATTTTCAAATCGATTTTTATCAACTATGTGAACTAATCTTAAGTTAGAGCCAAAATTGAAACCTCTTCGGTGAAGGCTAACAAAAATTGATTGGTTGCTTGTGATAAAATTTTACTAAAGCTTCTGTGAGGAAGAAACTTGAACCATTTTTCTAAGCAAGGAAAGTTGGTTATGGTCATGGCTTCAGGATCAGGCCATGTCTCAGGAACAAAAAATAAATTTTGCTTCATCCACTTGGTATAAACACTTAGTAAAAGGTTTTGAGAAATATCCTTCGATCCTTATATGAGTGATCGAAATGAGGAAAACAAAACTATTTTTTAATGAACTACACAGTCTATTTTGGACATATATACAGGGTTGGGCAAAAGTCTGGAATATATAAAATAACTTTTATATTATTTTTAAGAAGGTGATGAAACCTTAAAGTTTTGTATCTAGTACAAATACGAATATTTTGGCGTATTTTCTCAGTTTTTCGCACAATGAGGGGACGGCCCACGCTGGAAGTCTTGAAATTCTTAAATGTAAGCATACTTTGAGTTATACCTCATTTTAAAGGTCTTGATTAGTAGATCACAGCAGTGCAAACCGCGCCTCAAAAGGTTGATCCAATCAGAAGTTACAGCTCCTCAAAGATGTTAATGTTGGCCATTAAACTTAAGGCTAAAATCAGGTAAAAAGTCTAATTACATATAAAGCACTCGGAACGATGTAGTTTGGTTTTAGATACAAGTATTTCTCATTGATAAGGTTAATTTGAGGTATGAAAACAAATTTACCCATGACCAGGGGACGACCCGTGAAGGAAGTCCAAAAATTGTTAAGGGTAAGCATACCTCGAGTTACACCTCATTTTAAAGGTCTTAATTAGTAGATCATAACAGCGCAAACCGCGCCTCAAAAGGTTGATCGAGTCAGAAGTTACAGCTTGATAAAGATATTAGTCTTGATTTTTTTTAGCCTGGAGTTAAATGACCAACATTAAAATCTTTGTGGAGCTGTAACTTTTGATTAGATCAACCTTTTGAGGCGTGGTTTGCGCTGTTGTGATCTACTAATTAAGACCTTTAAAATGAGGTATAACTCGAGGTATGCTTACATTTAAGAATTTCAAGACTTCCAGCGTGGGCCGTCCCCTCATTGTGCGTAAAACTGAGAAAATACGCCAAAATATTCCTATTTGTACTAGATACACAGCTGTAAAGTTTCATCACTTTCTGAAAAATAACATGAAAGTTATTTGATATATTCCAGACTTTTGCCCAACCCTGATGTATATCATAGTCTAGATCTACTATATAGGTAACAGACTACTAGACTCATTTGTCCAGGAACCTTGAAGAACATTATAACTAAGCTACTCATCAATCCCATACTTGAAATAAAGGTCCTCGTGAGGAAATCAGAGAAAAAATATAATTTTGTTGATAAAACGTTTCATTAAGGACGTCAATATAAAGAAAAAAAGTGGCTGAGTTTATAAGAATTAAGAAGGATATAGAAATATCAAGAAACAGTTGACTATAAGCAGTGCGATCCACTTATTAACAGTCATAATGTTTTAATTAAAATTTCAATACCTATTGTCTTTAAATACAGAAGGAGACTTTCCATTGCCTTTGTAAAGGGTACACCAACTTTTGTGTTATCCAGGATTTGAAGGAGCACGTTCTTACAGTATTCTCCAACAGAGTAAACTGCCGAAAACTTTTAATTATTACGTTTAAAGGAGGATATATTTATTATTTTTTGTTTTTAGGATCAAACATAAAGTAAAGCACTCTTGTTTTTTGGCGCATACAGTTTTTAAAATTGAAATAAATAGCTGAAATAATCAATTGACATCAGCCCTATCTATTGGTGATTCATCAAACTTCGTCCATTTCAATTCCAGGTCAACACAAACAGAGGCCATAGATGGAAAATCTTCTTCCGTATTTATTAAAATCAATGGTTTAATCAATAACCTCTATAATATAGCAAAACGTTTTATTTACTGGGTAAAACTAAAATTAGGAACATGGAAGTTAGATTTCAAAAATATGACCTAAAGCAAAATTTGTTCTGCCAAATGGTGATACAAAATCAATATTTTTGAAAATAAAAAGGTGTTCACAATATCTTTGCCCCTTTCAAGTCTTTCATCCTAAAAATGTTCAAAGGAGCTTGTGCTGCTCTCGAATGGTTCGACAAGCAATCCAAAATTGATAACCCGACGTGACAGCAATAAACGGCGCTAGTGAGTCATAAAACAGACGATTGCCTGGGCGAAGATCCCGACTGTTGGCAGAACTGACCCGCCAGACGTGGTGGAACGCGAGCTCTGTGGGCGGAATACAGCCGACCGCCAACCAATGGGCACACTGGCCAAATATGCAATAAAGCAAAACTGTGTGAACGAACATTGTGGATGGAACACCTACTAGAGATCACCTACTGGTCGAAATTCAACCAGAAAATATTTGTGTTCAGTTTTTCAAGAAATTATGTGACTTCGTTTGTTTACATTTTGTTGTTATTCTGTGTTGTTGTTTCGTATTGGGGGGATGTGTTTCTGTGGGCAACACATTAAGCACATGTAAACTTTTTTTACAATTTCAAATTAATTTCTACAATAACAAAAAATAATACAGAAAATTATAACGGTATTGTGCGCATCTTCAGGAAAGTATTTTTCTAATGGTGTGCTAAGATTTTTCCTACGTTGCTTACAGGCTGAGAAAAAGGGTTGGAAAAATCGTGCTTGCCTACTAATAATCCATTCTATATAGACTATTATGATATATTTCTATAGAAAGGTTTTGGTGTAATTTTTTCGTTCTTTGCATTCCCGCTTTGCAAAGAAAATTTTAAAGATTACATAAAGTTTAAGAGACACATTTCTCAATTGTTATAACAAATTACTAGGCTAACGATGAGCGCAAACTTGCCTGTTTGAGTGTTATAACAATCTTGAATGAAATGTTATTGATATTATTACCATCCTTTTGTTATTAAATGTTAATGTAATACATGACCTTTTTTCATCATCTGTTAGAAAATTAAAATCTGCTTGAAGTCTGACGCCTAATAAGTCTGCTTAATGGTCTAACACTTTAATAATGTAAATTATTACAATTAAGTAATGCTTATAAAACAACGATGACGGTCTCTCAGTTTGGTACACAGTGTGTTTTTGCATGATATTGACTACCTAAAGTGACAGATCTCTCTGTCTTGCTCAGACCTTGAGTCCTCGGCACGATCGAACAGACGAAGGTTCTAAATCGGTGTGAACTCATGAAGAGCTGAAACGCCTTTCGCAGCTATGTCTGTGTCCCAGTGTCCGCCAGGATGACGCCGAGGTCTGGAGACCACGACCTGCTGCTGTCCTGGACGACCCGCCGTAGGAGGACTACATTAGATACATTAACTGAAATGGCGACCTACCCAGGTAGGCATTTTAAGCCTCATGAATGACAGATGAGTGAAGGATGATTGTGGCGCGATCTTGTAGTCTTGTTACTGACTAAGGCCAACATATTCCTTAGACAGGACTGTTAATTAATAGCCCAACAGCCAATGGCAACTAAGGGACCTAAATTTTAACGTGGGGTCCAAACCACCATTTCGCCTCGGTTAAAAACCGAACTGGTCCGGTTATGAGGATGGTCCCATGAACGAGTACTCAATAGTGTGGACGTTAATCCCCACTAGGGAACACCGCGTCCACAAGCCATCACTCATAACTATCCACAGTTCGTGACCTCCAAGTAGCTGGATTACAGGATTCTGAACAGGCCCTGGAAGATCCTGGGATTCTGAGGGGCTACATTAGTCTCCTTGCCGTCAAGTAAGTCCTCAAGACTATCCCGGTTTGATCGTCCAGTGACACAGCAGACGACTGCTACATCGTGACCGCCCTCCCCAGCCTTCTTAGGGGGAGGGGGAAGGGGTGTTGTGGGTATTCTGTTTAACAGCTGAGTCCCACACTGCCATTGGGGAGCGGCCTGGCATAGTGGTTAGAGCGCGGGCTTTCGATCTCGGAGGCCCGGGTTCAAATCCCGCCAATCACCAATGGCATTTTCGCTATGTGATAATGCCGTGACCCACTAGGCCTAGCCTGAAGTAATGTGTAAAACGGTTCCGGGCTAGGTCTAGCGTCCTGGGATGTGAAGGGAGGACAATAAAAAAAAAAAAAACTACCCTCGCAGGAGCGAGGGTGTAAGTAAATGCATTCACACTTTCCTAACAAAACAAAAAAAAACAAGAAAACAAACAAAAAAACACAAAATAGGTAAAGCTTGGCCATTATGGATTGAGGGTCCCCTTCTGTATACAAGGTCAATGGTCGAACTTTCAACTACTGAGTTATCCCTAGTTTATTTAATTCTTTGCATACATGAATTAAACCCTGGTTTTATTTCTATCTTCTTTCTCTAAGGAGTTAGTACGCAGCATGTCCACTACACAGCGACTACAAAACTGCGACACATCGTGGTGAAAACAAAGTGTGATTCAAAGTAATCTTTCAAAAATCCAAATTTAGCTAATTTAATCAACAAACTGTCCTCGGCATAAAATAAATTCTTATGATTTTGTTTATAAAATATAATAAAGCAATTTGTTATTAGGTTAACCAATTTTTCTGTTGCAGACCCGATAAATTTCGAGTTTTTTTTATTTAGAGTCTCGAAGTTTTATTACAATGTGCATTTAGGTACTTGTTCCATTATAACTACGACTGCCCTCCCCAGCCATCTAGGGGGAGGGGGGAGGTGTGTTTAGTGGGTATTCTGTATTATGCAGTGAGTCCCACACTACCCTCGCAGGAGTGAGGGTGTGCGTAAATGCATTCACACCTTCCTACCAAAAAAAACAAAAAAAACGACGAAGCTAGGACATGGCCTGAAGGAGAAATTACCCATCTGAAAAACGGCATTTTATAAAAAGCTTCGAGTCATTTCTCTTACTTGAGTTTGACGAGTAGCTTAAAAACATATGAACTTATTTTTTCCCTTAAGACCACTGATTACTTTAATCATCATAAATAAAAAAGTGTGGATTATAATTCAAACTCGCTATAACCATTCTATTAGTTATAATTTTCAGTGGAATCTATAAATTGAACAATACTAAACATTTTAAAAGTGAATATTTTTTCTTTAAAAAATGAATACTCTAAATATTTTAAAATCTTGAATGTAGTTTTCACATTTTTTTATATATTGAATTTAATACTGTGAATGCGACTTTTATTATTATTAACTAAATAATTCATATTTATTGGTTTCTATTTTATCGTTACTCATACTTATTTCTGAAGATATAAAATATATCACTGTAAAATCAAGAATGTGTGTTGGAACCCGGTATTCAACTTGTTCAATGAGTTGTCCGAGAATTGTTTGTTTATCATAGCTATTTGACCAAAATCACTTCTTATAAATAGGTCTATATTTTAATTGAATATCGAGTTTTGGTGAAATTTTGTTTCTAAAAATTCCACCAATTAGACGTACCAGCGTATAGTTAGAAACAAATAACAATGCCTCGCATTAGTCGAGAAGCCCAATGCTAAAATTAACATGAGTCTTACGGATGAACTGTGCCTTGTTATTTGAATTTGAATACGTTCCAGTAAAACCCGCAATGCTGCAAATCAAAGATATATAGACGAGTGAGTGAAACTGACGAAGGAACAAAATAAGGATGAACGGAATCATTGGAAGACAAATCAACAACGTAGCTACAAATGATACGTTCAATTCCCAAAGAGAGTTCAAGCCCATAAACTGTGATGCAATCTCCAGTAGCCAAGTCAAAGTACACTGTTGGTAGGCTCATGCCGCCACTGTACACCTATCGCAACACCATGGCTACTGTGCTCATTGCTCTCCGGAAATAAGCCAAATTCATTACATTTTTGGACTTATATCTAGGAATAACTGACAGCTTTAAAAATGCCATGATTGACGCAACTAAAGTTATTCGAAATTAGTTAATTCATGCCGATAATCAATGTTGTGATTTGAACATATCGTCGGTTTGAACACAACGAATACTTCCTTGCCAATAACATCGATGTGACTAACATCTAGTCCATCTCTTTTTGAACTATTTACGTCAGGCTGGTAGCACTGCTCCTTGATCATGATAATGACTGTCACTTCCGTCTCCGGTTTGACACGACCTGAACAAAAACACGCCAACAGGACCAGACCGGATATCACACTGGCCATGGAGCACGCGGAGATTACTCTACCGGTTTCTATCGTCGAAAATTTGTTGTTGCTATCCTTAATTGTTGTAATTTTGGACAATATTTGGGACTGACACCTCGATATATTCTATATTTAATTCTGAACAAAGCTAAAAAAATGGCGGGGAATTATTGTGATGTTTTCAGATATAATGTATCAACAAGAATATGCAAGAAATTGTTTTGAAAAAAATCTCTAGATGGTAATTTTTCAATTTTACCTGTAGGATATATTAATATTTATTTTGATCTGTTTTAGTTTTTTCCAGTTCACTGCGGAGCGTTGAAATTCCAGAACTGATACGAAATATATTGGAATATTTTATTGATAACCTAACCTAATTATAAAGTAGCCTAGAACAATTCATATTCATAGTACTTAGTCCAAACTTAGTACAAACCGTCCGGAACTCAATTCTAAAATTTAAATTAGTCTTATTGGCAGACTGTGTCAAGTTACTTGGCCCGGGTTTTACTATTAATTAAATTCAGCTCAGCTGAGGTCTTTGCTACACATTTATTAGGCCTATGCAAAGCGGTGCAGAATGTACAAAACGAGAAATCCAACAAGGTGGTTCAAATACATTATTAAATGCATTATATATATGTTTATAGATCAAAAATATATATAGTGGTCGGTTTTATTTTAAAAGTTGTAATAACTTTTTAACCGACTTCCCCCACCAACAAGAGGAGGAGGTTCTCAATTCGTCTTGGGAGATGTTTTTTTTTTTCTAGGGATGTTCACCGATTTCTCTGCGATACTTTTACCAATCAACGTGATTATATTGCCAAAATAATTTATTTTTGGTAAAAAAAAACAACCGACTTCAAACGCTCTAAAAAGTATGAAATAATTTTATTTTATAAGTAAAATTTCGTAATATCCAAGCTCACGTATTTCAAGTCGGCGCGGCTCTATCAATATATGAAACACTCAACTGTGAGTAGTGATTAAATATCTCAGTTTGATCTCAATTATAATAATTGCGGGATAAAATTTCAGTCGTCAACTCGAACAGTTTGATTTAAAATACAATTTTTACAGTATTGTAGACCCAAGACATACTCAGTGAGAATTGTTACCTTTAAGGTCTTAAGGTATGCCTACAGTGCCTACAGTGACAAGTAAATTCTCTAGTCTAAATTTAAAACTCTCCTCTCTTATTTATATGAAATTAACACACAATTTTTATTTTAATGTTACATTCAAGTACCGGTAAGCCATACAACAAATACATTCTTCAAATGTTATTAAAACTTCGAGCTATTCTGCCAAGAAGATACATAACTAAGATGCAATATAGAGCCGCGCCGACTTGAAATACGTGAGCTTGGATATTACGAAATTTGACTTATAAAATAAAATTATTTCATACTTTTTAGAGCGTTTGAAGTCGGTTGTTTTTTTTTTTACCAAAAATAAATTATTTCATACTTTTTAGTGGACGTTTTTGTCTTCTATGTTTGATTTCGATTTATTCATTAATAGTTGTAGGATACCATTAATACTCCACTCCAGTTCATTTCGCTGATGACTCAATCACTTAATAGATTTCTAAACTGTACTACTGCATTTGCTGAACTCATTTTTTGGACAGGTTAGAATAGACTCTTGTACAGCGAAGTCTCAGGTAAATGACAATGTATATAGTACACATTATAATTTGTTATAGTCTCCACGTGTCCAGCTATTTATTACTTATGCGCTATGCATATGGCCACATGTTTGTAAACATCTCATTTTATAAGGGATTTTAAAAGCCTATACATGTGCTTTACAGATCAGTCCTATATGGGCCAAATACATTACTGGAAAATTCTCAGCTTAATAGGTTCGTAATTTTCACATTTGACGTGCATTCAAATCCATATTTACATTGTAAAACAATATTTAAATGTTCACAGCGTTTCACTACTGTACTGTGAGCAAAAAAATTATTTAAACAGTTAGTTGTTCTATATAACATAGATAAGCCACCAGACATTTAAAGATTTTGAGGGTGTAAAATTGTCTGACACCGAGTATGTTCCAGTTCTTCAACATTGGCCGTATAAGAGATATTAATGTATAGTCAATTTTTTTGTTAGCTCGAAACAGCTGATCTTGATCCTGCTCAATGCAAACTATTTTAGGTGTATTTTTTTTATTTTGTGTCTTTCTACGCCAGTGGCATTTTTTAACTGTATTTTAAGAACTGGAATAGATTGCCTCTGTGCTTAGCTCAATCTATTTATTAGTTTTTGCGCGTTTCTATCCAAAAGACACAAACAGATATATCAGACAAAGTTTACTATTTAATGTATTTACGCTTTTTTTGCTTTACAAACTCACGACCACAACATTGCAATTTTGGGAGAATACTCAAAACAATTTTTAAAGCAGATAAACTAAACATTAAAAACCTTATCCCTTCAGCACAGCCTTGGAACATTTCTGAAATTCTGATACGCGGCGGTCATATTATGAATTATCTCACGTGCACAATTACAATCTTCTATTGAATTGATTGAACCCTCGAATTTGGCGACAGATTTTCTCGGACAGTTTACTGTAGAGGTTTTTATTACAAGATAACCATGTGCTTGGCACCTGGAAAATGGAAAATGAGTTAATTTAAGTACATTTGCAAAACTGTCCAGGGGCTCACTCATAAGATCGATCTAGTCTCGAATTACGATGCTTGCACGTTAGCACTATAAGTTGTCCAATAAGATATATAAAAATAATGTTTCGCATGTTTCAACCTGTGAAACACGAACTCACAATGACCAATGACTTGCAAAGCCTGTTGGGGATTTTTTCAGTGGAAACTGCAAGAGCGCTCACATATGACAAGTCACAAAAAATCCTCTTTGTACGACGATGACATTATTTTTTATGGCCATTTAAAATTAACTGGTGTGCTATAGAAGCAATCTATGATGGGCTTAAGTTCTTTCACAAGATCCAAGTTTCCGATGTATTTCTGAGGTATTCCTAGGCCACACTAAAACATTAAGATTTAGACTTGCTCTTCTTCATTCATGTTTTTTGGTTTACACTTTTTTTATTTAAGTAATAATAATCATAATGGAATTGACTGTGTTTGAACCTACATATAATTAATTCATAACCTAGAAGACAAACTGTTTTGACATTATATAGACATGAAGCAGCTGATCATTTGCTCTATAATTATAAATTTAATTTGAAGGATGTAACAGCTGTAATAAAATAAACCTGACTTATCCCTGTTCACCTTAGCTTTGTTTTGTTTTGTAAACAACAAGTATTTGAAAATGTTGAATATTTGAGGTTTTTTGGACTTTTCTCCTAAATAAATATTTCAATGAAACAAAATGTTATAAATGGGACCTACGGGAAACCATTCCGGTTATTTTGGTAGTAGAATCACGTTGATTGGTAAAAGTATCGCAGAGAAATCGGTGAACATCCCTAGAAAAAAAAAAAAAAAACATCTCCCAAGACGAATTGAGAACCTCCTCCTTTTGTTGGTGGGGGAAGTCGGTTAATAACCGGAATGGTTTCCCGTAGGTCCCATATATAACATTTTGATTCATTGAAATATTTATTTAGGAGAAAAGTCCAAAAAACCTCAAATATTCAACATTTTCAAATACTTGTTGTTTACAAAACAAAGCTAAGGTGAACAGGGATAAGTCAGGTTTATTTTATTACAGCTGTTACATCCTTCAAATTAAATTTATAATTATAGAGCAAATGATCAGCTGCTTCATGTCTATATAATGTCAAAACAGTTTGTCTTCTAGGTTATGAATTAATTATATGTAGGTTCAAACACAGTCAATTCCATTATGATTATTATTACTTAAATAAAAAAAGTGTAAACCAAAAAACATGAATGAAGAAGAGCAAGTCTAAATCTTAATGTTTTAGTGTGGCCTAGGAATACCTCAGAAATACATCGGAAACTTGGATCTTGTGAAAGAACTTAAGCCCATCATAGATTGCTTCTATAGCACACCAGTTAATTTTAAATGGCCATAAAAAATAATGTCATCGTCGTACAAAGAGGATTTTTTGTGACTTGTCATATGTGAGCGCTCTTGCAGTTTCCACTGAAAAAATCCCCAACAGGCTTTGCAAGTCATTGGTCATTGTGAGTTCGTGTTTCACAGGTTGAAACATGCGAAACATTATTTTTATATATCTTATTGGACAACTTATAGTGCTAACGTGCAAGCATCGTAATTCGAGACTAGATCGATCTTATGAGTGAGCCCCTGGACAGTTTTGCAAATGTACTTAAATTAACTCATTTTCCATTTTCCAGGTGCCAAGCACATGGTTATCTTGTAATAAAAACCTCTACAGTAAACTGTCCGAGAAAATCTGTCGCCAAATTCGAGGGTTCAATCAATTCAATAGAAGATTGTAATTGTGCACGTGAGATAATTCATAATATGACCGCCGCGTATCAGAATTTCAGAAATGTTCCAAGGCTGTGCTGAAGGGATAAGGTTTTTAATGTTTAGTTTATCTGCTTTAAAAATTGTTTTGAGTATTCTCCCAAAATTGCAATGTTGTGGTCGTGAGTTTGTAAAGCAAAAAAAGCATAAATACATTAAATAGTAAACTTTGTCTGATATATCTGTTTGTGTCTTTAGGATAGAAACGCGCAAAAACGAATAAATAGATTGAGCTAAGCACAGAGGCAATCTATTCCAGTTCTTAAAATACAGTTAAAAAATGCCACTGGCGTAGAAAGACACAAAATAAAAAAAATACACCTGAAAATATTTTGCATTGAGCAGGATCAAGATCAGTTGTTTCGAGCTAACAAAAAAATTGACTATACATTAATATCTCTTAAACGGCCAATGTTGAAGAACTGGAACATACTCGGTGTCAGACAATTTTACACCCTCAAAATCTTTAAATGTCTGGTGGCTTATCTATGTTATATAGAACAACTAACTGTTTAAATATTTTTTTTGCTCACAGTACAGTAGTGAAATGCTGTGAACATTTAAATATTGTTTTACAATGTAAATATGGATTTGAATGCACGTCAAATGTGAAAATTATGAACCTATTAAGCTGAGAATTTGCCAGTAATGTATTTGGCCCATATAGGACTGATCTGTAAAGCACATGTATAGGCTTTTAAAATCCCTTATAAAATGAGATGTTTACAAACATGTGGCCGTATGCATAGCGTATAAGTAATAAATAGCTGGACACGTGGAGACTATAACAAATTATAATGTGTACTATAAACATTGTCATTTACCTGAGACTTCGCTGTACAAGAGACTGTTCTAACCTGTCCAAAAAATGAGTTCAGCAAATACAGTAGTACAGTTTAGAAATCTATTAAGTGATTGAGTCATCAGCGAAATGA
Source organism: Flexamia atlantica (assembly GCA_035578135.1). Classification (NCBI taxonomy): domain Eukaryota; kingdom Metazoa; phylum Arthropoda; class Insecta; order Hemiptera; family Cicadellidae; genus Flexamia; species Flexamia atlantica. The sequence continues at coordinate 29,300,565 of JAQJVK010000011.1, forward strand.
ACTGGAGTGGAGTATTAATGGTATCCTACAACTATTATTGAATAAATCGAAATCAAATATAGAAGACAAAAACGTCCACTAAAAAGTATGAAATAATTTATTTTTGGTAAAAAAAACAACCGACTTCAAACGCTCTAAAAAGTATGAAATAATTTTATTTTATAAGTCAAATTTCGTAATATCCAAGCTCACGTATTTCAAGTCGGCGCGGCTCTATATTGCATCTTAGTTATGTATCTTCTTGGCAGAATAGCTCGAAGTTTTAATAACATTTGAAGAATGTATTTGTTGTATGGCTTACCGGTACTTGAATGTAACATTAAAATAAAAATTGTGTGTTAATTTCATATAAATAAGAGAGGAGAGTTTTAAATTTAGACTAGAGAATTTACTTGTGGGTCTTGGGTCTACAATACTGTAAAAATTGTATTTTAAATCAAACTGTTCGAGTTGACGACTGAAATTTTATCCCGCAATTATTATAATTGAGATCAAACTGAGATATTTAATCACTACTCACAGTTGAGTGTTTCATATATTGATAGAGCCGCGCCGACTTGAAATACGTGAGCTTGGATATTACGAAATTTGACTTATAAAATAAAATTATTTCATACTTTTTAGAGCGTTTGAAGTCGGTTGTTTTTTTTACCAAAAATAAATTATATTATTATAAGTAAATCAGATATTTACTAATAGCCAGGGCAACGTCTATAGGGTCAGCAAGTCACCCACGGCAATATTTTGCCCATACGTTGTTTCTTCGTTAATCTTATGGAAATGAGTAAAATGTTGTATCGTATCCCCCTTAACTGCTCAATGTATTCCTATAAAACGAGGTATTTGGCTGAGCTGAGATCTACTGGATAGTAATACCATTGACTTTAAATCTGAAGTCAAGACTTAATTATTCATAGTTTAAGGTAATATTCTAAACTCCCCCATTTCGAAATTCTTTTACACGTAAACAACTACTTATAAAATAACACTTTAAAAAGATTTCCATGTTATCTTCTATATTATTAAAATAATTTCTGTGATTTTGTACAGAGCAAATCGACCCCTAGAAATTAATTGTTCCACACATATTTGGTATCAAATTAAAGCTATTACTCTCTAGATGTTCCTTTCGCGGGTTTCGAAAATATAACATGAAAGGCCTTCAGCCAGGAGGCTTTTGAAATTCCAGCGAAAGTGCTGCTACTATATGTTGTAAAACCTGTGAAAGTTTTCCGATTAACATTTGTTTATAACGAAACAGATGGTTAATATTTGAAATAGTTAAACAATTAACCTCTAGAATGCAGTTCTGGCCAAAGTCAGTTAATATTCATCCACATTATGATTTTGAGTTCTTAAATTACAGACTTTTTATAAGTCTGCGGAAAATAATGAATCATCGCCAGAAGGAAGAGCATCAACCCTTTTGAATCCAAGACCAACAGTCTGTAATCATGTTAATTTCCTGTATTTTTTAAACTAAAAAGATACATATGCAACTTAGGAGGTGCTCTGGAGGTGGAATTTTCTAACAAAATATGATTCATATTTTAACGTTGAGAATTTCAAAATATAAATATTACTTGAAGATTTTAGAGATTTATCTACTAATACTAATAAGTTAAAAACGTATTAGAAATTTATAACTTGGATTTTGTCCTTGGAATGAGAAGGATATTAAAGTCTTTCCGGTTAGCCTGCATATTTTTGCTAAATTTCTAAATACGTACATCAATAACAATGCATCTTTTTAACGTAGGTATTCAGCATAAAGTTATGGTATTTGCTCAGGTATTAATCTGCCAAACATGTACTTTACACGTTGCTTGACACGAAACAAAAAACCAGGCAAGTTTAAAAATGTGATTTCTCGGCCGTTTAGTCATGTGTGCTGAATAATTTTGTTTTAAATGGAGAATTACCATTTCATCAATGTTATTTAGAGAATATTTATGTTGATCAGAGGTTTGCGCATCTTCTTACAGTTTGTTGTTAAGATCTAATATGATGAACGCAAGAGACTGACACGGCGATGCATAATTCTTTTTATCCATTACTTAAACAACTACAAAACAGTGGTATGGAGATGCGCTAAGCTATGACAATCCATGTAAACTAACCCCCCAGCTTATAGAAAATAAAAATTGATGTACTATCAAAGCTGCAAATTGTATACCATATATATTAATTCTTTTAAAGTATAGGTGAATTTCATTTATTCTCCATGTTGAAGTTTCAAGTATGAAGCAATAAGTTAATTTTAAAAGTTTGTCTGATAGGCAGTTTGCCTGATAGGCCTCTGGACATTTTATTCCAGCAACACATTTTGTCAAAAAGATTAAAATATAATAATACACTCATTTTCTCATTGAAAGGCGTTTTACCTTACTATTAAGGCGATTTACAGCAAAATACCATAATTAACATAAAAATAAAGCCTATTTTAATATCTTGTTTTTAAGTCACGAAGTGACGCGGGCTGCTAGTTTTATGTTATTACATTTATATAAGAGTGCAAATTAAACACTATTAAGTAACAGGAAATTTAGTTACTGGGCGACAAAATTCCTGTCAGTATTGACTAGTGATCAAACTATTAAATTCAAACCAAACTGACAGAGATCTTGCAAAGCTTGACATCATATATAGTTATGTACAAAATTAGATTCCTTTTTGTATGCTTTTCTTTCGGTGGATTTCCGTAAAAAAGGTAGTATACTGTTTACTTGAGTGGAAATGCTATATCTAAGCATCAAGCAAGCAAGCTTTATTCGATGCTCTGACATCCAGCAGAACATCGTAGTTAATAAAACTGCTTTCAAATTTTCATTTATATTAATTCAACAGAAAATCTTTATTAGCACTTGCCGCTAACATCGACGTATAGAACGATTTATACATAGAAGGTCGCTAAAAGGGAGCCTTATATAAAAAAAAATCAAACAAATTTCGGTCATCGCATTGCTTCAACACGAACGCTATCTGTTGGGTGGTTGGTAATTCACTCTCAATGTTTCTTTTTTACCGTAGAGAGCGCTACTAGATTTGCCTTTTTATTACCTAAACATACTATTTCGTCATATTTTCACCACTTTCCCTTTTAAATTACTGTTTTACGTAAAAAATTATGTATTTGTTTATGAACTTAGGTCGTTACAATTGTATTTAAACCAAGGAAGAATATCTTGAATTTCGAAATGTCTTTTTGTATTACACTCTCATTTAGATAAATATTCATCCTCTGAACCGGGTTAACAAGACACAATTTAAATGCCACGAGTAGAGTTCGAAAAGGGGAATTTATGTTATTTAAAAGGTCTTATCCCGCGACCATCTCCTTGGGCAGGCTCTGAGGCCTCATAATCGCTGCTTCAATCTCACCGATATTCCGCCTCGAAATCCAGGTCACAGTCCAAGAAAAATAAAGTTCCGTCAGTTGGTCTAAAAATTGTCCGCAACCCTGGTCCGTAAGCAAAATGACTATGTCCATACTAATCACATGTTGTTTCACTAGATAGATACATTTATTGATCATTAGACAACATACACTATCCACACTATCCACTGTCGTACAACAAAATATATTCAAGTTACTCAGATGAAAAAAATGTCTTCCCTATTCGATCCTGGTGACTGGCACAAAAGTGCTTAATATGAAGCAATTACAATATGTCAAATTTTGTCTGTAATTGTGCTTGCGTGCCGCTTTGGAACGCTAGTGTCGCCCATGGAGTACCTGGACAATGTATACAGAGAGGGTTCTGTATACATTGACCTGGATAACAATCTAAAAAAATACAGTACCAACAATTCCAATATGATGCAATATATTTATTTATTTATTACAAGCTTTTATTTGACAGCTACAGAACAAAGTTCCAATACAGCTATCTTAACTAAATTAATAATAAATATAACATAAATATTACTCTTAAATGACAACAATATGCTGACAGCTAAAACACAAAACAGAAATTATAACGTATCTTACAGTATCTTAATTGTAACTCCTAATTGCAGTATCTTAATTTTAATGCACTAGGATGCTTCAAAAGGGCAATGTATATAAAACCTTGCCATAAAAAAATCTGGGTATAGTTTTTCTAGTTGCTTTCTAGTGGTAATTGATTAAATCACTTTCAAATTCCTGCAACAGTAACAGCAATGATTTATATTAATTCTTCAAGTGATTCTTATAGAGAAAAAAACCGATCATAATACGTCGCTATGTTGAGATAAACTATCTTTAGGCGTTTAACATTCGCTGCGTAGCAGGTCTACTGCAACGGAAGAGAATGTTTAAGAATGGTTAATCCCCCTCCAAAAATCTTCTAAATTAATAATAAAATCTAACCTTTTGATATTGGCTTAGACAATTCAGTTAAAAATTTGGTAGTTAACAAACCGTTGAGCAGTTTATTAAATTTACCAACCAAATAATTGTTAGAATTCGGGTTCAAAAATGATAAAGGGAGAGCGACTGTGTGTCAGATTTGTAATACAGTTTATTTTCAAAAAATTGCGGACGGCCACTGGTTTGCCGCATCAATAAGATTACTTCTAACTTGCTTCCACAACATACAATACTTCATTTAGGATTCAAGAGATTGTTCATTGACGACATTTATTTTATTACTTGTTTTACAGCCCGTTCAAATCAAGAAAATCGTCGTTGATATCAGTGGCCTTTGCTATTAATATTCTACTTAGAATTTAACACACGACTCTGCAAGAACCGAGGAAAGTGAAATGTAATCGATCCATCTGAATCTGAAATGATCGTTTGTTAATATCTGACTTAAAGTACAGCGCATTGAGGTACTCTCTTAAATTAATGGTAGACTGGGTGAGATAGTTCTTGGTTCTACTGAGCGGTTTTCACCCGCCCGGTGTAGCTACCCTCGATTTAAATCAGGTGATTCTGCTTCACGGTCAGGAATTCATCGACTGTCAATCCTACAATACTGAAAAATCTTCAAGATATAACCGATCCGGAAATAAAAAAGTCTTAAGTTCGGAAAACTGACGAGACTTAGAAACGTTTTGGAAAGAAAAATCTTATTTTAATATTTAATTGCGGAATCCAGAAGTCGATTGAGTTGTTATTCATACCCTCGTATGGTTGAGAGTCGCAGCAGGGCTTTGCAAGATGCATCGCCGAGATGTGTTCGAATGAATAGCCGGGTGTGTCAAATATTTATCACATGAAATGGACAATAGCTCGGCTGACCATGATAATATCACATTTATCATAACCTGCTGGGTTTTATCTCGGATTCTGTCCATTGTTTTCTCGTCTGGATCGTTTTAGTCGGATCTTATTATGGCAAATAATAAGTGCTGCAATCTGTGATCAATATTTAAATCTGCTTTAGAAAGCGACCATACGATTAGTTTAAACAAAGTTAATCGAGTTTAATCCACTGTCGATGGATAGCGCCCCTGTTCTAAAAATTCAGCACTTTATTCACAAGTGTTGCCCTTGTCCCCTCTCTAAATAAATATGAGACATATCGGCGTATCTGCGTAGAAATGCCTTTAAATTAATTGACACCAAGCTCATCAAGTTCTAATCCTCCACAAGAAAAATAGTTCATGTATTAAAAAAGTCCATCGAAAATGTTATAACTATTTATGTAACACAGTTGTAATAATGACATGACTTAAAACTGAAAGATTAGTAATTGCCAAACTGTAATTCCTAAGTACAGTACTGCATCTTACAGAGTAATCTGCACTAGAGCGCTTGTCATAGAGAGATCTGCATAGAGCACTGGTCACAGAGAGATCTGCACTAGAGCACTGGTCACAGAGAGATCTGCACTAGAGCGCTTGTCACAGAGAGATCTGCACTAGAGTGCTTGTCACAGAGAGATCTGCATAGAGTTTACAGAGAGACTTGCCCCAGAGTGCTTGTCACAGAGAGATCTGCACTAGAGCGCTTGTCACAGAGAGATCTGCACTAGAGCGCTTGTCCCAGAGAGATCTGCACTAGAGCGCTTGTCACAGGGATATCTGAACTAGAGCGCTTATCACAGAGAGATCTGCACTAGAGTGCTTGTCGCAGAGAGATCTTGACTAGAGTGCTTGTCACAGAGAGATCTGCATAGAGTTTACAGAGAGACTTGCCCCAGAGCGCTTGTCACTGAGAGATCTGCACTGGAGCACATATGCGTTGCAAAGACCCTCGGCGCATGCCCAGTACGTCTGCACGCAATGCAAGGCGAATATCTGATCACACTACTCCAGCTCGCTTTGCCACACACCGCTGTTGATATATGTGGGATACTTTGGCCAGATTCCTAGAGATAACCTACAAACTATTTTCTAGTCTCGTAAAATCTGAGAGTACAAAATGCATTATTTATTTCATAACTGTAAACCATGTGTCCTGTGGTCATGGATGATGTTTGTAAATTCAACAGCCTATATATTAAAATCTAAAACTCTTTAAAGAGAAACATTCCATCACAATAGATAATTTTTATCCAGACCAATTATGAAATGACCACTAAAAGGCTTGATTACTTGACGACTTCTGTCAAAACAGAACACAACACTAGATATCATAAAACTATAGTTATATTGTTTCTTGTTTTGAAGTGTTAACAATATTAATTAATACCTGCGGTTCATTATGTAGCATTATTTATTATCCTCGGTGGTGTTCATAAAAAAAATTGGATCGGAATGTTAGATTTTGTTTGCTTAACGGGTTTTAAGTCGATTTGCCTTAATTTTCAGTCTGTTATACTATTTAGATTTAAACATATACCGCTATATATGGTTGTCATTTGAAGCAACATTTTAATTCAACTTATTAGCTTGGTTTACATTATAATTGCTCGCAGAAATTTCAGCAATCGTACCTTTCACTAATTTGTTTCTTTAATTTCAGTGATGAAATTGTTTATCAAGATAAAACGTCTTTGATAGTATTGAACAATGTAGGTAGAAGGCTTTCACAGTTAAAACTTTTCTACAGTCACAGTTCTCATGGAAACCAATTTATATCGATGAAAAATTTGAAACGAATCACATAAGGATGCAATGTATTTCGCCGAACAAAAAAGCCAATAGAGCAATTCCTTAACTAAGTCCATGTATTGTTAAAAATTTTTATCTACGACCATTGCAATAAGCACCAATTATGGTATTACAATTAACATTATAATGATATTCATTAAAACACCAAAAACCAAGCAGTACTCTAATGACGACTTTAGAGTACTGGAGTCACTTTAGAGTACTGGTTCTAGACCAATGAGAGCTCGGCATTTGACGGAAGTAGTGTCGTAATAACAATTACGCAATTCGCACATCAGCTGATTGTTGCATTACGATTCATGTTTCAGTTTACTTATCCCATCAGCTGATTGTTCCACAACGATTCATGGCTTAGTCTGCTTATTTGCCTAACCTCAAATGTTAGTTGACCTATTCCATCATTAGTAAGTCATGAGTTTTGTTTAACTTCGGGGGAAATTTTGTCGTATATTGTTGGTCGTAGATAAAATAGTGTATGCAACGATTGTATTATGCCTTTAAGCCACTCGTGAGATATTTAGAACACTCGCTTCGCTCGTGTTCTAACTTACATCTCACTCGTGGCTTAAAGACATGCATTATACAATCGTTGCATAAACTACTATTATGAAATTTGATTTTCTTCAGTGGGTTTAATCTGTCGACTCCTAGACAATCTAATATCCATCTTATGTGACTTAACTTTCTTCCGAGAAGTCAACGAATTCGAATGCTCCTGGTCAATTTGATTCTTCTTACACGACATATTATTCACCAATTAGAGCTGTTGATCGAAATATAGAGCCTTGTATCCCACAACTTGTGTAGAGCAAATGATGAACACACCGTCGAAACAAGTGACAGAGTAATAGCACAGTGTAGCAGTTTTGTCTCTGTCCAGATGTACTGTTATCAGCTGTTATTGATGGCCGTGTTGTTTCGCGATCAGCTGTAAATCAGCTGACCAAGTAATTGGACCAGTCGCCTCTCTTCCCGCCAATATATTCCCGCTCTGTCGATCACGACTTGCTCGTCCCCGCTCAGTAGGTGACAAAGGTCTGAAACTATGGTTGCAAATATGTTTTCGTGACATTAGTAACGTTTTTTATCAAAATGTGTAAAAATAACTGTCAATAGGTCTGGTGCAACGGGGGTATTTTGTTGATTATTGTGTTGTATGGCAGAATCTTGAGATTTAAGATGGAGATGGTAAGTTCAGAGAACAGCTGATTATAATAATCATTACTCAATAGAGCACTTAAAAGAATATCTACGAAAACGTATAATAAAGCTCCTGATTAGTGCGTGACTACTAGTTTTTTGAATTTTCATATTTTTTAGTTAAATTTACAAAATAGAAAACCAAAATGGCTTACTGGAGTATATACATTTGAGAAACAAATCGAGGAACACACACGATAAATTAGCGAATCTATATACTATATGTAATTACGAAAGGGAAATTTTTGCGCCGATATTGTGGGCATTCGGCAAGTTGCAGGATGATGGGAGAGGGCTCAAATTTAAAGTCTTGATACAGGGACTCGTGGAAAATACAAAACTTTCTTGAAATTCACCCGAAAACTAAATATAACGCATAATATCTACGATTTAGAAAGCATTGGGACTGAAAATCGATGTGGTACTGTTGCTTGTTTCAAAACCATGTGCTCGATAATGTCATACGGTGCATCTAAAAGCCAGTTTACTTTAATGGTGTTTTGTACTATAGTAAAAAAAGACTGTTTTAAGTAAAATTTTCTCATATTGTGATTAGTGACTTGCTTTTAGCCCCTTCAAGCCTCTAGTATTGATATCAATGTACAAATTTCCAACAAGTGAATTCACATAAACATTTTTAGTTACCGTTTATAAAATAGAACTATCAGAATTTTTATTACTTACTGAATTGCAGTAAAATGCAGCCTACGGTGTCAATTCAATTTTTCCGCGGTTCAATTGACACCGTAGGCTGCATTTTACTGCAATTCAGTAAGTAATTATATACAAGGTGTCTAGGCTTAAAATGAAAAAAAAGAAAAAAATATCCAAAGTTGAAACGTTTTCAAACATTGGTCTTTGGTTTTTATCAAACAAGTATAATTTTATAGCATTTCAAGTCCTTAGAGACATTTCAAGGTAAGAAACTAAAAAAGGACTAACCGGAAAATCTCCTTACAAGTGAATCAAAGTGAGCCAGCTTAATGAAGTCCCTGTGATATCCCACGCGAGTCGTCACTCAGGCTTACAATGACGACGCCATAAACTACAGATTGCAGATTGCACGGCGGTCTGGCGAGGCCCGCGTCTGGGCGGCAGGCCGAGTTATGGCGGAACTGTTTGAAGACTTCACGAGCCTCTTCCCACGTACTCTGGGTTTGATGAACGCTGCATTCTGCAGTCTGCACCATGTGCTGAATTCAAGGGTGTGGCCTTTCACGTATCATTCTCCTATTTTAGGTGTCTGGTAACTTTTTTTCTAGTTCGGTTCTATTCTGTCTTTTTTTGGATTTCATAGCTCAAATATTTTAAAACAAATTTTAGTTATTCTGCTACGAAAACGGCAGTTTTCATCACACGTATTGCGGGCCTAGGGAGAAAAAGAATCAGCTGAAGCAGACAACGCCGGCTGATCCCCTTTCCGGTTTCATCCTGCTGTATTAGCTGAATAAGCTGTACTCGGTAAGGATATAGCCTTATTCGATGTGTTAGTAATATGTTCCCTCTGATTGGACAAGATAAATTGAGGAGCCTAAAAGCCAAGAGGTACAAGTGTAAAATTTGAGATTTTGAGTTACGTGTACAGAAATGTAGCTAAGGAGCGCAGTAGACTCTAGTGGTAAAGGGGTGGAAGTGAATCTCTAACAGGTACTGAGATCTAGCGGAAGATATAAGTACTACTTCAAGCATCAGCTAATCAGCTGTTTTACTCAATAAGCCAATAGATACAAGAGCCACTTGTTCCCCAGACGCGTCCACACTAGACGAACAATGTTCGCCAGAAAATATTCGTAAACATGTCGTTGTTCGTCGGCGAACATTTGATCTTCGGTTGATGTGGACGCCTTGACAAACATTCTTAGAGCGATGTTTGGAGTAGCGCGTCGCCATTTTTGTTCGGCCTGCTCTTGGCCGAACAAAAATGGCCCGCATGTTTGCTTTTGGTTAGTTGGTTTGAATCGATCGGTTGGTTTTTGTTATCTTATTCTAAAAGTTTATTGATTGTCGGTAGGCAGTGACACTGAGACCAATGATTTTTGAAGATTTCGGAATTTCTCGTGTGCTTTGCCAGGCGGTTGGTCTGTCGTTGCCGAGTGATAAGTATACAAATTACCCTCCCTCTCCCGCTTCATAGTTGTATAATTGACTTTTTTATTTATAATCAATGGATGCATTAATTCTAGTATAAGGTGGGTTACAAAAATTATATTAGTGTCAGGCACTGACACACAAAAATAAAACGTGTTCTAATGGCTGACAGGTGATTTGAGGTGAGATGCATCTATCTATCTATCTCAGAAAGGCCTGCGAAAAATGAAGTACCAAATCGAATATCTTGTGACTTCATTCTCTTAAAAGTAAACAATGTTGCATTTCCTTATCAGCAATTACAGAATAAAACATCTCAACAACAACTTTCTACATTATTCACCATCTTAGCATTGCCTTTGAATCTTAATTGGACTATTAAGTTGCGTTAGTGGATTTTCTACCTTCTCAGTTGCCTCCGGAGATTTAAATCAGCCTGAGATATGCTAAGCAGCGGCCGGTGACATTCCAGGTTCGCGGCGTCTGCCCAGTTAGCGAAGACTTAGAGGGTGTCGGCCTCGCCCGAGTGTCGCCCAAGTTGTTTATCACGCCCAAGTGGTTTACGATCGCCCAAGTTGGCAAAACTGCTCCGATTCGGCCACTGACCTCCGAGTCTTCGGTTTCATTGACCCTTTGGTCCAGTTTCTCGGTTTGAGGTTGCAGTGGGTGTTTATGTGTTGGAAATGCACTTTGTACTGATAGTCTTGTTTAAATTTTCTTCCTACAACTTTTCAGTTAAAATTTAAGTTTTTCCTCATATATTAAAAGCAATGAAAGTTCATATTAGATTACGGGTATCTATATGAATCTTTATAGAATCATACAGATTGTTAAAGAATCTTATAGAATGACTAGAATATTATCGGATCATAAGATTGATATTGAATTATATGGAATTATGTCGAATCTTATTGAATTATAACTTTATGATTCCAAATTGTATCGAATGATTTGGGATAGTATACAGAAATATATCGAATGTTGACGAACCACATCGCATGATATCAACTCATTTCAAATTATATCGAAAATTAATTGTTGAACAATAGTAATGATGTCAAATGATATCGAAAAATATGGAATGGAATGTATAAAGGGTGTCAATTAAAGATCTTTCAGGATTCCGGGGTGATTTCATCAGGTTAATTTTATCAGGTTTTTTAATTAGTTTAAAAGGCAGGTTAATTGTTGGTTTCATCCTGCAATATGCTGCCTTGTTAGCTAAATTCGACCATTACTCAGTTGTTTATTGACCGATTTGCATAATTTTTGTGTCATTAGATTGGAAAATAAATTTACTAAACATTATTATTGATTATAATTTTTTGTAAAACGTGCCATGTTTTTGATAATTTAATTTAAAGATTTTGAACGGCAGCCATTTTGAAATTAACCATTTTATCATGTTGATTATTTTTTCATAAACTAAACTTGACTAGTTATAGGAATGTTGGCTAACGAGTTTCGAAAACATCGGTTAAAAACTTCGGAGATAAAAAAAATTTAAAAAAACAGAATGGCGGATATCTGGGGAAATATACATTTTAGGACATACATTCATATCATATTTTTTCTTAGTTTAGATGTAAGAAATCACCTCCCGAAATCCTGAAACGTTTTTAATGCACACCCTGTATATCGAACTAAATAAATTTATCTAATTATATCGAACGATACCGGACAATATCGAATAAGAGAAAATTTTATTGGATACACTGTGATGATATCGAAAGCTGTCGAATTTCGTCGAATTTCGCTGGCTCAGGGCTCGATGAGCAGCGACTGGCGGTGCAGGGCGGGCATGTCCGGGTGGCGGGAGTGCAGCAGGAAGGCGCGCACCGTGGGGTTGATGGGGATGTGGTACCTGGAAAAAGGGAAAATTAATAGAAAAAGTGCAAAATTATGTAAAAAATATTAGAAAAGCTACAGAATAGCGATTTAATAGTTGTCTACTTTACTTCTCGTGGATTTTTGGGCACTCTTGTCTTTAAAAAATATATATTACAATATTGCATATGTTATTTTTATTTTATCGACTGGTGAGTGTGAATTAAATATATTGATAAAGAAGGAAATGATCTTTCCTTACGAGAAAAAAGTGTATTTGAGTTTGGACACTGTTTAAACTCTTTTGGGTCTACAGAATTAATTGTAAAACACTTTGCTAACCTGAGAGATAATTAGCTGTCTAAAATCTAAATAATCATGTGAAGAACGTTAAGGTTATTTTAAATTCAGCTGTAAATTTATTAAAATTAACTATTGCACTGTCAGACCACATCAAACGTTACAGCTTACTTTAGACCATGACGAGGAAAATACTTCAATGCAAACGTGCATTTTAACGACTTCAGAATTTATTAATTTTGTTACTTGATTTTCTCCTGTTAAGTGAAGTAAACTGTATAGAATACGTTTTATGGCTAGAAAACGTATTCTATGAACTGAAGAAAATTCTTGGGGCCGTCTCTTAGATAATTTTACAAATATAGGCCTTCAAGCAAGCAAACATTCGCTTAATTAGGGGAATATAGGACATACGAGTTTCTCATTCACACCAATTCACTGAGAGACACATTTATTGTCTTTCACATTTTACCATCAATAATTTAAATTTTTAGTATGTGATATGTACCTATTTAATATAATTCTATTTTGTCAACTATATTATCCTGTACACTCCTCTCTTTATGATCTCTTTCAAAATTTTACTGAATCATTTTTTATATACAAATTATTTTGATATTAATCAGATCAAGCATCAAAAGTATTTTGACACTTGGTTGAATCAAATTCATAGAAGTAGAAATCGTCCCTACCAATTAATTTCAAATATGTTAGGTGTCTAAGATAGTTTTTATTACTCAATGACTCCCCTCTCCTTCCTTCTCAGTTTTTCCTTTATCAGTTACTCCCCTTCTTCCTCCTCAATGTTTATTCTATCAATTACACCCCTCACCTTCCTTCCTTGTCAATGTTCCTTTTGACAATGAATCCCTTCTCAGTCTTTTTTAGTCCCTTCTTCCTTCTCAGTTTTCTTCTGTCAATGACCCCCCTATCCCTCCTTCTCAGTTTTACTTTTGTAAATGACTGACCTCTCCTTCATTCTCAGTTTTTCGTTTGTCAATTACTCCCTCTCCTACCATTCAGTTTTTCTTTTGTCAGTTACTCTTCTCTCCTTCCTTCTCATTTTATTTTGTCAATGAATCTCTCTCCTTCCCTCTCAGCTCTTATTTTGTCAACTCCCTCTCCTTCCTATCAATTATTTTTCTTTTACCAATGACCCTCCCCAATGGCTCCCCATTTCCCTCCCAGTTTTTCTTTCATCAACGACTCCCTCTTCTTCCTTCCCAGTTTTTCTTTCATCAATGACACCCTCTCCGTCATTCCCAGTTTTTCATTTACCAACGACTCCCTTTCTTCCTCCTAAGGTTTTCCTCCATCGACGACTCCCCCTCCTTCTTTTCTAGTTCTTTCATCGATGACTTCCATCTCCTTCCTTCCTTCCTTTCTTTTATCAACTATTCTTACTCCCCCCCCTCACCTCACCTGGCGGCGGCCGCCTGGTGGCTCTCCAGGAAGTACTGCGTGTCCTGCAGGGCCCGCTGGGTCTGGCAGCCGCTCACCGGGGCGAAGAACGCGTCCAGCTGTTCCAGCAGCGTCTCCCGCGACGCCGCGTGCAGGTGGGCCCGCGACTGGCTGCCGGGGGAGATGAAAAATTACAAAGAAGCATTAAATGTACAGATTATCGTATCGATTAAAAAGTTTTCAGAATTTTATATTGGTAAACAAACACGTCAGCTTAAATCCAACATCAGCTTACATCCAACAGTTTTATCCTATCAAACGTTTAAGAAAAGAATGGGTAAAATAACACTTCCAACAGCCAGTGGGTCCATAACTAGCTTTTGCTGTTTAGGGACCAATACTGCATAGAGTTACGGAAGTTGTCACGGTTGGAGGCAGTGCTGTAGCTGTCATTCAGTGTAAAACTTTAGTTTCCCACCAAGGGAGGCTGGGCTTGACGGCAGGGTGGGCAGGGGTGTACTGACGACCAAGATGAGGGCCAGTATAAGGGTCATCTGTCCCTTGAGATCCTATCACGGCATCCGTTGGTTAAATGTACACCTTTGCCCATCCAATCCAAGCTTGACCGAACCTAACCAGTCTACCTATTTCTATTTTCTTTTGCTTACCTTATAGTAATCTGCTAAAGGCTTAGGGCTTAAGGGATATTATAGGGAAAGCTTCCTTTCCTTTTCGGTAGCCGTACAAAAATACAAAAAATGGCTGAGGTACCCTAAGAGAATTTTCCTATGGCGTGAGCAACCCAGACTACCAAATCCCTCAAAAAAAACTTTCAACGGATTAGTTTTTATTTTGCTGACAAAATAACCAAATAACTAACCAGGTTTGAGGTTATTTGTGTAATTGGTATGATTAGAAGATGTAAATTCTGTTTTCTCAGATATGAAAAGAATTAGTTGCCACCTCATTTTTAACTTCACTCATCAGGTGGCTACAGGTTCGATCCCGGGAGGGTCCAAAAGGAGTTTGATTCGACATTCACTCAAAAGCCAGAAGGATTTCTGGCTCAAACTCATGTATAAATGTCATTGGCGTCGAAACAAAAATCAAAATATCACTTCCTCGTGCTTTTCCTATGAGGCTTACGTGCATAAAACAGCTTGCAGCACGAATGCAGCGATACACTTACCACGTGGAGGGTTGCACTGCTGGTGATGGTGAAGGGGCGAGTTGTAGCGAGGATAGCAGCTTGGAGACGGACCCTTGGACAGAGACCGTACTGACATTGGAGGATGGTGGTACACAGCGACCTGTTGGAAAAAAGCATTGAAGCTTTTAGGAAATTTTTTGAATTTGATCAACTGACTTTTATTTCTAAGAGGCTGCAATCATAGCCATCTCTAGTAGAGATGGAGTAAAATTAATTTAATTTCATTTCAATCTTTAATCTTCATTTTCAGCTTAGCTTTTGAGCTTTTAAAAGACACGCCAACACCATCAGAGTTATTAAATATTCAAATAAATGATATTTATTATTTTGTACCGAATTAGACCATTAGGCTATGTCATAAGGCTATGTTACCTTTACAATCCAGATGATCTGAAATTGATCTGAAGAGTAGTAACCAATCGCTACAAGTTAATTTTCTTACTGGTCATGGGGTTTATAAATGGTTATTGTAATTTACAACTATAGAATCTAAATAATCTCAAATTCAACTGCAGAATGCGGCCTAGTTATTGATCTACTACAGATAGATTATTGTGCCTCCTAATAAGCTAAGAAGAGTTTTCCAGTTATCTTTGTCCCCTCACCTGAGGTGAACTTGAAGGACGGGACGGGCGGTACCTCGGGCAGCGTCTGCAGCAGGACGGCGACCAGCAGCGAGACGGCGGGCAGGAACGGAGGTACCTTGATCACGTCGTCGTACGTCCGCTGGTACAGCGGTTCTCTACAGTCCAAGTACCTGCGGCTCAGGTCCTCGAACCTCCTGGAAGGAATGTGCACTGATATGTTGACATGATCAAGTTTTAAAGAGAGAGAGATATCTTGTTACATTATGTGTTCCAAGAATTGCAAGACTGGGGACTGAGCCACGCTGGAACTTCTATGCAGCAATTCAGAATCCAGAGGCTTTTGGAAGGATAATGAAGGATAGGATATCTCCATCCAATAAAAACCTGAGATTGCTTCAACCGACAAGCAACCTACCCAAATATGACAACGCCCAACGGGATAGATCCTGATCTTCAAGACACCTACTAGGATCAGTAAAGGAAGAGGCAACGAAGACCTGCAGAGGTTCAGAAAGATAAGAATCGACTGGGTTTTTTTAGTGGGTAGTCTAAGTGAAGAAGAAGCTTCTCACACCGGATGGCTTGTGATTCACCTGACGGTGCGTAAATGCATTTCCCCCCAAATGCTTTACCATCCCAGTAGACCTGGCCGTGGGAGCCCTAAATACCCCCGTTGCAGCAGACCTGCATACTCAGCGAATTTCAAATGCAAAACAACATATTTCAATCCAACATACTGGGATTCAACGTGTTTTTGTAAGCTCCATAAGAATAACATGGGGAATGAGGATGCAGGTTTGCTGCTACGGGTATATTAAAACTGGGTGGTTTTAATTCAATATTTAGTTGATCTGAACTAGAAGAAGCCATTTACCAAGTTTTATCAAGATATGATGAGAAATAAGCGAGATATAGAATTTTACTTATTTCCCATAAGGTTAACATTGGGACAACGTACTGTGTTTACCACTTTCAATATCTCAGAAACCAATGGACATAGAGCAGTGATTCAAAATACTAAATTGTTTGTTTTTTGAGCTGAATTCAATAATGCTAGCAAAAATTGGATAATTTTTAATTTTCTATGTAAAAAACTCAAAAACCCATTTTTGGGGGGGTTTACCCCCCTTTACCCCCCTTCCGGTGGTTCGATCGGGCTGGTTCACGAACTCGTCCGAGTGATTACCACTTTACACATCTGTACCAAATTTCATTAAGATCGGACCATATTTACGGCCGCTATCGTGTTAACAGACATATATATATATATATATATATATATATATATACAATAGATATATATATAGATATATATATTTATATATAGATATATAGATAAATATATAAAAATTCGAACGAATAGTGTTTTTTGCTTCTGGGGGCCCCAAAATGAAAAGTTAACATGGTCTCGGGCTTAGGTCTTACCATGAGACCTACGGTAATAGCTTATTCCTTTAAGGAAATTCGCTAAAATTTGCTAGAAATGGAAAAAAATCGGTTGCTAAGTACTGAGACACGAATGAGATAGAAGGAGGAAGACGGGAAATAAGAAGGATTAGAGAGCTGGAATAAAGTTAGTTAACGAAATCAGAAATTGAAAATGCCCCTCGAGAGAAAGGAAAGAAAAAGCCAGAGGAACGTGAAAAAACCTAGGTTTACCTCAAGGTGGGGACTCAGGAAGGAAGCAGAAAGATATGAAAAAGAAACAATAAAATTAATTACGTGTTCTAGTGAAAACTACAAAATGTAGCCTCTCAACCTTGGTATCAAATTAAAGTTTAAAAATATAATGGTGTGCTCTACGATGGAAGTGCTACAATATATTTTAAGGGACTTGCCACGGGACCGTTGTAAATGGAACATTGTCGCGGTGGTTGGATATTATCAAGGTTTGATTTGATCAAATCAGATCATATCACCATAATTTGAAACTTAATTTAAAAGGTTATCAACAGAAGGTAGTACCAGAGACAAATGAGTAGACATGTATCTACTCATTTGTCTGTAGTATTACTTACTAACTCAACTAGAAGAACAGAATCTCCTGAACAAAGCCAGGGTACCTACGGGGTTATCAGCTAGTAACTATAAACTCCGTAGGCTTACCTTCAAAATCAAAATTCATACAACTTAATGCGCTTAATGTTTTAGCATGAATTCATGAAGGCAATTTTGAAGAATGTCTTGCGCACTCTAGGCCTACCTGTAGTTGGTGGCGTAGTGCCTCCTGACGAACGCCCAGGTGCGTTGGAGTCTGTAGATGGGCGGAGAGTGCAAACCTCTCAGCACGGCTTCGGTCGACAGCATGTTGTGCATTCTGTGGCATTTGTGTGCCACACTCATCAGCTTCCCTATGACGCGAGCTCTCTTCTGAAATGTAAAATGAAAATTAAGACTATTTTCTAATCTATATAATTACACGAGGGGTTTTCTTTTCGGAGTCACAACTCGATAGTGGCTGGACGGATTTTAACGTTTCAGCTCTCAAATAAATTGTATTTTCATGTAGATTTGATAGTAGTCTCAAGAAAGGCCTTTGCTTGAGTAC
This sequence comes from Flexamia atlantica, assembly GCA_035578135.1. NCBI lineage: Eukaryota > Metazoa > Arthropoda > Insecta > Hemiptera > Cicadellidae > Flexamia > Flexamia atlantica. Next base: position 29,318,773 of record JAQJVK010000011.1, read on the forward strand.
AGTACATGGCTTCAGGTCTGGAATAATGGCGCTATCAGTCGATACCAGACCAAACTCAATGTATTGTACTTTGTTTGCAAGTAAACATATGAACTTGGTTTGAAAATACTGTACTCGTAAGGTCAACCAAGAATTGCAATGTGTTGCAAGCAAAAGATGTGTATGAGTATTCTAGTAACTATTAAAGTACAAGTACAAATTACTTATTGAACATAAGTTGACTCTGTCTAGTTAACGCACTGGGCATTAATCACCAGAAAATGTTGATCATTTCCATATTGTATCTAATATTGACTTATTCAAATTGCAAATAAGTAAAATTGTAAACAGCAAATTGTAAAATGTAAATTCAGCAACCGACTTAATGGGGGAAATTATTATAGGCCTTTGTCTTTTTTTGAGCTCCTTTCATGCTACGAAAGAGCACGATATGATCAGTTGCAACCCAGATTCCTTTCAAACCACACGGTCAAGCTAAACAAAAAAAAAATTTAAATTTATTTTTGCAGAAATTAGAAATGAAACGATTAGTTTTAAGCCTATTTTTTCGAGGATCGTTCTGTCCTATTACGTTCTTTGAATGAGCAGTTCTTGTATGTATATATACATAATATACAAGAACTGCGCAACTGAGAACTGTGTATATTATTATGAATACATAATGGTTCATAGTGTGGTGATACTATCTATATGAACCATCTATATTAGTATATTCAATATGTATGTACTATCTCGAAGATGGTTCTAGCGATTTTATTATAATTTTGCGCATGGTGTAATTTTTATTTTTAAGATTACCTACGTGGTTGAATTTGCTGTAGAAACTCAAATTTTATAGAAAAATTAAATTTAAAGTTTATAATTTTAACAAGAAATGGTCTTCAAACCAAGATTATTTAACGTCACCAGGTGAAAACTGTTGCATAATTCAAATCAATACTCTTCAGTTTATGTTGCAAAACCTAGATGTACAGAAAAGTTATTTTCTGTTATTTGTGAATTAAGATAATATAATTTGAATTTTCTGTGATATTTAATCAATTTTCTGTGAATTTTGAACAATTAATAAATGGCAGTGGTTGTCGAGCTTTATGAACACATCGTTGAGATATACAACAACGTGCGTCAAAGGTCTTGGCTACTGAAAGTAGCAATGAGAGCGTCGATGAGAACAAAGACCGAATAAATTGAACGAAATTGAGACCTCAGTAATTACAACCACCAAGTAAACTGTCTTTGAGGGAACCATATAAATTTATATAGTTGGAAATGTTACTGATTTTCCCGAGCGAAGCTCGGTCCCCAGATATTATATATTGGTTTATCAAGGTGTATTACCTGCACCTCGTGCTCCAGCAGCACGTGGTTGGCGACGAGGCAGGAGACCCTGTGGGAGAAGGCCACGAGGGTCCGGAGGGCGGGGGCGCTCCAGCTGCTCCGGTCGCCGCGCGCCCGCGCCAGCTCCAGCGTGGCGATCTGTCAACACGGGATAATTTCGTTTTAAAACTACATCTTTTACCGTATTTATTTCTCTACTATAAAGTACACCTCGGATTATCCGGATTAATGTGGCGAAAGACCGATCCGGATAACAAAAAATCCGAAGTCATTACAATATCGCCTAAATAGCGATCGAGTACCTTAGCCCCTGCAAAATTGATGCTGCAAACGGCGTATCAAAACTACAATTTAGTCTTTCAGTCTTTCAAGCTTGTTCCGCATACCATATTTTTCTAACTGCGCTCAATTCTTCTTTCAGTCACACACCGGACTTGTACCAACTTGTCCCGCGTCAGACAGCATTCAGTTTTTGTTCAAAAATTAAGTTAAAACAATTTTTTTTATCTTACAAACACTCATTTTGAAATCCAATATCAGTTTAAACAAAGAGTTCACAACTATAACCACACAGCCTAAAGTGACAGCAATAAACTAGTTCGCAAAACTGCCGTAAGCTACGATTTTGTCGATTACTTCTAGCGCCTCAAGTAGCAAACTAATAAACTACATTAACGGAAATGCTATAATGTACTGTTTAGGCAATGAGACTCCTTCAATTATGAGTTGTGATTCCAAATGCTTACAGTAATGTATTGTATTTGCATTTCACTTTCTGAAGGCGCATTTCACTTGTGTACTCGCTAAAATTATGTTTTGCCGTGATTTTTATTTGTTCATTTCTGGATGGACCAGTCCGGATAATCCGGGATCCGGTTAATGTGGGGTCTGGATAATTTAAAATTCTGTGGTTTCTTTTTTCACTATTGGTTTTCATTGAAAATAAAAAAAATATTTAGGGAAATGCAGACCGAAAATAGTTTTTCAAGATGGCGGCATGTCACCCAAGGGGGATTTTTTTTGGAAATTTTAGTATGATTATCCCAGCTGTATGTACGACTTTTCCATTAATTTTCAGTCTGTTAAATAAAAATTCCACTACTAGCTATTTTTGGTATTATTTTCCTGCACTAATGGTCGTTGGTGGATCTAAAGTTTGTCCAGACCCCGGAACACATAGAGAACGATCGGTGATATCAACGATGACTATACTCTAAATTATGTAATCTACATAAGCTTAAATTAACCGGAAATTTAGAGAACCATAAATAAGTTCGACATAAAGTAATAAGGTTCTTGAATAAATGATCTCGGTGACAAAATTCGAGGAAAAGTAATGATTTATTATTAAAACTAAAATTTCCTTTACGGGCTCAAATATAAAAAAGGGAGATTTAGCACACATTTATTGTGCAAATACAATAAATGTGTAGCTAACACATTTATTGTATTTGCAGTTGTTTACTTAACAGCAGATAATTTGAGCAGCGCGTGTCCACTTGTTGATTCCTGAATGTGACATCACACAGGTAGACCCGCAGAGAGCAATATCTTTGCGTTTGCGGACGATACAACAATCGTCACTAAACACAGGGAGATTGAAACCCTGGAAATTAATTCTTTTATCAAAACTATTTGTCTGGCCCAATTTTTTGCTGGAAACAAGCTCAAGCTAAATCCGAAGAAGACCAAAGTTTCTTGTTTTCAAACGCATCAACGAGAAAGTTCAAAATTTTTCAGAGAGCCAAGTTTATTGATTGGCGATGATCAAATTGAAACGTCTTCACCAACGGTTGACTTTCTGGGGCTGACACTGGATGATGCACTCGACTGAGAGGATCAGCTCATGAACATCGAAAGCAAAATTTCAAAAGGGCAATTTGTCGTCAGAAACTTGCGTGATCTGAAGAACATTGATCTTCTAAAGACCGTATGCTACTGTCTAGTCGAATGCCATATCTCATACTCTATCGTCCTTTGGGGATCGGTAGACACCAAACTGAAGAAAATCTTCACCGCACAGAAAAAGACTATTCGTTGTATGCTAAATTTGCATTTTTTGGACGCATTGTAGAGATTTTTTTTATTAACTTACAGATTTTAACAGTGCCTTCCATATATATGTGTTTTAGAAATTTGTATTTACATCAAAACCCAAGCCTTAGAGTATAGTAATAACATTCACAACCATAACACCAGATCTAGAAATAACTTTGCATGTCAGCATCGGCTGACTTTTTTTAAGAAAAAGCCAATTTATTCATGTTTCAAAATTTATAAAAAATTACCGATAACTATTAGGCAAGAAGTAGAAAGTTGTAAATTTAAGAGCAACCTCAAAAATTGTTATACTCCAGAATGCTTTTTACTCATAGGAAGAATGTTTTTTTCTTTTCAGCAGCCATTAGGGGTAATACCACCAGACCTAACCCTACTAACACCTCAAGAAGATGTCCCGGCATGTCATGGGCATATTGACAATTCCAACGCCACTCGGCAATTTGGAAGCTTCAGAAGGTACAAGGTACAAGGTAGGTAATGTGAAAAGAATTCTTAAGGTTTTCCAAAATTACCTTAGCAAATGTTAAATAAATTGTAATTACATTATGATCTAGAGGCACGGTCGTGTCTCGTCGCCAAGTCCACCAGCAGACGACGAATGAACGAGGTGAGTGACTATATTAACAGCGCAGATTAGGAGCCGATTTTTCACTTTTCAAAAAAGAAAATTAGAGCCTTGATTTAATATAACTTTGCTTTAACATAATAAACTGGCCAAAAAAACTTCAAAAAACACAACAGTTTGTTTTAAATACTTCTAATAAGTTAAGAATAAACGCTAAAAGTCACCAAAAAAGTTACCGGTTTTGCTCATTTGAACGAATCCTCCACCTCGATTTGTTCAGAAAGCCTAGCGACTTTATTTCTCATCAGAATTGAATGAAACTTCACACTCACTCCTATTTTTTCTCGTAGTAGTGCCTTTTGATAGTCTGAACAAAGTCTGAAAGCACTATATATTAAAACTAGTAACTTTTTGAATTTTCATTTCAAATCTTCGTTGACATTTAAAATGTAAACAAGCTTAGTCCACGAAGAAACTATTTCGTCAGTAAAACTTTGATCAGCTGGTAAGTTTTAAGCTTATGGAGAGGACGGTAGGACAGGAGATTGTTTAATTTATCCAAGCTTGATTTGTTTAATTTATTCTTTCTTTATATTGTGAATAGGCTTATTTTTGACGATTATTTCAGGGTTCTGTAACAATGAAACTTATTTATATAGTTTTACAAATACCTATATAAATTATAATGAATGTGTGTCTTTTATAATCTAATTTCGTTTTACCTAACCTAAACTTATGTTCAAGATTCGAATCGTTTTAAATTTATGTTAAAAGAATGGTATTTCATTACTAAATTACTAAAGCCTGTCAAAATGAAAGGGCCGGTTTTCATCAACAAAGTTATCGTCACAGTACCTCCAGTAAATACTCTAATCTCCTTGTTTGAACAGAAGCTATATCAGCTGTTTGCGGAGTCAGGTAAACAATACAGATTTATTCACAAACAGTGGCGGATCCAAGGGGGGGCAAAGGGGGCAATTGCCCCCCCCCCCCGAGAATGAGAAAAAAATCAGAAATTTTCGGGAAAGTGAAATTCCCAATTTTTTGGTGCGATGTAAATTAATTTCAGAAAATGTTAGGGACGGGATCGTTTTAGCGATCGCAACAAGTGTGTAGCTTCACGAAACTTGCGAAAAAACGATCAGGTTTATTTGTCGATCGCGAATAAACGGCAAATCCAGCTTTGAGAAACTCGCAATCTGCCGCAAAAAGTATCGCGCGTATTAGCCGATCTAGAATATAAACGGCAAACGTAGTTTTGCAAAACTCGCGATCGGCCACGATAACGATCGCAAGTATTTGTTAGTCGTGGGTGAACGGCTAAAAAAAATTGTGGAATTCGTGAACGGCCGCGAAATACGATAGCGCGTATCAGCCGATCGCGGATAAAATGGCCGATGTAGCTTTGCAGAACTCGCGATCGGCCGTGAAAAACGATCGTGAGTATTTGCCGATCAGTGATAAAAGGCAAATGTAAAGCTATAGTTAAATCGTGGCAACGGACAAGAATGGTTGAAGAGAGGTAGAACGGATTATATTTTTTATAAATACATTGTGGTATTGAGGTGAATGTTGATAATATAATCGAGCGTTATGCTAAGGGAGGAAAAACTGGAAAAAGAAGGCTCGACTTAGTACTTCTTGTTTTTTTTTTTTTAAATTTAAGTTTTCTGGAGAAAGTATTGTAAATAACAAATTCAAGGCTTGAACCTCTAAACAAGACTTTTTCCCTAATTACCTAAACAAGTATACTGTAATAAACTAATCCAATAAAAAACTGGTGTTATAAATTGAAAATTGAGCATGTTTCTGTCTCTAGATTGCCTAAAAACACGAGTTTTCAGTTCAAATTTTCGCCAATTTTCCGGGGGAGAGCCCCCGGATGTTACCCTCGCAATCCTGCTTGCCCCCCCCCCCCCGAACTCATGCTCTGGATCCGCCACTGCTCACAAACTGGAAAAAGTCCAAGATTGCATAGCGCCGAATGTTTGATAAGGTCTATCATAAAAGATTTTCATTCAAGAATTATCCAAAGTTTGAGGGTTCACGATTTTGTCACAAAGCATGTCCATTGGTGGTAGAGCGAGTAACGTCGATCCTCAGGATCCTGGGTTTCAATCTCGCCAATAAATAATAGCAATTTGTTTTGTGATAATACCGCCACATTTCGGGTTCATGCATATTAAGCTGAATATCTGCAATGGATGTCCATTGTAACTACTAATCTTGGTCCTAAGAATACCCGAACTGCCAAGGGTTAGGTACCGTTTGCATCTAGAGTTTCATTGAATATTGTGCTTATAGGTTAAACATATGAACAGCTGTTTCAAGTTAATTAATTTCAATTCCACTGGCTATATACTACAGTGCCTTATTATGGCCACACTGGTGTGCGGTCTTCTTTATATCATATGCGATCCAGAATCTGGTAAATAATATTTATTTGATTTTCAAAATTCTGATAATGTATCGTGCTATGCAAATGCAACAATACAGTGTATTTTAAACTGCCAACTTATCACAACCTCCATAACAAACTACACATTGATTCCCCTATGATTAAATTGGCCATATCCCACCAAAAAAACGACAAAATTTTAGGTTCAGTAAATATCAGAAATCAGTTAGGACCTCCTTTTAACGCAATCGAACAACAAGATTGCGCTGAATTTTTCAATCAACTAATAACATTGTATCAACCCCTTGAATTACATTTCAAATATATGCTAAAAATTATGGGACAGAATGTTCAAACTGCAACCACAGTGTGGATGTAAATGTGAGTAACTTTAGTTTTCCAATTTCAATTCCTCACAACACTAAAAAAGCTAAATTTGAAAAATTATTCGACCGTCAGTGTGAAAAATGGCAATCTATTGTGGACTCAACGTGTACCTATTGTTGCAACTACTTACAAAAAAACAATAATTTCAAGCACAAGTAACTATTTGATTTTTCAATTACAACTTTGGAATTCATTCAACATGAAAATTACAAATATTCTCATACCAGGGCTTCAAAATACAGAAATTCAAATAATTAGAAACACATTCAAAGTGAAAAATGCTAAATTCAATTTAGGAGAAACTACAAGATGAGGTTATTATATTTCACTAGTAGCTTCAATCAAAGAAGATGGTTTTCAATCAAACATCAGCATCACACATTTTATGTAAACAAAGCTGACATTTTTAGATCCCAGTGCAGATCTCAACCAAGTTTCCCCATAATAATTAAAGGGGATGACGTTTTGTTTACATCTTTATTATTTTTCATCTATATTTTACTATATTTATGTATTAAAAAACAGTGATATCATACCCAAAAACACAACGTGTTGAAGGGTCGCCAAACCCTAAAAATATGTGATATCAAAGAGCATACCAAGTCAATTTAATTTTTCTGTAGTTCAACAATGTTCATTAGAATAATAATTGAATTTGTTTGAATACTATTGTTCTGAATACAGATTATAATTCTTCTACATGTACTTGGCCAGCAGCTTAACAGACGCTAAATTAGTTATGTTTGTGTTTTCCAAAGTGACATACATAGAATAAGACTTTTAACATCAATATATAAATTCATAAGCTGCTGGCCAAGTACATGTAGAAGAATTATAATCTGTATTCAGAACAATAGTGTTCAAACAAATTCAATTATGTATTCTAATGAACATTGTTGAACTAAAGAAAAATTAAATTGACTTGGTATGCTCTTTGATATCACATATTTTTAGGGTTTGGCGACCCTTCAACACTTTGTGTTTTTGGGTATGATATTAATACTCTTTACTCTTTAGGTGTTATTTGCTTGTGGATAGGAGAGCGGAGTTGTGGTGAAATACTATCGATAGTACTAACGATAGTATCGATAGTTTGTTACTATCGATAGTTTAATACCCATAGTCTCACTATCGGAAAACTATCGATAGTGTAAACTAGTGCAAGCTGAATTATTGTTTTCAAAATAATACAATTTTATCCATAACAATGGCATAAATTAATAAAATTGTAAAGAATATGTCCATAATACAACTCTACGATGATTATAACATTTCTTTGAAGTGATCATTTATTTATTATCCCAGTTTGAATACACTACCATAACCTACCTTAGATTTTACCGGTCACGTTGGAACGCTGCAGACGATACCACATTATCGTATTATTATTCTTTCTTTCTTTTTATTATGCAATTATTTCTTATTATTTTACCGTTGAGGTTCGTTTAAGTGTTTTAATTAAACCATACGTTAGTATTTACACATTAATATTGTATGTATTAATATTGTAATATGTATGTCTTTTCATACATTTTTAAGCTAAAGTTTTTATTTTTATCTAACAATTATAACATATTTATGCTATTAAAATATATTTGGTATAATTCGAATTTGAAATTACAGTTTTTTAACCACCTTAAACAAAAAAAACGCAAATTAATAATCACAAACACTATCGATAATTTTTTTTTAAATATCGAAAACTATCGATAGTCCGACCATCGATAGTATTAAAGCCCTAGAGCGGAGAAGTACTATATAACAATATTTCGTAGCAATTTTAGGTCCTGCTCCAGCAGGACCTTCAAAAATAGGGTCACACGTGTATCTCACGTGGATCTCGTCCAACAGCCGGAACCAGGGACATCTGGATCTTCAGTAATAGACTACGCCCATGTGTATAAGTCTATAAGCATATTTGTACTCATTCTTGCGAGAGTCATTAGTATTTTTTGAAATAAAACTAGCAATAAAATTATTAGGCTACTTAATGATATTATAAATCAAATATATTTATTCATTTATAATGTTAAAAAAAGTTTAATAGTAATTTCAATAGCAAAAATTGTTTTTAACGATTTTTATTGCTATTTCTCCAAGAAAAAAAAAAGACGCTATACCGCTCTCTGTGGTAGAAATGTGAAACTGTTTAGAGTATGCTACCTTACCGACTTAGGAGTCAGCAATCGCCTAGCTGACCGGTTCTCGTCCGATCACCGAAGTCAAGCAACGTCGGGCGTGGTTAGTACTTGGATGGGTGACCGCTTGGGAACACCACGTGCTGTTGGCTTTTTTTAAATATTTTTTATTATAAAAATTTATTTTCAGATGTTGTTTATTTTCTGGTGGCTACTATGCTAGTGGGCATTAGTGTTGTGGTCTACTGACCGAAATGATCTTTGTGAAACTTCACATCTTTTATTCTTCTTATGTGACCCAGACAATTGTCGAATATGCAACAATTATTAGGTCTTGCCATTCAGGTGTACAGTAACAGTTATTTAAATTCAATGGTCCAGCTTGCTTATACAAGACATTCACAAATTAACGCCTACCCCGTGGCCGCGTCGTGGACGAGTGAGAGTGTAGACCAACTTAACTACTGATTTCCAATCTCGTCCTTCTCAATACATGGCGTTTGTGAATTTATCCCCAACGTACATAATTTGATTATTTTGATTAGGATTTTTGCGGACATTTGCTATCACTGATTAGTAAAAAACAATCAGTTGTTTTTTACTAATCAGTGATGGCAAATGTCCGCAAAAATCCTAATCAAAATATGAAATCACCATCACCAACAATGAATTTCAAACAAGGAATAATTTGATTGTTGGATCAAAACAATAAAAATTACTCCTGTAAATAATGCTATCTCGCTTCGATTTGTACGTACATTTGTGTTTTTACTAATCGTTTAAATTATTGTTTGATGTAGTGTTATGTGATTGTTATGTGTGTGATAGTGATTGTTATGTGTTTGAACTTCGACTTCTACACAATTGTATATTTTCGTAGACTCTACGAGAAACAATAAAGCACCCCATCGCAGCAGACCTACGTAATCAGCGAATTTCCGAAAGATTTATTATCTATATATGTAAGCATATAAGGGAAAATATCCCTTCAACACATGTAAGGGATTTTTGCCTTGAATATTTAGAGTAAACAATATTATACTAAAAAAGTAGATTCAACCATGAGCTTTAAATATGAAGACGATTAATTAGAAGATCACATTGGTTTTCATTACAGTAGTATACACTTTTTGTATTGTATATAATTATTCTTAGTCTAATAATTGTCAATAAATTTAATCTAGTTATGGTATATAAATGTCAGCAATCATCATTGAATTCAAATCAGTCAAAATAAAAGCAAGTAAAATAATCACATGAATAAATATGTATAATTCAATCGTATGGTTAGTTTTATAATGAAAATACCCCCGTTTCAGCAAATGTGCTTCTTAATTTTGATAAAACATGAGATAACTCAGCATTGTAAACGTACCATATATTATCCTACATTTTAAAGAGTTTTAGAAGAAGATATCCCCCCTCCCATGCACAAACCTTCTTGATCAAATGTTTAAATAATTTGGATTTTTAATGTTTCACTTTTACATTAGCGACGAAATTGATATCATTAAAACAATTATTGAAACTATGTGTCCCGTTTCGCTGGAAAATGTGAACAAGTAATTAATTTTTTAAATTAAAAATTGCGTCAGCTGTGCAGCCATAATCTTTAAATTGTTACCGTTAGGGGAAATGTAACCAAGACATATATTTTTTCCTCGAATTTTCTCACAGAGACCTTTTGTTTTAGTAAGGGTTTGATAAGGTATCGGACTTATGGTTTTCTCAAATGTCCCGGGTCTTTTGGGGGTATGTTACCCGGGTGATGTTTATATGAAGATAAATCACAATTCAATATTTCATTTTTATATTTAAAAAACATGAAAAATTCAAATAACAAATTTTACCATAGTGAACAGTGAGATTCTCATAGAACGCATTAGTCAAACATATTGTAGAATTATAGTTACAACAATAGTTAAAGGGTATATGATCATTAAATTTTCTAAAGTAGAGGTTGATTAGGACCTGTTGATTAAAAGAACCTTTTAAGTTTAACGAGATTCGCACACATTGAAGGACAGGATATTAAGTTTTTATAAATTTGATCAGAGCCTTTGCACAATTATTTGACATCCAAACAGAGAAATATAAGAAATAAATTTATTTTTCCCTATCTGCTATGTTTAGACGCTTTTTAATCCTTGTAATGAATGGGTGGGTAAAATAGTAATTTGTCTCCCAGCGGGAGTAGAATCTTTACTTTGTCTCCCGGCGGGAGACGAATAATCCCATAAAAATAACATTAAAATCAATAATTCAAAAGTTAGATTGCCTTAAAATTTCAACGCACAAAAGCAAATATGTTGCTGCTCAACGAATGTAGGCGCTAACAGCTGATTTAGAGGCAGGAATAATTAACATTAACGACAATCACCTGTAAAAACGTCTAAGAACCAGCTTATCGTGCAACAATCAGCTGATCGATGGAATATGCGTGGTTGCAGCTCCCTGATGCAGGCGCTACCAGCAGAACGAAAAACAGATATTTTAATTACTTATTAAGTTAATTAAATACATTTTTATTTCAGGATATTTGTCATTGCAGGTGAGGGTAAAGTGCCTCGCAAGCTCGGATGCCAACATTTTTACACGTGAGACAATGTTATACTTTACTCACTTACGCACAAGCAACAATTGTTAAGTGGTTTCAGACCTGTAGAAAGAGTTGTTTGTGTATCATAGTGAGTTGGTGAGCGAGGTTGGACGACGTGAACCTAGATATTGGCAGCAGCCAACCCTCCTCCCCTGAAAAATATTCGTGAAATTCAATTAATTGAACAACCTGTTGTGATAATGTAACCGTTTAAAAATGATACGTTTTGGTATATAAGTTCAAAAACCTAATTAATGTAAGTTGTACCTGTTGTTCGTCTGTCTTTCAACCAGTTGTACAATACTGGACCGACCGATCTGAAATTTTGCAGGAATAAAGCCCTTGGGTTACGTCCCGTTAACGTCCTTAGCTTCAATGTTTACATTTTATAAGGATGCAAACATTAAAATACTGCATTGTAAACAGCTGTGAATACTAAATTTGACAGCTGAGGCAACCAATTCCAAAACTCACTTTGTCAATTTTTTTCAAAATTGAGTAATTGTTACCACTGGATTCAGCAGAAAAAAGCGCATTCATTCGTTATGAAATTTTGTTCCAAAACTTAGTTAATCCTATAAATATTTAAGGTGAAAAAGTGTGTGTAATTTCCAAAACTCACACAACCCACCAGCCAATAAGACCGTGCATTTTTCTGTTGTTCCAAAACAATCTTTATCCTCTTACCCAATCGGTGGCCTGGATTCAGTCATGTGATCTTGTTGTCAGTTTGGATAAAGTTGATTTTGGAAAGACAGTGTTATGTGTAATGCCATTTCCAGCTTTATCCTAGTATATACTGTCTTTCTAAAATTAACTTTATGCATAGGTGTTAGAGCAAAACTAACTTGATCCATTGGTGACAGGGCAAAACTAACTTTATCCAAACTTAAATCTTAATTTTTGCAAAAACTACACATATTAGGACGCAAAGGTGTCAGCCTTTATGTAAAGGTGTCATTTTATGTAATGACACCATTACATAAAAATACCTGTCTTTCACATGGGAAAGACCAAAAAATTGAAATTAACTGGATAATCAAATAAAACGTTCCATAACGTCTGGATAATTAATAAAACGTTTTTCATTTCCTGAAAATTTAAACAAAATGGACAATGTGAGTTTTGGAATATTCCTCAGTTCAAAGAGCAGAAGTAAGATCTGCTGTAATTTTTATCGTGAGCGAAGCCACGGGCAGCTGCTATATAACTGTATTATAAGTATATCATAAAACTAAAGAAGAACTGAAGAGACTGAAGAATTTACCTCCATCTTTTAAAGAACTGTATATATGGCGGGCTGGGAACGTGTCGCCCCCGGCCCCGTGGGCATCCACGGTCTCCGAGGTCCTCCTGGGTCTGAAAAATAGATCAAGGAGTAAAATATCATCTCAGCAATTACTTGGAGCGGATTAAACTTAATTTGGTCCAAACACTCAGGAAACGTTTGGTCCCAATAACAGAGGTCCCAATAACAGACCAATTTTCTAATTTAGCCTTTGAATTAACTGAAACGTCTGTCCACTTTAAAAATTTGTAAAAGTTTTTTTATCTGTATGGACATGTTGGATGAAGCATTATGAATGTTAAAAAGTACACGTTTACCGCAGTTGGACAAGCTATTGCCTTAGCAATTCACAATCTTCTCCAGATAATGTCACACGGGGTGGTTTTTCCCGCAGCTGATGCGCGGTTTTTTGCCGCCCGAGAAGAAAAATCACATGATTTAAATGTAGGGTGCCATACGCCGCGGCTGAAAACCGCTCAAAATCTGCGGGAAAAACCGCCCAGTTTGACATTACCCTAAGGGTAATCCATGACACACGGTGCGGTTTTCCCGCCGTTCAGTGTCGGTAAATCAGTCCAGCAGATGTAGAAGACGCTTACAGTTCAGACGATCTCCGCCAGTAGCGCTAACGTAGCGTCGGTAAGCACTACGCAGTGCAGACAAATTCCACCGGGATCGCTGGTGAGCTTTGTTAATTTTAGCAATAACAATAAAATAATCGATTCCTTAAGACTTGATTCTATAAGACTTAATTCCTAATACGTTTCTAAGTTTGAGAAAATCATTTACAATTCATATTGTAAAAACGTAATATTTTAAGAATAAGAAACTTTAATTATTTAAATTTAAACTTGAAGATGTTGTTGTGTAGATGAAGATGGTTTTAATATTTTAAGTATTAGAACCTTTAGTTTTTATTTAAACTTAAACTTAAGAGATGTTGTAGTGTATAATCGAAGGACTATAAAGCGAAAAAGACTGTTTGAAATGTAGTGGATTGCTCTCAGTGATTTAAGGTAAAGGTCATAAATTCAACCTATAGTAGGATCAATTTATTCAGTATCCTATTAATATAACTGTTGAGAGGGAGAGGGAGGGGATTTTATATACTCATCATTCGCCAGCGGCAGGCCGTCCTCACAAAAGCAGGCAAAAACACAAAAATCCTGGAATTACCGATATTTAAAAATGTTGTTCACTATCTTGCGGCCAATTAACTAACATTTAGATCAATATATTAATAACATTAATAATCCGAATTATTGAACCAATAGAAAACTAGACCGTAAAAAAAATTCTCTCCCTCTCCCGCATCATCGTTGCATTATTTCTTCTCTAATATTTAAGATATTATTTTTTATTGTTAAGATACTTTTGAAGCAACTCAGCTCCCGAAAGTATACAATTAATTGTCTCTAGATAATAAAACTTTAGTTTTTCAACATTTTCATGATTTCATGCCCAAGACAATAAACAGCGGATTAACCACGGATAAGAAGCTGCGATAGGAATAAGCTCTGATTCAGTAAGATGGTCTGAAATATAAAGCAATTGATAAAGTAGTCTGGAGTATGGAGCAGTAGACTGAGTATATAGTAGTCGGTAAAGTAGCCTGAAGTATATAGCAGTCGGTATGGTAGTCTGAGGCATAGAGTAGTCGGTAAGGTAGTCTGAGGTATAAAGCACTCGGTAAGGTAGTCGTCAGGCGACTGTAGTAGAGCCAGGTTCCACCAGAATGAGCTTGACTCGCTTTCGTAAGAGAAAACACAGAGAACGGATTGAAGTGTATGAGCTGATGCTGCTGGTCAGAGGTGAAGGCAATGGCAAATCTCGGAACTAAATAAACCGTCCGTAAAATGCAAAATGTAGGTGTAAGCCTAATTTTGTCATACAGTACTTCAATTTCAAATCTGGCCAAACTCAAAAATTATACTATTAAAAGGTGGGTGTTTGATAGGGATAATAATGTATTTTAAACGTGTATATGCTTGTTAGGCTACATCTGCGATAAAATCAAAACGAAGAAGAAAAAGAATAAAAATTATTCAAAGTTTATAGTGAAAAAAATTATCGGCCTTAAAAATATATCACTAATTCCATTTCAGCAAAAGAAAACGTACATAACTTATCTGTAAGAAGAATTAAAATTTTACCTTATCGCCACATTTTGGCCAGTTTTGGAGCGATTTTGTTTTCTACTGAACTTTTTCTTTTCTCGTATACCAAAAATATCTGAAATGGAAACAAAATATCCAATTGTTTATATCCTTTCAGCAACGAGCGATTTTATACAAGAGTACATTCAAATTTTTAATTTTATAAAATCAGTATTTTAATAATTTATTCCTCAGAATCCTCGCAAAAATAGCTAAGCACTAGAAAACGAAACACTTTTAAGATTAATTTTAAGTAACAAATCTTTTTGATTAATGGCAACGAAATCAGAAGAATCACCAACACCATTTCATCAGTGCGAGTTCCCCTTAAACATTCTCTAAGCCTCTCTAAGGTCTGATATGTAGGGTACTAAATTTGATGAAGTCTCCGATAAAAACAATTATTCTCTTAACTCTTCCAAAAAGTAGGATAATTTTTAAAGTCTTTGGCTTGAGTTACGTATCGTACTCATCAAGCTCCTCTCCACTCCAGTACTCGCTGGAAGTGATTGCGGATTGTTTTAATATTACAGCCAATCTGCCCTGCTGAACAAAATGGCATGCAGGAAGTGCAAAATTTGTCCATAATTGAGGCTTTGACATATTCTCATGTTTTATGGGTCGAGGATTCAGAGAAGCATGCTTATATAAGGTTGTATCTGTAGCCATTACTGAGATATCAGTGGTACTATTAGCAGGGCCGGCTCTACCATATAGGCGAACTAGCGACCGCCTAGGGCGCCAGGGCCTGAGGGGCGCCAAAGGGGGCGCTGAGCGGTCCTTTTTTTCATAAAAGGAAGGCGCAAATAAAACACATTTGCGCCTTCCTTGACTGAAAGTGTATGTAAAGTGTGATTTGGCTCCAAATTCACTGGTTTAATTATTGCTGATGTTGCTACCAGGAATTGCTATCAAATTAATAAAAAAACAGCCCTGGTGATGCCCCTGCCAGCATAAGTGTGATTTGTCTCCAAATTCACTGGTTTAATTATTGCTGTTGCTGCTACCAGGTATTGCTATCTAATTAAAGAAAAACAGCCCTGATTATGCCCCTGCCAGCATAAATGGGGGCTTGTTCACATGTCAATGAATTGGACTTGTTAAGACGGAGAGGTTTTTCATTAATCAGTGGTTTTAACCCTGAACAAAATTTTCCATTTTCAAGTGTTACCTTGTGGATACCAAAATAGCGCAGATTCACTTACCTTTCATTACAATGAATATTTACTTTTAAAGAAGAACTTCGAGAACAAAAAAGAACTGACAAGTTTCAAAAAGAATCACCTTGAAACCGTATTGAACTGAACCTTAAATGAAAAAAGACTGTTCTTGGCTGTTTAGTGTGTTATCTTTAAAGTAAGTAAAATAGATAGGGGAATATGAACAGATCGATCACTTCACTCCAATGACCCCAAGCAACTCACTCTCATTTTATATGTGGTTTTACCGGAGAAGTAGATACTAATCAAATCAAACAATTTAAGTTCCCAAAAATTACGTATAAAGTAATAAATAATAAAGTAAAAGAAAATCATGTTTGAATATACTAAGCAACAAATCTTTGAAAATTCAAATAATACCTATATTTATTATAGTACAAAATACCTTCATTGCAAATTGGGTTTTAGATATACCATGTAGCACATGGTTCTCAATCAAGTATCAGCATCACATGTTTCATGTAAACTAAACAGAAGTTTTTAGATTCTTATTCCCTATATTTCTCGTATTCTGGTAAATTTAAATTTCAATCAATTTCAGTAATTTCCCCACAATTTCAGAACAAAGACCTTTAATTTGAGCCCTCTTCCGTCTTTCTACGACTTGTCAAACAGACGCCTACAATTTTGACGCAAAGAATCGCCTTACGAAATTAAATATGTGATACTACAAGTCTCTTCTCGTTTCGTTTTTACAAAAGTACTCATCGAATATTAACCACACAAGGAAGTAAAAATAATTGTTAAGTGATTTTTTTTAGAATTTAAATTAAACACAAAAAACAAATATTTCAGTAGTTGGATTTTTTCATGGTATATAAGTTTTTTCCCTAACCCTAATATAACGATAGTAACGTACCCTTTTACTGAATTGTTGGAATGGGGGGGGGGGAGGGCGCCAAACGATACTTTCGCCTAGGGCGCCTAAAACTCTTGAGCCGGCCCTGACTATTAGCGGTATGAGCACAATTTTTCAATGGACACTGAGCAAGAAATCAGTAACTTCCAAAAGCTTAAAGCTTAAGCTTTTGCTTAGCATCCAAGCACCCACTGCCTCTTTGCTGTGAAACGTTTGAATGTGTAGAGCGTTTGTAGCGGTAACTTCACAACTGAGCTGTTTTGCTGAGCCAGTTGTTCTTGGCTTAGGTTGCTAGGAAATCTTTAATACAACCTATTTAAACTAAGCTGTTAAAAAGTGGGTTTAAGTTAACCGGTAGGACAAAACTGCCTATGCAGCTGGTAAAAAAAAACAAAAAAAACATACTTTTCTGCTTTGTATATTACCCCTAAATTTCAGGTCTCTAAAGCAGTTAGTGCGCTAATAAGGTGTTTTAATGTAAAATCTCGATTTTTAATGTTTTTAAACGATTGAAAGATTAAGCTTGAGGTAAAATTAAGCCTCTTTAAAATTGCGAAAAAGGTTATCCTCAGCTTGCAGTTTGTAAGGGTTTGAAAGAAAATACTTAACGCTGTTTTTCACATTGGAGGATTATGCACTTACTGCCTTTTTCTTCAGCAAGGCAGCAATACTCACGAGGATCTGTACGTTTCCTGGTCTCTTTCAAGTGCTGCTGCTGCGCCCTGTACTGCGAGGGTCCCCACTGCAGCAGGTCCTCGGGGCAGCGCGTCCAGAACACCACTTCCTCCCTGGAACATAGCGGGTGATTACGAGATCATTCAGACGTGTTAGGTTCGCTTTAAACCTGCACTCTGATCTACCTGATTGGCGTTTTCATATAATTGAGTTTTATCAGTTAAAACAGTTCCTACAGTTTAAAGATTTTCCTACTTAATGCAAGGCTAACCTTCAGTTTTATTTTAATCCTTGACAATCCCATAAATTCAATCAACTGGTCCTATATGGTCAGAGGTTTTTCAGCAACATACTTCTACGTCCAATATAAAATAAAAATATGTTTTAACTGAGAAAGAGATCTGAAATATAGTATAGTCACAGATTCGTTGGATAATTGTTTTTTTTTTCAGAAGCTTTATTAAACATCGCTGCACTCTCTCCTACAGTTGTGATTAATTAATATTTTTTGGAAGGTAGACTATGTAGAGAACTTCAGATTTCAGTTTTCTATAAAAAAAATTATATATGCCTAATTAAATTCTAAAGAGTACCATTTTGAAAAGAATTTCATGAAAAATCCCTGTAGTAAGATACATTTTACCGCAGAAAACTGATTAAAAAGAGTAGCTTTTTATGTTATCATATGTTGTATAGGCATTTTTGTTACTCACCTCTTCTGCTGAGGCTGCTGATTCTTCAGCCGCTCCCGCTGAGGCCCGGGGGCCGTCAGCGACTCCAGCGACACCGTCCTCAGCAGCCGTCCCCTGGGCAGCGGCAGGACCTCCTCTCCCTCCCACTCACATCGCAGATCCACCGTGGACACGTTCCTCTTGGTCTGCAAACAGTCAGGAAGTAGAGTTTTGCCACTGAGAATAATTAAAAAATAAATTACCCATGCAAGCAATGGTAAATTTTAATGTAAAAAGCGTGATAATACGTTACGAAAATTGGCACATTTTTGTGTATAGATTTTTCATATTAAAGAAATTAAAAATACAGTTTTACCCTCTCTTTCGCACTCCTTCAAAAAAAAGATCTATTTAGCCAGGAAGTCTTGTAGGGGTGGAAGTGCGAGAGAGATGGAAAATACCCCCACCACTGTTTTTCCTTCATCGGTTGTGTATAGTCAAAATCTCACATGGCCTATGGCAACATTACAAATATTGTTGCAAACAAATATCATATGTTTTGACAGATGAGTTATTTCGAAATTTGACCGTAGAGACTCGTGGTAGGGGAAATCTTCACTGCGCATGCGCATCGCACAGGACTTCTGGGCTGAACATATCTTTTTTTGTAGTTTTGACGTTTTTAAAACAAAATCCCTTTTTCAACCCTATAGCATATTTGAACCTGGCAATAGGATAAATTAAATGTCCCCTCCTAAAATACAAATCTTTCGCGTGAAATCACACTCCACAGGTAAACTCCAGTGACGAATACCGAACTATTTTCGCAGGACAGACTAGACACTATCTCACATTTTCACGGAGTCGCGACGAACCGTTTTCCATAGCCGGTACCTGAGCTTAAACCTTACCCGGCCCCAGCCAGGACTGAGGCCATCGCCCCTGGCTGGCGGGATGGCTCAAGACCATCAGACTCGTCAGCGACAAAACCAAGCCCATCGAGGAAGGGGTAACCAAACCTCTAACCAGGGCAAACCGACCACCATCCGTTGCGGAAGGAAAACAAATGCCTCGGAAGGCAAGAGCCACCTACCGCACCGTCAGGGTGGAGGTCTACGTGAGCTTCGCACGGGGCCTACGTTACCCCTAACAGCTTGGCTGCCTTTTTGAGCTGGAACAGGACATGGCCTGTCTCACCTGCAGGGAGTGGGCCTGAGGCTTGGACACCCTCCAGGGACCGAGGCCGCCCAGCAGGTAGGGGCAGGGGTGGAGGGCGTACCTTCGCCGGATCCTGGGGGAGGCTCTCCTTCCCTCCCACAGCGCCACGGCTTCCGCTGCCACCACCTCCAGCTCCGTCGTCAGGATCAGACGCTCCTGGAATATTGCTCATATTGATAAAGGAAAAAAAAATTAATTACAGATGTTGCAAATTAATTATTAAAATAGATATTTTATATGATTTAGACCTATTCTCTATGATGTTGACCAGTGATGTTTTAAATGGTCTCTTGAACAAATATTCATGAGTTTTGAGCACCAAAAATAGAATCTGCAATAACCAAATAACCTCAAGGCACTACCTCGAAAGTAGCAATCCCATGTAGGTTGTCAGGCTGCAACTAGTGTCCTGAATTTAATTTATAACTTGACTTAAGTGATAAAATTGTTTTCTCAGTCAAAATTAATTAATTAATTGTTCAATTATTCGGCCGAATAATGTAATGGTTAAGAACACAAGCAAAAAAAAATGTTATGTAAACCAGCATCTGTAGTTCTGATGCCATTTTACGTTAGTTATAGCACTGCGTTATTCCAACAGTGTTGATAAACGTTTTGTTAACATACAACAAAAATTTATATCCAGTCGAGCAGCTAAGGGAAACCTGAGACCAACAATTTCGATTGGCAACGGATTTCATCCAAACAGAGAGCTAAAATTAGATTATTTTATATTGATTGAACTATTTCATAACATCACTTATAAATGCCTTATGAAAACATTGAAAAAATAGTTTTCACCTATGTTCACCTGAATAGTGTTCACCTGAATGATATAATATGGTTATTGTGCTTGGGAGTATAATTGTATTTTTAGACAATGCCCTGAAATAGATCTTTCTTGAAGTGAAAGAGCTATTTTATTAATGACAAGGCATTATACATAAGTGTATAAGCCTTAGACAATTAAAAAATGTACCCTGAGGTCCCCAGTTACAAAAATATATATTTTTTCATAACTTTATACTAATGATTGTAACAGAATTGTTTTCAGTAATAAGCTAAAGTTTTCGCAGTCTAAAGCACCCCCCTAAACCCCGAATATGTAGAGGCACTATAAATGTATTTATGTAGTGATTAGGAGTTAAAATATCCTAAGTAATCTTACCTTTTGTTGTCGCCTTCTCTGTTTTTTAGTTGAAGACTTCGGCTTACTAGAAAAAAGAGCTATCGTAAACTAAAGAATATGGTTTACTGAAAGAAAGTAAACAGGTCAAGTTTTTTAACGCTATTTTTAACCGCCAGTTGTAACCGTTTAAAAATCTCCTTTGTGTAAACTGAGTAAACCTAATTTGACAACTTTTTTGAGGTTTTTTTGTAATTCATGATGACGGAATAATAGTAAGCGTGTAATGAGCCGTTTATGATGTATGTTCATTTGTCAGTCTCTCTATTATAAAAGAATTTTTAGATAGCAAAAACCTTCTTTTAAACCCTGAAAAATCTAACTTTGTATCATTTTCTACAAAACAAAACAAAAACATATTAAATCCAGACATAATTTTAGAAGATTATAAATTGCAGCAGGTAGAACATACAAAATTTCTTGGTCTTATCATTGATAAAAACTTAAGTTGGGAAAAACATGTTGATCATGTTGTCAGTAAAATGTCTTCGGGATTATTTGCTTTAAGACAGATGTACAAAATTTGCAACTTAAACACATTGGTAACAATCTATTATTCCTTAGTTCATTCACATTTAGCTTATGGTATTAGTATATATGGAGCAACTACATCAAAAAACTTAAAAAGGATTCTATTGCAACAGAAGAGGGCAATAAGGATAATGTTCAATTTGAAAAGAAGAGATTCGGTCAAACATCTTTTTACTGATCTAGGAATACTGACTGTTTATGGACAATATATCTTAGAAACTATTATTTATGCCAAAACCAATACAAAAATTCAGGTAACAAACGTAATTAGCCATAACTATAATACTCGCTTTCAAACACAAATTGATAGACACAATCTGGAATTCTATAAAAAGAAAACTAAATTTGCAGGAAATAAATTTCTTTCCTATCTTCCAAAAACACTTAAAGCCGAAAATGATACAAAAAAGTTTAAAAATTGTCTGAAGGAGCTTTTGGTCAAACTTGCTCCTTATTCTCTTGAGGAGTTTTGGGAGAATGAATGAATAAATGCGTTGATTATTTTATAGTGTGCATAAAATATAGCATTGACTTTATTATAAAAGACTTTATTGAGTTTATTATATAAGGTTGACATGTAAAAAAATTTAGCTGTAGATTTGACTCTATTCTTGTACAATTGTACTTGCATGAATAAAGGATATTTTGACTTGACTTGACTTGACTTGATGTAACAAATTATATATGAAAAAAAATTGATCACCAAAAATTAATTCATGAACATTTTCTTAAAATCTAATATAGGCCTACGGTATATTTTAAACCTTTGATGTAAACCATTTGATTTTCAGTAAGGCTTATTAAGTATTTGGAGAAAACTGTTTATTATGCTGATTGTAATAGTTGAAGATTTTAATGCAGAGTTCAATTGGTTTTCTTTTCAACCTAAGAAATTTCCATGAGTTATCATTTGGATATTGGATTCTTGCTTCTCTGTAGTGGATGATAAGGACTTATGTTGGAGGGAATAATCACGTGTTCTACAATATATTTTTCACTAAACTACAACGTAATCACCTGTTTTACAAACGTCATTTTTTGGCCGAAACCAGCTCTTTCCCGCCAGAGGGCCGAAACTTTCGACCCTAGGGCCGAAAGTCAGTTGATCGTCCCGAAAACAACGACAGAACATCACATATTTTTATGGCATTCAATAAGTTCCAAAGGCAGGATGGTTGCGATCATATTATTTTCATAGCTATGTTTCTTAAAACCATGACATAGAAGTTGGATCGTCGCTCATAACCTCAAAGTTTTGTTTTCAAGTGTGTAAAAAAATTATAATATTTTTAATGTTATATAGGGTATATTTCATTGGGTAGAGTGGTGGAGAATAGCGTTCGCACCTCGGCCCAAAGGGTTTTGCAGTTCTCGAGTGACACGATCTCGAGCCTGTAGAACCTCATTTTCGGCCCTTGTTGCGAAATATACTATTTACGTATTGCGAAAAGGACGCAAAGGTAAATTAGAAATACAGTTCACTAAATTCTAATGAGTTTTCTCGTACCTTCTAGGAATAGAAGTCCTATTGACGCCGACGTCCAGGATGGAGGAGCTGTTGTATCCTTTATCGTAGAACTTGGGACCCAGGTACAGGTGCGGGTCCGCCCAGGAGCCCTGCAAACGCAACTCTTGTTGATTTCATTATATTTCATCAAGTTCGTACAAAATTGTGACAGAAAAGCCTCCCGTTTTAAAAGAATACTCGATATTTTAATTCACGTACGCAGCAGGAAGATTTAGGTATTTGTAGCTTGACTTCTCCTGAAAGACTGTTGAATGATAACCAAGGATCGCTTACCTTACAACGAATTTCAAATAGTATCAGTTTTATTTATTTGATATTGTAAAACTGCTAAAATGATAGTTGTTACTCGATTTACGCTTTACTTTGAATGTTTTCTACATGAGGATCTAACAACTTCAGTCCAATCATAAAATCACGAAAAAACTCATATTAAATTATTTACTGACCGATTTATAATATCTCAGGAGGAATAGATAATTAGGTGAAACGTCGAACGCATAGCCAAGGCAAGGATTTGTATATCTTGGGACAAAGATGTTTGTTATTTAAAGAGAAGGGTTTGATAAGTTTATTCAAAAATTTGCCCAATGCAATGAAATATAACTAAATTTTTTCAGTTATGTCGATTATTATGGAGCATTGGGAATTAATGGTGATACCTGGTGATACCTACATATGCAGCTGTTCAAATTCCAAAAAATACATTTATTATTTATAGCCTGGTTAACTTTTGCAGGTACTATTAAAATCTACAATTATTTCGTTGTCTTATCGTCTTTAGCATCCTTTTTACCTCTTTTCATATATTGTGAGTCAAATAATTTGGCCCAGTCCGCCCATGACACTAATGTTAACTTTTTCATTGGGCTTATTAACGACAAAGTTATTTGACTCGGCCTATACGTACCGTACTTCCGTGCATACGTAGAGAGATCACAGGGTGGGCTTATGGTCCTGGTTGACACTCAAGGAAATTTTAGTTCGATAAATTAGGTTAAGCGTAATATAGAATTTCCGTGCCGTAATTTTGGGTCGAATTTTTACGCAATAACATATTCTCGAATGCATACGATAATTTTTAAAATAGGTCCATTTTCTCCATGTATAAAAGCCATTTAATAAAACTTACATTTTAATGATTAGTAAATCTGACTTGGCTACATGAAAAAAAAGTTAGGTTGGGTTAGGTCAGGCTTGGCTTATCTCGGAATCGATCTCGGGAGAGGGTGGGGGAGCAAGTACTATTACCTCTATATTTGACCTCGGGTGGGGGAAGGTCATTGACCTCTTTGACGTCATCGGTGGACGGCCACCACCACCCACCACGTGGTGAAAGCCCCTAATACCCCCTACTCACCTCCGCACACGCGTAGTGGCACCACAGCGTGGGCTTTCCGACCTGGTTGACACTCAGCGAGCTGCGCACGATGTACAGCGCGGAACTTCCGCTGGTGCTGCTCCCCACGGACGTCTCGGACACGGAAATTCCGCTCTCGTAGGGCGACAGGAACTTGATCCTCTCGCACCACACCGACCACAGCATCTGAGATATTTGAAAAAAGAATATTATAGATAAGCATTTCAGTACAAACTGTGGATTTGTTCAGTATTTAAAACTTGATTATGTAACATTATTTTTAATTTCTGTCTGAGATGGTAAGAAACTTTATTTTAACTCATTTAACTACGCCAATCTTGAAACAGATTATGATATGCATTATGTGTAATACTGCAGACACCTTTTTACTGATCAAGAAGCTAGTGTAATGTCCCTTATATGTGCGCTGTTCAGGAAGATGTTTTTTTTTTTCTAGAGGCTGGTGGTCTCATTTTACCTTGCATTTGTCCCCCCACCCCCTATGTACAGGGGGAGTTCGTACATTCAAAATCAAATCCTATCGAATGCGAAACAAATTATCGAAAGCTATCGAATCATAGGGTATTCCATAACATTACACTAAAGGTTATCGAGTGCTACCAATTAATTCAAACTCTCAGAGGGGGTCTATATTAGATAATAAGTATACAGAACACCTAAAAATCTATTCAGTTTCTAATTTTAGGATAGTAAATTTTAAATCGATTTATAATGTTCCTACCTTCCTCTCCTGCCACCCGCCGATCTCGTAGTACACGACCTTCCCGTTGCAGAAGCGAGCCTTCAGCGTCTGTCGCCGCCGGTGTCTGTAGACGCTGAGGTTGACGGTCTCCACGGGATAGGCGGACACCAGCTCGAAACTCTCGATGTCGGGGTCCTGCCCCCGCCGGGGCCGCCACTGGTCCAGCTCCTCCACCACCACCGGCTCCACGAAGTAGGAGGCCAGGATCAGCTTGGTGGGCGTCAGACCTGGGGACATTACAGGTGTAGGTCAAATAACGTGGCCCTGGCTCCACGAAGTAGGAGGAGAGGATCAGCTTGGTGGGGGTCAGACCTGGGGACATTACAGGTGTAGGTCAAATAACGTGGCCCTGGCTCCACGAAGTAGGAGGCGAGGATCGGCTTGGTGGGCGTCAGACCTGGGGACATTACAGGTGTAGGTCAAATAACGTGGCCCTGGCTCCACGAAGTAGGAGGCGAGGATCGGCTTGGTTGGCGTCAGACCTGGGGACGTTACAGGTGTAGGTCAAATAACGTGGTCCTGGCTCCACGAGGTAGGAGGCGAGGATCGGCTTGGTGGGCGTCAGACCTGGGGACATTACAGGTGTAGGTCAAATAACGTGGTCCTGGCTCCACGAAGTAGGAGGCGAGGATCAGCTTGGTGGGCGTCAGACCTGGGGACATTACAGGTGTAGGTCAAATAACGTGGTCCTGGCTCCACGAAGTAGGAGGAGAGGATCAGCTTGGTGGGCGTCAGACCTGGGGACATTACAGGTGTAGGTCAAATAACGTTGTCCTGGCTCCACCAAGTAGGAGGCGAGGATCAGCTTGGTGGGTGTCAGACCTGGGGACATTACAGGTGTAGGTCAAATAACGTGGCCCTGGCTCCACGAAGTAGGAGGCGAGGATCAGCTTGGTGGGGGTCAGACCTGGGGACATTAAAGGTGTAGGTCAAATAACGTGGCCCTGGCTCCACGAAGTAGGAGGCGAGGATCAGCTTGGTGGGGGTCAGACCTGGGGACATTACAGGTGTAGGTCAAATAACGTGGCCCTGGCTCCACGAAGTAGGAGGCGAGGATCAGCTTGGTGGGCGTCAGACCTGGGGACGTTACAGGTGTAGGTCAAATAACGTGGCCCTGGCTCCACGAAGTAGGAGGCGAGGATCAGCTTGGTGGGGGTCAGACCTGGGGACATTACAGGTTTAGGACAAATAACGTGGCTCTGGCTCCACGAAGTAGGAGGCGAGGATCAGCTTGGTGGGGGTCAGACCTGGGGACGTTACAGGTGTAGGTCAAATAACGTGGCCCTGGCTCCACGAAGTAGGAGGCGAGGATCAGCTTGGTGGGGGTCAGACCTGGGGACATTAGAGGTGTAGGTCAAATAACGTGGCCCTGGCTCCACGAAGTAGGAGGCGAGGATCAGCTTGGTGGGCGTCAGACCTGGGGACATTACAGGTGTAGGTCAAATAACGTGGCCCTGGCTCCACGAAGTAGGAGGCGAGGATCAGCTTGGTGGGGGTCAGACCTGGGGACATTACAGGTTTAGGACAAATAACGTGGCTCTGGCACCACGAAGTAGGAGGCGAGGATCAGCTTGGTGGGCGTCAGACCTTGGGACATTACAGGTGTAAGTCAAATAACGTGGCCCTGGCTCCACGAAGTAGGAGGCGAGGATCAGCTTGGTGGGCGTCAGACCTGGGGACGTTACAGGTGTAGGTCAAATAACGTGGCTCCGGCTCCACGAAGTAGGAGGCGAGGATCAGCTTGGTGGGCGTCAGACCTGGGGACGTTACAGGTGTAGGTCAAATAACGTGGCTCTGGCTCCACGAAGTAGGAGGCGAGGATCAGCTTGGTGGGCGTCAGACCTGGGGACATTACAGGTGTAGGTCAAATAACGTGGCCCTGGCTCCACGAAGTAGGAGGCGAGGATCAGCTTGGTGGGCGTCAGACCTGGGGACGTTACAGGTTTAGGTCAAATAACGTGGCTCTGGCTCCACGAAGTAGGAGGCGAGGATCAGCTTGGTGGGCGTCAGACCTGGGGACGTTACAGGTGTAGGTCAAATAACGTGGTCCTGGCTCCACGAAGTAGGAGGCGAGGATCAGCTTGGTTAGCGTCAGACCTGGGGACGTTACAGGTGTAGGTCAAATAACGTGGTCCTGGCTCCACGAAGTAGGAGGCGAGGATCAGCTTTGTTGGCGTCAGACCTGGGGACGTTACAGGTGTAGGTCAAATAACGTGGCCCTGGCTCCACGAAGTAGGAGGCCAGGATCAGCTTGGTGGGCGTCAGACCTGGGGACATTACAGGTGTAGGTCAAATAACGTGGCCCTGGCTCCACGAAGTAGGAGGTGAGGATCAGCTTGGTGGGCGTCAAACCTAGGGACATTACAGGTGTAGGTCAAATAACGTGGCCCTGGCTCCACGAAGTAGGAGGCGAGGATCAGCTAGGTGGGCGTCAGACCTGGGGACATTACAGGTGTAGGTCAAATAACGTGGCCCTGGCTCCACGAAGTAGGAGGCCAGGATCAGCTTGGTGGGCGTCAGACCTGGGGACATTACAGGTGTAGGTCAAATAACGTGGCCCTGGCTCCACGAAGTAGGAGGCGAGGATCAGCTTGGTGGACGTCAGACCTGGGGACATTACAGGTGTAGGTCAAATAACGTGGCCCTGGCTCCACGAAGTAGGAGGCGAGGATCAGCTTGGTGGGCGTCAGACCTGGGGACATTACAGGTGTAGGTCAAATAACGTGGCCCTGGCTCCACGAAGTAGGAGGCGAGGATCAGCTTGTTGGGCGTCAGACCTGGGGACATTACAGGTGTAGGTCAAATAACTTGGCTCTGGCTCCACGAAGTAAGAGGTGAGGATCAGCTTGGTGGGCGTCAGACCTGGGGACATTACAGGTGTAGGTCAAATCACGTGGCCCTGGCTCCACGAAGTAGGAGGCGAGGATCAGCTTGGTGGGCGTCAGACCTGGGGACATTACAGGTGTAGGTCAAATGACGTGGCCCTGGCTCCACGAAGTAGGAGGTGAGGATCATTTTGGTGGGCGTCAGACCTGGGGGCATTACAGGTGTAGGTCAAATAACGTGGCCCTGGCTCCACGAAGTAGGAGGCGAGGATCAGCTTGGTGGGCGTCAGACCTGGGGACATTACAGGTGTAGGTCAAATCACGTGGCCCTGGCTCCACGAAGTAGGAGGCGAGGATCAGCTTGGTGGGCGTTAGACCTGGGGGCATTACAAGTGTAGGTCAAATGACGTGGCCCTGGCTCCACGAAGTAGGAGGCGAGGATCAGCTTGGTGGGCGTTAGACCTGGGGGCATTACAGGTGTAGGTCAAATGACGTGGCCCTGGCTTCACGAAGTAGGAGGTGAGGATCACCTTGTTGGGCGTTAGACCTGGGGACATTACAAGTGTAGGTCAAATGACGTGGCCCTGGCTCCACGAAGTAGGAGGCGAGGATCAGCTTGGTGGGCGTCAGACCTGGGGACATTACAGGTATAGGTCAAATTACGTGGCCCTGGCTCCACGAAGTAGGAGGTGAGGATCAGCTTGGTGGGCGTCAGACCTGGGGGCATTACAGGTGTAGGTCAAATAACGTGGCCCTGGCTCCACGAAGTAGGAGGCGAGGATCAGCTTGGTGGGCGTCAGACCTGGGGACATTACAGGTGTAGGTCAAATCACGTGGCCCTGGCTCCACGAAGTAGGAGGCGAGGATCAGCTTGGTGGGCGTTAGACCTGGGGGCATTACAAGTGTAGGTCAAATGACGTGGCCCTGGCTCCACGAAGTAGGAGGCGAGGATCAGCTTGGTGGGCGTTAGACCTGGGGGCATTACAGGTGTAGGTCAAATGACGTGGCCCTGGCTCCACGAAGTAGGAGGTGAGGATCAGCTTGTTGGGCGTTAGACCTGGTGACATTACAAGTGTAGGTCAAATGACGTGGCCCTGGCTCCACGAAGTAGGAGGCGAGGATCAGCTTGGTGGGCGTTAGACCTGGGGGCATTACAGGTGTAGGTCAAATGACGTGGCCCTGGCTCCATGAAGTAGGAGGTGAGGATCAGCTTGTTGGGCGTTAGACCTGGGGACATTACAAGTGTAGGTCAAATGACGTGGCCCTGGCTCCACGAAGTAGGAGGTGAGGATCAGCTTGTTGGGCGTCAGACCTGGGGACATTACAGGTGTAGGTCAAATGACGTGGCCCTGGCTCCACGAAGTAGGAGGCGAGGATCAGCTTGGTGGGCGTCAGACCTGGGGACATTACAGGTGTAGGTCAAATGACGTGGCCCTGGCTCCACGAAGTAGGAGGTGAGGATCAGCTTGTTGGGCGTCAGACCTGGGGACATTACAGGTGTAGGTCAAATGACGTGGCCCTGGCTCCACGAAGTAGGAGGTGAGGATCAGCTTGTTGGGCGTCAGACCTGGGGACATTACAGGTGTAGGTCAAATGACGTGGCCCTGGCTCCACGAAGTAGGAGGCGAGGATCAGCTTGTTGGGCGTCAGACCTGGGGACATTACAAGTGTAGGTCAAATGACGTGGCCCTGGCTCCACGAAGTAGGAGGTGAGGATCAGCTTGTTGGGCGTCAGACCTGGGGACATTACACGTGTAGGTCAAATGACGTGGCCCTGGCTCCACGAAGTAGGAGGCGAGGATCAGCTTGGTGGGCGTTAGACCTGGGGGCATTACAAGTGTAGGTCAAATGACGTGGCCCTGGCTCCACGAAGTAGGAGGTGAGGTTCAGCTTGGTGGGCGTCAGACCTGGGGACATTACAGGTGTAGGTCAAATGACGTGGCCCTGGCTCCACGAAGTAGGAGGCGAGGATCAGCTTGGTGGGCGTTAGACCTGGGGGAATTACAAGTGTAGGTCAAATGACGTGGCCCTGGCTCCACGAAGTAGGAGGCGAGGATCAGCATGTTGGGCGTCAGACCTGGGGACATTACAGGTGTAGGTCAAATCACGTGGCTCTGGCTCCACGAAGTAGGAGGTGAGGATCAGCTTGGTGGGCGTCAGACCTGAGCAACAGGGTACATAGGTTAAATAACGAAGCTCAGGCAGACCGTAAGGACACTGGTAAATTTTACATTAGTCTTATGGGTGGACATGACTATGTTATTTCCTCGACCTGTAAAAGAGGTCGTGGAGGTTAGGCCTGATGGTGAGAGTTCACACTCGTCGAGTTAGGGAAAATTCAGGACGATTCAAGCAAATTCAGACCGTATCCTATGAAGCAATCATAAAGCCTCATGCGGCAAGTTTGTCAAGTGGATTGTCAAGACAGATTCACCCTTGTTTGTTAAATGTGAACTACCACAGAGAAGGAATTTTAGTGTCCACCCAAGGTCTGTTGATTAGAAGATAATGATAATATTACTGTACTCTGGTTGCCTAACTCCCATTAGGATATGCAATCACAGCCTGTGATGTCAATTATGGACCCCTTTCTGGTTCCAAACAAGCTATTGGGTAAAATATAGCCTCAGTTGAGGTGTCAGTGATATGCTCCTTCTGATTGGTATTACTTTTCGTCCCAGGTTTCCAGTTTATTGAAGGTGTCACGATTTTCAAACATTTTTTAACTGAGATTACCTGGCTTGATACTTATTCTTTACTTCTCTTATTCTATACAAACCTGTCCGTAAGCACTATGTTAAAATTTACTTTAGTCTCATGGGCTGACTAGTTTCATTTCACTGAACCAATAAAAGAGTTCGTAAAGATTTGGTGTGGGGGAAGCGATTTAATGTCTACGCCTTAAGTTTTATACCTCAAGTGAATATATTGAAGCTTGGGGGTTTGACGAACAACTGTGTTGATTTGGATTTTTCGTTTGGAAACACATGAATGTTTTATAGTTCCATTAATTTTAATTAATTTGCCGAATTAATGATTTTTGTTTTCCCCAAACCGTAAAATCCAGTTAAACAATCAATGGCAGTTTTCCCTGCCAGTTACAGTGCCTCTGTTTTAAACATATGTTTCAACATGTGTCTCGCGAGGTAAAGTCTACTTTTATCGGCACGAAAAGGTTTTCAATTTTTGAACATGGTTTGTGTTGGTTGTTTGATTCTTTAAGGATTCGAAGATACAAGGAGGCTAACAAATGATTAAGTAGGTTAAAAGATTTTTAAGGGGACGGACATAAGGAGGCAACCTTTCCTAATTATGTTTAAAATATCAGAGTGTTGTTTATCGCAGTTTAAACTCTTTGATGGGCAACGATCTAAAAAACTATTACTGTGCCATAAATATTAATTGTTACTTGCACAGGACTTCGTTATCACAGCAGCAGTGACTGGATTGAACATTTTTCGGAAGAAATCAATTTTTGGTAATTGTTTTTTTCAGGGAAGTTAAGATTCTTCTGTTGTAAATTAAGATAAAGGTGTTAAGCGTAGGTTATGCGGTGGTAAAAATATTGCAATTTGAATGACCTTATAGGTATTGAACCGGTATGTAAAAAGTTATCGAAGGTAAAGAATAGAAAAATAATAATTGTAGGGAATATTGGAAAACTTTGTTCCCCTCTCTCGCATGTAAACATTGCAAAAATATTAAGTTTAATTATGGCGATCAAAAATTATTCCGAAAATAAATGCTTCTTCGATTAGATAAGTCTATTTAGTTATTTAGTCATTATTATTTAGTATTTAGTTATACTTTCACACTTTACGAACCTAGTTGGACTTGTCGTATTCCTCTGCCTTGGCGATCCGTTTCCGCGAAAGGGCCTTCCACTAGAACGATGTCTTCAAAGTCACTGTACTCAGAAAACAATAACTTTTGGATTCGGTTTGAAGTCATAATAATCTTTGCAAGTACACTTATGAGGTTGAAATTTACTCTACTTCATGGAATTTCTTATCAATATAAATTATTTAAAGATATCTTGGTTATCATAAATGTTTACTTTTTTCGATGACGTTTGCTTGTGACACTACTCTTTCCATTCATCCGATTCATTTTTATGAATTTTCTGCAACACAGCTGATCGATTGACGATGAGTGAAGCTTGTTCAAAATTTTAATTTGGTTGGGACTTGAAATTTTATGTTTTATCTAGCTAAAATTGTTTGATTAAAATACTTTTTATTAAATTATCCATAGTTCTTTATTCGTTATTTTTACAATGTATTACTTCAATGTCTTTAGATTTACTGAATTTCATACACCCCCTTTTCATAAAAAAAAACTCATCTTCCTCAGCTTTATCACAGAAAAGATGGCTTTATAACAAAACTCGCTACCAGAAAATGTAAACGTGTTTATTGCACCGCCTTGATGTGGTAAGCTGAAGCGGTCTTTGCCGCCTCACCGCACCCAGATACGCCTTTCCTCATTACTGCTGCAGACTTGCAAATGACGTTGCTTGCGCATCTTCGTGAGGAAAGCCTGTTTACTCCAGAGCTGGAAATATTTCGACTAAAAGAATTTCCTCGGTATTTTGCAATAATGAATGGTTTTTACACTGAGGATTGTTTTGAGAAACCTAGAGTATCTTGGATTCGTGTAAGAATTTAGACCTACCTTCGTAGTCTTCAGAAAATAAAAATATTATTCTAAAGTTCGTAAAGTAAAAACTTTTATTGCTTTATCAACCTGATTGGGTTCAAACAAATGCTGAGCAATATTCTGTTTTTACTTTATAATATAAATTTCGTATCCTCCCAATATACTAAATACAACAAGGCAAAAACAATGAACTATTGAGCTGAACCTTTACGAAACGAATACTGAACTGAACAATAATTTTTCAATTAGTTGCCACAATTATACTTCAAGTAACTATTGTTTTAATCTGAAAATAATGCCTAAGCCAGAGGCCATCTTTTCATTTTCAGGAAAATAATATTATATCCACTAATTCTATCAAGTTATGCAATTTTGTTCATAAAATCCCGATACCTGGTAGGAGTTAACTATATAAGCCTGTAGCAGTAGACGTAAGAATTACCAAAGCCCCCTCTACATAATCTGAACTAAATCAAAACCCCATTTAACTCCTGGAGCATGGTCCAGGGAGACAGCTCCAAATTAGCAAACAATAGGGGTTTCTTGGACTATCAGGCATCACCGGAACGGGAAGTGAGACAACAATAGCGAGTGTCATCAGGTACATCTCACACTGACGCAATGCTTTCTTCTCTTTGTGCCTGTGACAGTCAGGGGTACATGTATACAGATTTTCTCTTTTTGTTATATAATCTGTTGTTATGTTATGACTGTCTATTCTGTTCTTTTGGTATTTTCGGACCTTGCAGTAGATCTAGAAATTGTTCGAAGGTCTTATAAATCTTAAATTAGACTCCCTCCTATCCAGTTACCTCGGGACCGATATCCTTACGGATAAAGGTATTTCCGGTTAAACCCACGTTCTTCAAAACCCCACGTAATTTTAACTTTAATGCATACTTTATAAGCCAATACTCTGATTTAGACTTTATTTACTGATCTATAATCCTTCCCACGGGAAACATCGACACAGTATTGTCCGTTTCCTACCCATCACTTTCGGTTAAAGTGATCCGTTGGTAAAAATCGTCCAGTTAAACATTTGTCACTTTCGTGGAGTGTAGTCCGGTTAAGCCCATGGTGTAAGGAAAAAAGAAAGGTGTGAGCACAGCCAGCTGGTGTGATGTAGTTGGGCTCATGCAACTAGCGGACCTTGCGGTATGAAAGCTGAACTAAGACAGTACACATAAGTACAGTATTTTATTTGGTTGTATAAACTAGTTCGCATTGTAGTCGTCGTAAGCGCTAGTTGCGTGGAGCCTAACTACGTCACACCAGCTGACTACGCACACACCTTTCTTTTTCCCTATACCTTAGGAAACCCATGGTCTAAAGAAAAAAGAAAGGTGTGTGCAGAGTCAGCTGGTATGACGTAGTTGGGGTCACGAAACTAGCGGACCTGGCGGTTTGACAACAGAACTAAGACCGTATACATAATATTTAGATTTTGTTATATTAACTGGTTTGTATTATAGTCGTCGTAAATGCTAGTTGCATGATCCCAACTACGTCACAACAGCTGACCCTGCACACACCTTTCCTTTGTTCTTACACCATGGGCTAAACTGATTTCAGGTTAAATGGCGTCCGAATAAGAGGAAGCCTACTGCATTTTCTTTAGAAAAAATCACTCATACCACTTGACTTGGTCAAGCTAAATACTTCTTCGTAGCTTTTGGAATAGTTGTAAAACATATAATGGCTTATAGTGGAGGGAGGCTTTCTTATTCACAGTCTTACTCGTCTGAGGAATTTATATTTGCTTATGGGACAGTATGAACATTACATTTTATTACATCGGAAGCTGAAATTATCGTGAGTGTATCATGTTTTACAAATTTTACCTCAGCGAAACTAAGAAGTAATTTGCCACATCAGAAAACATTTATTTTACAAAACTGTTTCTACTGATTGTCTTATAGATTCACCCCATCATTCGTCTGTCCGGTTCGGTCCTACAATCACCAAGAGAATCAGCTTCTTATAAGAAGAAGATTCCCAAGACCAATCAGAAAATTAGCGATCGCATAAGACTGATCAGATCAGCTGTTTTATGTTGGTAACTAGAGATTAGACTGATAGAGATGTGTGCGTTTCAGTCCTTGGCAGGCAGTCAACAACCTCTACCCATTGTACTCTCTTGCGAAACTGACCAACCTTGTACATCGCTAACGGGTCTTTCCTACCCATATTCTTGGCCTACTGCTTTTCCCTTTTGTTTCTTGTTTTCTTAAGTATACTTCAGTATTTTGTAATCTATATATATAATTCCGTAAGTCAAATTTTTGTAAAGAAATTGTGAGTGACTGGATGGCCGTAGAAGGATGGGAGGGGTCTTATTTTAAAGGTCTTGACGTGAATTTTGAGGGAAAACTATGCATTTTTCTTATTTTTTTACCATAAATTCGCAACAGAATAAAACGTTTCCCATTAAAACAACATGGGGTTTAATTTGTTTACATCTTTTGAAATTAAAACAGCTGTGCCACAGAGTTGTATCATCATATATTTAATTTCGTAAGGCGATTCTTTGCGTCAAAATTGTGGGCGTCTGGCAAGTCGTAGAAAGATGGGAGGCGGCTCAAATTAAAGGTCTCTATTCCGTGATGGCGGGAAAAATACTGAAATTGCTTGAAATTAACCAGAAATCGAGAAATAACGTAAAAAATCTGCCATTTAAAAAGCATTGGGATCTAAAAAAGTCTGCTTTGTTTACATTCAAACATGTGGTACTGATGCTTTATTCAAAGACATATGCTAGATGTTGACATCTGGTTTTTTTCAAGATGCAGCTAACTATGTTCACTGTACTATAACAAATAAATATTTTAACTTTAAGATTTTCAGACTTATAACTACGGCTTTGAGTATACATTTACAATTTAAAATTATAAAGAGTTAAGTGTGTTTGTTTCGTTTACGTTATAACCGATTTCAAACCGATACAATGCCAAGTGGTCGATATAAATATATATGTAGGCAAAATTGTAGAAGTTTGGAAAGTCGCAGGATAATAGGAGGGGGCTCAAATAGAAGGTCTTGATGCCAGGGACCCATGAAGTACGGAAATTTCTTAAAGTTTATCAGAAAATAAGATCATTGTAATCTAAAAACGTCTGCTTTGTTTACATTAAAACATGTGTTGCTTATACTTGATTTAAAACCACGTGCTAGAGCTAGATGTTGATATATGGTTTGTTTAAAATCCAGCAAAATAGGTTGAACGTACTATAACACATGACTGTTTTTTTTTTACTTTTAAATTTTCCGTTCTTATAATTTAGGGATCTCAACCTTAAAAAGCCAGACAAATTAAATTCGACCTTTGCACTGTATCATGTAGTAGTAGCTGATGCTGATTTAAAGCCAAGTGATTTGTAACATTTACACAATCGAATAACGCAGGCTATAGGTACATAGAAGACCTCATTCATCACTTTTAGGGCCCAGCTCTATCGGTTTTATGCGCGGTCGGAAATGGTCATAGTTTTGACTGAGAAACAACAGTGTGCTGCACTAAAAGCTATTGAATGTAACATAAACTTTAAATTTGATCCTACCAAAAAGGTTCACATTTAAATTTGGATAATCAAAAGTATATTTAATCTTGGATCTACAAAGACAAAGCGGTATTTACTCCCGGGCAACCATAAAAATCTTTAATATTAACTATTTACCAAACTCATGGTCTCCAAACCTAACTTCCTCATGAAGTAGAGCCAAAGTCTCCAACGTGGAGCGTGGAGTCGTCAACGGGAGACCATTTTCTGATTTCATCCTTATTTATTTTATTTTCTTTTGGGAAATAATTTAAGTGCTACAGTCTGTGGTTAACCTTAAGAATTTCTGCAAACCATGTCCATATGTTTAATTGTAAACAAAGTGGACTGAGTTTGTTTTGAGAACGACGGATAGCGCCACTGTTCCAAAAAATTCAGCCCTTTACTATACTGAAGTAACGCCCTTTCTTAAAATTCTGATACTTACTAGCAAATGTCAAAACATCTTTAAACATTACTCTTTAAACGTTAAATTCCGTCAAACTGTTACCGAGCCATGAGTGTGAAGGAAACATTAAATATCCAGCATTTGTACTTTATTTTTAGGGGCTTTTGCCCCTACAAGCCACTAGTTGATTTATACTTGAGTATTTTTAATTAAGTACTGACTGAACAATTATTATCCAAAATAAAGGATTTATTATACAGTAGAGGGAAATTGCACATGAGCAGATATTATTGGGACGAGTATGGACAAAATATGAAATTTAAAATGCCAGATGAATCACGCAACAGTACTGTAGATAAGGAAAATTAAATGATCCTAAGAGTTGATGTCACGTTCCTCCATTTACATAAATTGTCATGCACAATCCCTCTTAGAGAGTCGCATAATGTGTTTTATGTAATTGTTTATGTTGGTTATTAATTGCCAATAT
The DNA here is from genome assembly GCA_035578135.1 of Flexamia atlantica. Classification (NCBI taxonomy): domain Eukaryota; kingdom Metazoa; phylum Arthropoda; class Insecta; order Hemiptera; family Cicadellidae; genus Flexamia; species Flexamia atlantica. The sequence continues at coordinate 29,355,633 of JAQJVK010000011.1, forward strand.
TGATTGGCCATTGTCTAATAAAAGTCATGTTGCTTCATTTAATCCAACTAACATGCGCAATCTCTCTGAGAGTATGTATCATATGTGACTGTTGTACCATTCAACCTTAGCATTACCATACACTATGAAGATTGTTGAAGATTGACATTTAATTTGATGTATAAACTATTATTTTGACACTTAATGCAAAAAGTTGACTTTTGTCGGAGTCACTCTACAATCACTATTGAGATGACAAAGACAGCCAAAATGGTCATAAAAATATACTCTAGATATCTGACTAAAAGTGCTTATCCAAACAGTCTACCTTACCGAAACGTTAACCATTTTTAAGATTTTGCTTGAGACACTGCAAACCTAAAAGTTGCTACGTTCCTCTATTTAGAAATGTTTTGACACACACATCATTTACTAAATGAGAGAACCTAAAATGCTGCAATCTAGATTAACCGGTGGGGAAATTGTGACTATGTGTTCCCTGACATGTGAGAGAGTAGTGCGATGAACTCCTAGATCCCACAATGTTGAAAGCTCGAGTAGAAGATTGTGGATCGTTGCAGAGGCTCCTGTGTTGTCACTGAGCTTGGGTGGACAAAAACTCGTGAGAAATGTCAGTTCTGCAGGACGTGACGGATTGTTGTATTACATGGGGCAGCCGTCTTCATGTCAAGGAGCTAGACACTCTCAACAATGAAGATTCTGCGTGCAAAAAATATAAATCAAAAGGATTTATTAGTACTAGATAACACGTAGCTCGAAATCGAGCAAAAACCATAAAGTAAAAGAATGAAAAATAACCAGCTTACTTATATACTTTTAAAGTTTAATCAAAGAGCTAAATTCATTACCAAAATTATGGCTTAACTACTGAAAAGTTTAAAGTTGATTTGATCCAGCGCAGTAGTTTCCGGTAAACGTAAACGCCTTTATGGGGAACACCTTCATTTCCCCATGTCCTCTTGTTCCTGTAATGTATATTTTAATAATGGCAAAAGATCAAGCTCTGCTTACAGCAACATGTAGCTGACCGAGAGCAAACACCGGCGCCGTGAGCAATCACCTCTTTTGTTTAGGGATTGCCGCTGTACCTTATTGATAGTTATCGCCAAAACAGATAGGAAACGGCTGTCTTAATAGGGAACCTTTCCTTTGTGGCAAAAACGCGTAAATGACGCATTAAGAATGAAATGCAACCCACCGCAATGATAACACTTTTAGTTCATTGGTCTGAAGTTGGAAGAAGCATAAAACGTTAGATCGGGAGGGTGATGCCAGCGGTTGCGATCGTGTTCTTTCTGACTCCTCCGATTGGTCAATGTTTGTCTTTTTATTGGTGGCATTATAAATGCACCAAATCCAAAAATAGATTGGTTCAAGTTAATAGGTATAACTTCAGAAAACACTATGCGATATCGTAAACTACATCGTAAAACTGGTAACTGTAATGTTTAAGACCTTTACAAACTTCAGAACATAACCTAAATTACATATAAATCTATATATCTATATATATATACTTATTTAATACACGAGCAGTTTTTTTGTTACAAAGACTCCTCCTAAACTACTGAACCGATTTTCATGTTTTTGGTGTCATTTGAAAGAGCTTGGCGTGAAGTTTTGCAGGAAATAAAATGGTTTGACTAAAGGGAAGAGCCCTAGACGCCCTTAAAGTTTCGTATTAGTCCATAAGATTTAACATGGGAATATAAATTTCAAATAAAACAGCTAATTGGAGCAAACAAAGTTTTTCAGCAAAGCCATATGATGTTAATGGAATTGAAACCATTGCATGAAGAGCTGGAGGCATTTCAGTTGATGGAAGATGTAAATAAATAAACTATTATCCTAATACATACTTAAGATCAGAATTCTGTTTTAAAAACATTTATTTTGAATCACATGTGTAAAGATCTTAATATTTACATATGATTATATTCCAAAGAGAAATACGAAAAGGAGAAATAAATTCTTATGTATAAATTCTATAAATATAAATATAAATAAAAGAAAAAAAGAAACAGACTTAACATTGATTATAAGTAGATTTATTGAACCATTTTAGTTCGCGAAACATGGACATCTCCTTAAAGATGACTGAGTATTCACAAAAAATTTAGTTTTAAAAAGCTTTTGCAAAAAATTTCAGTATAACAGGAAGTTTGACCATATAATTAATAAAATAGTTCTAGAATACTGAACCATAATTATTTTTATTTTGAAATCAATACATAACAATTGCTCGATTTCGAGCAACAGGTTTATTGGTCTTTTAAAAAAGAAAACTGTTGAGAACAAAGCCAAAGCAGCTGTAATTATAAAACTGCTCTTTTTGAAAAAATAATTGTAAGCTTAAGTGCTGCAATCTATGATTTATCTATAGAACTATTTTAGAGCTTAACCACAGTCTAAGAAAAAAATCAGTCCCGACAGTTGGTCACAAAAAGTTTCCCCATCCCTGGTGGCACGCAAGCATAATTTACTACGTCCAAAAGCAAATCACATGTTGTTTCACTAACAAATACAGTCTGGCTACTCAAATGAAAGAAGTGTCCTCCCAATGCAATCCTAGTGGCTGGTACATAAGTACAATTACAATTAGATGGTATCTAATGTTGTGAGTAACTGTGCTTGCGTGCCGCTTGGAACGCTAGTGACACCCTGCGGACAACATAATCCATTACAGCATACGGCAAGTGTCGGGACTGTATTTTTTCTTAGACTGTGGCTTAACCATATGCTCAATTTGTAAACAAAGTGAACTGAGCTTGCTCAAATGTCGATGAATAGCGCCACTGTTCCGAAACTTCAGCCCTTTACTGTACTTTAATGACGCCCTTTTTAAACATTCTGAGACTTATTGACAAATCTACATAAAAATCCCTTTAATTTGACACCTCAAACGTTAAAATCCGTCCAGCCGTTATTGCGGTTGGACTGTGAAAAAAAACCGCTTGCGTATTAATATATAGATACTACCAGTTGCCCGTCGCTTCGCTCACATTAAAATTACAGCTGATCTTACTTATGCTCTTTAAACTGTCAAATTTTAGTATTCACAGCTGTTTACAATTCTGTATTTTAATGTTTACATCCTTATAAAATGTTAACATTGAGGGTAAGGACATTCCCGGGATGTAGCCCGAGGGGATTTTAAGAAAGTGAATAGGCCTATGTCCTTTTCTGATATAGTGGCTCCATTCCTGCAAAATGTCAGCTCAGTTGGTCGCGGTTGAAAGACAGATATTTACTCAAACATCCAAACTTTCACATTTATAATATTAGTGGGATTAGCAGGATTTGCTAAAATGAGGTCAACTCGTATGAAGATCCTGGGACCATTGAAAATGAGCTTTCCCAATTTGCGAGTCTATCGGGAAAAACATATATTCTACTTATATATTTTTTGAAGACTCCGACCACCTTATGATATTTTAAGGGCTTATATATAGGGAGGGCTTTTTTGCAATGGCAAGATAAAGTATTGCTTACTAAGGGATTTACAAGTTGACTATCTCTTCTAATAAATGCTCTTTTATGCTGAGCGAGCTGTGTCCATTACATTTTTAGTACTCTACTCGGTAGGTCAGTATTGCTGGATTAGTCCTCTTTCGTTTGTGTTTAGTAACGGAGTCATATCTAAAAGTCTACTTAAGGATTTGACTGCATTTAAAGGAAGACTTTGGACTATTACTTATCTAAATTCCAAAGAACGTAATGGTATTAAAGGAAAAATAAACATTAAGTCATAGAAAGTTGGGCTCCCAACAATGCGGTTGCTTGCCTTTTATTCTTCAAGAGGCAAAGCTGCAAAGCTGAAATATTAACCACTTTCTAATAAACAATTTCAGGTTTTAAGGCATAGCAATCACAGATGTCTTAAAGGTGTCCTCAGAGCCCATTATGTAGTCCTCAGGCAGGTAGTGTGGTTACACGGATGGAGACCCAGTAATGTTCAGTGAAAGTGAACTTGCAGCGCTGAACGGCACTGCACCTCTGGCCGCGGTCGATGGCTTGGAAAGCAACGCTGTCATAGAGTGTGGTCGGCTTACGTATGCACTGTCTGAAGTAGAGTTGAGAGAAAGAGAGAGAGTATTGGTGAAACAACCAGAATGGTATTTTACACATGAGAAACATAAACAAATAAGTGATGATGAATTAGTTTTGACGGTTGAGAATAGTGTTAGCCGAGTATTGTTTTGTAAATTAGTGGTCTATTACTTCATCCTCTAAATATATTAGGTTTTATAATTTCACTTATGTGGGCAGTTATATCATTAAAACTGTCCAATGAGATTTAAGTCAAATTAGGATAATTGTGGCATCGTCCTATAGTAAGAAAATATTTTATAAGGAGCAAGTAAAAAAGCCAAATAATTTTGGTTTGAAACATAATTCTAAAACGTTTTTACTAGACTGGAATGGTAAAATGAGTACAAAAGGTTTGTGGAATTCATGCACAAGGGAAGGAGAATAGTTCTTAAAAGCATCAACAGAAGACAATTAGTAGAATGAGATATGGACACAAACAATGAGAATGTTTATGTTAGCACATCAGGAAAACGATCAATATGGATCAATATGGATTAGAGAATGTTGGATACATAAAAAGAAGAAAGGAAGATAAATAGCATCTATATCGAGAGAAACAATTATTCTTTGCACAAAGGAAGTTAGAAGAACTTATATCCCTTGCTTTTACATGAGCAATGATTACACTTACTTGACTGACTACACAATTCTCTAAAATAAATCCGAAACTTTCTTTCAAATGCTGGATATAACTTAATTCATGGCTCGAAAACGTGTTCTAAGTAGGTGATACATGGTAATTATTTTTCAAAAAACCGCGAGGTGATATTGCCTCTAAAAATCATATTACATAAGAAAGTTGATGTAATTTAAAATTTTAACACAGGGTAATATGATTTAATAAATTAGCATCCAAATAACAAAGAAAAATGGAAAACAAAACTAATGCCCGAGCTACCCAGTCATATTATGTTTTATGACAGAAAAAGGGGGTAAAACGGGAAGTAAAACGGGAGAGGAAACCATTAACGTCCGCGAAGGGTACTAAAAATGTAATGGGTACAACCCGCTCTTCATAGAAGAGTTTTTATTGGATAGCTTGGAAAAACCTAATTTAGCAATACTTACTCTAACTACCATGGCCATGGGTACCTTAGTGCGGTCACGGTTGTGTTCAATATTCCTATTGAGATCGATTTTGGATGTGTAGAGCCATCATCATTCAGGACCCAGGATGACCCAGTCTAGTATCAATATTCATCTAATGGGTCTTGTAGGCTACTATCGAATGAGTCTAAATTATTGGATTTAACACTTTAAGCACAGTTTATGTTTAAACTGAAAACTAAAACCGTTGTAAAAACGAAACCATTATTTACTTCTCAGTTTTTACTTTGCAGAAACCTTTATCAGCAAAATATAATAAAACACTAAAAGAAAATGACTATTTCATATAGGGGTTTTAAAAACGATCGAGTGTTTCAGCACATGAGTCTGAAAATAGTTTTGTCTTCTCTCATTACCTGCTACAAATTGTCATCCCTCCCCTAGATGAATTTCAAAATCCATTCAGCCCTATTAGCCCAATTCACCAGCTTACCAACAACTAGAGACGGAGATGAGGAGTGAAGAAGAACAGAGAGAGAGAGAGAGAGAGGAATAGAAGGAGAAAGAGGAAGAGAGCGGCGGCGGCGGCGGCGGCGGCAGCGGCGGACTCCAGTCGTCAACATGGAGTGCTTGGCAGCGTTACTGGTCGTCGCCGCCGTCGTCTGTGCAGGTAAACCTACCGACTAAACACTCCTACAACTCAGCAGTTAACTGGTAGATAAATAAAAGTAACACCTAAATAATTATACACTATACATTGCTTGAAATGGCGACCTACCGAGGTAGGTATTTGAAGCCAAGTATGAATGACAGACGAGTGAAGGATGATTGTGGCGTGATCTTGTAGTCTTATTATTGACTAAGACCGATAGACAGGACTGTTAATTAATAGCCCAACAGCCAACGGCAACTAAGGGACCTACATTTTAACGTGGGGTTCAAACCACAATTTCGCCTGGTTTACTATTTACGAACTGGTCTAATTATGAGGAAGGTCTTATGAACGTAGTAATCAATAGTGCGGAAGTTAATTCCCACTGAGGAACATTGCGTCCACAAGGCATCGTTTATAACTATCCACAACTCGTGAGTTCCTAGTAGTTGGACACGCCACCGTTCCAGTCGATAAATGTAGAATCCAAATTGCTTAGGAATCAGAGTCTGCAGATAGACCAATCGATTGGACACAAAGAGAGCGTGGGTTGTACTCGCTGGAATAATTGATTAATTTAGATAGCATGAATAGGATAAATAGCATAAGTCGTCGAAAATACCCATGTGAACAGTACACATGCAACAGAAAATTTTTAAGTTAGTTATGGTCTTTCCTGCTCCTTCGGTAAACATCGAGTACGCAGTTGATATATCTTGTAATATAAATAGCATGAATAGCATAAACAGCATAAGTCGTCGAAAATTCCGAAGTAGATAGTACACATGTAACAGAAAATTTTGAGGTTAGTTATTGCCTTTCCTGCTCCTTCGGTAAACATGGAGTGCGCAGTTGATATATCTTGTAATAATTTAGTTCTCGATTTTTGTTGTCCCTTATAAATTCAAGCAAGTTATTTAAAGATTTATTTATGCATCGCTAAAGTGGAAAAAACTCCAAAAAACATCAACCTAAAAAGCTCTGTTAGAATGAGACGTGGAGACAATAATGATCATTTTTTATGTCCAGCTAGTCAGTATCTATTTCCAGAACAACAGTTGCGGGCACCAAATAGTGAGTGCATGCACAGGTGAGCGCTGCTGGCAAAATTAATGTTCATTATAAGTTTCGGTAGTGAGGTAGTGAGGTATGAGAAGAAGCTTGAGTTTGAAGTTTCAACAGAGGAGGGGAAGAAATCATTGATGACGTGGAAGTAAACAAAGCCATGTGATTACGCTACTAGTCTGGTAGATAAAAAATACTAATCCAAAACAAAATGTGGGCTTACATTAGAAACAATGTTTTGCTCTTTGAATAACAAACAATAAACAGGTGACATGTTTTTTGTTTAGCATGTAACACATGACTGACACAAGAAATTTGTTGTTGAATCAATTGATCATATGTAAATATTTATTTCCCCTCCTGGGAAAATCCAAGTTCATCTGGGTTTGTTTGTAAACACCCAAGCTTCTTCTCACACCTCACTACCTCTAACCAACTATATGATCTTATGTCAAAGTAAACATAAATTTACACGTACACTTGGCGCATTATATCTTGACACTTGGGAACCCTTTACACCTGAAGCAATTGGGGTGGAGTGAAATTCATCAGGATACTACAGCTGATACGCAAAGTTGTACTAGCCTGACGTGTTAGCATTTTCCAACAGCTGTCAGTGTTGGATCTTAATTGTATTTTGTAAACAAAATACAGTTGATGTTTGTAGAAATTTGTTTTCATATTGTTTGTTGTACAAAATCATTGACCATAAACAATATCTGACAGCTCCAGCATTGGACTAGGCCAAGGGTCAAGATATAATGCGCCAAGAGGCCCTGAAAAACATAAACAAAGTTTTTACAGTTCAACAAAACATTTTATTTAGTCATTTCAGCTGAGATTTAGCAAACAATTTGATGATTTTGCAACTTTTGCCACGAGCCCTATTTTGTGTACTCTACTCAAGGGGATTTTGGACGAATAATAAGGATAGCCTAATGGGAGTTATATAAAATAATCCTTGATATTATACAGGATATTTATCCTTGATATTTAATCCTTGTAATTATACACTGTGTTCTACATTATTTTTTGAAAGAATTTCGCACTTTCGACTACGGTACTGACAGAAAATTAATCTCCTGTAACCTTGATGTGAGAAATGTGAGTTGTTTGAATCAGAAATCTGATATGTACTTAACGTTACCAGTACTTAATATTGAAAATAGTTAAGTGATTTGATCTCTACCCTACGTGCATTAAAATAGGAATCTGAAGTCCAGTTTCTAACCAATACTCTTATATGAGCAATATTATTGGGCGTGCTCGCACAATTATCTCAAGAACGACTCCGAGGACTTCCTTCAAAGTCTGGAAATAAGTCATTTATAGCTCAAAAACATGTTCTATGCAGACTACTGGCCAGATAAAACCTAATAACTTAATCAAATTTAATTTTAAAGCTGTAACATTTTGATACTGGCCTTACAACGAAATAAACAAGGAAAGTGTAATTGAATAAAGTAATCAAAACAGCTCTTTGCAAACCTCAGACATCTAGGAAAAATACAGCGTGTGGATGAAGATAGCGTGAAGTATTAAAAAAATATTATAAATAATATCAAATATTGTATATTTATTTGATGAACTGGTAAATGTAAAATACCGAAAAAGGCTTGGACTACCAGGTACTTTTATTCATAAACATTGCTGACAAGACTTGTGAAGACCAAATATTAATCGGTGTAATGTTAAATCCTAAGCAGCAAGTTCCTCAGTACGTGACACTTCCATTTGTAACGGCTATTTATAAATTTCCTCAATGCTCCTTTTTACACAACATCGTTGAATCATTCGAATATTTCTTCGATTGTAAACTTTACATTACCGGTTTACTTCACAACGGGTCGCTGGTTTTCCCACCTCATTTGCCGGCCGGCGTTTTCCAAGGATCGATCAGTGTTGAAACCATGTTCCTGTATTAGCATAGTCCTTGAGTTTTAATGAATGTTGCTGAACAGGCCGGTATCGGTTCTTCTCTTCTTTTTTCAGTAAATCTTCTCTTAACGTGAAACAAAGACGTCTTACTTGTAAACAGAATGAGGGGGGGGGGGAATCTGTAAAAATTTTATTGAATCGTCTTTTAAGAATTTGAGTTCCTAGATTACTTAGGTTATCAGGACGTCCTCATTTGTAGGCAATTTATATGTTTTTGGATGAGCAATTTTTTAGCCTTGTTATTCTTTAAGACCAGTTCATTCATTTTCCCGAATTTCCATATTATTATATGACCAAATTTTGCTTGCTTGCTTGATTGCAGAATCATCTAAAAAAACGGCTGAATGGATTACCTTCAAATGCTGGAAATTATTTATTTTATTTGAAATTATTTATTTATTTATTGCTCTAAAACGTAAACAGGTCTACGTAATAATCTAATTACATGATAAAGTGAATTAAAAAAGCTGTCAGATTTTAACATTTGGCCTAAAGGGTCACCATAATAGCAACAATATAACGAAAACACAAATTTATCATATCAGCTGTTTGCAATCTGCCACGAGCAATATTTAATGTTGAAGAGTGGATGCGTATTAAAATAATGTGTGGGAGAAATTCACAGATTTTCTTCATTTAGCAATGTAACGAACAGATAAAAGTGAAATTTCACCAAGTAAAGCTCGGTCCACCATGTCCTTATCAACTAATAATTGAATCACTAATGACAGCTGTTCTCCGGTTTGATAAATGAAACATTTAGTGTGGATTTCACCCTCTTAGACCTGATGACCTTCGTATTACAAATGCTACCCAGTCAGTCTTAGCTAAAATTAAATACTCAAGGAAAAGCATGTTTACACTTCAAAAAAAATACTACATTCAATTACCTTTTTAAACATCCGTTAAATTCCTTTACATACAAGAATACTGTTGTATTGTTACTCCAGATGAGTGGGTTCCAACCTTGACCAGATAGCAAGTGAGTCATTTGTAGTCAAGGAGCGCTCCCGCGACAAGCCATCATTAGTCAAAATGTAAACAGGGAAACGCCCAACAGAGTAGAACAGTCTCGAAACACTGGCTAGAAAGTTTATACTCTGAATCTCAAACATCAGCTTAGCATGTGTAAAACAAAATAATTACAGTTTCTTCGAAGTTTTCTTTAGTAACTAGGGAGACACAATATTTAACTTCATTTTGAATCACCACTATAAAAGCAGGAGTTTACAGTGTAAATGATTACTGATTAAAACATTTGAGTAATATACAGTTAAATGAAAACACATCGCGTATTAAGGCTGAATTCATCTAGGCTATTCTCATAAACAACAAACAAGTTTACTGTCGGTGAAAATAAATTAATCTAACTAATAATCAGAGAATAGCATTGCATATTTGCCGTTTGAGGTGATTTAGTTAGTCTGAATTTCTAGAATTTCTAGAATTTTTAGTTGGTCTCCATAAACTTGTGAAGAATACTTAGAGCTTTTTCAACTTAGTACAGAATTAACGAAAGTAAACAAACTATTATCTCCTTACGAACGTAAGCATAAACTCCAGCTCTGCTGTTTTATGCTTAAGTCCTTACGAACTTAAGCATAAAACATCGTTGTCAACGATGTTTTAGTATAGAACTTGCAGTAAAGGGAAAGTTCTAATGAAATAGAATCAAATCAAACTTTACAGCTATGTAAACAGCTTGGATGAAAATAGAAAATTTTAAAAATAGGCGATATGGTTAACATTCCATAACCTATTACATCACCGCAAATGACAACAAACAATATTGTAAACAAACGCAGCGTGGCAATTTAACAGTTCGGAGAAAATGTAAATTAGCGTGGCAATTTGACATGTAAACAACAATGTTTTTAATGTTACTTGTATAAAAAAGTTTGATGGGATTATTAGTACATACTTTAGCCAACTTAAGTGTCTCCTAACAAATTACGGTTGAAAACGTCGCGAGGCGCTAAAAAATGCCCATTTATGTACATTGAGTTACCCTGTAATCTATCGTTATCAATTAACTTTTAGGCCGTTAAATTTGTAATTTATTAACGTTTTAAATAACAGCGTCTAGTTACATTAGATATACAGAAATTAGTATTAAAGAATAGCATAACAAGTGACTGAAGAAATAGTAAACTGCCATGAAGAGGTTTTGTGAGGTATCCTGGCATGATGCCTCATGAAACATTTGTAATTTTTAATACAGATAAATTAATTTAGGTTACCGTGTGTCCTCCTTAAATTTACTTGACACTTAAGCAATCTTTTCATCGAATATTAGTGAACACTAGGGAAAAATTACCATGACAGTAACAGTAACCAACTGTTGTAAGTAGTCTCCCTATTCATTTTCACTTTCAAACATCCTGCTGTTCACCTGGATGTTGATCCAACATTATTTTCCTCCTGTGCAATGTACCATGTCCAATACACTCGTGAAGACCGTCGTTATGATCTACACTACACTTTCTCCATGCACTCCTTTCTCCTGTCAGTCAGACGTTCTCTTTGGAACAGCTGTTTAACATGATAGCCCAGCTGTTTTTGCGAACAGCTGTTGATGCGAACAGCTGTTTATAGTGCAACAACTCGCGGAGACCACGCCTAGCACCACTTCCTTTGTTGACCAACTATTGCAAAACAAAACGTGTATGTAAACACGGTTCTCACCTTTGACCCTGACATTTGACCGGGCAACCGTTAGGCTGCGATTATTTCGAAAATGGAGCAGATATAAGTGTACATGTGACTTGTTCTATAGACTGATACTTTAGTAATGCAGAAAGTTTGTCGATTTTATTTACTACCTTTATTTCAATAGCATATTTAACTCTTTCTGGTCCAATTCGAGTGACGGTTGTGAAAATAATGGAGTATTTTTACAAGATTTTATGTTAAAAATGTTGATTTTGTTAATAAAGTGACAACCAATTTGGCCAAATGCAAAGCTGTTATAAATTCATTAAAATTAATGCTCCACGAAATTATATTTCCACTGGCAATATTACTTCATAGAACACGATTGTGGGACAAGAAGTTCGTTATTTCCAGAATATAAATGGTATGATAACTTCACAGCCATTTCTGAGATAGTTTTGCAAGCACGACATCAAGTCAAGTATAAAAACGTTGTTTACTTAAGAGGATTCGATACATTACCATCCCCAGCAAATATAATGAAAAAAACTCGATACCTGTAATGTTGGTCAATCAGCAAGATTATAGCCATCAAACGTGTTTGTCAAAAGAACGAGTTCCATACTACAATTCCCTGTAGTTCAGCGTAGTTCAGTTTTAATATAAGAAGCCTCAATGAAAATTAGTTAGGCCGACAACGACGCCTGAGAACGTATTGAAAGTAGATATTTCACCTTGAGAAAGTTCAATATTAACGAACAACCTTGATCTTCAGTCCTCTCGCTCTGTGGTTGAGGACCTACATCCTCAGTTCGCATGTATCTGGTTGCAACTGGTTGCAGTCGTGAACAACGTTGGAGGATGACCTTGATCTTTCGTTAGTTTCACCGTTCCTACGTTCTCTTTGAGTTGGCCGTTGCTCGTGTGTCATTCTTCCTCCCTTTCTCTTTTTCTCAGAATCAATCATTATTAGTAACTCATTATTCTAAAAATTACTGTTGCTGTAGAGATGATAATACAGCGTGGATATAAATTATACGATAGTTATTCAAATTAGTTATCAGAAACAACACATACTGATAAGATCAACATTTAATCATTACTCTGCAAGACATTGCTGTTTAAATAGGTAGGCAGTGAATATTAAAATAAAAGTAACTATACAGTATAAAAACCTACACTAGACAGTAATGCTTATTTACATAGCCCTATTTAACATTTTCACGTCCTCAGTTTTAGAGAAAATAATTAAGTGGGTCACTAAGAAAGCTTCAAAGGGAAATCTATCAGAGGGTTTTTACAAAGACTGTCTAAAACTGATGAGAATTATTTAACAATCATGGGCTTAAATATTTTGACTACTTAATATAATGTGATATTTCAAACGTTTAACCAAAATTCAGAAGAAATATTGATTAAGAACAACATATTAATCATGAATTAGAATCTAAAAACCTAATCGCAGCAAAGCAAGCCCAATTCAAAACTACACCAATCTAGAGAGGCCATAACTTCGATTATACCACCGTTAAAATCTCCGAAACGCTAGATTAGAAACCATCGTAACCCAGATACATTCGGAATCAAGCCGGGGCTTATCCATTTCCCATCGTTTCGGCCGGCACGAGTGAGGCAAGAGTTATATAAGTCGGGCCTTGCTGGCGACCTTTGCCCCGTTATGTCACCAGACGCGATAGCAGCGCCAAAGCGGCAGCACGGTGCATCTCCTGGTAACCTTGAAGGCCGTTAGTTCTTCCTTAGTCATTCTGCAACGCTTTTGCAACCGCTGTAAAAGTAACTGTTACTGTTGCATCGGTTCTAATTGCTATTAGTGGTTGTTCAATGGCTGTGACGAAGTGTAGATAGATTCTCATAGTTTCCTTTATACTCTAATCTTAGAATTATTTATTTCACCGTAGGTACATTTTAAATTAGTTTTTGGTTGCGTATTGGCATGTGTTTCAAATCGGTACTGAGAATATTGATTGATTAAAAATCCGGGGAAATAATACGGTAAATGTTAGTAGTATGTTTTGGTAACCTTACAAAAATTATAGCCAGCACCAACAGCCAGTGTAGATGAATGAATTGATCATAAAGAATGGTATGGCAACCAGTATTATAATGACGATATCCACTTTACAGATAAAGACTCTGGCCAATCAATGAGGGTATCCGGTTCTGGTTGTTTTCTCGATCATTATGGATTTTAAAGCGCCCATCTGTATTGCAAATCATAACCGAGGCAAATCAAAAATGACCGTAGGAAGTGTAATTAATATTCATATGGGAGGGGTAGCTATTTTAAAAACGAAGGTGGGAACTTTTTACATCGTAGATGTACAGCCAGTGAAGATTATCACATGAACCTACGTCCGCACTCGGAACACGTAGTGCACGATAGTAACCCCCATGGATAATTCCCATCCGCCATCCAGATCACGTGGGGTACACAGATCTGATAGGTCTGATGAATTCTCCCTCGACTCATGATGCTATTGATGCTCATTGATGCTCACGACTCATGATGCGGTTGATGCTGGCGACAGTGGCTGAGGGCAGGGGTGATTTTGTCAAAGCCCCTGGAGAACACTACACCAAAATCAGTGTATCAGGAGAAAATCAGGACTCCAAAATCAGGGTGTCTACAGTCAGTATGCTGATGACAGTGTCCAAGGACATTTCTTTCCGCATTTTGGTAGTATCCAGCGCTTGCTATGACAGAAGACCAGAACCGATCACGGTAGCGGCCCATGGCGTTCATTACACTGAACCTTACAGATCACGACGACAGTCAGCATGTTGGCAGTACTTGTGACGACTCTTGCTGATGTTACACTGTTGATGCTGATAACTATAGCCGAGGGAGGTTTTGTAGTCAGTGCCTACCATGACAGAAACCAATAAAGACCATGACACCGAGAGTTCATAGTACACGGCACGACAGTGGAGTTTATAGCACTGAACCTTACAGATCACGCCGACAGCCAGTATGCTCAAAACACTTGTGATTACTCTTTCATTATGAAGACAGTAGCCATGGAGATTTCGTCAGTATCCAGTGCCTACTATGACATAAACCAGTACAGATCACGACACCGAGGGTTCATAGTACACACACGACAGTGGAGTTTATAGCACTGAACCTTACAGATCACGCCGACAACCAGTATGCTAAAAACACTTGTGATTACTCCTCCACTATGGAATTCAGTGGCCAAGGAGACTTCGTCAGTATCGAGTGCTTACTATGATAGAGGCAAGTGTCGATCACACCGATTATAAGACTGATACGCTGGCGTGTCCTGTAATCCATCAACTTGGAGGTCACGAATTGTGGTTAGTTATGAGCGATGGCTTGTGGACGCGGTGTTCCCTAGTAGGGATTACTGTCCGCACTATTGAGTTCTACGTTCATAGGACTGTCCCCATAATTAGACCAGTTCGTAAATAATAAACCAGGCAAACTTGTGGTTCGGACCCCACGTTAAAATTTAGGTCCCTTAGTTGCCATTGGCTGTTGGGCTATTAATTAACAGTCCTGTGTAAGGAAAATTTCGGCCTTAATCAGTAACAAGACTACAAGATCGCGTCACAATCATCCTACACTCATTCTTCACTCATATTTGCCTTAAAATACCCCTTATTGGTGGTCGGCGTCTTCATGGTAGTCTAATAATCTAATCTAATGACACAGCAACCCCCTGAGTTTACGATACAGATCGCGACGACAGTCAGTATGTTGACGGTGCTTGTGATGACTCCTGATGATGTGAGGTTGACGCTGACGACAGTGTGGTAACGCTGGAGGAAGCCGAAGACGCTGCTCCATGTCCACAGTAACAGAAGCTCCATGTAACAGAAGCCAATGCTTACTATGACAGAAGCCATTACCGATCACGATACCAGCTCCTGCAGCTCATACCGAACTTCACAGATCACACCGACAGTCAGTATGTTGTGATGACTCTGCTGATGGAGGTTGACGCTGATGACAGTGTGGTAACGCTGGCGGAAGCCGGCTCCATGTCCGAGATGTGACATTATATAAAGGCGTTGTGTAACTCACATGCCGACCCGGGGAGTGCCAGACGACACAAGCACTCTCTCTTTCCACAACACTCCGGGTTTGAGGGGATTTTAGGGTTTGGAAACCTTCCGGAATGCTAGTAGGTAAACGTTGGGTAAGGAGGACTTGTAAGGTTCTGTAACACGAGGGTGCTCGGAGTGGATAATGATTGTTATATTTATACGAGTATATGTATGTTTGTTTTTCTAACTGAATGCGTTGGAGGCATTATCTTGTTGATTATTGCACTTGGAATAGAAGCCAATCTCGAACCCTCTATCCAATTTTGCCGGATTCGTTTCGTTGCTCTGGGAAATTTTAGAAGAAGAGCTCAGCCCTACTTTGCAAATTACATTTCGGGAACAAAACTTATCATCTCTTGGACCGTTATCATTATTTGTTGACTATTTATATTGCAAAAATTAACTCATTCAGCTAATAGCCAGGCATGGAGCCTTAATAGCCGAGCTGAATAGCTTTAGGAGAAAAACTCCACTCCTAAGTTAAGATTCCGCTCTAAATTTAAAATAAATTTGGAACTATCTAAATTTGTTTATTTATGTTTTTTCCAACCATTAATAAATTACTCTTACGCTGTGAAGTACCCTATCTGAAATTCACAAAAGCTGTTATCAATATTCAATCCAAACGTATCCTAAGCTCACTAGGAACCTGAAAACCCAGGAAACTCAGTGACCTTTTTCGAATGATGAAACCTAATGATCTTGCAAGATTATGAAACCGGTTCACATAACGATATCCTGAGGGCGATATACCACCAAACCGTTTATTGATTTATTCCCAGTCCAATTTCCGTCGGGTGGGTAATCGGAATGCTATCTTGTTGCTTTGCTGAGTCGGCTGAACCGTCCAACTCGCCACGTAACCCGAGCGACTCCAGCTTTCTCCGGGCGAAATGTCCAGGAGAAAGTAAAGCGGAGACCCGGTCACCAGTTGTGTGTCTCTTGGTCATTCGGATCTTTCATTCGAGTCAAAGCTTTGGATATACTGTACACTTATATGAGCTATGATTTCTTTCTTGTTTGCATGCTAAGGCTCCGAAGAAATTTAGGAAGCAATTTTATATCCTATCCTATACTCTTGTAGGAGCAATGTTTGTACGTTCGATTGTAGATCTCAAAAAAGGCTCTAAGAATTTCATAAAATGTCTGAAATAGCTAGTTCATGGCTCGAAAACAAGTTATGTGCAGGTTAATTAGTCTAATAAAAAGACAATTTTTAAATAAAATCTAAGATTGAACTACATGTGTTGTCATGTTAAAAACATCGATGTAAATAAGTACACTGGATTGGTAACTCAGGCCCCGCAACGCGAGCCGCCGGCAGTGGTTGCGTTCAAGATTTTGCAGGGGCGATGGGGGAACGGATCTTTTGCCGGCCAACTTGTTCTGACCGTCTAGTTAAATATTAATTGTAATTACTTAATTAGTTATAGCAATACATCTATTATAGCATGCTTTACCCGTAAAACTGTTCCCAAATCCGTGCGGTTTCAATACGTTTAACAAAACAGTTTCGCGCTTTTTCCCCCAACGCCCCTTCAATTCAGCCCGGCTGCAACCCCAACGCACAGCTGTGTTGGCTCGGAAATCACTACACGAGCCTTACAGGGAGTGATCTATCCAGTCGTATTTATTTACATCGATGGTTAAAAACGAAAGGATAAACAAAGTCAAAAGTAATCATAACAGCTGTTTGCAAACGCGGCTATCTGTAAAGAGCCTCTGAGGACTGAAGATTGCATGGGGCATGAAATATTCATCGAGCAAAGCTCGGTCCACCAGGTACCAATAATTTTTATAGTTTGTAATTTCACTACCTCCGCGATCTTTGTATCACATATTCAACTTTGGTTGGGGATTTTTGGGTACATTTCTTAAGCAGGGTTTTCGCTAAATTATTGCATTATAACCGCATGAATCAATATATTGTTACTTGAGAATTCACTATGACTAAGTCATAGTGAGCTTATAAATTGCAAGCAAGTGAAGATAGTTTGTGACAACAGGCACCAACATTTCCCAATAATTTGCGGGCCTTGATAATTAGGCCTATCAGTAATTTGCACGTTTTTTTAACTATAATAGTTTTTGTAGTGTTTTAAAGATATAAACCCATAAAAATCATAACTAAAGACAGAACTGTAATAAAATATTATTTT
Source organism: Flexamia atlantica (assembly GCA_035578135.1). Lineage (NCBI taxonomy): Eukaryota > Metazoa > Arthropoda > Insecta > Hemiptera > Cicadellidae > Flexamia > Flexamia atlantica. Next base: position 29,373,330 of record JAQJVK010000011.1, read on the forward strand.
GTCGCATGTCATTACGAGTTATGAACCTGGAGAAAAAAAAGTCAGTAGCCTAGTAAGATCAGATTGAGCATCGGATCAAAGTTTCAAAATTATGTAATTTCATGCCGCATTTGAATTATTCAAGTGAAATTGTGTTTAATTGTTAAAGTATATTCAATTTAACAATTAAACACAATTTAATTTGAATAATTCATATTTAGTGTGAAATTATAATTATAGTTTTGAAACTTTGATTCGATGTCCAATATAATCTAAGACAGTGGCGTTGGGAATGTAAGATCGCCCGTCCCTTCCCGCTCCGCGTTGCCGGGTCTCTTACAAAACTGGCGAATAGAAATTACAACCCGGGTCTGGAGCAAGAGCTCATTCAAATCAGCGTTGGCCAACCACTCTCGAGTGAAAGCTTGCGGCTAACCGAGCCATTTCTACGTAAACATAATCCACTGACTGAGAAGTTTGAGACCAGCCGAGACGTCCCTTGACATCACCTAATTACTGAAATAAGTGTGGCAAACTTGGTACCGGAATTAATGAACACCAACAGTTCAAAAGCAGCTTAAAGTTGGGCTGGGGCTACTTTAAGCTGGTAATAGACGTAATAGATTTCTTATAGAATAAAAAAAGAACTCGTTATAGAAAAGAACTTCTTAAAAACTTCTTATAGACTTTTTGAGTCAGATCAGCATGAGTTAATTAATTGTTTTGGTACCTTAATTTACCCTTCTGATTTTAAGACGGTACCTGTGGCCCGTACCCTAATTATATCCCAAAACATTTTATCCTCCAATTTTATTCTACATTCAGTAGTAGGTTTTGCTCTGAAACATAAATGACTGGGCAGTTTAGTATTAGGTTTTTTTATTGTTACATTTTTCGTCGTTAATGAAGCAACCCTAACGTCCCCATGATATGACCCACCTAGATCACGTTTTTGTGACAACAATTAGTTTTTCCCTAACTTAGAAACAAATCCTTGTCCTATAATTGTGTAGGCTGTAAGCAAGTATCTATATGTTAACCTTTATTCATTAATGAGTAAATTATTTAGCTAACTTAGCCGTCTCTAATCAAATACAAAAAGTTTAAATGTTGGCTGACTAGTTTGAGACTAGTCAAAAGCTTGTCTACCAAGTAAAGGTAATGCGAGATTTTATATAGTGAAAGCGTACAAATAATAGTTACCTTAATGAAATTATGAACAATTTATAAATTAGTATATGTGTAGGATTAGGTAATTTATTTTAGCCTGAACCTTTTGTTGGTGAGAATTTTAGCCGATCAGTGCGTTGATAATTTGCTATTGAAGCCAAGAGTGTCACCACTAAATTCTTGGCATTCCACTCGTAGGTTCCGAAAACAATGATTGTTTGTAATGGAAATGGTCGACAAGTGGGCAGAGCTTACACAACTGGTGTGGGCGAGTCGAGCCGGCGCTTTATTCAGGAAGCAAACACAATAACTTTCTCCTTCGACCAACGAAAGTGAAACGATCGCCGACATTGAACTTCTGGAGGCCACTTTGGGCCACTTTTACCAGGTTCCATGCATACAAAGGTGTTAAGCCGCTGCCTTCTTACGTCATAAGATGTTGCGTAATATTAATCATGAGTTTTTAGGGTTGTTAGAGTCAGAATATATAATTACCTAGATGAAATAGAACGTGGCATAGTGGATTTGTTAGGGTTCAGTTTCCTATACGCCCATCGCTAAGGGGTTGTCATCTAATGTTATAAAAGATTCCAGTAATCAGTAAAAATAAGGTTTTCCTGACTTTCTAAAGCTATCATTTAGCATTGCCTGAAGCAATATAAACTTTTAATTTGTTGGAAAGTATAGTTTGGTTGTAAGCTAATTTATCAGTTTTTATCAATTAATTGTTAATTAAAGGTATGATTCTGTAATGCGTTGTTCACAATCTCTATACGATAAAATAAAAAATAGGATCTTTTTGTAGGTAAAAGTTACCTTACTTACAGCAAACAAAGATAAATTAAGAGAATAGGTTTAATAAGAGAAGTAAGATATGTAAAGGTAAGTAAGATTAAAAATAATTTTATTTTACCATTAGCTTTTTGTTATAAATGTGGACTTGGCAGTATACCAAATCGCTATTTAGGTTTTATTTAAAAGTTACATTTTATGTTGAATAAAAAACTGTGGTTATTAAAAGTGACAACTAAAGTATTTTATGTATGAAGTAGGCCTAATACAGAGTTTTGTCGGAATTAGTTCGAAAAATGTACTGTTAATATTAAAACATTCATTGTTCCATTAATTGTAAGAAATTATGTTTTTGCACAGTAATTTTACAAGTAGAGATAATTTAAAAACTGGAAACTTAAAGGGTTGTTATGTTTTTATCGAAGGAATAACTTCCGTTGGGTTACCAAGGATGAACAATTTTTGGGGTAGTAGGTCACCAGAAAAGGTTAGCGAAATGAGATAAAATACAATTTTAGATTTTAAAGTAAGCCATTTTTAGTATTTTCTTAGTAAATATATTTGTAAAAGTTTTATGAAATATTAGCACTACATAACGTTCTACATCGTACCAGGCTCCATCATGTTTGCTTAAGATAATAATTGCACAAGTGGGCTAACATATGTGAATCGAGCATGGGACTTACGATTTCTAGTTTTGCGACTCGATAACTTACACACTCAAACTTCTATTTGAAAACAAATTGTTTGATATAAATGTAAATATGATGATTGACCTACCCCATAAGATGAATAAATTGCTCAGATTCAATTTTAAATTTTAAAATTATTTTAAATCGTTATTCATCTTTTGAATTAAGTTCTTTTTGTTGTTTCTACAACAATCATTCCCGCTTTTGATTTTGAAAATAATAATTAAAAGATAAAAGTAATAATACATGCTTGGTGGCTTAGTAGTGCATTGTTTTCCCAGTTTTACTCTATTTCTGATTTTTATCCTTTAGTTTCCAATTCAGCAACATATGGCCCCATGTGAAAATTTAGCACTTTTAAATTTACTTTTTACGTATTAAGATTTTTACTGGTGATATGACCAGAACAGTTATTCAGCTATAAGTTAAGTTTTAACAGATTATGAAAGAAATTGTCGGAGAAATATTTTTGAAATCATTTTAAAAACCTACAAGCAAATAACCAAACAAGCAAACACCATTTACCTACATCCACGTTGGTTACACTGCCAAATAAATCCATCACTTGTATCTCGTTTCATTCTTAGAGACATCGTAATACCACATGAAACAGAATTAGTTAACAAAGCATTTTTTTGCAATCCATGACCGAGTGACTGACTCAAGGTTTGTCAGTTCCTCTAATTGTAATAGGATAGTAAAAGAAGTAACCGAAACCGATATTTTAATAGGCGGTTAGAACAGTAAACTAAACGGTTTATTTCAAAAAAGTTTCACATTATAGTAGAATTATTAATACAATTACGAAGCTCGAGAGGGAGGGAAATTTCACTTATCGTTCGCCAGCACTAGGCATGTCCCTCAGAAAACAAACGAAAACCATCAAGTATTATTCGCAAGATCCCTCTAAGTATATCATTGGCTTGAGCATTTTGATTAGTTGTCACGACATCGTTTCCTAATGGACGAATAATTTTGTCTGTTGTTGTTTACATCTTGTCCTGAAAGTTTATTGATTGTCCGCTAGATCTCCGGAATTTCCGGATTTTTCGGAACTCCTCGTACGTTTTCGTCTGCCTTCGAGGGGTTGACCTGTTGCTGGCGAATGATAAATATATAAATTTCCCTCCCTCTCGCACTTCATACTTGTATTAATTCAAGTATAGTAACAATAAAACATATGTTTTTAAAGGAAATCGATTATTTATATCAAATCGAAAAATATCCATTCTTAACTTCGATTTTAACGAAGACGGATTCAAAAGTTTATTCCTCTTACTTAAAAGTGACCGCGCGGTGACCCACACTTTGGGAACCGCTGCGGGGGTGTACACAAAGCATACTTATTCTCTCCAGGCTGGTTCCCAAAGCCGTTATTGTGGCCATAATGAGAGAACCCTGGCCAGATTAGTCGGCATTATAGCTTCGCCTGGGAGCCCAGCCGTCCTTGGAGAGACAATGGCCAGACTGGACAATGATGGCCGCAGGATCCGCGATGATGTGGCGAAGGACGGGGGACGTTGCACCGAGAGTCTGGGAGGTGCAGACGAGAGGACGGTGATTACAGTTTCTTTCGGCTTGAGGAAGCAAAAAATATTTTACTGTACTATCAACCTCATTCTACCGTTTATCAGCCTCCTCTCTAGCTTGATAGGGTTGTGTGGTTAATATGATCAGGATCAGGGCGGAGAGAAGCGGAAGGATCAACGAGTTTTTAAAGTCGTTAAGGGGTGGTTATGTTTGATCTCAACTGCACTAAGGATTGGTTTAATTAATAATTTGGCAATAGCATTGTCAGTTTTGTCACATATTTTACATCCTGCACTTAAAAATGGGTATTCGTTCGACGTTTTCAAGGCTGAATATTAATGCATCTAAAAAATATCAAATAACAGTACGGTGTCGAGAAGAAGAAAACTACAAAATAAAATTTCCATCCCGAAAATGTACAGTTTTAAAGGCTTCATTACAAATGACTTTGACATTTTTAATATTCTGTACAGTTCGCGCATTATATCTCCGGCTATGACAGAGTCAGCTGGTTGCAAGGCGGGGGGGGGGAGAGGGGGTACTTTTCTGAAAACATTGTTCTACAGTCCCAATGTACGTCAAACGCTGTGTTTACCGAAATCATATGTTTAAAATATCACATGATACGGTTAGTAGCGTACTAGTCATAGCCGGAGATATAATGCGCGAACTGTAGTTATTAAATGAAGAAATGCTAAAAATGATCCTAATTTGCTGTGGTGAATAGAGAAAATATAAAATGTCTCAGTTGTTAGTTCAGGAAAAAGTATAAATATTTAAGACGAACAGCTTTACATCTTACCCTTCTGTTCGCTTAGTACTTGTAAGCTTTCTATTTAAATAAATAAATAAATAAATAAATAAATAAATAAATTGGCATCTTTTTCGTTCCTTGACAACGTTCTTTAATTGAAGAACCATCGAGATATTAAGCTGTCAAAACTAAAAATAGCCACCATCTTAGATTATTACAACGTAGGAACTTATTACTCCGTACCAATATAAGTCATAATACTCCCAATAAACAAACCAAGTTACAAGTAACATAGTAAAGTTCGTAACGAATTGTGTAAAAAATCTTACAGGCCGACCGGACGGTAAACGAAGCGAGTAAAATAATGAAATCTGGCAACGCTTATAACGTACATGCACTGGTTAGGTCTAGGGTAAAAAAATTGCAAAAATGTATAACGAAGGAGATAAGTATTTCAGACACACCTCATCTCAGTTGCGGATGCCAAGCGCCAAGCCAATACACCCCGCATTCCAATCACCAGTACCGTTATGCATTTGTATTGCGGCGAGGTTACTCAACTGTCATTCCCGAATGAAAACAATCAGAATGCAAATATATACAATACGCAATCTCTATACGCGAGTGAATTTGGTGAATATTGACGCGTTTACAAATAAATATTTATACTTTTCACTGGCGAACAATATCATTCTACAATAATTTTTTATCGCTATTCTATGGTCAGGGTGTATCTGTTTTGTCGTCTGGGACAAAAATGAGAAGACAGAAAACAATGTTTCTGAATCAGTATGATGAAAAAGTTTTTTTATCATACTAACACAGAAACATCGTTTTTCAGTTCTTTTTGTTGGCCCAAAAGTTACCCATTGCCAGCATAGGCCGGATGAAACGGAAGTAAACAATCAGCTGATTTGCAGCAAACCGACGTTTAATGCTTGTTTATTGGTTTCTTTTTAGAGGAATGTAGTTGCAGCAGTGCATCCGTAGCAAATGTTCGTTCCGTTTGTTATAGGTTAGGTTTGAAGGTTTGAGAAACGCATGTTTATGCAAGGACTACGTTATGATTGAAAGTATGCTTTTTTTATTCATAGTATGATGAAAAATATCGTACGTTGCACGGCCGGGAAGTTTTGTAGCACTCGCATGAAAATCTCGCACTTGCCTTCGCTCGCGCGGGAACTATCATGTTCGACCGGCAAAACAGTACTTTCCGACCTAGTAACATAATATACTATTTCCGGACTGGTACGACAATGGGTAACTTTCGAGCTAACAAAAAGGACAGAGAACAGATTTTTCTTTTCCGCTCGCGTGGGTACTATCATGCTTGTCCGGCAAAACAGTACTTTCCGGCCTAGTAACGCAATATACTATTTCCGGTCTGGTACGGCAATGGGTGCCTTTCGAGCCAACAAAAAGGAACAGAAAACAGACATTTCTGTGTCACTATGATGAAAAATAATTTGTTGGACCACTCCCTCATTATCTAATTCGCTAGGTTGTAGAGAGCAGGTAGCCAGCTGCAGCGAGAGGAGCCGTGTGGCGAGCGAGAGATCTGTGGCAGGTCGTGAAATGTTAATGGTCAGTCGCCGTGAAACTGGCCGTTCGCGGCGTGAGTTCCACTCTCTACCCAGGGAGCTGGAAACGAGCTCAATACTTTCCTCTAGTAATTAGAATAATCAGGAGTTATTAGTAGTGGGTCGTGGGGTTCAGATTGCATCAGGTCACGTGGTGATATTAGATATATTTAATGTATAAGATTAGAGTAAATTATTAATTATAAATGCTCAACTATTGGAGAGTTTCAAAGTTAAAAAAGGAAGAAAGGACTGTTACGTATTTGATGTTTCGATTTTGCTTTTTAAACATATCTTTTGCAACAGAAAATTCAAGTGAACAATGGTTAAAATAGAGCTCAAACCTCTAATCCTCGTAAAATATAGTCATTCAAAAATTTAGGAAGTAATTGCAAGTTGATCCTGATAAAAGAACCCTTTTTAAAGAGCATTCCATGTAATATTCACTATTAGCATTTGTATGGATTTGGAAGGATATTTGTTGTAGTATCACACATAATTTACAACGATATTGCATTTAACCCATCCCCAGTTATTTTTATCTGTAATTCGAACAGGTTTTTTTAAGGATATTTGTTGTCATCTGACTCATAGTTTACATCACTGATGGAAGGATATTTTTGTTGTCTTCTCACTCATAATTTACATCACTGATGGAACAATATTTGTTGTCATCTCATTCAAAATTTAACTGGCTAATACATTTGACTCCTCCCCAGTTATTTTTATTAGAATTTTTAACTGTAAGAAACGAGTTGTTAATTTATACGAGTACATTTGAGACTCTTTTTTTGGTGCCTTTCAGTGTTGATAGGGTTTCAAAGCCGCGAAAGGAAGCAATCACAATCTAGATATCTATCTCATTTCTCCAGTTTTGTTTGAAATACATACCATTCACGCACATGCCATACTACTGATCTCAATGCCTTGCCATACTACTGAGCCTCCATATCTTGTCAACCTTTTGCTTAAGTTGTAAATTAAACAATCCTTCATCAAGCAAGATTTAGTTAGGTCATTGACTTTGAAAGGTTATATCAAAGATAAGTCAATATGGAACCAGGTTTTTCTACCACCATTGTTATCTTTAACTTTCCTTTTCATAACATAACATTAGGAATGCTTAGTTCCTTAACATAAGGTAGTCATTACTGCAGGGAACACAAAGTAGTCAGTACTGCAGGGAACACAAGGTACTAACGAGATAATCTTTTTTACAGTGAGCAGCCAGAAGACGATCGAGCAAGAAGACCCGTGCAAGGTGAAGTTCCGCGTGGTGGCGGACGCGACGTACTGCGACCGCTACTGGGAGTGCGTCAACGGCCAGCCCGAGCTGTACGACTGCCCCAACGGCCTGGTGTACGCGGGCAAGAACCGGGGCGTCACCGAGGGCTGCGACTACCCATGGCGAGCTAACTACTGCGAGGACAAAACGCAAGCCAGTGAGTACCGACAAATATAGGGTAACAGGTGCTGAACGCATGAATGCACAGTACTGAGGTGGATAGGGCACATGGTAGGCAGTGGTAAAAGAAATAGGGTGAATTGTAGGCAGTACTGCAGAATATGAGACGCACGGTAGTCAGGAGATAGGAGTCAATGTGGTTAGTAGTAAAGTAGATAGGTAATAGGTAGGCAGTTCTGCAGGGAACACAAGGTAGGCAGTTCTGCAGGGAACACAAGGTAGACAGTACTGCAGGGAACACAAGGTAGTCAGTACTGCAGGGAACACAAGGTAGTCAGTAGTGCAGGGAACACAAGATAGTCAGTTCTGCAGGGAACACAAGGTAGTCAGTAGTGCAGGGAACACAAGGTAGTCAGTACTGCAGGGAACACAAGGTAGTCAGTACTGCAGGGAACACAAGGTAGTCAGTACTGCAGGGAACACAAGGTAGTCAGTACTGCAGAGAACACAAGGTAGTCAGTAGTGCAGGGAACACAAGGTAAGTCAGCACTGCAGAGAACACAAGGTAGACAGTACTGCAAGGGATACAAGGTAGGCAGTACTGCAGGGAACACAAGGTAGTCAGTACTGCAGGGAACAGAAGGTAGTCAGTACTGCAGGGAACACAAGGTAGTCAGTACTGCAGGGAACACAAGGTAGTCAGTAGTGCAGGGACACAAAGTAGTCAGTACTGTAGGGAACACAAGGTAGTCAGTACTGCAGGGAACACAAGGTAGACAGTACTGCAGGGAACACAAGGTAGACAGTACTGCAGGGAACACAAGGTAAGTCAGCACTGCAGAGAACACAAGGTAGTTAGTACTGCAGGGACACAAGGTAGACAGTACTGCAGGGAACACAAGGTAGTCAGTACTGCAGGGAACACAAGGTAGTCAGTAGTGCAGGGAACACAAGGTAAGTCAGCACTGCAGAGAACACAAGGTAGTTAGTACTGCAGGGAACACAAGGTAGTCTGTAGTGCAGGGAACACAAGGCAGTCAGTACTGCAGGGAACACAAGGTAGTTAGTACTGCAGGGAACACAAGGTAGTCAGTAGTGCAGGGACACAAGGTAGTTAGTACTGCAGAGAACACAAGGTAGACAGTACTGCAGGGAACACAAGGTAGTCAGTAGTGCAGGGAACACAAGGTAGTTAGTACTGCAGGGAATACTAGGTAGTCAGTACTGCAGGGAACACAAGGTAGTCAGTAGTGCAGGGACACAAGGTAGTTAGTACTGCAGAGAACACAAGGTAGACAGTACTGCAGGGAACACAAGGTAAGTCAGCACTGCAGAGAACACAAGGTAGACAGTACTGCAAGGGATACAAGGTAGGCAGCACTGCAAGGGATGCAAGATAGTCACAAGGTAGTAAGGAAAGCAGTAGATAAGGCACGAGGTAGTTAATACTGGAGGGAATAAGGAAGTCATTGCGATAGTAGATTGGGTACATGGTCGGCAGTACTGCAGTAGATCGGGCACGAGGTAGAAAAACTAGTGTAGATAGAGCGTAATGCAGAAGTCTGTAATGCAGAAGTTAGAACACAAGGTAGGCAGTGTTGTAATAAATAGGGCATCGGGTGATCAGTACTTCAATAGATAGAGTACAAGGTAGTCAGCACCGCTATACATAAGGAAGAAGGTAGTCTGTACTGTAGTAGATAGGGCAGTCACACTGGTATATATAAGACACAGTACAGTACACAGTTGGTATTGCAGTAGATAGGACATAAGGTAGTCAGCCCTGCAGTAGACAGGTCTGGGGTTTAAGGGGGTTCACTCCCTTGAGTTAACTTAACCAACCACGGTTTGAGGGTGAAACGGAACTTTCCTTAGTGCTTATTCCGTCTTTACAGGAAGCTTATGTGGTAAAGGGCCTTTATTGCTTACTAGCTCAAACAATAAGGTAGACAGTGTTTAGTTTTCGAGTTGGTGAAACCTTTACTCCTACTAACGTCGCGTCGTTTCTCCGACAGACGGCCCCATCGGGCGGGAGCACTGCGACTGGCTGTACGGCATCTTCGGCCACGAGACCTCCTGCACGCGCTACTGGACCTGCTGGAACGGCACGGCGACAGAGCAGCTCTGCATCGGCGGCCTCCTCTACAACGAGAACACCCACAGCTGCGACTGGCCCGAGAATGTTGACGGCTGCCAGAAACACCGTGAGTTTTGTTTTTAATTTTGATTTTTGTTGATATTTACCGTCAGTGATTAGTAATAAACAAGTTTCACGACGTTTCGGGATTTGGGATTTGATCCCGTCTTCAGGTGAAAAAAAACATAGAACCGTTGACTGTGAATTGACTGTGTCAACAATAGAACATAAATGTTCAGATTCCAGATCGCGAAGCGTCATAAAACTTTTAGAGAATTTCCCCCGTAGGGAAGAAGCTATTACCGTAGGCCTCATGGCAAGACCTAAGCCCGAGACCATCACAACTTTTCGTTTTAGGGCCCCCAGATACCTAAAACACCATGCGTTCAAATTTTAGCGAATTTCCCCTATGGGGAAGTAGCTGTCACTTTAGTACTCATGGCGACCTAAGCCCGAGTCCATCATATCTTTTCGTTTTGGGGCCCCCCTGAAGCAAAATACACCATTCGTTAATTTTCATACATATGTATGAAAATGAAAGATATGTATGTATCTTTAAGCACGATAACTCGCGCAAAAAAGGTTCGATCTCAATGACAATTGGCATGGACGTGTAATGTAGTTATTATTCGAACGAGTTCGTAAACCATTGTGATTGGACTAATAGAAGGGGGGAGCAAGGGAGGGTAAACCCCTCCAAAAATAGGTTTTGGGGATTTTTTACAAAGAAAAAATAACAATTATAAAGTTTTCTTTTGCGGATCATGCTCATACAACTTGATAAAACTTGGTTTGTGGCTTCATCTAGATGATATCTGAAATCCCCAATATTTTAATTTTTTCGGCAGCAAACCTGCATACTTATTCCCCATGCTATTCTTATAGTTTAAATACGTTTTGAAGCCCAAAAACCAGTTGTGAAAATGGTCTAACTTTCCCGTACGAAACTTGGAATGGTTGTCCCTCTATTCTTTTACCCAGGGGCTCTTGTACCTTTATTAGGTGCCCTTGATGCCTTCAAGGTGATGGATCATAGAGGAAGCAAAAGGAAAACTGGTAATGCAGATTGAATAGGTTTACCTGAGCTTAGAGTAAATAGTAAGAAGAATGTACCTGCCAGTAGGTTGCAGGAGGGTCAGGGCTTGTCTTAGATCTTGTACTTCGGTAATCACGCCTATTGGGCCGCAAGCTCAAGCCTCCTTCGATTGCCAATCGAAGATATTCACTAAAATACAGTAACAACGGCTCCAATCGTAGTATATTATCCCATTGTTGTAAAGTGTATAGATATGTCCATAAAATGACAAATAATAGGAACAATATTGGAGATTTCAACGCTAGCTTCCATAGAAAATCTCATAATTTCGGAATTGTTTCATGAATTCTGTAAAAGCGGTTCATACCTCTCAAATTATGTTAGATTTTAAACCGTGACCTACTGAACCAAAGTATAAGATCCGAACTATAAGCTAGCAAGTTGAGCAGACTATTATGGTCGATAGTTGTGGTTGATTCCGTGCGTCGTGTATAAACTCATCACCACTCATGGATTCCGTCGAACGCACTGATCTTCAATCTCACTATGCCAAACACATTCTTAATGAAAACCATGATTACGGAAGAATAGAAGACAGTTTAGAAATAATCGAAGTTTTAAATAAAGGACAAAAATTAGATATGCTAGAAAATTTACACATTTATAAAGGAAAATTGAAAGGACGAATCATGAACCAACAAACAGAGGTTTCTGGATCCGATTTTCTCAAATTATTTAATAATTACTTAAAATAGTTTAATAAATTCAAGAAAATTATTTACAAAGAATAGCGAGAACATTCCAGACCGTAGTAAACAGTAGAATGTTGACCCGCCCTCATCCCACTGCCCCACCACCACAGTAGAACCACCCCGAATACCAGGAATTCCCCCGTCACCGATAAGCCTAGAAAACACTAGTACCTCCACATTTCATATATAAAGAAGAAAACTCGTTACATTCATTAGCAGCTGAAGATGGCGAAGTGCCGAAACCATGGTCCTGCATTAAAAAGGACAGTGCATTCGACGGAATCCATGAGTGGTGATGACTATTATGGGTTAGTTTACATTGATTGGATATTTAGTTACATTGTAACTTGCTGTCCAAAAACTATGCAATGCGAATACAGTATAGCCACGGATAAAAAAATCGACGTCAAATTTTGAATTATTGGTGGTGAAATATGAATGTAGAGCTAGATGACGTAACCAAGAATATAGTTGATTTTTGCAGAGAACCTTCTCAATCGCAAACCGTAGAATAAGGGATTTCTTCGTAATGTGTATCAATCAACTTTAGTCTAAAATCTTTTAAGATATGAAATTAGGTAACTCCATCTTAAAGTGATTGTTCTGCAGTATTTTAAATTATCAATTCGTCATTCCAGCCCTCTGCAACGACGACGCCAACGGGAACGTGCCGCTGGGCAAGTCGTGCAACCGCTACTGGCAGTGCCAGGGCGGCTACCCGAGGCTGCAGCGGTGCCCCGCCATGTTGGTGTTCGACAGACGCTCTCTGCGATGCGTCGTCCCGCCCACCGAGGACTGCGAGGTAACTGACTACAGAACGAGTCTTAAGGCCTTGGGGTTGGGGCATAAAGTTAGGATAAATCAACTTTAAGCGGGAGACTTGCTGTGGTTGATACTAAAGAAAAGTTTTCATCATACTGTCCCGAAAACAGCCGTTTTTAGTTCTCTAAATCGTACGCAAAATGATCGTTTTTGGATCACTTCGAATAGGAGTACTGAAAAAACATGGTAAATTTTGCCGTACTCTAATGTCAAAATTTTTTTATGTTACGTTTGTAGGTTGAACGATTTCTTTACTTGTGTTTGTAAACAACTACCAGATGTGTAAATGACGATGACTATTTTGGATAACCTCAAAATTATGTAGTCTAATGTTTTAACGATTAAATGGTTATTTATACATAATTATGAAAATAGTTGTTCAGCACACGGAGGAAAAGTGTCTCCTTGGTACTCGATCGCATTTCCAAGCTCGGCTGCGCCTCGCCTGTAAACTACGATCTCGTACCAAAAAGAGCCACTTTCGCTCCTGGTAATGAAAACTACTATTCTATCTGTTTATTTAGCTCTCCTTTTCAAATTTACCTATTATATTTTTGAGCTAGCATTGAAAGTAACTGGGGCTTACTAAGTCTCCCAAAGAGAAGACTTTTGGCGACTGTATTCTTGCTGAAGATATCCACTTAAAAATCATCCTTTATAACGCATTAGTTCTCTTACGTAAAACCTAAAAGTAGTATGATTGACAATTGACATTAGACTTGGATGAAATATATGAGTCCTCTTTCAATCCTGGTATAGACAAATACAGACATTCAACAATGCCAATCTTTAACTAGTCCATCTAGAGCTCTCAGCAGCAATTATTCGTTGAACTTTAAAATTAATTTTCACAGGCTATTATCTTTTTCCTAACTCAACCAATCCGCATATAGAATCGAACATATACATATCTACTGTTAATGGAGGTGATTAACCCATGCACGAACATTGAAAATACATGAAAATATACCTACAATTGCCTCTGTCCGTCTAACGAAGAGAGACGAATTGCCTCTGTAAAGGTTGACACATTTATTTAAAAATTCACGATTCAAGAAGTACATGGGTGCGGTGCGGCAAGTCGCTAACTGAACTGAGATTTGGTTGAGCCGTTAAGTGGAGCTACCATCAATTGTTGGTATAACAGGGAGTAATCAGAAGACGATAATCACTTCTATTTTAAGGGATATTCTTTTCAAAGCTAGTACCAATTGATTCTGAATCAGGAGGATACTAACCATCCTTTGAGCCAGCTGTGCGTCTTTTTATGTGAGCCAGGATTTGAAGTGGATGTAATTTGACTAAATCACCGACAAATAGTGCTGATGTAATAAATGATTTACCTCAGCTCTTCACTTCAGTTTTCAAAACTTAATATGCTAGAAAATAAGAGTTCTCAATCTTATGATTTCTCTCTGAACACCAAATTGTCAAAATATTCCCTCCTGATAGCGTAATTAGTCGACTGTAGTACACTCCATTGGAGAATGCTATAACAAAGTCCTGTTTCAAATCCTGCCTCACATAAAAATTTGTACACTTTTAATGATGGCAATGGAAAGTCTCCCCCTGATTTAAAGTCAATGCTAGGACAAATTTATCTATCCTCTTCCTGAACAATATCTGATTACCTTACATTCTTTAAACTTTAAGACACAGTTTTTTGAGACTCTACTGTCGCAGGTGCCCACGACCCCGCCGCCCCAACCGGGTGACCTAGAGGAAGACGGCGAGCAGAACATTCCTCAGCAGCTTCAGCAGCGACCCGGCAGGGGGCAGCAGCAGCAGCAGCAGAATCAGCAGCAGAACCAGCAGAATCAGCCGCAGCAGCAGGCCGCGCCGTTCAACCTGCCACAAGGCGCAGTGCCCATCCCCCTGAGAAACAACAGGCCTAGGAACCAGTAGAGACTTTGCAATCAGTTGCTCACCCGAATTCGTCTCTTATGAGGAGCGGAGTAATTCGGCTCTCCCAATAATTTTCAAACCGGTTGATTAGGATACAGTTCTATGTTTTGCGAACCAGCCATCGAAAGACTGTTTCGGACGTTTGACGCACCTGCCAAACCACCAAAAAAATTTATATTTAGGTTTAAGATAGGGTAAGATTTATCGTAAGTGTATTTTAAGGATCAAAATAAAGTCGTAGATGTTTAGTGAATTGAGTGTTTTTTTAGCCGTTTTGTTATAATTTCTGGTAAATGTATAGACCTGTTATATCGTATATTAAAATAATTGTAATCTAACGGCAAGTTCAGATAAAATATGTTTTTAAGGTCGATTGGAGCTGAGTGTCACCAAGTTTACAGCTTCGAAAGATTTGGGTAAATCGGATGGAGATGCAAAAGTCAGGTTTTTTATTGTTTGTAACTGACATCTACAAATTTACTCGACAGAATCATCGAAATATTAACTTTAAGAAAGGCAAAATTCATGTCAGTTTATGTGCTTTTGCAGCTTTATATGAAGCATGTAGTTTTTACAAAATCGGAGATATTTATGATTCCTCCAAAGATTGACGAGATTTATACCGATTCTTCCATTAAGTTAATATCGAAAATTTTGAAAATTTCACTGTGCAGAGTCCTAGGAAGTAAGACAAAACTTCGAGCTTAAAACTTTATTCCATACTAATTTACTAAGGTATGACGATTTTCATGTTCACTTGTCAAACTGTTGTTGGGCAAATTAACTTAAAAACATGGATTTTTCTGTACAACTGCGATTATAAATTGCAAAATATAGGCTATTAAAAGATAATTGGTTTGACACAAATTGACCAATTGATCTGTAATTTTTACACTTTTGTAAATTGGCATTATACACCGTGTCCTAAAAAAAGTAAGTTTTTATCAATTTTAAAACGGAATAAAACGCATTTAGGTAAACGAAGCCAATTGTGCAGGTGATCAAAAGATACCTAAATTCATAAAGTTTCTACCTGTCATCAGTAAACATCCGCTGATTCAGTGTCGTTGCTCAGAGTGTTCAAATTAAAAATGTTACCCATAAGAAAGAGTCAGACATAACAGGCTCAACACGCTAGCCCCAACGACTGTTAGATGTGTTACTATGTTTTTTTTGTCTGTGAGACTAAACTTAAGAATATGTGTTTAGATTTATGATTACAACGTTCAAAAAGTTTAAAAAAATCACAATAGGTCCTGTGACCAATAATGTCAAGCTTATTGAACTGTTGTGGACAAATATTTTATGGTAGAAAAGTGTTTAGTTTGAAATTCTGAGTAACTACAGTTAATAAGCGGATATTTACAAATAACGCACAGAAACATTCATAAATGAATTTTATAAGTTCAGTTATCACATTATCGCCTGCAAAACTGGCTACGTTTGCCTAATAAGGTTTTGATAGGTTTTGATATTGGTCAGGTTTTTTGGGACACAGTGTATTTTAAACTGATTTTCCATTCCTCAACTCCTTAACTCTTCCCCTTAAGATGGCTTCAAACATTTTTTAAATCCAGAATCTTAATCAAATAAAAGTATTGGTATGGATCTTGCTGTCTTTACAGGACTATAATCCAGATCCATATTGTTACAAGAATGCAAAAAAAAACTTCACATCTAGAGAATTAATCTTTTTTAGTTACTACTTGTGTATTTTCTTTGGGATGTATGGTTTTTCAAGATAAACTTGGAAAAAGTCTGAAAAACTCGAGATATTATCACGAGTTTCAGCATGCGTGTTCCGAAGCTATAAAAATGGTGTAGGCCTACACTGCTCTGTATTCCTACAACAAAATATTTGGACTAACTGTTAGTTCATTAAATCTTTAAAATAATAACTATTATTTTGAAAATTCAATAAGATTTACAATGTTATTTTCTGTCTGGCCTTAATACTGTCTTGAAAAAATTACATTTATTTGTGCACGATGTACAGAACAAACAGATAGATTATTGACGAAAGAGCATGGAAAATTTCTTAACTGTCAGTTAACACAGCAAGTGTTCAATATAGCCACCTGTGTTAACAGTTTTACTTTGCTTGATATGTACTAGGTAAACGCAGTAGAATTTTCGAGAAAAATTTCGCGTGGACTGATAATCTATCGACAGCAATTTTAATCTTAACTAAAAATTGCACACATCACATAATCACATTAAATGTGTAAATGTGTTGATCCAAACTTCCACAAACAGGTTACGTAAAATATATCTAAATAAGTGTGCCTAAAAAATAAAATTATATTTTTGATATGCTATTCCTTTTCCAATTTTATAAATCTTTGGATTTATAACATAATTCATACACCCTCAGCTTGATTGAATGAAATCAGAAATGTAAACAACATATCGTACATTAGATTTATATGGGGACATTTAAAAAACTTTGACTCTGCCAAAAAACTCTTAAAACCTGGTTGTTTGAAAAATCCATTCTTAGCGGGTGCCTACATTCTAAAAGGAACCTCCATGCAAATTTTCAAGGTCCTGGGTCAAATAGTTGGGGCTGTACGATGAAATACGTCAGTGTTATTTGACATAATCAGAATGAAATGTGATTTGACAGTTGAATCAGATGAAACGCCAAGTCATCGTGACAGGCATAATTGTAATAACTAAAACATTAGGAACGCCCTCAAGAAAAAAGATGAAATGAAATGAAATGAAATAAAATGAAAAATTATTTATTTTTTCAGGCAAAGTTAGGGCCACACGGCCCTTTCTTACACTTAACCTAAAATACACAGTTTGAGATAACTCCCTCATTGAGATGGTGCCATATTCTGATTTTATAATTGAGCAGATGAGGTGCTACAAATAAACTAAATGTAACTTTAATACGCTACATAATTATGTCCGTAAAATAAATCAACAAAAACCATAAAACCATGATGAAAGAAATCAAATCTATATATTAACTAGAAGAACCCGTGGCTTCGCTCACGATTAAAATTATACATACACTATCACCCATGAATTATATAGTCTTGCTTTCCCATTTATTTTTCTTATTGTAAAATCTAATGTATGTAATGTATCTACTTCTTTGAACATATCAAATGTACTTCCATAAAGCAAAAGTTTTTAGAAATTCGCTCTTAGTACGAAGGTCTGCTACGACGGGGGTATTATATTCCTGCATAAACTGCCTGTACATAAAAAAAATGTGACCATATCCAACGCCCCACCGACAAAGCCCCAAATGGTGTTGCTGCCCTGGGTAGGCTCATGCCCAATATCGGTGGTCCTTCCTCTAAGTTCCTCTGAAGTTAAATTAATCTATTTTTGGATTTGGTGCATTTATAATGCCACCGAAAAGAAGAAGACGAATATAGACCGGTCGGAGGAGTCGGAAAAGTACACGATCGCAACCGCTGGCATCACCCTCGCGATGTAACATTTTATGCTCCTTCCAACCTCAGACCAATGAACTAAAAATGTTTTTATTGCGATGGGTTGCATTTCAAGAATGAAAAGACTGGTAGAGGCTTACGATCATTTACGCGTTTTTGCCACAAAGGAAATGTTGCCTTTAAAGAAAGCCGTTCCCTACAGTATCTGTTTTGGCGATAACTAATAATAAGCTGCAGCGGCAATCCCCAAACAAAGGAAGTCATTGCTCACGGCGCCAGTGTTTGCTCTCGGTCAGCTGCATGTTGCTCTCATTGACCTTAAAATGAGGGAACTTGCACATCGCAGAGAAATTCGTAAGGGACTCCGTCCTACCACGAAGGCGGAAGAAAGACAAGCTGCAGCGGCGATCCCTAAACAAAGGAAGTCATTGCTCACGGCGCCAGTGTTTGCTCTCGGTCAGCTGCATGTTGCACCCATTGACCTTAAAATGAGGGAACTTGCACATCGCAGAGAAATTCGTAAGGGACTCCGTCCTACCACGAAGGCGGAAGAAAGACAAGAGATGGTGCAGCGGTGGCAGGAAGAGTGGCAACATGCTGAGCAGGGTAGGTTCACGTTCCAGCTGTTGGAAAGCGTAGAGGACAGATTGGAGTTGAGAATTCCTGTGGACTTTTGGAACATCCAATTATTAACAGGACATGGAGCTTTCATGGCTTACCAGCACAAGCGTGGAAAAGTAGAAGTCCCAGACTGTATTAGATGCGGAGAGGTTGACGACCCAGAACATGCCTTCCTCAGATGTCCGGCCTGGCAGGAAGAACGTGAACACCTCTACGAAAAGGCAGTTGAAGAACGGATCATCCTTCCCCTAACACTTCGAGATTGTATCACCAACCAAGTCCTGTGGAATGCTGCAACGAAGATATGGAGGACAATTCATGACAGTCGACAAGTCTGACCTGAATGAACTCGCCCGAAAATGAACGCGCAGGACAGCGAAGCATGGGGCTGGAGAAGCATGAGGAGACAGACTGCAACTTACCTGGATGTGACACTCACCTGAAAGTGACGACCGAAGAGAACACCGATGAAGACTATCCCGAATAAGACGACCACAACTACAACTTACCTGGATGGGACACTCACCTGGATTAGACAACAAGAGACAAGAACGTGTGAAGCTGTCGCACAACCTCAGGAAGACAAGATAGTAAGTAAGAGAAGGTCCAGTAAGTAGTAAGGTCCAGCAGTACCTCACAATAAACTGTACCGCGGGGCCAGGGGAGGAAGCCCAAGGCCGGAGTCCTCCGACCGGCCTCCCCCTGACAAATGAGGTTGGATTCGCGGGGCAGTGGTTTCGGATCTCGGGTCCGTGGGTCCCCCAGATGTCGGGTCCGTGGGGATGTTGTATTTCCGGTAGCAAAAGAAACGGCCATGATGACAATGGAAAGGCTAGACATAAGTAGATAGAGGCGCAAAATTGGAAAATTGAACAAGACATATGAATTGAACGAATGAATGTGACTAAGTAGGGGAGTGGAAAAGTGAGAAGGCAACAAAAAGGAATGGAACGGAATGGAAAAGGAAGATGGTAAACAACATATAGGAGGAGAGAAAGGAACAAAGTTAGATTAAGATAGGATAGATAAAAGACTATAAGTAAGGAAATGCAAGGGATCGAAGAAAGAGGACAGGATGATGGATAGATAAATCCTGGTATAAAATAGGAACAGGATTGAATAAAGATAAAAATATTTTTGCTGTTAGCAGAGCGTGATCTTTTGCTGGTGTTAAAACATACATCTCAGAAAAAAGAGGACATGGAGAAATGAAGGTGTTCCCTAAAAAATCGTTTATGTTCACCAGAAACTCCTGGGGTTGACCAAATTAAAATTAATAGTTTCAGTAGTTAAGCTATAATTTTGTTAATGAAGTTAGCCCTTTGATTAAACTTTAAAAGTATGTAAGTAGGCTGATTATTCTTCATTATATTACCACATGATTTTTGCTCGATGTTGAGCTACGTGTTATCTAGTTATAATTATTAGCTGTGACATTGTATGTACATTTGTGAAGCCAGCTGACTAATTGAATGAACATTGAAAATGTCAACAAAAAATCGTCCAATACAATTTCGTATGGGAAAATTTGAAAACTTTGACCTCGCAGGACATTCCTTTAAAAGTTGAATTTTGAAAACTTAGCGGATACCTACTCCCTAAAAGTAACGTCCATGAAACATTTGTAGGCTCTAGGTCAAAAAGTTTGGGCTGCGCAATTATAGGTGAGTGGTATTTGACAAATATACAGCAAGTTTTTGTAATTGGAAGTCTTTTCCATAAAAATATTTGATGTTTCATATGTAATAAAATTATAACTTTGAGTTTCTAGAGGGAAAGATTTTGACGTACATCCATATATTCTGATCAAAACTTTACCAACCTCTTGATCTATTGATTTTTAGATCGATTTATAAATTGCTGAGTGATATCAGCTACAAAATGTAATGAGTTTAGACTCATGTTTTGGTAAATTCTTAACCTGTTTTCAACAAAGTACAATTTTATGCTCTCACGAACCCAATAAAATATGTTTACAGCGGCGATAAGTGGCAATCCCCACCTGAGTCTTTGACAGTGACATGGGAATGGAAGTGACAAAAATCACCTGATTCTTTGACAGTGACATGGGTATGGAGGGGCTGAATTTGTTTGCTTTTTGCCACTATATAAGTTGAACTGAAAATCACGTAGTCACATCGCATCTTCAGCTGCTCTGCCAACATGAAGACCTCCGCGCTCCTCTTCTTCATGGTCCTTGCCGTGCTCTGCTTTAACGGTAAGTTTCATTTTACTTATCATAAATTGTGTTTGGAATCGGAATGGAAGTTTTCTGGCACTGCACATTTATTATGAGGTAATTTTCAGCACTGCTACTTGGGTACTCTTACCAGTAATGGTTAAAATAAAATTTTGGAATCAAAATCGTGTTGGTAAACGCATTTCGGCACTAGACCATAATAGTTTATTCGTAAGGTTATTCTTGTCTTCTGCACTCTGGTAAAATATCTTCAACACATTTCTTCGATAAATTATGCAACTCTTCTAAGAGCTGCGTCAGTTTACTTATTAATACTCCATAACTAGATGTTTTAAGTTTTGTGTAGGTGTCATAAGTGGTGTAAAACTAGTTGTATTTATAAGTAAACCGACGCCAATCGTAAATTACATCGGAGCACAGAAGATAAGTAAGCTTTTTATATTCTGTCCCTTCAGATTCTTAATATCAAGGTTAGACTATAATTTTTATCGTGAGCGATGGCACGGGCAACTGCTAGTCTATATATAAAGCCCAGCCTACCCGTAACTTTTGACATTGACTTTGAATCTGAAGCAGACCTTCCATCGCATTGTCAAGTGTATACCAGGTTTAGAGTGACCCAGGGTTAAAAGAGCTCCTAATTGTAGTGAATCCCCAACAGAGTGTACTGAAGTCACCTATTAATTAAGGAATCAGGAGCAAGTAATATATATTATTTAGTGACACATAAAACAAAGCAAGAGTCAATTAATTATTTATTTATGCAATGTGGAATACAAATTGTTTAAGTTAACGTTAAGAGCTAAAATAAGGGGTCGATAGAACCCCCATCTGTTGGTAGTTAATGAAACTAACTCTAATTAAATTTAACAATTTTAAATTAATAAACTTTAATTTTTTGTTAATTCAATTTAAGAGCTTTAAATTACGGGTCTTAGCTACAGCCCCAAAATTAGTTACAGCTGGGCAGTGAAAATAGAAAGTCTATTAATTATTCATAGTCAAAGATTTTGAGAAAACCATGAGTCTGACATCCATCAACACTATACTTGGATAAAAGGCCTCGGTGGATAAAATCCCAGGAAATCTGTTAGGTGCCTTATACAATTTTCCCTGAGAGCGCAAGTATAAAGAAATGCCTTTGTTTTATTTATTTCTTTTCCCAGGAAAGCGGTTCACCATCAGTTAATTATAAAACCTTTTACATCATACTACACAGAAACATCTGTTTTCTATGCCTTACTCTTGATGGGAAAGTTATGGTTTGCCGATAACTGCTCGGTAAATTGAAAATGCAGTAGACATTAAATTTACGTGCACTAGGAAACTCACATAATGAAATTAAACCGTCAAAACTATCAGCTGATTGCAGAAAACCGACCGATGTTTATTGCATGAGTATTGGTTACTTCAGAGGAATGTAGTGGCAGCACTGGTAGCACTATCAAATGTTTAGTTTATTATAGGCTAGGTTTGAAGAATTGAGAAACGTAATAATTTATAAAAGGAATACGTTATGATAAAAAATATGTTTTTTTTCTGAGCAGTGTAATGTAAAGTATCGTACGTCACACGCCCGGTAAGTTTTACCGTACTTGCATGAAAATTCTGCATTCGCCTCTGGCTCGAACGGGAACTGTCATACTCGTCCGGTAAAACAGTACTTACCGGTCTAGTAACGAAATATACTATTACAAATCGATTAATGAATCGTTAACAAAACAATTTGTTATGTACTTTTTTCGGATATCGGTCGCATATTAAATTAATGGTTTCTTCCGTATTTCCAATTATCTTAATCCAGAATTTTAGCCTAATGAAAGAAATTTTCCTCCAATGCTAATTCTAATGCAATGGAATCGGGTTGTTAATGATTCTAATCTTACCTAATTACGGGGTGAAAAAAGAAAATCCTATAAATTTAGGTTGGCCCGTGCAAAATGGTAAGTTGAAGTAACTAATGAAATTATTTGTTTAATCCATTAAGAGGTGAGAAAACTAATGTGATCATACTCATCAGCGTTCCTGTGGCCACTCGTGAAGTTAGTTTTTGTGTCCGTTATATATGCAAAATGAGTGTTCGTGGGATGCTGACGTGTTAACAGGTTACATGTAATTTGAAGGAAGGATTTTACTACATTTGTTGTTAGTTTATTATTATCTTCATGATTAAGGTATTGTGGCCAATTCAAAAGCTAAATTTTCATGCCATGATGTTTATACCTAAGGCGTTCTGTTTCAGAATACAGTAGTGTAGGCCTTGTATTACTGGTTAGTTTTTTATTCTCTTCAGCTCTTAAGCACAGCAGAATAAATCTTCTAATTGTACTGAGAGCAGAATGACAGCGTTTTTATATTATTGAATAGAATTAAAACAGATCATTAATCGCCAGTAAGAGTCAATGTTCCGTCGGTTAATGTTTTTAGGACGACATGTAGTGACACGCTATTGTTTTTATATTACATACTACACTGTGTTTGTGGATACTGTGTTTTATTGTAGATTTGGGTCTACTGCTAGTCCTTGGTCGTCCTTAAAAATATTTTAACTCTCTAAACAGTCTTTGGTGTAAAAGATTAAGGTATGTAAATTAGGCGAGCTAATCCTACAGCATATTATAACCTTTTATAAGTTTCTGAAAGGCAGTTTGCTACAAATTCCAGTTCGGTATCTTTGATGGATCATTCTTTATCCAGTATCAATAAACGCTTTATAGCCCTATTTTCCAGGATTGTTGTAATGATACTGTGATTTCAATATTGAACTATTTTGACCAATTAGTTCGTTAGATCTAAGAATAAAAAAATAAATAAAAAACCATTAACAAATTATGGAAATAAGTAAAAAACAACCATTTGGAATGATCATGTTAACTATTACTATTGGTTGTGACAAACAAGAAAGTGGATTAGAACAACAAATGTGGTAAACTCAAAATCTAAGTTACAATAACTACTATTAAAATAAGTTGAACCAACTCATAATTTTAACTCATTTGATTTTGTTACTTCAACACTTACGATTAGTTATCCATATATCAACCACTGACATTGGTTGGTGTAACTATAAAAAGTTCGACCAACTTATCCTTTTTCTCTCTGTACTCCCCTACTCAAGCACCGCTTTGTTTTAATTGTCAGGATTTTCGCGCGCAATCTATAGTGGTTGCTCTTATAACACGCCTGTTGCCAACATCCTTGCCACCTGGTTAAAGCTACTCAAATGTGCAATTTTTCTCATCATCATACGAAAATTGAAAATTAGTTTCGTCGTAATTGAATGACATAAGAACAATCGTATATTTCATTACTAGGGCCTAAACTGACGCTTTTCGTACAAGGACAAGTTTAACCGAAAAATGACAGAGTACCGAAAAACAGCTTTAGGCCCTTGTGATGAACTGTATCTTTTGTTATATCGCTCAATGCAACACACAAACTATTTAAGAAAACCAAAATGTTAAAGCTAGTTTACCTTTAAAGATACCCCCCATAGATGCTTCCATCTTGTTCTTACTATTTGAAGCAATTAGTATTCAAATACTGGATGTGCAAGTTCACACTTTTCCAGGGTTTTTAAACTTCAAAAAAGAGCAATTCGGATCATTTAGAAATTAAATCAAAGGGAATCGTGTCGTGAAACATTTAAAGCGCTCGGTTTGCTAACGTTACCCTGCCCCTATATCGTAGAGACAGTTTACTACTGCCTTCTAAAGTGCCCCCTAACCCAGGGTGCTGACATCCACAACTACAATACTAGGGACAGAGAAAATTACGCTCCGGTCAGTACAGGACAACAGCACACTAGCGCTTACCCTCTCAAGCGGGTGTCAAATTAATCAATAACCTTCCGGTTCAACTCAGAGCTGAAAGAAACCCACATCGAGTAAAATCCCGCTTAAAACGTTTGCTGTCCTCTCGTGCTTCCTACTCGGTGGGCGAGTTCCTTGCGGCGGAGGTGAGCAGAGTGGGAGGAGGACGGTCCTAGCTTCGGGACCGGTAAAATATTATTTACACAGGTTTTTTTTATATTGTAAACCAAGTAAGAATGGCTTTATTTTGTATGTATGAATGGTTCCATTGTGGGTGAATGTTAGATTTAGTGACGGTTGTTATGCAATTTTATTTATTGTCACAGCAATAAACGAATCTTGAATCTTGAATTAGCTGATCGTCAGTTTCCTTAGTGTTAGGTTAGACTGACAACAATGAACAACTATCGATGTATCGAATAATCAATTGGTGAAATGAGCGAATTTCACAAATTGATTAAGGCGACACCAATGCACAAAGAATTGCAATTGATAATGATAACCGATAACCACTCTCGGTAAAATTGATAGCTCACCATTGACGCTGACGTATACACGTTTGCAGTTTTGGTGCATTAATCGAACAGCTGACGTCCTCGGCATCAGCAGATTTTTTTCTCTCCCTAGGGCGTAAAAGAGCTTCTTTAGACCCGCAACACGTGTAATAAAAACAGCCGTTTTCGCAGCGGTATAACGAAAATATACAATTACTTATAGATTTGTAATTATGTTATATTATATTTCAGGCATTTTTGCGGGATGCGATCCCTGCCCGAGAGGTAAAAGATGCTACTACTGCTGTGATAACGGAAGAGGGCATTACAAGTGCTTCGATACCAAGTTCTGCAGTAATTAAATGACATAAGAACAAATACAATTACTTATTGATTTATAATTACATTGAATTCCATTTCAGGCGTTTTATTGGAGGGATGCGACCCTCCCTGTACGGGTCGTGAAAGATGCTACCTCTGTAACGCAAATTCAGCAAGGGGTGAAGAGTACTGGTGCAGTGATACCAAGGCGACGACGTGCGAGCCTGTTTGATCGGGCGACCAGTGTGTGCCGAGACCGTCTAGATACTGTGTTTATTACCATTCTGGACAGAAGATAAAATTATTTTTAAAACAATTGAATATTTGAATATTTTTTATCCTGAAAACCTAGTTTTCTATTAGTTTGTCTTATGAAATTAAAACTTAATGCGTTTAAACCTAGACACATTAAAAAGTTAGTCCTTTTTCCAAAATGTGATGAAATAATCATTAATCGAGTTTTTATTTTACTTTTATCTTAATCGCAATTATATTAATAATTTATTACATATTACGATTGACTTGCAAACGTTAACATTATTAATAGTTTCGAAGTGAAACTTTTTGAACTAAACACTTTCTTTAATTGTTTTTATTTTTTTCAAATTTTACTTCTCAGGACTTAAGCTCATAAAAATCGATTTAATTAATTATGAAACCTTTACGGATTTATAAAGATTCGTTAACCACTCAGTTTGATATGTACTTTTTTATTTGTCGCATGTTTAATTGATGGTTTATAATGTATTTGCATTTTTTAAATTTGATTTACCAAATATTAATGAAAGCAACTAATTGACCTCAATATTAATTCGATGGCAATAGAGTCGGCTTGTTATTGTTTATGATTTCAGCCAATTACAGGGTAAAAAAGATTACACTTAGTATATTTATTAGATACTACAAAATAGACTTTAGTTCCTTATTTTTTGAGCGTCTGTTTTCGTTTAGGACTAGTTAATTACATGCTTTGATCATTTTACTTATAGTACAGTGCAATTAGGTATAAAAAGGGGAAAACCTGGACATTCAAAAAAAAGTTTCTAACCAGCGCCAATTTGTTCAATACACTCCCACCAATATGTAAACAAAAGTTACACTGATTTGAGCGTCGGGTTTGGGTGGGAGGAGGGTTAATAGAGGGGAAAATGTAGCGTTTTTGATTTTTTAGCAAATATCTTGAAAACGGTGAGTTTTTGCAAAAATAATCTACGTTAAATTTCGAACAAAATGATACCATATGTTACATATCTAACGTGGACGGTTATTGAGTTAATGAGGGGTAAATGTAATTTTATTATTATTTTATAACAACCAAATGTCTCAAAAGATCCATTCCACATGCTATATATTGACATTTTCAATTATTTTAAATAATACTTTACTTTAGGGAATCATTACGAGTCTAGGGAAGAAAGTTTTTGGTCCTTCTAAATTTTTACTCCCTCCGTCTAAAAAGTGGGAGGTAAAACCTTTTAGACAGAAACCCTATCATGTTGTATATCATGTTAAAGGGCACAATGAAAGGAGATGAATTGTGAAAACTAGAGGCCTCTACGTTGTTAATAAGCAAAGTTACAGAAAATCAAATTTTAGTTTTTTACAAAAACTGCTGCAACTTTTCTTAGGATCAACTTAGAGCCCTCTAGTCTTCACCATTCACCTTCTTTTATAGAGCCCTTTAAAATGATGTATAACATGATAGGGTTTTATCTTCAAAAGGTTTTACCTCCCACTTTTTAGATGGGGGGAGTAAACATTCAGAAGGACCAAAAACTCCCTTTCCTCGACTTGTAATGATTCCCTGAAGTAAAATATTATTTAAAATAATGGAAAATGTCAATATGGAGCCATGGGGAGTGGATCTTTTGAGACATTTGGTTGCTATAAAATATAATAAAATTACATTTACCCCTCATTATCTCAATAACCGTCCACGTTAGATAGGTAACATTTGGTATCATTTTGTTCGAAATTTAATGTAGATTATTTTTGCAAATTATAATATTTTAGAAAAAATGCACCGTTTTCAAGTTATTTGCTAAAAAAACAAAAAAATTACATTTTCCTCTCTATTAACCCCCCTCCCACCCAAACCCGACGCTCAAATCAGTGTAACTTGTGTTTACATATTGGGGGAAGTGTTTTGAACAAATTGGCGCTGGTTAGAAACTTTTTTTGGATGTCCAGGTTTAGTTCTAATTGCACCGTACTATTAAGAACCTTTTACATGTTTAAAGTAGGTTGTATCATTGACTTTGAATCTCTTGAGACATCTCATTCTGTGCAAAAATCTGTCGTCAACAAGCGTAGCGGATTTCAGCCGAACTAGTCGGGTAAAGCCTCCCATACAGTGTCGCTCCTAGCGGCCATGGCTTGAAGCTCGCCCGGCTCCGCCCTCAGTGCAGCGCGCGCACACGTGGCATGACGTAACTGACGTGCGTATTCCCTCTCTCCTCCCAACCCGCTGTCGCTCCCCCGCAGCGCCGGCGCCGCGAGCTCACCTTACACTTCGCCAATGTATCTGTTGTGGACAAATTATAAATAACATAATAAAAACTACCATTTCAAACAAACCGTTGTACAAACAGTTTACTATAAAATAATTATATACTTTAAGATTGTATAACCGAAACAGGTACGGTAGATCAAGTATTAAATATTTGTTTCAAAACTATTTCCCGTTTTTTTAAAAATAAAACCGTTCTACAAACAGTTAACTAAAGAATAGGTAATTATTTACTTTAAGATTGTCTAACCGAACAAAGAAAAAATCAACTATTAACTATTTTTTACGGATTAGTCATTAAGTCACTAAATGAACAAACTGTTTTGGGGTCACCTCCTCGTCCTCGTCGGAATGGGAGCTCTACTAAGAATTCACATTCTACGGTGAAAGGTGGTGGGAGGAACATGAGTGTACGGCGCCGGCGGGCGCAGCGGCAGCGGAAGCGGCGGTCGAGGAGCGGGGAGGGGAGCGGGGGAGTAAGGGGGGACTGACAGCCGTAGAGGGCGCTATCTTGTGGCGATGCCATGAACTAAGACCGTCCGCTGCGCTTGCAACGCTGTCTCGCGGAGGGTCAGACGAACTAACTGAACCAACCGATCCTGGCTCAGGTCCGATCGCTACAGCTGCGCCGTATGAGTGGGATGTCTCAAGTTGTATTTATATTATTCATGAAATTTTGAAAAAAACATACAAATCCAAAACTGTAAAGAAATTATAATTTAATAAAAAAGTTGCTCTTTTTCAGGCTGTTTACCCATACAATTAATTAATTAGTGGTTACAAGAAATTGTGGTTGAGGGAGGTGAGGTACAGTAGATTAATGGTTGAACTCAACAACTTTGCCATCACCATCGCCTTCTTTATCAAAATTGCTATTTTCCTCCTCACCAATCCACGAGACAATTGATTCTGTATAATGTGAAACATGAACTAATGCACCAACTTACAGATTTATAAGTCTGTAGCCGATAACCCCGGCTTTGCCAGGGAGATTATTTTCATTTTGTTTTAATCTTGTTTTTTTGTTTTTTTGTTAGGCTGCATTCTTTTAGTAACCATAGCAACTATATAAATGGTAACCATAATGACTATTCATATTTCCATTGTCGAATAATTAATATCCTACTAATATAAATAAATGTGAAAGTATGGATGTTTGTGTCTTTCAACATCTGTCTTTCAACCACATGAAAAATACTGGACCAACTGAGCTGAACTTTTGCAGGAATAGAGAGCCACTATATAAGTAAAGGACAAAGGCCTATTCAATTCCTTAAAGTACCCTAGGGCTACGCCCCGTGAACGTCCTTAGACTCAAGGACGTTCTTTGTGGACTTAGACTTTGTGGTATTTGACAAATATATGTTTATCTACTATATATTTGTCAAATACCACTCAGTGGAAACATCGTACAGACCAAACTACTTGACCTAGAACCTTGAAACTTTGCATGGATGTTCCTCTTAGGGCGTAGGCATCCGCTAAGAACGGATTTTACAAAATTCTTAGTATAAAGGGGTTTTTGGCGAGACCGAAGTTTTCAAAATTTCCCATTTAAAAGTATGTTGGACGATTTTTGTTTACATTTTTAAAGTTCATAAGACAATCAGCTGGTAGTTTGCTTCGGAAATGTATACGTTGATACAGGTGATAATAAATTTGATTTCTTTGATCATGGCTTCATTGATTTTTGTTGATTTGTTTCAAGGACATAATTATGTACTATATAAAGGTTACATTTAGTTTAGATAAAATCCACCATTAATTAGTTAAGTGGCACCATCTATATTTCAGTAGCGGGAGCTATCGTTTTTCCTGGAGGCGTTCGTAATAATTTTTTTATTACATCTATACCTGTCCGATGATTTGGTGTTTCGTATAATTCGACGTACGCAGTTTTAAACGTGAAGAGCATACTGCCTTTTGTGGCTAAGTCTTGAGACTAAATCCCGGTAGGATGGAAAGAGAAAAGCACATTATCAAACAGAATGTGCTGAAATGATATGATTCTTTGATCTATTTTTGTAAAAATTGATAAATTATTCAAATCCCTGATTGTAAGTTATATTTATACTATCTTTTCTACTATATTTTTGTCAAATACCACTGACCTATCATTGTACAGCCAAAACTACTTAACCTAGAACCTTGAAAATTTGCATGGACGTTCCTTACAAAGTATTGGCATTCACCAAGAACGGATTTTTTTTATTCGAGGTTTTTAGAGGTTTTTGGTGGAGCTGAAGCTTTGAAAATGCCCCATGTTAATGTAATGGATGATCTTTTGTTTAAATTTCAAATTTTATTAAATCAAACATATTAGCTTAACAAACGGATACGTTGTTACAGCTGATTTATAATTTGATTCCTTTTATCATGGTTTTATGGTTGTTTTGATGATTTTGTTAGGTTATTCGTACTATATAAAAGTTACATTTGGTTTAGTTTCGTACCTTATACGTTCAATCATAAGCTCATTATGTGGTACCATCTTTTTAAGCAGCGGGAGCTATAGTTATTTCCTTAGACCGGCCTTTATGTTTTTAATTACAATCATGCCAGTTACAATAATTTGGCAATATTCCTTTTTCATCTAATTCGACGGTGTCCCGGCTTTTCACGGAAAAATAAATGATGCAATCAATGGTGATCTTAAATTATTACTACCCGCCCATATTTTAAGTTAAAAAATAAGTGAATTGAGTTTGAAATACTGCCCACGGATAGCACCATAACTGTTTCGAACATTCAGCCCTTTACTGTACTTAATTGATGCCCTACTAGGCAATCCAGGGACTTAATGGTAAATCTACAAAGAAGTACCTTAAAATCGACACATTTGGTGTTAAAATCGGTCCGGCCGTATTCGAGTTATAACGGTGAAAAGAAAACCTTCATTATCTACTATGGTATCCTACTGTGGTATCTACATTTTATCCTACATTCCGCCATAAAACAAACATATATTTACATGACATATTCCTTGATATAAATAGTTTCTATTCAGTCCTCTAGATTCTTCATATCAAGGTTAGACGATAACTTTTATCGTGAGCGAAGCCACGGGTTCTGCTAGTATTTTATAAGGATGTAAAAATTCAAATACTGAATTGTAAACAGATGTGAATACTAAAATTTGACCGTTCAAAGAGCAGAAGTAAGATCAGCTGTAATTTTTATCGTGAGCGAAGCCACGGGCAACTGCTAGTTAGTTAGGGCATAAAAACAAGTGTGAACTCGGTAGAAGTATAGAAAGAACCTACGGTGGTTTAACTAAGGCTACAACTGAACTGAAGGCTGACTGACTCTCACCTGAACGTTATAGAATAAAATTGAATTTGATTAATTCAGTGGCTCAATTTGAACTCCATTAAATAGTAACATAGATCAAATTCATAAGCAGATATTGTTTTAGCGAATTTCCTTAAAGGAATAAGCTATTACGGTAGTGCTCATGGTAAGACCTAAGTCCGAGACCATGTTAATTTTTCATTTTGGGGTCCCCAGAAGCAAAAAACACTATTCGTTCGAATTTATATATATATATATATATATATATATATATATATATATATATATGTCTGTTAACACGATAGCGGCCGTAAATATGGTCCGATCTTAATGAAATTTGGTACAGACGTGTAATTTGGTAATCACTCGGACGAGTTCGTGAACCAGCCCGATCGGACCACCGGAAGGAGGGGTAAAGGGGGATAAACCCCCCAAAAATGGGTTTTTTGAGTTTTTCATATAGAAAAATCAAACTTATCAAATTTTTGTTGGCACCATTGAATTCAGCTCAAAAAAACAAACAATTTAGTATTTTGAATTACTGTTCTATGTCCATTGGTTACCGAGATATTGAAAGTGGTAAACACAGTACGTTGTCTCAATGTTAACCTTATGGGAAATAAGTAAAATTCTATATTTCGCTTATTTTTAACATATCTTGATAAAACTTGGTAAATGGCTTCTTCTAGTTCAGATCTACAAAATATTGAATTAAAACCAACCAGTTTAAACATACCTGTAGCAGCAAACCTGCATACTCATTCCCCATGTTATTCTTATGGAGCTTACAAAAACATGTCAAATCTCGCTATGTTGGATTGAAATATGTTGTTTTGCACTTGAAATTCGCTGAGTATGCAGGTCTGCTGCAACGGGGGTATTTACATAAACATTATGGTTTTTTTGGCTATCGAATAAAAATTTAACTTGCTACTGACATCAAAGGCTTCAGTGGTTTCAGTTAAAATCAATTCTAGCATGACAAATTATGTCTTAACACTTGCCTTAACAAAAGGGTGTCACCACTGTTATTATTTACACGTGAATTTATGGTTTATGTTACACGATACTTAGGTCAGCAAATAAAATCTTTTATGTTCATTCTACCATTTACAAAAAAACAACGTCTAAATATATCAGTAACTTGTGTTCTAATTGTAACCAATTGGCTATCAATCAAAAAAAAAATTACGTTTGCATCCAAACATCTCCAAAAAAGAACTCAAAATTTCACAGAACACCGGAAGTTTTTATAGATGAGGACCAGTTTGAGGGAGCAGATGATGTATGCTTTCTAGGAGTTAGGCTGGATGAGAATCTAAATTGGGGAGCACATATAAAATCTTTGGAATCAACATTAGCTAAGGGGATTTTGTAATAAGAAGATTAAATAAGATAGGTAACATCCCAATCCTCAGGACAGTTTATTTCAGCCTCATTGAGACACATATTGCCTACTCTGTAATCTTGTGGGGGGCAGTTAAGACGAATTTGACCAAAATTTTCACTTGGCAAAAACAATCAATTAGAGCCTTGTTAAGACTGCCTCCTCGTACAGGTTGCAGGGAGACATTCATCAACTTGGGAATTTTGACAGTCCCTAGTCTTTATATTTTTGAGGCTGTCGTCTACATTAAACAACAGAACCTCCACATTCAAATTCCAGTGCATAATTACAACACCAGAAACAATAGGGTTTTTCTCAACAACACAGGTTAAGTAAATTTGAGCATCAACCTAAATATAGCGGCAAAAAACTTTTTCAGGCTCTTCCAGCAAAGTTAAAAAACATAAACAGAATAGATAAATTCAAACAGGAAGTAAAAAAATACCTTAAAGCCAAATGTTTTTACAGTCTAGAGACCTACCTGTCCCCAACTAACAATGCCTGACCACAAAATCCCCCCCTCCCCCCCCCCCAAAAAAAACTAACGTTTTGCCAAAGCTAACTCACCTAGCCTAAGAAGATCAGTGATCCTAACCTATTGGGACACTATGACGCCTTCAGTGCCTCAGTGATGACGGCCTATGAAGAAGAGGATATGGATGTAACCTCTTGGGTTGGAATTAAGAATTCGTTTTCAATCCCTATTTATTAGTTTTTCAACTAGTTTGGTCAAGTACTATTGACCAAAATAACAATTACTTGACGTTGTTTTACAACGCTGTAAAAACCAAATTAAACTGTAATTAAAAACAAAAGAGAAAAGCAGAACGACAATAGTATTTATACAGTTAACGTATTTTTCGATTCAAAGATAAAATACCCCCGTCGCAGCAAACCTGCGTACTCAGCGAATTTCTAAAGACTTAATTTTTATATGGGAGCTTATTTACTTATGTACAGGAAAATGTTTCAAACATTTTATGTAATTAATGCAAAAAGTATATTACATATCAATTCAAGAGCTTTAGATATAGGCTAAGGGAAATAATCATGGGAATCACATCGGTATCCATTCCAACAATATTCTTTTTGTTATTCTTATAATTATTAGTCTAATATTCCTAATTATTGGTCTAAGTGTATCCTTGTTATAGTATAATAAAAATTTAAGCAAACATACAATCAATGATTTAAAATCAGTCAAAATAAAAACAAATAATTTAGTCACATGAAAAAATTGAATCCAAACATATGATTTATCTTAAAATTTAAATAAACTTGTTGCAGCAAACTTGCATGCTTAGTTAATTTCTAAAGGATTTATTTTTTATATGTGGGCATATTCTACATAAGTTAGGGAAGTTGTTGTTTTGAATATTTTGTGTAAATATTAATCTAAATTAAGTAAATTTTATCATTCATGATCTTATTTCTCAATAATTATTCATAGTCTGATAATTTTTAATAAATTTACTTGTTATAGTATATAAATGTCAGCAAACATATTATCAATCTACTCAGATCCAAGAAATAAAAACAAATCAAACCATCACATGAATAAATTAAATTCAATCATGTGGTTTGTTTTATTATTTTTTAAATCCCATTTTAGGGAAATTGAATGAAAAATTTGGGTATTTCATACCAGAATTTGGACAGTTTATGTCCCTTCAGGGAAAAACAAAAGACAATGTACTGCATTTTGCAGATCCGATATCTCTGTAACCGATTGATGTAGAGTAATAATTCAAAATGCTATATTGTTTATTTTTTTAAGCTGAATTCAATTCTGACCATTAAATTTACATCAAATTAATAGAAATATGTTAAATCTTGAAAATAAATTTTATTTAGTCAATAAAACTGCCTTAGAGTGTACCGATCTTGCTGGTTTTCGAACTTAAAGTCATGAATATCGCTATAAATGTTTGTTCCAAATTTCATCAAGATTGGACTTTTTTTACGAGAGTTATCGTGCCTACGGACACACACACACATATATATATATACATATATACCAAAATGAACGAACGTTGTTTTTGGGCTCTAGGGACCTCAAAACGAAAAAATAACATGGTCCCGGGCTTATGCCGCCTACGGTAATAGCTACTTCCCTATAGGGGGAAATTCGCTAAAAGGAAGACTCATAAACGCTCACAAAATTACACCAACTTTTTATATTACAATTTACAGTATCTCACAATTTACATGTCACAGAGCACATCCTTTGGATATTTAGCTGATGTAAATTTCGACTGTTTTGAGGTGTTTATCTCTCCAATTCAATTGATCTTCCGCGATGTTAACCACACTCTTCTTCTTTATTAGCATTTTACTTCTTGCCGAATCCACTGAAACATAAAAGTAAAATGAATGTAACATGGTCGAAGACATGTAAGACATTGGCATGCCTTTCAAAATAATCGTAGAGTATACAATAAATTACTTCCAAAAAAGTCTAGTTTTATAAATACATGTTATTTTCTAGCCGTTATTTTTTCTGTATATCTACATTTAAGGGCTAAACTGTTTTAAAAATATGATGAAAGATTTTGCTCTGAAAAAGGATATATTAGGTCGCAAATAATTTTCTGTCATTGAGAACATTTTGTGCTAATTGTGACTCTTGAATGCAATAAACTTAAAACTTTAACTTAACTCATAAGGGTAATTTATTTCATCTATAAGTATAAAAGAGGATGTTGGTATATATATATATTTATTTATTTATTTGGCAGGGATAAACACAAAAACCGCTGGACCGATGGCCACGAAACTTGGTACATACATGTAGAATTTCATGGAGTAGGTTTATACACCTTCAATTTCGTGATAACTTTCAGGGCTTAGCCCTGGGACCGTCTTAAAGGTATCCATGTCAGGGATTTTGAAATAATTTGAGTTAGATTTGTTTACTAACAAAACATATGAAAGTAAAATTTAAAACAGGTGATGTAAATTAATGGTATTTCTTTCTGCTATTTAACTGTATTTTTGTTAAAATGAAGATTTGTTACTTGGTGCCAGGTGGTCAATGAATTAGACTTTTGCATTTTTTCAAAGTGCAATACACTATATGCTGATAATATGTAGTATAACATAAAATAAATAACTGATTACTGAAGGACTCCAGTGATCACTGATCACTTATACTTGAAGGACTTTTTTATGACAACTAACTGCTATTTAAAGAGGAAGAGTGTGCTACTGTAAAGAATTAATTTTACCTACAACACTTTAAAAAAATTGCCGGGACGGCTCATTCAAACGTTTTGCTCAATATAGAGTCTAAAAACGTAAGACAGCACTTTTTAATAATTGCTGGAGTGGCATTGTAATTTTTTGTTCAAGGTAGACCCTAAAACCTTAAGAAAATGATCTTTTACAGTGAATAAAATTTCAAGCTAACTTCTTTGATTCCTCTAACACGTATGCCTTCATGAAGGAAATAAATAGGATTTCTAATACGCAGGTCTGCTGCGACGGGGGTGCATAATAAAGTTTTAATTAAGGGTAACATATGCGAGCAGATTCAAAGTGCCGTCGAAAAAGCCAAGGGTGCCGTTCCTTATATATTGTGCCCCATGATCATCATCAGGGCAAGCTCAGGTACCGTGGAAACGGCCATTAAATGCTTCTCGGCGTTCGTCTCTGTAAATTGGCCTCTTGAGTGTGTGAGCGCAATCCTCTTCACCTGATAGCACGATCGACTGGACAGCCGACACAAGCAAAACGCACTTGCAAGAGGAAGGACCACCGATATTGGGCATGAGCCTACCCAGGGCAGCAACACCATTTGGGGCTTTGTCGGTGGGGCGTTGGATATGGTCACATTTTTTTATGTACAGGCAGTTTATGCAGGAATATAATACCCCCGTTGTAGCAGACCTTCGTACTAAGAGCGAATTTCTAAAAACGTTTGCTTTATGGAAGTACATTTGATATGTTCAAAGAAGTAGATACATTACATACATTAGATTTTACAATAAGAAAAATAAATGGGAAAGAAAAACTATATAATTCATGGGTGATAGTGTATGTATAATTTTAATCGTGAGCGAAGCCACGGGTTCTTCTAGTTTGTTTAAAAAGGCAATTTCTAAATACAATGCTAAGGAAAGTGCAGAAGGCAAACATGAGAAATGCTACAGACTATGCAGTTCATTTCGCACTAACCCATAAATAATATTCGTAAATTTTAATTGTAATTCTCAATAAATCTATGCAAATACTAAAAGTCATCAAAGAAAACCAAATCAAGGATAACGTTCTTTTAAGAACCAGGAATAATGAATATATGCCTTAGTTCTATTTTTACGGGCAATACAAACAACATAAAACTGTAATTTTTGAATTGCAAAGAATAATTCAAAAAGTATTTCTCTATTTTGAGGCAAACATATAATTTTACATGCTACGTAAAATCGCAGTTTTTCGCTGGGATATCACTGAGTTAACACTCCATAGAGCCTTTTAAATATTCCGACTGGTAAGGATGTTTATAAGTTACTTGTCTCCTGGCTATTTATGGACCTAGAAGTATTCTTCGCCTGAGTTTGTGTCCATTATGAGAATATCTTTGAAGCGAAAAATACTTTATTCTCATAATGGACACTTTCCCTAAGCGTTCTTCACGTAGATTATTTTAGATTATTTTGGAAATATATTTTCTCGTTAATCGGCATAAGCTTGAAAATGTTTCTCTCTTGATAGAATTACTCCAACGGTTATATGTCCTTTAATTATTTCTACTATGTAAGAAAATATTGGTCATTTGAAGGTATTAACATCAGTTGTGGATTAGATAGTTTTATTTTATTGGTAACTAGCTCTTAAATTGGTTCAATTTTCATTAAGTTACAATTTACAAAAGGTTTTATTGGTAACCTTTCCATTAGGTTAACATTGCGTATTGTGTATTCGGAGGAAAAGCCATTAACTGGTCAGCTGAACAACTGATCGACTAAGTAAAGTAATCCGAACTTTTTCACAAAATCCCGCTTTGTTTTAAAAAATAATCACTACTTAAAGCTGGCGTCCTCGGGTTCCTCACAAGTGAGGTTTGACTGCTCAAAGACCTTGCCATGTCAATCCCTTACAAACCCTTAAAAAGTTTTTTATCTTATAGTTTCAAAAAAATTTCACTTTGTCAAAATCGGACTTTGTTATAATATCACTTCATTAAGATGCCATTAAAAAAAAATGTCTTTTTGTCCCTGGAAATACTCACCACTTAGACCTTGAGTCCTCGGGCTCCTCACAAGTGAGGGTGGACTCGTCGAGGACCTTGCCATCCCCAACAAGTTCCTAACAATTTGTTTATCCTCTATTTCCTAACAAATACTCACCACTTAGACCTGGAGTCCTCGGGCTCCTCACAAGTGAGGGTGGACTCGTCGAGGACCTTGCCATCCCCAACAAGTTCCTAACAATTCGTTTATCCTCTATTTCCTAACAAATACTCACCACTTAGACCTGGAGTCCTCGGGCTCCTCACAGGTGAGGGTGGACTTATCGAACACCATGCCCTTTTAAACAAGTTCCTAACAATTTGTTTATCCTTTACCTCCCAACAAATACTCACCACTTAGACCTGGCGTCCTCGGGCTCCTCACAAGTGAGGGTGGACTCGTCGAAGACCTTGCCGTCCCCACACGTGATGAGGCGCGGGAAGCCGTTCACACAAGTGATGAGGCGCTCGCAGTCTCCGGGCACGGCGAACCTGGGGTGGGGCCAGAACTTGGCGGCCACAGAGTGCGGGTCCACCTTGTCCGGGCACTTGAACCCGAGCACGGCTGGACACAAGGATTATTTATTATTTATTTGTATTTACTCAGGCCATAAGACGCCACAAAACGCCATAAAACGCCATAAAACGCCATAAAATGTTTCTTTGGTTTTTGAGTGAAAGCTAAATTTAAAATGTAAAAGCTGTAAAGATTCAAAAGCTGAGAGCTTCCAATAATTTTAAGGTTTCAGAATGCAGAATTACTGCTATTTCTTAATGGTTGTAAGGTTCGATCTATTGAAAATTATACCAGCCAAAAATTAAGTCCTACCTCCTTCAATTTAACAACTAGAGCAGGTACTTACAAAGTATCCATCTTATTATTAGGTGGTATTGTAGGTATTGACATTAATATGAACTTAAGATTCATGTAAAAGTAGGTTAACATTTAATGTTTGTTCTGAAATCGAATTGCTTTTGGATATTTTTTTAATGTTTTAAAAAGTAAAACGAACTTGCCATTTTGCATGAAAATAATAATTGTAAGTTTATTTCACCCATTTAGACCGAACCCCCAAAAACAAAACCACCCACAATTTAAATTTTTATTTGGTTTCAAGGTTCCAAAATGTATTTCATTCTATTTTTTTGTTTAAATCTCACTTACAATCCTCCACTTACATTATCCTTACAATACATATAAATGACATCAGTGTCTAAAATGAAACATCAAAATATCGTATTAATTTTCCAACTTTGACAAACTCTTATAGGAGTTCATCCTCAGAACGAACTCCATGTCTGCTCATGCACTTACCCTAAACACCTATGAACATTTATAAGGAGCCAAAACGTTTTATCTACATGTGACCCTTCAATTAAAAAGAGACCTTAACTTCAATTTTTTCGAAACTTAGTTATTAGTGTATCCTTAATCTACATTAAAATTCAAAGAGGTGAAAGAAATTTCGAGATATTTAAAAAAACCTGATTTGTAAATGTCTGAATTTGAAGTACTATAACAAGACATTTTAGGAAATCGCGGTCCAAAGTTTTACAAATTTCTAAATACCGGCTATGTTTCACATATCATTTTGTCATAAATTTAAAGCTGAATTTGAATCCACCATTGAATTTGTGATAATTGTTTGCATGTTTTGCCAAAAGTATCTGAAATGGATGGAGTAGTAAAAAATTCAAAATTTAAACGCCAAAATCTATTGTTACATGGTAAAAAAATAAAGTTAATTTAAATAATCTATTCAAATAAGAATTTATTAAAATTAATTTGTTAACAAAATATGACAAATTACAAGTCTGAGCTTCTACTTTTTTATTTATTTTAACCTTCTGGTACTTTTTTTGTTTTGAAACTTCACTTGGACCAGGAGCTTGTTGTCAACTATTTCTTCTGGAAGATCCTGTACATTTTTAGGTTCTTGATTCCTGGATCAGGGGCTTAGAAAGTCCTCCATTCGTCCCTTGAAAAACTCTCTGATATTATTAATTTCGAAGTGTTGAGATAGCATTGGGGATGCCAAGGTCCCCTTTCTCCAGATTGTAAGGGTTTGGAAAAACATTAATTTAACCATGTTGCAAATTAAATTCAAGTATGAAAGGGACCAAATATTGTTTTAAAACAATATATAGTGAGAAACATTAAAAATTAGAAAATGTGTTTTTTTGACCCTGACTTCTTAAACTTGCTGTCCAGTAGAATTTCGTCTGGGAAGATAAGGTCCCTTTTCTCTTGGCGGGTCACATAATGTGTTAAAAAACTATCCAGAAAAAGAAACTAACTAAGCTTTCTTATAAGAGTAAAAAACAATATCGGCTAATTTTACCACAACTTATTATTTCTCTTCACTTCAACATTCTCCAGGAACGCCTCCTTACCCTCAGGGTTGCACTGGTCGAGCAGCAGGTCGGGCCAGTTGCAGGAGTGGGTCTTGTCGTCGTAGGCCAGGCCGGGCTCGCAGGGCGTCTGGTAGGGGTAGCCGTGCTCGCACTTGATGTAATTGGTGCTGCAAGAGGAGCTCTCCGGGTAGATGCCGAACTTGTACTCACATCCGGGTGAGCTCTCAGGCACCACTGGAGCAGAGAAATATTTGTTTAGCTAGAATCGTTGATGTGAACGACTCACTACTTTTCATTATCGATATGTGATTAATCGATTAGACTGTTCGACTTTGGAGGAATGAAAGCCCTAGCATCACCAGCTAGGCACGTCACCCTGGGGATATGTTGTGCAGCTTACGGAAAAAAAGGGATTGTCAGGATGGGAAAGGTATGATCATGTCAGTCAACCTCGCCTCTGAAGGAAGATAGATAGATATCCAACCCTTCCTCTATGCTCTTCCGGAGACGACTCACCCTCAAACCCGAGACCTCCCAAGAGGCAAGGACCTCCACCTGGGAGCTCTCCTTGTTAAGAGCCTCACCCAGGTAGATTCGCCCTCCAGACTAGCAGACGGTTTGTCGGATAAGGGCCCCTCATCCCCTTCCAGACGGACAAGGCAAGAGTCCCCACAACTCTCTACAGGGCTCAGACCTGACTGGGTACCCAAGCTCAGCTGGGAATCAAAGCTCCTAGAGAGAGGGAGGAACCAAGGTGATCAGGAAGCTGGTCAATCCGGACAGCCAATAGACTTACCAGAACAATGACAGCTTCTAATAGCTGCAGCCATTGTCGACCTCTGTATTGGTATAAACCTGTGAGAGAGCTATCTATGCCGGAACATCGAATACTTTTCACTATCGACTTGTAAGTAATCGATTAGTTTCAAACATCGACTACTCTAGTCGTGTACTCTAGTCAGTTAGGGCCACGTCACATTGGTCGAGTAGGAGGGTGAGTTAGACGGGCGAGTTAGACTCCACCGTCTACCCGACCATTGTAAACCTACGTTTTTCAAATAGGCGAGTCGAGTTGACAGATATAAATTATAGGAATCAGCTGATCCTATAGCAACTCGGCCGAGTTACTCGACCAATGTGACGCGGCCCTTAGTCACCGCATCAAACATCGTCTACAGTTCTGGTCACAGCATTACGCGGGTGGTAAAATATGGAAACTCCAGCTAACAAAGTAAGTAAAACAAAGTAAGTAAGTAAATGACTTTATGTTTGAGATAGCTCTGCTCCTCTTATTGTAAGTATTTGGGCACGTTTCTAACAGGTAGGAGCACATTTACTCGGGTATGAATTAACCGACTTCAGTTAAGAGGATCAACGAGAACAAACTAAATAACAATAAAGTGATGTAAAAATAAACTATGACAAAAAAGAACAACTAAATATGCCTTTTGAACGTTTAACAGATTATTTAGATTAATTTCTTTAGATAAACGTCAAGAAATAAAACAGTTAATTGGAAAGAAACTAATCATCACATATTTCAATGGTTAACTGAACAAAGAGCATAACTGCCTTTAACATCAGATGGAAAATAATTAGCCAAATAAGGCTCTTATATTTTGAACGCCAGAAGCGTACTTACACAACCGCCTGGCCAGAACGGTAGTCTAGTTCAAAACAGTCGAACGAGTAAAAACTTATACAAAACCCCTTAACCCCCCACTTGTCGACTAGTTAGTTAAAACGATAAAATAACGACTAGACTAGATGACCGACTACAAAAATATCGACCTGTCAAAACAATCGATTGGTTGACTAGATGACCCAGTCGACAAAACCACTAGTCGACCAGACGGCTACCTCATCACTTACGTCGGAGGTCTGTATGATAAGATATCACATCTACCTATCCAGAACCTGGGGGCCCTATGACGTGTTTATTAAGAGATCGTCTCATTGGATACGTATTTTCAAGTTCTTAGGCTAGCCAATTTGAACAGCATCCCTACATCTTGGTTTCTTCTTTTCTTTGGGGCATGCCTTCAAGTGAACTTCGGAAGGTTTGGAAATAGAGACGTTTTCATATAGGGATGGCCAGACTGCAAATTCTAGTTCTCTAATCTATTCAGATTTCCTCTTTCCGATGGCCCGTATAAAACCAAAATGATCGGCTCCTTTTAGTTTCAACATTGACTTTAATTACAGACTGCTGAATTTAAAATCAGTGGTTTTATAAAGTTATGTGTACGAGCCCATTCTTTTTTTTAGAAATGTTTAGCTGTGTAAATAGCTGTAAACTACCCAGCCCTGTCTAATCAGTTGTGACACTCCTGTTTAAATTGCTTTTCTCGTGTTGTTATAAAAATAAGAAAAATTCACAATACTCTAAATTTTTTCACATTAGAATTAACTTATGTTAATTCTAAAAAAGCTGAGATAAGGACAGAGTTTCACAGTTACAATGGCCACCAGATAATAAGCCCCAAAGGGTACTTTTGGGTCGCATGCCCTGCATGACCTTATGACTTTTTTGACCTGTCTAGAGGTTCCATCTTTCGTCTTTGGTTAAGAGGTCCCGGATTCGTCTCCCAGGATACCCACGTTACAGCCTAGGTAATTCAAATGTTCAGACTTTTCAGACTCAACTGTATGTAGAAATCCTTCTAGTATAGAAATACGAATTTAAACCCAACAGAACCACTCACAGACGGCCTTCCTGTTGCCGCACTCGACAGCCCAATGGTAGTTGCAGTGGTTGTGGACGTTGCCCTTGCCGTCGTACAGCAGACCGTTCTCGCACTGTTCCAAGGTCAGTGTTCCATTGGTGCACTTGAAGAAGTGGTCGCAGGCCTCCGGGTGTTCGTAGGTCTGCACGCCGTGCTGCTCAGGACATCCTGGGGCGTCTAGCACCGGCAGACAGCTTCCTGGGGACACAGACTTGGAGTTATTCACGATGGACTTTCATTTTTTTAGGGGGAAGATTGTAAAATACTAACTGGTACACTAAATTCTATTTATTGTGACCTAGATTGGAATATATGGATTATGAAATAAAATTACCTTATCCAATCACAGTTTTTTTATATGAGTATGACATTTGTTCTTAGATCATAAAAAGGTATTAGTGTGCAGCCTCACTGGTCAATGTATTATTAAGTTTTGGCATTTCAATCAATTCAATAAAATTTCTCATTGACTGTAGCTAAAATTTGTCATGTTGTTA
This sequence comes from Flexamia atlantica, assembly GCA_035578135.1. NCBI lineage: Eukaryota > Metazoa > Arthropoda > Insecta > Hemiptera > Cicadellidae > Flexamia > Flexamia atlantica. The sequence continues at coordinate 29,416,740 of JAQJVK010000011.1, forward strand.
AAAGGGTAAAACCATTGATGTTAAAATTTATAAAAACAGGAGCTATGCTGGCCAGCACCATCACTGTCAAAGACTAAACAATACTGATTCAAGTTCTACCTGGCCTGAAGTTCTAGGAACATGTCACCATAGAATTGATTGGATAAGGTAATTTTATTTCATTACTCTAAATCAATTTTTCTACGTGTCTCAGCAATTTTGTTTACAATATATTCCAATTTTCAACCCCAGACCACCCCCACGCAAAGTAAGGTGGTGAGTACTTGGATTTTTCAAGGCAGCCTAATCATTTCCGGCGACAATTTATCCTTATAAGCTCGAATTGTTTTACATAATGAATAGAAAACATTACCCTGCCAATACATCTAACGTTGAGGGTAAAGAGGAATGAATTCTTATCCATTTCTGAAGGAGAATATTAAACTGTAACCACTTAAAGAACAACTATGAGTTGTCTGAGTTATTCATGCCAAAAAAATTGTGTCAACAAATATTCCGAATCAAATATAATATGTGTAGCCCGAACAAAACAACCCAAAGCCATAGTATCCTATACCCACAATGTAACTAATTGTCCAATACGTTACGTATCAAAAAAGTATGAGATTTAATTTAGAGATGTACTTATCAACTTGAAATATTAAATAAATAAATAAACAATAATTAATAACCTATAACTTTATTCACCATTTTTCCAACTTTACATTTGAATTATAATTGACAATATATATTTTTATTTTTAATCTTAACATCAAACAGAAATTTAATACAATTCTGGCGAACAATTTAGTTCCACTAGGCAAACACCCATAAAAGGTCGCCTTAATAAAACTAAATTATCAAACTGCGTTCAAGATCAGTGTTGCTCATAATTAATTTGATAGCTAAATTCCTCTTTTAACCAATGTTTAGTTTGTTGGTATACATTTTGATATTTAAATTTTATACTAATTTGATAAGAAGATTATAAATCTACTTGAAAGAAATTAGTTTATCCTCTTGAGAAAAATTCAACATTTTCAACTCCAAAAAGCCAAGTTTTTAGACCTTTTACGTAATTATAATTTAGTTTTATTTTAACGTTCAATACTTGATTTGTTGGTAAATTGTATGAAATTTGTGCATTGTACGTGAAAAAATGAAGGTATATTGTCAAATTTAGTTGTAGTAATTGGATGGCATATCTGTTTGTTTTTTTTTTTTTTACTTTTACAGTTTTTCAAAAGAGCAGGAAACGTTGGCGCGTGAGGCAACAGAAATGTCAACGCAGCACCGTCAAAGGTCGGGTGAAAGCATCGCCCTAAATAATTAAATCGATTATTTTGGCCTCATTGTCGGAGTTATGCAACGAAAACAGCTGACAGCTTTCTTGAATGGAGATTGAGGGGCCCACCCAGTAATGTGCGGTGCGACAGGAGATTGTAGGCTGTTCGAGAGCGCCAACATGCATTACAACTAAATGGGGTTTAGGTCTCGAAAGCTACAAAATCACATTGTTTTGTTTTCTCGGTTAACGTTGCTTACATTTTTTTTGAAAGACAATTTAACTGCCAAAATGTGAAAGTAATATTTTTCTAGTTTACCCTTTTATGCGAAATGGGAGAGAAACGTGTATTGTTTACTAGACGTTGAAAGTCGTTCTTTGCACGGGTTGAAAGACTTTAATCAATAATTGGAATTTAAAATTTTGTAGCTTGAACAGCTGGATTTTGCTACTGCTCGTAAAAATGGCAATTTTCTCATCGACATTTGTTAAATCTTTGCCATTCCAAGTGATTGATGACTGTAGTTACGTTAGATTTAATATTCATAAGAAGATGAGTGGAAAGTGGGTCATTGCATATCCGAGACCGTTTGGTGTGCGAAATTTATCGAGCACTTAATTATTATAGTTGTGAAAATGCAATCCACTGGTTTGAAACTCGTATTTTGAACGATACTTTTCGTTACAAGCCTAATGAAACAATGACAAATATTGATTGTATCGTAAAAAACAAAAAAGATAGAAAAAATTACTTTTATATAGAAAATTGATAACTTTTAATTCCATACGTTATCAAATTTTTGAAACAATATAATACAAATTTTCGCTGGAGATAAACTTATAACAAAAACACGTGATTCCGTTAGAATGTTTTTAACATAGACATGTAAACATAAACACGTTTTAATGTTCACGGAGTGTATCACAAGAGGATTTTAGGTGCGTAAATAAGCCTACTGTACCTGTTCTTCGCAGTGGTTTGAAGTCATGAATCAATACTCAATGAGGTTTGGGTATTAGCAATTTACCCCTCACCCTGTAAGTTTAGTGATATTCGAACGGCAGAAGATCCCCAACGTTGGAGGTTGGTGTACTAGTCACGATCATGGCCATGAATCTCTGTTTTCTTTATCAGTGTTGTTGTATATATTTGTGTCATTGTGAATTATGTGTATGGTTATTATGTATGTATTATTATACAATTTGACCAAATCTCAAGCAAGAGATGAGAAAAATAATGTTTAGCTTAACCTAGGAGGAGGACTGATGATAACGCTACAGCGTTGAAACCTAGGTCTCCGTTTAAAAAAATTGGATCGTAAGGTAAGCCTTAGATATAACAAAGAAGATCAGATATGAAAGTCGCACCGCGTCTAACCATTTCACCCAACTGATGTCTCTTCATGCTTTTGATGTTTACGGTCAATTCTGATTGGTGTAACGTCCTCCCGCACGGTGCGTCCGGTCCCCAGTCGAAGATGAGTTATGAAATCCGTGACGAGTAATTCTTATATCACGCGTTACACAAGTGCAATAAATCACAAGTTTCTCGCTTTCCGGTGAAAGGAAGCCTTTATTTGCCAGTCGCGTCCTTTTTGTAACTGAATGCTATACGTGTGTCAGAATATTGTAGATTTTATAATAACTTATGGGCAAGAAAGTAATAGATTGGTTTTGGGATATTCGCCTGTTTATGATCGTGTATCATTCTATAGAACGAGAGTAGTAACAGGTAAGACCCAATACATGTTTGCAATTTATGATTATTAAAGTTTCACTGTTCCGCTTCTGTTTTCTGTTGTTCATACGATTGATTGTACCATACGAATTCAAACGTTGTACTTCTTTTCATCTAAGAAGAAACAACTGTCGAATCCCTGCACATTTCTAAATAAAATTTAATTTAAAGACTTCTTATCTTCTTATCTTACTTATCTTAGACTTCCTTTGCTTGAGGCAAGTTTTAATTTTGGATTGGAAATTTACAAAACAATATGGTTAGTGCTAACTGATTAACACATCCTAAATACAAGCTAACAGTTGAAACTTTCGCGCAGTTTAAAGAAAGCGACGAGTCATCGCCATGACTAATGGACATTTCGTCGCTTTTGCTGCGGGCAAATTGTACGAGACAGATCTAAATCGTTCACAGATCATTGCTGAGCGAGGAAAAGTAAGGTAGAAATCGAGAGTAAAAAGTGGCGTATTGTCCCTCCCTCAATCCTTGACCTAGGCACTTTCGCTGGTCGAGCAACAACGGCCAGACATGAGGCCTTCTCACAGTGGCAGTGCAATAGACACACTGTCTTATACAGGTACTAAAAACCCTTCAAAACTTCGGGATAAGAAGTTTCAAACTTCTTATATACTTGAAAAACACCCTGCATATAGACTGCCACCCGGACGGTGTATTTGACTACGTAATTACTATCTACTGAAATCAATATTGATATTATACGTTTAAGAATTACCTCCATAGGGAAGAAGCTGTTACCGTAGGTCTAATGGTATGACCTAAGTCCGAGACCATCATAAATTTTTGATTTGAGGTCCCCAGATGCCTAAATTTAAAATGAATGAAATTTAGGACAGACATGTAAAGCAGTAACTGTTTGGACAAGTCGAAAACCAGCCCTGATTGGACCACTGGAAGGTGTGGTAAGGGGGGTAAATCTCTAAAAAAATGGTTTTGAATTTTTTACATATAAAATTAACAATTGTAAAATTCTTGTTTGGAACATTGGTTTCAGCTTGAAGAAACAAATAATTTAGTATTTTGAATTGTTCCTCTATGTCCATTGATAACTGAGATATCGCTAGTGTTAAACACAGTTTGTTGTCCCGTAAGTATCTTATTTATTATCCTTAAGGGAAATAAATAAGATTATACAACTCGCTTATTTTTCAACATATCTGAATGAAACTTGGTATTTGGCTTCATCTATTTGATATCTACTAGACAATTGCAAAATATCTAAATTTTACAATTCCATGGGAGCAAACCTGCATACTCATTTCTCATGTTATTCTTATGGATAAAATTGTTGTTATAGGATTTAAGTTGATTTTAATGGTTTATTTAAGCACTTGAAACTCGCTGAGTATGCAGATCAGCTGCAACGGGATGATGCTTTCCCCGACCTTTGACGGCGCGGCGCTGCGTTGACATTTCTGTTGCCTCACGCGCCGGCGTTTCCTTCTCCTTTAAAAAATTATTTGTAAAAGTTAAAAAACAGATATGCCATCCAATTATCACAACTGAACTTGGCAATATAACTTCATTTTAATTTTTCAATGTTTCCCAAAAACCCGTACTCAACAGAGGCATACATTGAGAATTGTTCTCAACAGAATTCCTCAAAGGTTTTGAAACTAAATTAAAAGGATCACATGAATAAAGAGTTCTCAGTTTCCCTGCTTTCAAATAGTTGTGGCTTTCTGTACTTTTTGTATATTCAAAAGAAAAATTTTAATTTCTTCCTTTAAGGAAAATGTGAGGAATAATATGATCGTATTTAAAACTAGTAGTTCATAAAAAAGAAGTTATTAGTGAACAATTAATTGTCTTAATTGGAAAAGAAAAGGACGAAGATCTGATCAACCGCTGTAATATTATTGCTACTATGCTACTCTTGATAGGTAAAATCAGTCACTCAGTCTTCATGTATGTAAAACCTGAATAATGAATAAGCCTCACACTTAAATCACAACTCCTGTGGTTTCGTAATTATACGTTATACATTACTGCCCTTGGCCCACTTACGGCCAGTTTGCACAATACCTGTCAATTTTTACGATACAAACATTGATGATGTTGGTTGGTAGCACCAAAACCTTTACCTCTTAGATAATTGTGAAATAGCATTTCTAAGCTAGGTGTTATAGCGGAATAAAGATCCTATTGTAATATGACCTTTCGCAATACTAAATTGCTAAGTTACAGTTTTTTTGCTGAATTTAGTTTGTTTACCACTGATTTACTCGTAGTAAATTCTATCCAATATTGTGCTTACCGGTACATCTTGTATTTAGTTGACACAAATTATAATAAATGAATGATCTAGTATTTTTTCGCTTCAAAAGTACAAAAAATATATCAAAAATAAAAGTAATCTTAAACATAACTTGGGGGGTTTGAAATTAATATTGGTACTTTGGTATTATACGGAGGCCACTGTTTTTTAGAGAAATTGTTTTGCTGGGCACCAAATATAACTACATCATTAGGAAGAATGTACTTAAACCGACTTACTGTCCAAATTTTACATAATTATGATGAACGGTATTTGTGTTCTGCCTCCCAGAAGGCAGCGATATCAGCGAAGATTGAGTGTTCACGTCGTCACCGCCACTATCGTCCACATCCGATCGCCACCCTTACAGAGCGCGCTGCGGCGGCTATGTTAGGTTAGGATATGATAAATATGTTAGTAGGACTTCCCACGTTATGTTACAAATCAAACGATACCAGATGAGTCATACTTAGCCCGCCAAATCCCCTCCAAGTAGGCGCAGGTCTGGTCGTTGACCGGAGATCGCGCATCACTTGTCAACGGGTTTTGGCGGGCGAAAGTAAGGCTCATTTGGTATCATTCGATTCGTAATGAAATGAGGAAACTCCTACTAACATATTTATGATAACCTAACTTAACACAACCGCCGCAGCGCGCTGTATGAGGGTGGCCTCCGTATAATACCAAAGTACCTTAATATTAAAGTAATTGATTCAAAAGAAGCCATTTCGAATGACCATTTTAATATATGGGCCAATTTTTTGAGCCAAGACTCACAAAAGCTAAGATCTACGACACAGTGGCTTGTTCACAAATATTCTTTATTCTCTCAGCATTGTTGTTTGTTGTAAAAAGAACCATCGTTATTAGTAAGCACTGCTGAAATTCCTTTCTTAGAAAGGCTATTCGGTTTACTTATCATCGTCCAAGCTATCAAATAAATGTCCTATAAAACATTGTAGCAGTCGCACGCATATTCATTTTTTTCTTATAAAAATTATAATATTTAATAATTTTTTTGACTCACTGGTCTAGCAGAAATCAAAGAGTTCAATCAAGTTCCTACCAATGCCCAAATGAAAAACGTTAGTCAAAAGCCGTCCATTTAAGAAGGCCTTGACGGGCAGTATGGCGATATGAAAGTAAAGCGGCAGCGGTTGACCAACCGCATTGTATTTAGCAGCTGCCCCAACAACTTGCATAACGGCCGCCCGCCCGCCGCGGCGGCCGCCGTGACTCATAATGGCACGGTAAACCTGTCAGAGGTGTTAAAAGCTGCAATAAAGCTGCAGTATTAATTAATATATTTCCTTAATATTATAATTAAATAAGATTGGACATTTTGTCTTGGGTTGGTAAAAGCTACAATACGAGCTATTTTTTCACATACGTGATAACCTAAATCTGAATTCTAACCAACCTCAAGGATCTAATGGATTTTTAACCTGAGTGACTCATAGCAGCTCGGTAAATCTGTCATGTGATTCATAGTCTGTCTGAATTTCAAAGTTGTCTCGAAGTTCTGATTGCTTCATTTTTTACATTAGTGATGAAGGGTGATAACTTTACTGGAATTTTGGATTTGCTTAAAAGGTCTGTAAGTTTAAAGCTCTTAGCCCCACCTACATATCTAATGTATACTAGATACGTAGGTGGGAAGCATTCATATCTAATGTATACTTCCCTCTACGAAGACGGTTATTGCATTTAGTCTTTGGTTTGAGGCTGACAATGTCAATTTTTTCTTGATAATTAAATCCTTTTTGTCATTATGTTTTCAAGTGATATAAAGTAAAAAATACTGGCTGAAAAGAATATAGGCTGAATCATAACTGTGAATTTCCCTAATTTTCCCCTAAAAACTGTTATTGCCCTCTTTAGGCGTGCGCACGCTGGGTGCCAAGGATGTAAAGGCCCCAAAATAGCCAAATCAGAAAACTAACATTTCGAGTATGATTTAATAGGTTAAGTTAAAGGATTTTTTTTTGTTATAAAAATTGATATTTCCCAGCAATGTAGTCATTGTCATTAAATAATGATTGGAAAAAAGTAATATACTTAAGATTATCAAATAAACAAACATCTATTCATCATGTTCTTAAACTGTAATTTTTATTGTCTTTATGTTTTGGGTCATTTTAAAAAACAACCGAGCTGAAAATGACGTCTGGTAAATCTTGCATTATTTGACGAATACAGGCCTCCAACCGAACTTTATCTCTTAGTTTTAGTGGGCCTGAGGCATTTCAGTTAAGACCATGAGCTCATGTAGAAAACTCTTTTCTTCAGTATTAACCTTAACAGGTATAATCTTTACATTCTTTACAATCTTAACGTATAATCTTTACAGGCTACGATATTTATTTGTTTTTGGGGGGGGGGAGCGCATTTTTGACTCGGCAACCACAGTGGGTGGACGCTGCGAACGCCTTATGACTATTTTTAAGACCCGTAGGGAGATGTGATTAAAAGGGGTTGTGAAGTAGAGTATAACAAGCAAGCTAATTACAGTTGTAGGTGGATATTAGAAATTCAAATGAAATAAACTTTTCAAAGAATTCCCTGTAAAACAATTATAATTTAGTACTTTATGCTTACTTCGAACATTGAAGTAAAGCCAAAAGTTGATGTAAACATAAGGCAGGGTAATGGTGGCAAACATAATTACATGTCAAGATTACAAGCAATTCCCGGAACCTGTCATCAGTTTCATTCATGACAAAGCTGTTTGTTTACTTCTGATAAGGTTGTTATTACGCTTGTCCCCTTAATACGATCCATCATCTGAAAACAACATCAGAGTGGGAAGCGTACACACCTACAAAACTCATGAAACATAAGCTTATTATTTTTCATCATACCGTCTCAGAAACGTGTATTTTCTGTTTCTTTTTGTTGGCTCGAAAGTTACCTATTGCCGTCCTAGGCCGGGAAAACGGAAGTAAACAATCAGCTGATTGGCAACAAACCGATGTTTAATGCTTGTTTATTAGTTACTTTTTAGAGGAATGTAATGGCAGCACTGGCAGCACTAGCAAATGTTTGTTTTGTTTGTTATAGGTTAGGTTTGAAGGATTGACAAACGTGTTGGTTTATGCAAGGACTACAACTACTTATGATTGGAAGTATGTTATTTTTAGTATGATGAAAAGTAGTATGATGAAAAGTATCGTACGTTACACGGCCGGCGTTTTACCGTACTCGCCAACAAATTGGGTTATTTGTTCAAATGTAATGCGAAATTATTACTATAGAGTTTTTTCAAACTCTCCATTCTTTTGACTACATTACAAACCGAAGTCAATCTTACTTACAATATAACATCACTGAACTTTGTTGCCAGCCTGACACAATTTTAATGATGTAAATTAAGTATTTTAATTAGATAATGATTTAAAATTCAATTTCAATAGTAAATGTAGTCAGTATTCATAATAATCAATATTATACAAAGAAATAGAGCCATGTGCTGTTAAGAGCTAAAGCAAAAACATTAGTCGTATGCCTTTGATCTGGTAAAATTGAGGCTTGGAATGTCATGTTGTGCACCATTCCACAACGATTGTGGAATGGTGATTGTGATTGATTCGCACTTTCAAAAAAGGGTTGTTTTTGGAAGTGCTCTAGGTTTAGTTAATTTATTTATATCAAAATCCTTTTTTGTATCAATATTTGCAATCTGTTTGGTTACAAACAATAAGCAAATGTGAGAATTTAATGAATGGCATGAGTTAGTATTTGTCCATTGACAAATCTAAAAAAGATAGTAATGCATAGGGCAATTTTGAAGTAATAAGTCTTCGAATAACACGGAATACTGGATTTATATGTATAGTTAATGGTGAAAAAATAAAAAGGTTAAACATTCATTGAAAGATATCTAACAAAGTTTTGACCATTAATGATCTACCATGCATAGTGGTATATGAAGGAAAATAAAAGTTATTATCTACTCTAATAGCTGTACATGTTCAAAAGGTCAGACGTACAGACATTCAGGAAGGTGGGTACAAGGTCAGCAACTTAGCTGGAGTCGATGCAGACCACGAATATCATGAAGTAAATCGGTAGAACTCCAAAAATACAAGAGGATTGAATAGTGACATGTGTTTAAGAAGAAATAATTTAAATTTTTCTAAAATTATCATAATTTAGTTAAATGAGAAATTCATCGTTATTAACTTAAAGGATTCAACTTTCCTTCCGGCCTTTTAATTCCCATGTTACCTCATATCACGTATAAGATATTTGTATATGTAGAACATTTTTAATAATATTGTGTTTTCTGATAAAAACAATGAGAACTAAAACCAAAGACAGTAAAAGGCAGTTATATTCTTCAAAGGAATCAAGGAAGATGATTGGATATATCAATGTATTTTAAATCTCGAGGCAAGAACCACTCTTGAAAAGGAAGTGTTATATCTTTCTATTCTCTTTTTCTGAGTCGCCAATGATTACGTTTTGTTTTGGAAAATGACTATCTAATAGTTTAGTGAGGTTATCATAGGAAAGTTCAGAAACATTTATGGTATCTTGAAGTATTAGTTATTAGTATATTTGAAACAGGAATACAAAATTAGAAATGTGAACATTTTTATTTTAATCTATTTTGGAACAACTATCTCGTAAACAAATATGTAAACAAATATTACATAGCAAAAAGAGAATAGAAAGATACAACAGGAAGTTTAAGGGTAAAATGATTCCGAAGTGAAGTATTTTCAGTGGGGCCTTGAGTGAAGGGTATTGAAGTAAAAGGAAATATATAACTATAACTGGCTCATCAAAACGTTACACGAGACTGGCTGTTACGCTCGCCGATCATTCGCTATTGGACCGAGATATTCCGTTTCTTTCAGGCTTGTTAGTAACGGGACGATTTTCTTTCAACCAAGCATTCCATGACGTATACCATCAAACCTTTTACTTGAACAATGAATCATGAACAATGTATACCCTCTTTCACATCAATTAGTAAAGAAATGAGCAAAACCGATTTTTCTATAATTATTCCCCTTTTAAATTCCTTAATCATAAGAAGATTTGTGATTTCCTTTGCATGTAAACTAGCTGATGGTAACCCGCTTAACTGGGTATTTTAACAAGAAATCAAATCGTTATAACTTGGGCCTAGTCACGTAATAAATAATTAAATAGTAGGCCTATTTACTTTTACTGTAGCCTAATATGTCCTAATTGTTGGTATTAACTGACACGAAACGCGTTTAGCCTTATAACACCAACCATTAGGGCACCTTAGGCTTAAGGTGCCCTAAATTATATACTATCGAATAAAAATCTAAATATTGTTCTTAAACATAACATACAAACTTTGAACCGTTGTAGGGTGGAGTTCTTAGGCGTATACATTTTCATGCAGTTGTTTAGGCTGGGCGTTTATCGTAAAATGGCATTTTTTACATACATATTATTTTGTTGAGACTTTTTACGATGTTACGATTACGAATTGCGATGGGCTTACAACAGATTGTGTGCAATAATAAATCGTATAGGTAACCATATGTATGACAATATGATACCTTCCGGCCAAATCATTAGGCGGGTGGCGAAAAATGGAAACTCCAGCTGTATAAATGACTTGATGTTAAAGACACCTCCGCTCCTCTGTACAGTTAAGTAGTTGAACATATTTCCAACAGATAGAAGCACATTTACTTGGGTGTTTTTGGAGAACTTGCTCAGCTGATTTGGAAAACATAAACAAAGAGCATAACTGTCTATAACTTCAGATGGGTAAATGATTGGCCAAAAACATATTTTGAACGCCAGCAGCGCACTCACTCACCCGCCTAATGATTTGGCCGCAACTTGGTGATTATGAAATTACAGTAAGGGGCGTCGTTGTTGACCAAAACCAAAGAGAATGAACTTCTAATACTTCAACTCTGCGAATCTGAGCATAAAAATAGCTAACGAAGACGGCTATTTACTCAAAAAATTTAGTAATATAATAATATCAAAACAAAATTAGTTCAATGGCATCAAGGTTGTATGAACAAGAAATATTTGGGTACATTTGCTTTGTAATAATATAAATAGATTCAGTACTACTCGAAAACTCCTCAATAATCGTTATTTTTCCATTATTATTTTAAATTGACCATCAATCTCGTGTTATATAGAAACAACTCTAAACCTCTCATAAAAATGAAGTTTGGTAAGGTATATTTTATATTTCTGGGACTTTTAAGAGAGTTATTGAGCGTTTTTCTTCAATCCAGATTAAATATGACTGCAAACTGCGAGAGTTTGAATAACATTTTAATTTTAATAGCAAGCTGATTGTTTATCTGAAACACACAACTTGTCCTCAATAACATGATCTGTAAACCTTGGCATTGCCACGAATGTTATGATTGCACGATGTTCTACATCAACAAAGTCAATATGCTACAATCTACCTTTCAACAGAGTACAGTTAGTCGTTTAGCACTTCCTGAATATAACAAACAATCAAATAAGCAATGCTCTCATCAGCTGGTATATTTTAAACAGCTAATAGAAACACTGTAGTAGCAGTACTTCCATTAAAAATAACTATATTTTTTACTCCCAGCGGGATAGAGCACAGGTAATTGACGCATTCGGCATTTCCCACCCTCCTCAGTTTTTTTGGAGTTCCTTGGGAAAAATGAATCCTTACATTTTTGCTACCTGAGCTCGAAATATTTGCTGGGACCAATTCAATTACGTAATCAAATCTATCGATCATTGACTTTTAAAATTCTAAGGCTGTAGGTGGAACAAACAAGTACTTTATGGGCTTGGTGATATAATAATTCCATGGTGCATTATCTCTTAAACTATTACTATTTCAAAGACACCTCATTACTCTTTCGGCATATTAAGTTAACTGCCTGTTTATAAACACCAAACTAAATAAACCATCAAGTCATGAAAATACAAAAAAATTTGAAAATAGGAGGAATGATTTGTGTGTTATGTGTTTTTGTTAAAAAAATTGGTTGATTTACGACCTGAAAACATTAATCTAGAGCACAAAGACAACTTTATCAAAGACCAAACTCAAAAAAAAAAAAAACAAACGCATAAACCGTATCCTTCTTTAACAATCCCCTTTCACTAAACACCACCCCTCCCCACCGCTCCTCCCTAACCCCTAAACTCACTGGACTCTGGACGCTGAGAGAAACCAAGGTCACGAAAACAAGAACCAGTCCCAGCTTTACCCAAGGTCCCCTGACAAGCCTGACAAGACTGAAAAGACTGATAAGACTGATAAGACTCACCAGAGGCTGCGAGGAACGCTACGACGGCGACGGCGGCGATCATGGCTGCAGGACTGGGAGGTCTGCGAACGACCAGGAGAGCGGTCAGCGACGGTGGCGCTGCTCTGCGGGCGCTTTAATTGTAACCGTAACCGTACTCTAAAACATACCACTCACTTACATAAGGCGACCCAGTTAGGTGTAATTGCACACGCAAACCTCGTTTGGTCCTCAGTGATTGGGGGTGTTAATCCTCTTTTATTAGAGAGAGGTGGGAATTTTTTTGTAAGGATGTGCGTGTTTTAGTGAGGTATGTTTTTTGTGTTTGATGTAGACTGGCAGACAATGCTGGAAAATAATTTTATCCTACAAACAAAATTGATGTCGCGACCTTTAAAATTTTTACCACGCACTATTTGTGTCGGAATATCAGACCTCTGTCTGGATCTGCTAATTGGGTTTTCAAATTAAGTGAGTGTTATTCTGTTTTTGAGATTTTTCAAACAAAACCTCATTATTATTTTATAAAACTTTATTCATCAGACCCATTTTCATCGCTTAAAGGAAAGAAAAGTTCTAGTAATAGGTTAAAATCCCTTTTAAAGAATTTCAAAGCTGCTGAAACAAATATTAGGTATTTTGGTGCAGACCGTACCGGAGGTACCGGTAATGTTAATGCTTTGAATAACAATTCATTGCAACATAGGTATAAATATATTACACCCACATTACCAAGTCTCATCGTAGTATTCCAAAATAAAAGAAATCGAAACATGGGCATAATAGAAGCAGGAAATATTTACGTAATTTAAATTTGAGACTTGACAGCGAGCACAAAATAAGATATTATTCTTTTCTCGCTGGTAAACTCAAAGAGAGTGTATATTTGTCAAAACAAATCCTTGAATTAAAGGGTTAAGGTTTTGGGAGACCCCATACCGAAGTAAAAACAAAACCTCAACTATACACCATCCGATGGCAATTGTTTTTTCAACTTCCTTAAGTTGAACAGTCTTAACCATTTTAAAAACAGTCTCCTCAGAATCTCAGGATTAATTAAAAGTAGAACGATCATTATGAATTCTAGATATACAAAATTTTTTTACGAGTAAGACATGCTGTAAAAATTGGGCAATTTATTTGGCTGGAACGTTTGGTTTTGAATACAAACAATTATAATTTTATTGTGAATGTATTCTTTGAAGTATAGAACAAAACTCCGGGCGAAACTAGTAAACTATGAAGGATGAATGACGTTTACGATCCTTTCGTCATAAATTATGACATATAAATCGTAGAATGTGCATGGAGAATTTGCAACGTGAAAAACAATACCCTAAAACAATTTCTCACTACTTTCACAATAGAAGAAGTTAATTTGTTAATTTGTTAATTTGTTAATTTGTTAATTTGTTTGTTTAATTTCAAACAAATTCTTTTTCAAATCTTTGACCACTTTTAAGGTTTTGTTCTAAAGTTCTGGCCACAGCGTTAGGCGGGTGGCAAAAAATGAAAACTCCAGCTGTGTAAATGACTTTATGTTAAAGATAGCTCCGTTCCTCTACAATTTAAGTAGTTGGACATATTCCAACAGATAGGAGCACAATTACTTGGGTTCAGTTAAGGGGATCAAGAATGAACTGTATATAATCACTTAATCACTTTATCACTTTATTAAGACAGGTACCTCATGGAGGACGTTACCCTGAATATGAGTGAAGGATGAGTGTGATGATCGTGATGATGGTGGCGCGATCTTGTAGCCTTGTTACTGACTAAGGTTGGCATGTTCCTTAGACAGGATTGTTAATTAATAGCCTAACAACCAATGGCAGCTGGCTCCAGAAACAACCCTTCAAAAAGATGTTAATTAAAGGATGCAAAAAGAAACTACAGTACCACTAACAGAAAATCGACTAAACATGGCTTATAAACATTTAAAACTACTGATATTAAGTTATTTAGATGAATGTCAACGAATAAAGTAGTAGAAAGAAAATAAATCAATCAATCATTACATATTCCAATGATCAGCTGAATTTGGAGAACATTAACAAAGAATGATTAGCCAAACAACATCTTTCGAACGCCGGCAGCGTACTCACTCACCCGCCTAATGCTGTGGCTGGAACTGTAGTGCCAATCCGATTCGCAAAACTACATTTAATATTATTTACCTCTTATGTTATATTTTTGGGATTTTGTCAGAGCCGCTAAACTCAAACAAAAGTATTATGAGAGATGAGAGAGTTAATTGTTAAAATTAAAGACCAGTACCATCAAAGGTAATGTAAGCTCGTCTTCCATTTAATTTCAAAATCTGTTTGGATACTGCAATGTTCCGGCGAAAAATCAAACATATAGTTCTCTAGTAAAGATTTTTATTAATTTCTTAACTGCTCATGACTAGCAATAAACGAATTCTCAAGGGTGAAAATACAATTAATTTATGCGTTTTCTACGAAAAGTCGCATTTGAATTGTCTTCCTCATTTATAAAGTTTAGGTTCCTTCTAATAGTATTATTAATACCACACATTATATAAAAGATCACTCCACATTGTTTCAGGGATCAAATTTCAATTATCAATCAATAAAAGGGCAAATGAAGAAATTCTGAAACGTAGAAACGGCTACCTACGAACATAAAATATTAGGCACGAAATAATCAGTGACAGAGGAGACAAGACGATTTAACGGTTCAAATATGGTAATATGTAGGATAAAAAGCAAAGGTGGGCGGTGGGAATCGATGCTCCTGTGACATTTGCCACCGGGCTGCCTTGAAATGTCGCGCCACCAGGCCGGCCAACTGCCGCGTTCACGACACTGAAAACCCTGTTCTCCAGCAATACTGTACAAAAGTCTCTCATAAAATTCATATAAATTTAGTTTAATAGTTAGGTATCGTTAGTATCGTTATTCACATATACCCCATTGGGACTGATATGTAAAGTTTACTCTGTGGTTAAAAATTAAAATATGTTTGATGTAATTTTTTGTTTTTTTAAAGAAGGCACCCAAATACAAGAAAATCTCGGTAATATTATTTACTATATAATCAATTTACATTATGTTTTTAGCTCCCAGGTAATAAGTTCCTTAAGAGTCCATTGAAAAGCACATTTTACTGTTATAGGAATTGTACGTAAATTTGACGTATTTTTCAATTAAATTTGGAAATACATTAAGAACAGCCATAAAACTGTCAAATTAAATCAAACCCATAGCGAGAAAAGCACTGCTGACGTTACGGGCTCAAGGTCATTATACAGTATTGAAAAATCGAACAAAAAACACTTCAGCACACGTTAAAATTGCCTACAGTACCTATCTAGGGTTCTTCAGTACCAAGAGACTGAGCTTGGCTCGAATAAAATAAAATAACATGCATGTATCATTTAGCTGTTTTGGATATATGCCTATAGCGATATCGTGGACACTGCGAAGGGCTGTAGAACGGAAACGGGTATTTTTCACGCTTTTGAAACGCTCCAATATATTCCTCATGGCCAAAATCCCGATACATGTATTGAACAAAAGTAATAAACAAATCCTTGGACGAAAAAATGCCCTTACAAAATCTTGTTTTGGAGAATAGGATTATTCAACAACCTTACCAATTTTAAGATAGTCATTATTTATTTTCTGATAGGGAAGTACTTGGGGGACAGTATATTCCTTAGTAGAGAAACGATGTTTTTAGATCCACTTCCCACGATAACTTGAGAAGCTAAATGATTGTTATAGCTTCTTTGTGAGTTAAAGCCAGTTTTAGTGTTTAGGGCCAGTAAATAAGGAATGATAGCTGAGAGACATTATCAGTAGTAAGTCCTCTTAATAAAAGTATATACTGCATCGATCATGTTGTTTTCCCTTTTAAGCATTTGTATAATAATCATTAATTTACATTTATACCTGCTTATGCAATCACTTAATCACATAATCACTTTAATAAGACAGGTAACTCATAGAGGACGTTACCTTGAATATGAGTGAAGGATGAGTGTGATGATCGTGATGATAGTGACGCGATCTTGTAGCCTTGTTACTGACTAAGGTTGGCATGTTCCTTAGACAGGATTGTTAATTAATAGCCCAACAATCAATGGCAGCTGGCTCCAGAAACAACCCTTCAAAAAGCAACTAATTTTTCTCGGGATCGATCCGGCTACCTACAAGTTTGTAGGCGGGCACTATAACCACTACACCAACCAGCCAAATCCATTGATGAATATGTAGTGTTTACAATTAATTGACCTAACCTCACAAGGGCTGAGTGCAAAATGGCTGCCTATTGATCCATAACCTCCCGCGGTGTCGTCATTATCTTCAACAATAAGATGGTAGAACAAGAATGTAGCACGCGGGGCGTATCTTCACTCATGCTGAAGACGTAGAGGCTCACTATAATGAAATCATTTTATTCTTTTGCTTCACAAGTTACCAAAATTGCTTGCAACTGGGTGAGACGGGAGGCACAACGTAAAAAGAAACATTCTATAGACCCGTCAACGACATACCTTTTGGCGCCTGCAATATCCATGTGAGAGGAGAAAGGTACATTGCTCAATGGTTGTGTACTACGAATGGCATTTTGTTGAATCATCCTCAACTTAGGTCTTTAAATCAAAATATTCTTACCTTGGGTCTTATGAATCACATAAGAGAATTACATAAAGTATATAGGACACGTATCGTTTGAAGATCTCTTACATATAAATCTAATCAATCTATACTATTGATAAAATATAGTTTCGTCAGTAAGCTTTGGAGGTATATTGTAAGCAACATATCTAAAAGACAAAGTCTTTCACAATTTTTATTGGAATTCATAAATTTACACATTTAAGACTTTTGATCTTGAAAATATATCTAACAAATAAGTAAGTACATATTTCTATAGTTTACCAATTAAAGAGGTTGATACCTAATAATAACAGTTACCAAGGTCTGCGTACTAGACTCCTTGGCCTACCAATGAGTGACCCAAGGGAAGAACAGGTAACCATCGACAAGAGGTCTCACGGTTCATTAAGGATCTAGGATTTGACGGAGAGTCAGGACCTGAGTCTGAGGGTTCACAATAAGCTGAGTTATCTACGGTGTAATACCACGGTTAACTGAAGACTAGTCCTCTTTTTAAAAAAAAAAAAAAAAAACTCAGAAAACTTCCTTTCATTCTTTTGGTATTCTACCGTAGTCCACTTTTAACAAAATTGAATTACTCAATTCAGCACTTCATGCCAGTCTGTAAGCTGGGATTACAAGGGATTTTGGTTTTATTTACAGTAACCATTAGACACTGTTCTCTACATTACTTTTCTTTTCCTGCGACTTGTAAGCAAATCTCGATCATTTTGAGCCGATGAGGTCAGCGGTTGCTGCCGCTCACTTTCTACGCTCAGTGTGTAGCCTGTAGCCGCCCAGCCTGGTACTGCGAGACTTTCACTGACGGAAACTGGAGCAGCGACAAGGCAAACTGGTCTGAACTCACACTCACACCAACTCATTCGTCTACTCCAACGTTCACTCACACATACGCACGTCTTTCAATCAAGCGATTACAGTCGGTTCGTTGTATCGGTTTCGTCTTGAGATATGGAAACGGTTTATTTCTGGAGTGGAGTGAATGTAATGAGGACACGAAAAACCTTGTAACGAGAAAATAGTATATTTCACACCTAGGGCCGAAAACGAGGTTTTGCAGACTCGAGATCGTGTTTCAAATTCGAGACGAAGTCGAATTTGAAACGATCGAGAGCTGCAAAGCCCTTTCGGCCGAGGTGCGAACGCTATTTTCACCATACTGCACAATGAATTGTACCCTATATAGCATTGAAAATCTGATTTCTTACACACTTGAAAACAAAACTTTTACGTTATGAGCGACGTATAATTATGTGATGTTCTCACGTTGTTTCAAGCAAATAAATTATCAGCTGACTTTCGGCCCTGAGCCGAAAGTTTTCGGCCCTCTGACGGAGAAGAGCTGGTTTCGGCCACCAAATGACGTTTGTAAAACAGATGACTACGTCGTAGTTTGGTGGAAAAGATAGAAGAGTTGACATGTTAACCTTTTCTGTCAAGTGTAAATTAAAATTTTATTGACATTTGTTAACAAATACAATTCACGTCTGTTTATCGTCCCAAATATTTTCTGGCTTTAGCAGATCACCGTGCTAGTTAATGTAGCTTTGATAAAACGCACCGCTAATTTACTGTAGTGTTTTCACGCTAATACATTCTTTTATGTTTTTCTTTTAGTAAAGTATGTTTCTCTTCCTGTTGACACCAATGCAACACATAATAGTAAATGAGTCTGACATTTTTTGCATTTATATTAAAAAATAATTGCCATTAAACTTCGTATAAAAAAATTGAAGAACCATTAAACTATTTTGGACTATATAAACTATATATTTTAATTAAAACTTCCGTTTATCTTGCCTCGGTAAAATAACATTATTAAAATTGGGTACAAGAGAATAAATCTCAATTTAAATTTGCTCATTGCATTGTACAGTTGTAAATAAAAAAATAAAAACTTTATATTAAACCTTAGCTGGGATGATAGCTGTGCATTGAAATCAAGTTAACTAAGCTGGCGATAGAGTGTGCTACTGTTCGCTATTTAGTGCTTACCTTGCTCATACTGTAGTTTTTCTTTAACAAAAAAACTTACAACCACGTAAATTGGATATTTATTGTAAATATTGATATAATTTATTTTCGTTTCCGAAATAATAGGTGAAAAAATTATTCAATGAAAAATATAATTATCATTGTAAGAAAATCAGTTAAAAAGTAAAATGAAACAAATTATTAATCAGACTTATTCAACAAATTATGAGGGAAATGCTTTTTTATCAGTAGACTATGAATGTGTTGACTGATAAAGCGTAAACAATTGCAATCCTACTAGTAATTGGAATGTTTTTAATGTGATTTTAACATTATTACTGTAGTTCATAATAATACAATGTCTTAGTTTAAGTTAACCTAAATAATCATCAAACTTTTGATGAACCTATTCCCTATTTGTTATTTTCATGGTTATTGTTTGATAAATTGAGTTATTTGTCACGAAAATGTTTAAGGTTGCCTTTGGTCGATTTCTGTCATATTTTGTCCCTACTTAAGAAACCATGTTTATTGACATTTTTGTTTCCCAAAATTAACCAAACTTACCGTTGAAGTTCTTTCCATTGAAAAGGCCTGTAAAGGCCGTTGAAACACTAAACAAAAACAAAAAGGCCGTTGAAGTAACTAAACAATTGATGTAGTTTAGCTGTTGAATACTCTACTGTACATATTTTAAGGGTCAACAAAAAACTTTCAACAACACACTTATATTATTTACTTTTATCGATAAATTCAATAATTATCCTGATACATCTACAACCACGCAGAAAACAATATCCAGAAGAAGTATTATTGTTTACATTACCTTGAAATAGTTTAAAACTTACGGCTGTTTCCAAAGCCATTATGAGGTATTTGGCCAAAAACAAATTCAACTTGGTGAGTAAAGATGTTGAAATGAATTATGATTGAAATGTGATGGTAATAATTCAGCAATTCGTTAATTTAGTGGTTAATTACAAATATTATATTTAATACTTTTATGATTTTTTCAAAAACTCTAACGAAAACTCTTTATACTCGGTTCCTCGTTCACCTTTCAGTATTGAATTTCCATAAGCCGTGTATTCCAAATAATGGCAATTTCAGTTGTACTAGGCAAACTATGTTATAATTACGTAATAATTTTATAATAATATTAGTAAACAAATGTACCCAGCATAGGTAATAGAATTCATTGCCCCATAAGGCTTCTACTGAAAGGTGAATGTAGAATTGAGTATAGTTGCACTGGTAAAAGGTATACAATTGAAGCTGCATAAGTATAACCGAATACACAAATACTAATTTATTTACTTTCATTTAACGTTAAAGTATATACGTAATAAACGGTTATTAACGATGTAAACAGAACTGTTCACTGACAATGGGAATAGCAAACGAACTATTTCCACTACTTCCGAAATTAGTATACTTATTCTTAAAACATTTGTGTTAACTTTAGTCAATTACTGAATTATTAAACAAAGTAGGTAAATAAGTAAAAAAGGATGGTTTTTATAATTTTATTTACAAAAGTATTAAAATAAATATATATTAAGTCTTATTGCAAAACATTATCTAACATAACTTGAGCCTACAAAACATTTTGAATAAATTCACACCAGAAATTTACATAATGTACATCAATCAATCGTGATTTTTACTATATGGTTCTAAGTTAATTTTGCCTCTTCTTTTATTCCCATTTGAATCTACGTTCGTGCACAACAATCCCTTAAATGTGTTTTGATTTTAGAAAATCGTTCATACATCTTACTTCCTGTACTTTTCATTTATTAACAATGAACTATCTTTTACTCATTCACTTCCGCCTGTTTGACTTCTTGTCGTTCTTTTCGTCATCAGCAAACCAATTCTCACTGAAAAATAAAATTCTATTAGTTCATTGTCTTTATTAGCGTAATAAATAGTCAGTAAATAATTACGAGCCCAGTATAATATAGTAAAGATACAAAGGAAAGGTTCAGTACCATTTAAATATATTTGTGCTACACTACTGGGAAATCGCCTGTTTTCGTCATGTGTTTAACACCTGCGAAAATTCATCATTTCATTATTTTTTACCGCTAAAAATAGTGTAGTATTTCGCAACTAGGCCTGAAAACACTCTATATCACACAACATATAATTTAAAATCTAAATATTTATTTGATGTACTTGAAAACAAAACTTATAAACTATGAGCAATGTAACTTATTTTCGATTGCCACTAGCCTATCTTTGGAACCTATTGAATGTCTTGCAGTTAGTGACATTCACTAACTGCAGTGAACTTCAGTTCCCACGTTGTTTCAAGAAAATACATGATCAGCTGATTTTCGGCCGTAGAGCCGAAATTTTTCGGCCCTCTGATGGGAAGGAGCTGTTTTCGGCCTCCATATTATGACATTATGTAAAATGTGAAAACAATGCTTCCTACGCAAAAGTGATGTTTACTATTTTTTGCCACCATTGACATTTCAGAAACTATTAGATTTAGAGAAAACTTTGAATAGGGGACTTAACCTGGTTTCTTAAGACAATAAAGATATGAATTTCATTTTCATGTACATGGCCGCCATTGGCCATCATGGTTAACTACTTTGATTTTTCTGATAATATTTAATGGCGTTTTCGAATTTCACGTTTAGTTTTAAGAGCTTCTTATTTTTTGACATTTTCCCTGAACCCTTTGGATAAGGAGATTTTGGCAGTAAAAGTTTGATTTTGCCCATTAATTTGGGACGTTTTCATAAGAAAATCAAAGGTGTCCGCTATATTATAGAAATGCAGCCATTTACAAGAAAACGAACTTCATATTTTTGATTGTCTTCAAAAAGTAGGTGAAGTCCCCCATTGCAAGTTTTTTTCTAAATCTAATAATTTCTGAGATGCCGAAAGTGTGCGATTAAAGAGTTGGTTGTATACCCTGTATAGAGCCTTGTTTCTTAAGCTATATACTAGTATATTACGTTACTAGACCGGTAAATACTCTTTTACCGGACAAGCATGATAGTTCCCGCGCTAGCTAGAGGGCGAGTGCTATCAGTGCTGCCAGTGCAGCTACTTCATTCCTCTATAGTAACCTATTAAAAAATTCATTGAACGTCAGTTTGCTCCAATCAGCTGATTGTTTTGATATTCACTTCCGTTGTTTCCGTTTCCTTGTGACCGGTAAATTTACTATGCACCACACGGTAAATTTACCGTGCAGTTATCGGCAAAGAGTAACTTTCCAGGCAAGAGTAAGGCACAGAAAACAAACGTTTCTGTGTAGTATGGTAAAAATCGTGTTGTTTCTATTCCTTTGTTGGGCAGCACTCACCTCAGTTAGGTTATCCTTTGGGTTCTTGTCAGGGTTGAAAACAAACCCAAATACATAATAAAACACACAAACAAATAAGTATGAGTCCACAAAGTCTTTTCCCGACGTTTCGTGAGACCCAACTGAGGTGAGTGTTGACCAACAAAGGAATAGAAATAAATCATCCTCACCCAAAAACGTGTCATTCAAGAATAGAAAAATGGTTTTACCATCCAGGGACGTTCTCGGGGTCGTCGCACTTGAAGGAGTCCTCGTTGTAGACCAGGCCGCCGGGGCAGCTGCCGTACTGGGGGATGACGCCGTTCCGGCAGATGTAGAACTTCTGGCAGTCCTCAGGGTGTGGGAAGGTGGGGTGGGGGAGGATCCGGCCGTTGGGCCCCGAGACTTCACCCTCAGGGCATTTGAAACCGTCTGGCAGACTGTCTGTGGGGCAGAGGGTTGCGTTAGGGAGGAGTTGGTACATAATCATCCTCAGGATAAATCCATAAAATTTAGAACGTTTAGCCGAAGTTAATATTTTTACAACAGTCAAGAAATGTTATCAATGATCTATGAAAATGTTAGAAAGTAGTGTATCATCATCATATTTTACAAGATGTGGTACAAAATACTGTTAATACATTAATTAATAGTTAGCAACCGTTTCTTGGACCTAGAAGCCATCAAGGGCCGTGTAAGGAAAGGAAAATTAGCTGATATCTCCGAACAGACTGCTTTTGGTTTGATGATGATTCCTGGTAATCGGAACAAGATAAGCAGTTGAACAATGCCAAAAAAACCTCTAGTTGTAATGCTGTAAACTATATAAAATTAAGCTTTATTTTCGTTACTTTGTGAAAAAACAAACAAACTGAGAGGTAATGGTAATCTACCATTATTAGCTCACAGATCACGGTCACTCCAATTATCGTAATATCCTCTCTCGAGAGGTCATATAATTGACAACTCAGTATACTCTGTTGATGATTTTACAGAGCTATGTCCTTTTTATATAAAAGTTAAACATATAAACCTATTACAATGTCAAAGAGAGGTGTTATTAAGTATCAAAACCTATAATTATATATCGAGAACAGCGCTGTCTTTTTTCTACTTCTCTTCACTTATCCACCCCCACTTCAAGAGGTAATTTTTATGCAAATCCAAATTATTTGCCATTAAATTTAACCCTTGCAAACTCTGTTGTCTGATCACAAATTCCTTTCAAAAGCGATATTGCAGACTAAACTGTTTCTTAGCCATTATCGCAGTAGTTTAAAGCAGCCTGACAACAATCACTTACTTTTTCATCAGCCTATCTTTGCATTGGTTGCTCAACCCCTTACCTCTCTTGGTCTTGTCGACATTGCAGTCTTTCCTGATGGACTCGGAGGGCCAGGCGCAGGTGCTGACGGTGTCGTCGTACACCAGCCCGGGAGGACACGGGTTCACCGTCATGACGCCGTCCTGGCAGTTGACGAACTTGTCGCACACCTCGGGGTCCGGGTGGCGGAAGAAGCCGTTGGCCCGGGGACAGCCGGGGGACGGCTTGGGCTCCTCTGCGGGAACATGTAAGTGGTAAGTCAATGGGATGATAACTTAACCTTTAGAGTCGTACCAATGATTTTAAATTAGTTGCAAAATCAAAAAATTACAAATAAGAAAAGGCTGAAAATGTTTACATGCTTGACTTAAGTATATTTTCTTCTCGATTGAGGAAAGAGTGATCACACCATTTTATTTGTGCGCTTTGATGGCGTTGCAATCATTAGGTTTATATATTTGGTTACACAACTAAGCCTAAATATTAACTATGTGCCGAATCGGTAAAATATTTTCTTAAGTTTATGGAGTAAACAGGCCTTGGAATTCAAAATTTTCAAACGTATTGTGATTTATTTTTTGAAATTTTGATATTTTATCCCGGTAAAAATAAATTTAAAAACACTTTCAACCATATTACCAAATCGACAATTCAATTCTGATTGTCTGTCTGGAAACATTGTCTTAGTCAAACCTGTATTGTTCAGCCTTTGGTTGTCAATTCGAGTCATCGTTGTCTCGTTGTCTGGTATGTTCAGGTTCACAGGCTTGGACGCTATTACAAATTAGAAATTTCAGTCTTGTCCATTATAATGTCATTTTCTCTCTCAATTATCTTTGGAGACGGATGAATATACTAAATCTTTTCAGACAATAATAATAGCAATAACAATTCTGTGTGAACCCTTGGCCAAGGTCTGGTGTCAACAGTGTATAGGTAACAACTAGTGCCTCTGACATGATCTTTCCTCCATTATTATACTAGCCGGCCAGCGGCTTTAAGTGCCTTCCAAAGCAAGGTGGCAGAGTAAAATATCATGTGGCCTATTCGGGAATCAAACCCGGGATTTTTGGGTGGTTGACCAGTGCTCAACCCACTCAGCTATGAATGCCACTTTTTCACATAAATGTATAGTTAGTCTGTACTCACGCAGCTCTGTACGGTCGCCGCACTCCACGTTGACGTCCGTGTCACAGCGCTCGTGGCTGGGGTTGGTGTCATCGAACAGGAGACCGTCTGGACACAGCTTCTCCTCCACCTCCCCTCTGTGGCAGTGGTAGTACAGGTCGCACTGGACCGGGTCCGGGTAGAAGCCGTCCTTGTCCGGACACTTGAAGTCCTGTCCGGTCACCGCTGCAACAGAGGATGATGAGTAACAGTGTCCGGCATAGCTTCTGCTCCACCTCCCCTCTATGGCAGTGGTAGTACAGGTCGCACTGGACCGGGTCCGGGTAGAATCCGTCCTTGTCCGGACACTTGAAGTCCTGTCCGGTCACCGCTGCAACACAGAATGATGAGTAACAGTTTCCGGCATAGCTTCTGCTCCACCTCCCCTGGTCAAAATATAATCATTCTTGAAGATAATAGGAGTAATGTGATGGTGAACTTTATGGATAAAATGTTAACAGTTAGAAAAAAATTGTTCAAATAGAAAAATTTACTTAACTCCTACTTAACTTTGATTGTTGTTGTTATTTATTAGTGTATAGAGGATTTGAGTGTCAAATATAAAGAAAATCAACAGTCAGGCCTACATCAATTTGATGAAGAACGAACTTACTGATGGAGAGACCTTAAATACAGAGGATTGCATAAAAGAAGGTTAAATTTAAAGAGTACTCCAATATCTCAAGTTACTACTGTGCAATTTTTTTCATGTATAAATATTTATGAGATGATCCGTTTTGAGATACCAAAGTGCACACCGAGACTCTCTCTCGAATGTCAACAAGCTGACCGTGGGAACGCGACGTGCGAGCGTGCAGTGCAGGTGGGATGGGATGGTTGAACGTCTGCCAACGGCCGGCTCTCTTTGACCGTAAAAGCCTGTCGTAAAAGTTCTCTGATACGTTTATACGACGGGGTTTTATACGAGAGGTGAGAAATACGATGCTTGCTCGGTTTGCAAACTGCGGCTTTACTGTGGTGCTGTGATATAATTGATAACTCTGAACTTGTATACAGTATAAAATGTTATCCATTTAGGGTGAAATAACCCCCCTCAACTTTGTACAAATTTGTTTTCAAATAGATCCCAGACTAACCCCAAACATTGGCGGATTACAGCACTACTTTTACATTAGAAACAAATTGTACCCAATATGGTTGATGGAAATGGTTACTCACTCAAAATGAAGTACTTACCACCCAACAATTTTTGAGGGTAGTCTGGGGGTCTGGGATATTTTAACAAATGTAGAAAAAGTTTGGGAAGGACATTTGAAACTCTCAATGCATAGCTTGTGCATTGCCCCCTTTCACACGATGCGGTTTCATGCGGCTACTGTCGCGTGACAAGGAGTCGTACGACCGGGATACCTCTTGGTCGGTATCTTTTAAGGTAGATATCAGTTACCGCAGGTACTAAAGAATTAAAATAATCGAAATTTAGCGGTAGGTAACATTGACGATGGGTACCCCAAAATGGCGCTCTACAATCCAGGAGCCAATCCGTGCCTCAGTCCAGCAAACTTTCCTACTTATCATGTTAGTCTCTGTGTTACAGACGTGGGCTTGAGGAGAATTCAAAGCTGGGAGCTCGATAGATGTATCCGGTACTACGGTAGCAAGGGTGCTCAACATCCGGTTATGGCCTTTTTCGAGGATAGCAATTTTACATCACAAATTAATCATTATGATGCATTTAAGTATAGGTCGAGTCAAATGAAATGACCCATTCCGCTCATATAAGACTAATGTTAATTTTATAATTGGGCCATGATATTTAACTCATGCTATACTGTATTTCTCCCAGGGCTCATGGAGAATATGCAGTACACTCATGATAAGTATCTTACATAGTGTTTGTTGCTTCTCAAAGTCAGTATTACTTATCACGACAGTATTGTAGTTTTAAGCTTAAGATAAACATTTACAGAAGTAAAAATCCCAGAAAGTCCCTTATACCTTTGAACTATACCCAAATATTAATTTATATTATATTGTTAATGTATATTTTTTCCTTTTCTAAAAATCACAGTTTAAAGAAAGTCACAATCAAATATCAATCAATTCAGCGTATAAGCTGATTGATATGAAAGGCAAAGCTCAAAGTTCAAGAGCCTTTCCGAAGGTGGCGCCGCGTCCTTGGCTGCCACTGGAGCACGCCCGCTCACGGCCGGGTAACGGCTCCAATCAACACCGTTATCACCTTTTACTGAATTTAAGTCCTGGGGGAGGGCTTGACAAAACTTGAACACATTTATCAGCTTATGAACCTGCAACGAACTTAATACTTCTGCATTTTTTGTTAATTTATTTTTTCTCGATACCTAATGCTTGTTCATTTTTTCCTTTGCCTTTTCAATTTACTTGCTAGTATGTTGCTAGTATTTGTGGTGGTTTGGAGGTTTATTCTTATGATTGCCGTTACTGTAGGTTTGTGCCTGTTAGTTATTTTACTTACGCTAGATTCTAGTCCGTGCTTGTTATTTAAAATTATTCTGTGTTTGATATTTTTTATTTACTTAAACTCTAGTCTGCTTGTTATTTATTTCTATTTACTACTCCTCAAACTTGGTCACTAATAGGTTTTAAGCATGATATTGTGATAGTGTGTTGTCATTTCTGCTGCAACTGTTTCAGTTTGTGATTGCTATTTTTTTGTCTTTTTTCCATCACGCATCTTGATATTAGTAAATATATTTATGATTATAATTTATTTTTGGAATGTTAACCAAATGTACTTTTTAATGACTGTTAAAATCGGGTGTTCGGTCAGTAGTGGGGAGGCAGATGGCCAAAATTACAAAGTTGGCTCACCCCAAAAGCTGACCGGCAACCACCATGCTAGATTTTATTAAATAGTAGTAGAGATGATATTTTGACCGGTGGTCGCTCTGTGTGAGTGGGACTCTCTGTTTTGGACGCCATTTTGGAAAATGGCGGATGTTAATGTTTTATCCTTCGTAGTTTGGTAACCAGTCAAGCTAAAAACTTGATCTTGGTATCAAATTATATGTTTTTGAGGTCAAGGAATTCGAAAAAAATATTAAATTATTCATTTCTCTTTTCTGGACGCCATTTTGGAAAATGGCGGATGCTATTGTTTGATTCTTCGTAGTTAGGTAACCACTCAAGCTAAAAACTTGATCTTGGTATCGAATAATATGGTTTTAAGGTCAGGGAATTTGAAAAAAATAATAAATTATTCACATCTCTTTTCTGGACGCCATTTTGGAAAATGGCGGATATTAACGTTTTAGTCTTTGTAGTTTGGAAACCAATAAAGCTAAAAACTTGATCTTGGTGTTGAATAATAGGTATTGAGGTCAAGGAACTAAAAATTGTTAATTTATTCGTATATACGATCCATTTTATATTTTTCAAAGTGGCTAGATGTATTTATACTTATTTTTCTGAATGCGCCTAACCAATATCTAGCATTCGGAACAACCAATACATTGAGGAAGGAAGTATAAAATTATTAGGTTTCTGGTTACCAGATAGGAACTTGCCAAGCATTGTAGAAATATTTTAAGGCTCAAAATTTGGCCATGCGAGCGTATCTTGTGCTATTGTATGTCCATCCGAATATGTATTTTTTAAATTATTAAAATCTCAAAACCGAGTTGAGATATAATCGCGAAACTTGATATTTTTTATATGCTTTTGTTATAGACAAGCTTAAAATTTCTTAAAAATTGTGTTAAAGAACATTTGTATATCAGAAATGGCGGCTGTTGAAAATTCTAAAAAAATATAACATTTTCTTATACAAAATGTAGACAGTTCAATTACAAATTCAGAGAGGTATAAGTTTTTATTATGGGATCAAATATTACCAAGAAAAGCAACATTTATTTGCCGAAGGTTATCTAAGTCCTGAAAACCTGAAATACCTTCCGCTAACAAAGCTATATTTTTAGACACATCTCAAGTTCGGCCGACACATTATAAGTATATCACTTAAGTTTTTATTTCAAGTATAATTACACTCACTAACATAACAGCTTCAATTTGAAGATTTAAAACAGCTGATTAGTGGTTTCCAAACTACGAAGACTAAGACATTAACATCCGCCATTTTCCAAAATGGCGTCCAGAAAAGAGAAATGAATAATTTAATATTTTTCTCCAATTCCTTGACCTCAAAAACATATAATTTGATACCAAGATCAAGTTTTTAGCTCGAGTGGTTTCCTAACTACGAAGAATCAAACAATAGCATCCGCCATTTTCCAAAATGGCGTCCTGAACAGAGAAATGAATAATTTAATATTTTTTTCGAATTCCTTGACCTCAAAAACGTGTAATTTGATACCAAGATCAAGTTTTTAGCAAGCTAAACTTGGTAGCCAAACTTGGTTTCGTAGTTTGGTAACCAGTCAAGACTGGTTACCAAACTACGAAGGGTAAAACATTAACATCCGCCATTTTCCAAAATGGCATCCAAAACAGAGAGTCCCACTCATACAGAGCGACCACCGGTCAAAATGTCATCTCTACTAGTATACAATAAAATCTAGCATGGTGGTTGCCGGTCAGCTTTCGGGGTGAGCCAACTTTGTAATTTGACATATTTTACTATATGCGCCTCCCCACTACAGTAAATAAATAAATAAATAAGTTAAATAGCTCTTGGTCTTCAACAACTTCCAGTGTTTTATGTCTATTAGACAATTTTTAAAAGGTTGTGTAAGGGGGTGGCGGGGGGGGGGCTTGTGGGGGGGGGTTTAAAAGGTGGGTTTTTTAAGGATGTGCAATTTTTTTAAAGGTTGTGACTTTAAGGGAAGGATATGTTTAAAGTTTTTTTTAGGTTTTTTATGAAGAGACATATTTATTAAATTCATTTAAACAGAAAAATTAACATTATCAAATAAGCCAATTGTATTCAAACCGTACAAAATACAACTATGGTCTAGTACTTTCTATTCTGAAACAAACGTTCAAAATGCACCCATAAACTACGTTTAAAATTGAGGTCTCCGTTCAGAAAAATAAAAAATTTACGATTTAATTTTAGAATAAGAACGGAAAAAGATAAATTTGTATTTTGCCACGAATAGATTAATGAAAACGCTTTATTACATCATATATTTCGTGTATTGTAAACATTATTGCAATAGCGGTAATTTTTGGGGGTTTTTAAAGGGAATCGCCAAAACAATGCTCTCATATTTACCAAAAAGTAACGACTTTTTTCATACCTGCTTTAACTGAATAATTAAGAAGGGACTGCGCTATCAAAGTGCCATCACTAAGGACATTGCAATTAACAGTGTGATAAGAAAGCTTTTGGAGGAAGTAGGGGTGTGAACGCAGATTGTGGTGAGAACCGGTGAAAGAACTTGGCAGATTGTTTGCTGTTTCCCGAGCCGATTTTGAAGACGCATTGTTTCCGGAGGTTCACATCCTTGGATTGGACCTTTCACTGAAAACTCGACGGATGCTAATGAGGTTTCATCTGTACTAAAAAATTGTACAATGGTGAAAGGAAAAATATTCAATTTAGAAATAACTTACGTCAGTGCTATACATTTCTGCTCTATTTTACTGCTTATCTACTATCGTTGCAATAAACACCATTATACTACAAGGAACATCATAAAAAGGCAGATAATTTAACCGAATACAAACTGGCTCCATAAAGTAAACTTTATGATACATGCTCTATACAGATGATCGTTCGGCATTTGACAAAAATAGTGTTATTTAAAAATTACGCAGGTCACCTTATTTTTCCTGTACAATTCATATTTTAGTTTGTTTAAGGCTAGGCAAATAGCACATAAGACAATGGCGGTAATTGTAACGTTCGTAGATGAATAAAATAACAAAATCTACAAGTTTGGACCGATTAAGGTTTTAACTATCAATTTACAACACTAAGAGTCAAATGTTTATTCATTATTTAAATGAGTGCATTTATATTGCTTAATTGAATGATCTTCATCAGAAGGGCCAATGAAAATATTTAATTATGTTTTCCTTGTGGTTGGTTCTAGAATAATTTAATGACTTTGACCTTGGAAATGCTAGGAATTTTACTCTACAAATCAGGTCACATATTTATAAATCAATTTTAATGACATTTTCCCATCACATGTAATAACTTTATGTACACCATGATGAAACTTCATATACGATTTTGAACTACACGTTAGTCCAATTGTTAATATTGAATTTTTACGAGCATTTCCAGTCAGAAAAAAACTCCGTAAGGAGAAAGTGACACAAGTTTCTTTGTATGGAGATCACCGGAGAGATGAAAGAACTGTTTGACATCTCTAATCTCCATTAAGTGGTTTTGTTGTCATCTCCTGACAATGACGTAACAAAATGATTGCTGCGACGGAAAAGATTATGGAGATAAGTCGCTTGACAAGTTCATGATGTAAGTTTAAGCTGAAGACCGGTGAATTAATTATAATATACCAAAACCAGCTTGGTTTCGTGTTCTGAATGATATACTGATCAATATATTTTGCGATGACTGACACTGTTGACACACATATTTGTAGAAATTATGAAAATAATATTTGTTGCTGATTGTTGATCGTTATGATGAATTTAAGAGTTGCAAATTCAATGCAGGGTTACCTTTTCTCAAACTTTATAAATAATGGTGTCATAGAACTTTTTGAAACAATTCTGCATTTTATTTATTTAAGACGGAGGAATGGTTAGGGCATTTATGGCATGAAAACGTCTAAACAATCAAGCATTCTTTGTTAATAAAAAAACGCTTGATCGTGTTATAATCATAATATTGACCATAAAAGGTATAAATTTACCTGAGTCTGCTGAAGTGATCCTTTGGTATTCCTTATGGATTACGCGTTTCAAAGAATCATGTCCTCCACTTAAGAACATAATTTCGAGTTATTCGTCCAAATTCAATAAAAATACGTGTTACAATGGTTTAACACTGCTGTGATTTACTTTTCTTACGACCATGGTGATGTTATCATTCACTACGAATAAAAATATTAGTATTTTAGGGGGAGGAAAAATGTTAAATTTGACAAGATAAATTAGGAGAGAGATGTAAAGGTAAATAAACGAAATAGACCACGCCCTCCCAGCATGACGCAAGCGCCGAGTTGCCCAAACCACGGAACCAGCTGTCCCGACCTTGGCGGCGGCGGCGGCGTTACAAAACCAGGAAGGACTCGAACCCGAGCCGCCCAGGCCGTCTACAGGTTAGGAAATTGTTTTAATGATAAGCTGATAAATTCCTACATCGGATCCTGGTAGACAGTGCTCAGATGAAAATAATTGGGTTTGTATATTATTTTGATTTAAATTTTACTCACATTTAGGTAATTATGTATTATAACAACCCCAGCCGTATTCCATCGAAATTTTGTTGAATAAAGAAAACCTAGCACGACTGAACTATAGCTCAACCTTTTAATGGTAAAAAGATTACTACAGGGTGGTTTTTTTTTAAAAAAACACAACCTATTTTTAAGATTAAATAACTCAAATATAAATATGAAATAAGTATTGTTTTATTGATCTTTACATTTTATACCATCTATTATTTAGGTTTAATCACATTTAGTTTACATTATGTGCTCAAAAATCCGCCATTCGCATTTCTATAGTTATGCTCTCTCCATCAAATTCCCGAACACGTGCTGCAAGGTATCTCTTTGAATTTCTTGCGTTACATTGTGTCTGTTTTCAGGTGCTGAATATCCTGTAAATTGTTTTAGTATGACTTACTTTTTATGTAACCTCAAAGAAGATAATATAGTGGGATCATATTCGGTGCTCTTGGGGGGAAATAATCCTTCACTGATAAAATAAAGTTTTGGGTTGCGTTAAAAAACACCCTGTACTTGAATTATTGGCTGGTTTCCTCTCCCTTCCAAAAATAAAGCTATGTTCGCTTTCATAGAAGCGATGTCGCCGGGGAGTGTAGAACGGATCGCCGCCTTCAACCTACCGACTTCCGAATGTATTACGGTATTATGTTATTATTATTAGGTTAGGTTAGGTTTGTTAGGATACGATAGGTTAGGCTAGGTTAGGTTAGGTTAGGTTATGATACTCAGCGAATAAGGCACCAGAGTACGTCGCGACACACGCACGTACAGTTAGGTTAGATTTGTTAGGATAGGTTAGGTTAGTTTAGTTTAGATTAGGTTAGGATATGATATTGGTTAGCGAATAAAATAGCGGAGTAGACGTGACACACGCACGTAAAGTTAGACATTCTTCATTATCGTCTGGTGAGGGCGGAGCGATAAGACTTGGCGGCCGAGGGGAATCCCATTGTTGCGAGTTCACAACAATTGATTGTCTGTAGAACTACTGTTAATATACGGCTCTGCAATCTTATATTATATCTACCCATTATCTCGATATCGTTTAAATTCGGCTGTGGTCGGTATAATATCTAAGTACCCTCAGTTATTTGTTAACACTTAATATTGTTTACAGTTGTCGAAGATAACAATAACTGTTAACAAAAATGACAGTTAAAATAGTTATTATTATCTTCTACTCACTAATGAAAATGAACCTAAGAATGATGACTTGATGGAGATGCTGATTACAGGTTAGGCTGATGTAAGGTTGGAGGCAAGGTCAAGTATAAGTCTCCGAAGAATCATAAAACAGCAATAAACTTTAACCACCTTACGTACATAATGAACCACACCCACTTGTCGTGTGACTAAAGTTCTGACCACAGTATTAGATGGGTGGCAAAAAATGGAAACTCCAGCTGAATAAATAACTTGATGTTAGAGCAATGTATACAGAACCCTCTTAGAGACACTCTGTCCCTCTACACATTTTAGTAGTTGAACAGATTTATTTATAACAGATAGAAGCGCAATTACTTGGGTGTGAATTTACCGACTTCAGTTAAAGGGATCAACAACAATGAACTATATAACAATAAAAGGATGTAAAAAGAAACTATAACTAAAAGGAAAACGACTAAATATGACTTATAAACATTTAAAACTACTAAGGTTAGATAAATGTATATAAATTAAATAGTTAACAGAAAATAAAATTAATCATCATATTTCAATGATCAGCTGATTTTAGAGAACACCAACACAAAAGCATAACTGTCTATACCTACTCAATTCCACATTCTCCTTTCAGTACAATGCAATTATATTACCTTTGTTGGGTATATTTGTTTACTAACATCATGGCTATCTCTATTATCCATAACATTTGATTACAAAATCATCGGCTGATCACAACCTAATCTGGTTAGTGAAACTTAAATTGCCTTTTGAAATACATGGCATATAGGGAAATTCCATACTGAAAGGTGAACGTGGAACCGAGTATAAACGTCAGATGGGTAAATGATTAGCCAAACAACGTATTTTGAACGCAAGCAGCTCACTCACTAACCCGCCTAATGCTGAGGCAGAAC
Source organism: Flexamia atlantica (assembly GCA_035578135.1). Classification (NCBI taxonomy): domain Eukaryota; kingdom Metazoa; phylum Arthropoda; class Insecta; order Hemiptera; family Cicadellidae; genus Flexamia; species Flexamia atlantica. The sequence goes on from JAQJVK010000011.1 coordinate 29,451,097, forward strand.
TGTAAACAGGGTTCTTATTATGTTTCCTGATGAAGACGCTGACGTCATGTAGACGTATTTTGTAAGATGAATATTTGAGTGAAGGAAGGATGAGACGATAGTTTTGCTACTGACGTGGGCCAACTGATCCATTTTGTATAATCTGTTGAGGGATAAGGGTTCTTAGATATACGTTAGTTCAAGGTAGTTACGACATTGAGTGACGCAAAGCTAAAACCATAAAACACAGAATTGTGAAGATGCATGACAAGCTGTGTACCTGTGTAGTTGAGTCTTGATGATTATTGGCCGTTTGAGGCAATGGTCATAAAATCGTCGTTTTTGCAATGCATAACATTAGAAATTATAATTAAAGAACGTATATTTCCATGACGATAACAAACTATGTTTAATATCTGTTAATTATTGGGCTTAATAAACCATAAATTATAGAAAAAATTCAATGGGGTTGTAATGACTCGTAGGTTGTAACGGGCAAGCTGTGCAAAAATGTACAATAAAGTATAAATTGTAACACAAAAAATATTACAATTTGATTTATGACTACATTTTTGCACAGTTTGCCAGTTACAACCTACGAGTCATTTATATTCCCATTGAGTTATGTTTTAAAATGTATGGTTTATTATTTGAATTAAATTAAATTCATGGTATATGTGGAGAGTATAATCACCTTAAGACTTTTCTATAACATTTTAGGAAATCGAAAGAATGTTTACGTGGACGAATTTAATGTTGACAACGCAAATTATCAGTTCAATATTTGTTCATAATAGTAACCATTATTTCATTAACGTAAAGGTATGCTACAAACAAATCATTTGTGAACCATCAATCGGTATTAGGATCAAACCTGTGATCTTTATAATGAAGTTATAAGCTAATTCAACTATGCTGTCATTTGAGTTGGAAAAAGTTTAACTCTTAACTCAGGGTATAAATCGAACTGATTAAAATAAAATTTTTCTTAAACATTTTTAAAAATTAACTACAATTAGTCCGAAGATTGTTTCAAACAGATCTTTCATCGCAAATTTTCACATTCCTACAAGATTATTAAATAGAATGAGTCAGTTGCCAAGCGGCTGCAACGCCTATTTGTTTCTTAAAATAATCTGGGTATACCCATACCCTTCTAATATTACCTGTTTGGAAAGTTTAAAGTGGATAAACAAACCATCAGAAAAGAAGATGAGTCATTTAAAACACGTCCTGATATTCCAGACGTTGGTATTGCTGCATATACCAATATAATTCGACCATCAAATCGACTGAGTTAAGAGCAAGTCTGTCCAACGATATCAACTAATTTAAGAAAACTTTTAACTTGAAATCTCTTTAACTTGATTTGACTTACCTATGATTTAAAATAAAATAACTAAAACTCCGCTCACCTGCTTAAATATATATGCCTTCCTAAAGCCTGTAACTCAAAGATTGCTTAAGATATCAGCTTATATTCTTTCATGTTTTCTAATACTGACAAAGAGAAGGAACAAGATATAACTTCAAATTCTATGAAGGAAAATATAGAAAGTAATATAAATTTTTTGATGACAATAACTTAAAATAAAAAATGATATACTCTTTAATGAAATTCAAGTAAAGAATTTTTTACAGATGCCAGTCAAAGACGGGTATGAAAAACTACCACATGTGCCGATTTTAGGTAAACGGCGGGAGTACCTACCCGGTTCGAAATTCGAGTATTTTTAGAAACTTCGAGGCGTGTATACTCAAGTAAAAAAAAAACTCGATACTCGAGTACTTACACAACCCTGATTTATTAAAATAATATAACTAATTGATAAAAAACAACTTACCGGCAAAAAGAGCCAACAGAACCAGAGAGGAGGCAGCCGTCGCCATGTCTGCAGCGTAGTGTTGGTGTCGGCGTCTTGGCGCGGAGAGGGGACGCAGGACGCGGCTCAAGGCACTTTCACGGCAGACGATGTAGCAATTACAGGCCTATCTCACCCGCTCGCTCGCTCGGGCGTACAGGCGATAATGACGGGCGAAAGATTTGGGAGATGAGGGAGTTTGTTTAATTTGGATGTGACTGATTTTAAATACACATTTAAGCACAACATACTCGGATCATTTAAGATAATAAGTCTGACACCCGTCAACCCTGTACTGGTATAAAAGGTCTCAGTGGGGATGTTCTAGGAAACACATTAGTTTTTTAATAAAAAAAAACCCTGCGCTGAGGGCACAAGTGTAAAGAAAAAGGCCCAACAGCTGGTGCATGCATTCGTAATTATTTTTTATTTACTCAATTATAAAAGCTCCTAAGCAGCACGTGTAAAAACTAAATTGTGTGTAGAAACTAAATTTCATTATTTTTGATCAAAGGGAGAAAAATGTGGAAGGATAAAATATTTTTAAAACGTTGTATTATATGTGATTCTTCTATGAAAGGGTATTTGTAGAGTTCGCTTTCATAACAGAGCATAGAAACCTAATTTATCAATCTGAAAACCGTCACATTATTGAATAATATACAATAATGTGACGGTTTTCAAATTGATTAATTAGGTTCTGTATGTATTTTTAAATACAGATTGCCATTCCATAAGTATTTCTTCAAAACTGAAAGTTAACCTCAATTTTTATCAAAAGAAATTTATATATTTGTTGATTATATTTTCTATTTCAAGTTGACAGATGAAAGTTATCTAAATAATGTCTGTATTCAGCCTAAGCCCATAACTGTAAAACATCTCTCTAGATATATGAATTCTGTCTGGATCAGCGTAAATGTTCAATGGTTACAATTAAACTAACACCGAGTGTCTATGCTGAGAAACTATGATAAACCAATCAGCTGATTAACTTGAAATTGCTATTCCAACAATAGAGCTTAAGCGAAAGTGTCATTGGAGAGCGTCTACTAGGCCTTCCTTTACATCGAACCCTCATAAAATAGCTTTTATCCCATACTCTTACGTGAGCAGCGTTATCTTGCTTGCTTGTTTGCACAATTATATCGAAAACCGCTCCGGGGATTTCCTTCAAAGTCTTGAAATAAGTAAATTAAGACTGAAATATCTGTTCTATGCATATTACTTGGCGGAGAAAATATAATCAAACTAATGACATGAATTTTAAAGCTGTACAATTTTAACGATGACCTTATGGGTTGCCATGTTAGCAACGAAATAAAGAGTGTAAACAAGAAAGTAATCATAGCAGCTATTTACAAATTACAACCATATAGAAAAAATTCAGCGTGTGAGATAAAGATTGCATCGAGTGTTAAAAAACTTGATATCTATAAATTTTATGACACTGAAATACTTTATGGCTATTGGATGAGCTGGTACATGAAATAATACCGAGCAAGGCTCGGTCCACTAGGTATGACTTGTAAAATGTTCAACACATCGTCGTTCTACACCGTATGTCTTGCAAAACGTTCAACACCAAACTTATTAAAATCGACTCAGAACTGCAGGACGCGTCTTGACAAAAAAATCTAGAACTGTAAAGTATAATACAGTTTTATAATATCCAATAGCGGAAAGAATTTTGGAATGCAAAAAGTCCAAATAAAAACCTATGATGAATAAAAAAAATATGTTTTGGAATTTAAGATATTTAATATGTCTTTTAACGTGTACATGATATACGTATAAATATGGCACTACTGCGTATATTATTTTAATTTCCTAACATCCTGGAATACCTCCACTGATCGCCGACCTCGTAAACGACGTCTAGGAATGTCAGTTATTGCCTAGATATTGCAAACAAAGATAAAAATAAATATATAACACTTTCACTAATACCTTCTTGTTAGGCGGATTAGCCGAAGATTTCAGTGAAAGTAGCTGCAGGCAATGATTGTGGCCTTGCTTGGCCTGTAGCAATTAACTAAATAAAAGTGTTTGAATTTTTTGTTTGTTAAGTTTTTTTGTGTCGGACGACATGGAGGTGAACACCTTTTCGGAGTCAAATTCTGTAGTTAATGGTTTCAAGAGAACGGCCTTTTTGTAAACGCCAAGAAAACGACGTTGCTTAATTTCTCAATCACATCAAAGCACTAAGAAGATGTTAGTATTCTGATAGAAGATGCTGAAGTCTCCTCTGAAAACATCGTGAATAGGGCTGCATGTTGACCGCAATCTGGATTTCTCTATCCACATTCAAAATGTTGCACGAAAGATTTATTCCGGCATTTTTGTGCTTCTTAGGCTGGCGACCTTTACAGACGTAGCAGTTCTTCTTTTGGCGTACTATGCTTTAGTTTTCCCCTATCTTTTATATTCAGTTTCAATCTGGGGATCAGAAACATAAAAAACAAAACACATTTTTGTACTTCAGGCCGTCAGAATTATCGCTGGAATTCGTAAAAAAGAGAGTCATTCAAACCTTAAGAACTTCAATATTCCCACTTTTCCTGGTGTTCACATTTTTCAGCACTGTTTTTTTTTTTACAAAACCATAGCATATTCCAACCTCTTGTCCCACAGTCTACATATTGCCTCAGAAATACCTCCAAATAAATATTACTTCCATGGTACTTCTTTTTCAAGGACCATACCTTCTATAACGCCATTGCACTTTTCAATGCCCTCCCTGATTTTCTGATGTATGAAGCTGAGCTTGTTTTTTTTTTAAGAAAACTCAAGGGATTTTTAGATGAAAAATGTTTTTACTCTGTAAAAGAATTGAGGGTAATCATTAGGTATGTGTCATCAATTAATTATTGTATTTATAATTTTAGTTTTGACGCAAGCCAATACATGTTCTTATTTTTTATGGCAATAAAGCATGCTTGACTTTGACTTAAAAAAGGTTATTGACAATATAAGGTTTCTGTCATAAGATTCGGTGAAACCAAACTATAGCCTAACAGATTTTGATATCTAATGATGCGTGTTTGGGTAAAATACTTCAAGTACAGGGTTTTTTTACGCAACCCATTTTTAAGATTGAATAATGCACATATAAATATGAAATAAGTATTGTTTTATGGATCTTACGTTTTATAAAATCTATTATTTAAGTTTGATCACATTTAGTTTATGTGCTCAACAAATCCGCCAGTGGCATTTGTATGAAGTTATGCTGTCTCCATAAAATTCCCGAACTCGTGTTGCTAGGTACCTCTTTGAATTTCTTGCATTACATTTGTTTTATTTGTTTTGAGGTACTGAATATGCTGTGAATTGTTTTTGTAGGCCTTACTTTTTATGTATCCCTAAAGAAAATAATATAGTGGGGTGAAATCCGGGGATCTTGGGGGGAAATAATCCTTCACTGATAAAATAAAGTTTTGGGGTGCGTTAAAAAAACACCCTGTATATCCATGGATTTAGACCCCTCATATTTAAGTTAAAATACATAATATTTCCACGTTACTTATTTGAACAACGCGGCATCGCGCACAAACGCCCATGCGATGCCTAATTTCCATTATTTTTTATTTTTGTAACTTACTGTTATTTGTTGTGGAAATAAAATATTCTGATGGTGATTCTGGTTCTACTTTCATAATTATTAGGCAAACCAATGGCTAACTGATTACTTGTAGAATATTTCTTGTTGAAATCCGGAGACATATTTTTATTTCTGGTACTGAAAGTCGTGATGAACCCATTTTTTTACTACAACCAATAGCTTAACAATAACTATTTGATTTTTGTCGTAAGCTTTTCTTTATGCCAAGTAAAAAACTAACAAGAAGAAAACAAACTTTAACTTTTCCTCAGTATTTGCATAGAAGGAAAGGCCCACAAAAATGGGCGTTATGGCTAAGAACCAGAAAGAAAATTCCTGTTGGAAAGAGTACTTAAAACCTGAAAATGGTGATGTCACCGTAAATATTGAAAAAGAGATGATTTATATGAATCACAGATTAATCGTAATATCGCATTAGCTACTTAAATAAAATTTGTGTTTACCATTTTGGTTCATATTTTACTTAAGTTTTTATTTTATAGTAAATACAGCTTATAATTTATGTTGACTCACTGAATGCAGTTATTCTTACTAATATTTAGATTTTTATTTTAATAAACTTATTATATTACAATCTTATGATAATTATTACAATAAGCATCATGCAACCATGAATCGGCGTAATTTTTTTATTCAAAAATTCTAGATAAAATAGTTTTAAGGATCGTACTTAAACCAAAATTGCAAATCTCATACAGTACATGTTATTAATTGAATACTATTTACATAACATTTTAACATTGACTTTAAATAGAGAAGTGTTCATATATAATTATATTTATTTTATTTATATTTATTACATTATATTATTATTATATTTATTTATATTAAATATATTTATATTTATAAATACTTCTACACTTAAAGTAAATGATTTCAATATTCTATTTCCAACGTTGCCTTAGTTAAAAGTGTGCCAGGTTTGTTAACTATCCAATTATATATCAAGTTTCCGTAGTGTAGCGGTTATCACGTGTGCTTCACACGCACAAGGTCCCCGGTTCGATCCCGGGCGGAAACATGAAATATTTTGTGACCATAAACAATTAAGTTAATATCAATTTTGGTAGAACGTTTCAATACCGTTTTGTTTTCCATTTGAAATAGCAGAATCTTCAGATAGTTGACATTAAAGTTAATTCAATATAGTTAAGGGATAATGAATTTCTACACTTAACGTAATTTTACGCCTATTAAACAAACGTAAAACATAAAAGAGAATAGTTCTATTTGAAAACCGGCAACATATATGGTCAGGATGCATTTTTAGGTGGGGCACCCGTAAAGGAGCCCTTCGTTAAGTAATTGGAAGAACGAAGTGAGTCCTTATGATTGACAAAAATTCACTCGGAAAAAATGTATGTCGCTCGCATAACTCGTGAAGGATTTGAAATATTCTGACCAAATTTGGCCAAGAAATTAGGTCAAGTTCGTCAGCTGGCACCATCACCTTAACCATATTTGTATGGGAGCACTTTGAAATCGGTGAAAGATTTTATCTTATAGACCGGAAGTAAATATTGAAAATCTGATTAAACCAGTGGATTCCTCTCAAAATTCTACATAGGACAAGATTTTGATCCACCTTTATATCACTTCCTATTACGTCACAAATAATTTTCAAAATATAGATAATTATAGGTATTTTGGCACTTGGCCAATTTATAGGAGAAGAACAAAATAAACGTGGCAAAATGTTAACAAATTATTAGGAAGAGGAAAAAAGACCAGTATTGATTGCACAATAGGAGAGGCCATGGGGAAATCAATAAAAAAAGAGGAGACAGTAAATGGATTTGCTCAATACTTTGTAGAGGGGGTTGAAAGTATAAAAAAATGTAACGAACTGAATATTTTTAATGTGAGAGAGAGGCTGGATCCAGGGAATATAATATATACATACCAAGTGCAAAGCCTGAAAAAATAATAATAAAATCAAAGGAATGAGGATAGATAAAGCTCCATCAGGAATAGATAACATAAGAATGAGAGATATAAAATTTGTTGCAGAAAGAATTGCTGAACCCCTGACCAAGCTCATTAATCAATCAAACAAACAGGGTATTATTCCAAATTGCTTATAATTTAAAGCATATGATGAAGAAGTAAATGCAATAACCTATTAACAACGGAAGTTAACAACATATTGGAAATAAACAATCGATAATTATTATCAATCACAGGGTTCTCAAGTTCTGCTAGAGAGGTTTCGTGTGAGTACACCAAAAGATCTCCAAAGCAATAGTGTTTCCGATATTTTTCATAAAAGTTATTCTACATTACGAACAATGAATGGAACGTTTATGATGTAAAAATCATGATTTAAAAAATTAACTCGGCCTAAACATAATAAGATAATTAAAATATTATTTGAAACTTGTGCTCGAACTGTAATTGGAATACAGTTTACTGAAACTTTTTAATCGTGTGTATTACGTTTCTATCGCTTTATGAATAGTATGTTTCACAGCCTGCACCCAGGTCAGAAAATTAGGTTTAGCGTGCTCGACATCGTGTTTTAAATTCGAGGCAAAGTCAAGAACTAGAAACGATCGAGAGCTGCAAAGCTCTTTCGGTCCCAGGTGCGAAAAATACTATTTCATAAAGTGATTAAAACGTAAAGCATGATTAAAAGTTTCAGTAAACTGTATTACGATGACCAGTCACTTACAGTTCAAGCACAAGTTTCCAATGACTTTTAACTTATTCCGTCTTATTCATGAAATTACGTTTTTTAAAACACGATTTTGCATTAAAAAATATCCATTTATTCTTTTGATTAAGAATAACTTATCTAATAAGTATCGGAAACAATATTACTTTTGGGGATCTTTTAAATTACTTTACTAGCGTCTTTTAGTGAAAACTTTTTCTACTACACTACACAATGCAGTAAACCCTAAAAATCATTTAAAACTGAATATTTGTTTGATAAACATGAAAAAGAAAGATTGAGGTTATGAGCGAAGATTCTTTACTAAGGCTGCTAAAAAATGGCAGTATTGACAATCATATAATAATGATAATAATCGTTGATGTCACCATCATCAATATTGTGACATGTATAAAATGTATACAAAATATAATATTTATTATATTAGACCAGGATTTTTTCCATAAGATTTTTGTGCTCCCTTTTTCTCAGCCTCTGTGAAACATAGTGAAAATCCAAGCACACCGATAGAATTGTATTTTCCTGTAGATGACCACAATCCCATTAATATTCAAATTAGTATTTTAGACATGAAGTAAATGTAATTTAAAATATAAAAAATTAACATTGGTCTAATGAGTTGTCATGGTGGTAATAGAATAACAAAACAGAACTGTAAAATTTTCACCATATGTAGCTGTCATTACATGCTATTTTCCCATGTGGTCGGAAGGAAGGGAAGTTGAAAGTGAGGGAAGGAATGAGTCGAGGGAGGGAAGGAGAGAACTGGGCTAAGGGGTGTATAGGATAACCTGATTTGGTATCTGTATTTTTAATTTTCTCTGAATCAATAATCAGTTAATTAGTTATATATACATATGTATTTTATGATTTTTCTACTATTATTCTTAATTGTATACTAGTTGTCGTTAACTCAATTGCAAAGCTAACAATGGTAAACATTTTATTAATTATAGGCCTAATGTAAGTTGGTGGCATGTAATAAAGAGTTATGTGTACGGTAGGTTAAGATGGTTACGAGGTATTTTGTCAAGTTATTCTTTTCTCATAATGCGAATCGCGTATCATATTTTTCAAAGAGGCAAAAGTTAGGCTGCGATTCAAACGAAAGTGTACATATGTTTCGCAAAACAGCTGCACTGCCACTCACTGTCAACTGTGTCTGGTATATGTTGAATTTTGTGGAAAATATCGAAAACAATAGTAGAAAAACAAAGCTCACATGAATTGACTGCAGTGACATTTTTTCTAAGCCCTCCATTTGAACAAGTATTTCAAAAGTCACTCCGAACAAGAGCACAAGTGTTACTTGCTTGTAATATGAAAAAAAACAAGTTTGACGTGAACAAATACTGCCAAAGATTTTCAGAGGCCTCATTTTCTATTTTTTTTATAGAATGAAAACGGGTTTTGGTAAAACATATTTTGTCTACAAATTCAACACGAAGTATTAGTAGCAGTACTTAGTACTCGTTTAATGCAGTTAACCTCTTGTGTCAAGCATTCATGAAAACCTAAAATACAGAAATCCATTCTGGTAACTGAGAAATTACTATGAAAATATTTACATATGGAGAATTATTTTACTATAAAGAAAGTTTGACCGTAACAAATATTATACATAAAAGAAAGTGTTTACTATTTTTAGGAAGAAATTACCCATGCCCTTCACACCCTTACCAATAAACTAGATGACTCCCGTGGCTTCGCCCACGTTCAAAATGATAGTTAGTCCAGGGATCGAAAGGGTATAGAGGGAATTGCATGGATCACAATTTTTAACTTTGTAACTTTGTTTGGACTAGTTAGGAGTAAAACATATCAAAAGTCCCCGCCCTTAGCCCTTGAGCCGGCTGGGCTGGAAGGGCCTAAAGGTAAAATTTTTTGGTTTTTCCTAAATATCTTGAAAACTATCAACTTTTAGTATCCCCTATTTAATTTGAAAATTAAAGGAAATTAAATTTCCTGTAAGAAAAATATATAATATGTCTACTTTGGTCCAACCATTTACAAGGTAAGCACTAATTTTATTATTATTTTGAAAAAATAGCCCTTCCATAAGAAATACATGTAAATTTGAGGGTAACTGAGATGCCCAATTGGGCAAAGTTTTTTTCACCTAAAGGAAAATGAACAGCATTCAGGAAATATTGACAAAATTTCCAGTAATTCGACACCTCAATCATAAAAATTGGTCTAAAATTAAGGCGTTGGTCACAAAAAACGTTATTTTTCAAGGAATTATAACAAATTGTAATAATTCCTTAAAAAATTACGTTTTTTGTAAGCTCGCCAACGCCTTAATTTTAGACCAATTTTTATGATTGAGGTGTCAAATTACTGGAAATTTGGTCAATATTTCCTGAATGCTGTTCATTTTCCTTTAGGTGAAAAAAGCTTTGCCCAATTGGGCATCTTCGTTACCCTCAAATGTCCATGTATTTCTTATGGAAGGGCTATTTTTTCAAAATATTAAAAAAATTAGTGCTTACCTTGTAAACGGTTGGACCAAAGTAGACATATTATATACTTTTCTTACAGGAAATTTAATTTTCTTTAATTTTAAAATTTAATAGGGAATACTAAAAGTTGATAGTTTTCAAGATATTTAGGAAAAACCAAAACATTGTACCTTTAGGCCCTTCCAGCTCAGCCGGCTGAAGGGCTAAGGGCGGGGACTTTTGATATGTTTTACTCCTAACTAGTCCAAACAAAGTTACAAAGTCAAAAATTGTGATCCATGCAATTCCCTTTATACCTTTTTTTGAGCATTCATTGCTTGGACTAAGTAAGATATTTTCATAATAAGATTCTATTTACATTGGTTATTTGTACATGCAAATATTCTCAATATTTTTTATAAAGAAATAATTTTTAGATTTGTTAAAATTGTGCAGCTGTTAGTTATCTTAACAAATGAGTACGTTGTTAAAACTGATTTGCATAATATGACAAACAAACTCACAAACTTTTACACTTATAGTGTTAGTACGATAATACAATATAATTAATTTGTCATTTGAATAAAATTAAACTTATTCAGTTTATGAGCTTATATGAGGCATGTCAAATTAAAAATTAAAATCCATTGGGGTTTGGTTCGCTAATGAATAGGTTTTTTACCGAATATGCGTTTTGCTGTTGAGAAAAAACCTCATGATGTTTAAAAAATGTATAGAGTTTTTCGCAAAACTGTACTCTATATAATACCTTATGGTTCGAGTGTAAGCCAGCGATCTCTATAATACAACTGGATCGCGCGCTGTAATGCCCGGAACAAGGCACATTTCGGTCCGGCCGCTCCCCCCACCGCTAACGGGTGCGCCTCGCCGCGCGGCCCATACACTTCATACGGGGCTACCGTGTTTTTATTGATATAAACTGAAGTAACTTTGTTTATATTTACTCAATTGAAATGGGGGTTTCACCATTGTACTCCTTATGAAATTACGGAGGTTGTTATGTAGTTTTACGTTATTACAAACACCATTGCAACGATATAAATGGAAGAAAAAGGTGTGACTTGGTATTTTTTCTAGTTTTATGTTAGTGAAATATGACGAGTTCAACTGAAACTTTCATGCTATAAAACAATTATTGCATAGGCCTAATGCATTCATATGAGTGAGTAGAACAAAGAGTAGATTTTGTCCCCTGCTGTACGTATATAGAAAGAGATGTTTACAATTATCAGCCCACGCGCTGCCCGTGCGTAGCAAGTGGGTAAACAAAATCACTCAAAGGAGGTAATTCATGTCTCGACTAACGATGTAAATATACATCGATGGTCTCGACTTGTCTGTTTCCAACCCCACCCTTCATTAATCCTTCGTCCACCTTCTGAAATTCAGTTCAGTTGGTTTTTGCTGTTTGTTGTAATTGCAATATGCCCAAGTCATCATGCCGAAATACTGCGCCGCGTACAACTGTTCGAATAATGCTAAAGACAAGTCGTTATCATTTCACCGGTAAGTAATATTGCTTTGTTAATACTACATTATTATTTTAGTTCTGAAATATAAATCCAAAGTCATGATTTAACTAAACTTCTGCATTTGGTATATTTTAAGTTTTGTTTATTTCTAATGTTATCAACATATTAGTTGGTTTCGGAAGACATTCTATTTGCCTAAAGTGGAAATCGCTCTGCCATTCAATTGACAAACAGGAATTTAATTATCAAGGTCCATTGTCTAATATTCTAAGACACATTATTAGTTTTGTTATGTACTAGTTCGTAAATGTAATGTAAATATGGCATGTCAAAACTTTGCCACAACTGTTGTTAAGGGCCATAAAGATTTAGTGCAGCTGGGAGAAACCCCACATGAAGTAAAATTGATAAAAATGATAGGATATTTGTTTTTCAAAATAAAGCTACACCACCAATCAAAACTGAGAACACTTGACAAAAACCCAAGTTCGGCTGGCCTTCGGCAAAAACTGCACAAGTTAGTATTGTTTAAGAATACGTAAAACCATTAGGCTATGTAATTACTAATGTTATGAAAATATTATTTTTGTCGAGTAAATGGTTTTATTAATGTATTTTATACTTATTTGATGACCTATTTTAAGCCTTTTAGTCCTCATTTAATTTAATACTACAACCAAATAAATATATTTAATCACCACATTCACGCTTGCCATATGTATTTTATTAGTAAAATAATTTATATTTCCATGAAACTGAAAAACATAATTGTTATAACTTCATACTCGAACCAGAATCAATGCATAAACTAAATTAAATCAATAAAATATTAGCGAAGATAGCAGCTTTCATTCAACATGCAAAAATGTCTGCCGAATACAGTTTATAACAAAATGATTTTGATATAAAATTTATATCATTACCTCCACAATTTAATACAGATTGCAACTGTGTGAATTAATTGAAAATCAAGCAACTACGAACGAAGATAGAGTGGTTTTTGTGAGCGCGAACACGGTAGTCCCGTGTTAAGTGTATGGCTGCAGCGGCGCGGTTCACCCGTTAGCGGTGGGGAGAGAGCCGAGCTGCCGGACCGAAAACACAGCACACAGCGCGCGATCCAGTTGTATTATAGAGATCGCTGGTGTAAGCCAATCGGAACCCTCAAGAGCATGTCCATAAGATCTTGCTCTCTGTACCTTCTTTCTCTGAGGTGAAAGTACTTACATTTTATTCTCCATGTAAATTGGATGCTGCAAATTTTCATCCCTTCAAAATAATTCTATATATTTTCCACCCTTGGTTTTATAAACTAAAAAAAGTCACCATTTTGAAATTTATAATGTACTCTATCTTATCCTTTTGAGAGAAAAAAATACTTTCTCAAAAATAAAAAAAAAATCCTATTATAGTAACGCACCTAGAGCCTACAACGAATATTGTGTCAAGTTTCACGGACAAAGTCTTATAATTCTTAAGAAACAGTGATCAGTCAACGGATTTTTTGTTTTGTATTTATATCATAAAAAGAAGAGTGTGTTTAACTTAATTACTGGAAAACTTACTACAAGGCAAGTACCTGAACTGTAAGTAAGAATGTAAGTAAGTGCATTATGTATTATGTATGTAAGTCATTATAGAAAAAGAACGAAGGTACAGGGTGTTTTTTTTAAACCCCAACCATTTTTAAGATTTAATAAACACACATATGAAGATGAAATGAGTACGGTTTTGTTAATTTTAACATTTTAAACAGCCTATTATTTAAGTTTTGTCACATTAAGATTAAATCACGTGTTCAAACAATCCGCCATTGGCATTCAATTTATACAAAGTTGCGTTCTCTCCAACAAATTCGTGAACACATTTTGCAAGAGTTTTGCTTTGAATTTCTTGTGTTAAATTTGTTTTGTTTATTTTGAGTAGCTGAATATCCAGTGAATTGTTTTCGTATGCCTTACCTTTTATGTAAACCCAAAGGAAGTAATATAGTGGGGTCAAATCCGACGATCTTAGGTGGAATAATTATACACTCATAAAATAAAGTTTTTTTGCGTTAAAAAAACACACCCTGTATCTTCCTAATAATCTTAAAAGCAGATAGACCTTCATGGAAAAGAACATGCAAAGAAAATTACACCCTTCCAAAGGTCGTAGTGCCGGGGCGCAGCACGATCAGCACGGTAAGGCACGGTTGCGCTGATGATTGCTACAGAGACAAGGTCCGAAGGCCATGGGGAACCACGCCCCGGCTTCCTGGCTGCAGATAAGGAAGGCTATCAGCAAAGGTCGCCGGCTATCCGTCAGCGTCACACCTACAGCGGGGGGGGGGGGAGGGGGTTGGTGTGTGTAGTCGGAGATAATTGTTTGTGTAACAATGGTGACATAAAAGTGGCTGTAGTAAGCATAGATAATTTGTTGGTCTATTGTACTTTAAATTAATATATTGAGTAAACAAGTAAATTATTATAAAAACAATATTAAAACATATTTTTTCGATCTATTAGTTCTTTTATTAATGAAGAGTTTTATTTTACAATAAACTCTCGATTGGCAAATACTGTCTTCAGAATCGGCCCTTCCTCGGATACTGAAAACCACGGATGGTTCGGAGGTCACTTATTCTGAGGCTACCTTGTAACTACACCACTATAAAACAGTGCGCGAACCAAGAGTGTACAATAGCAAGTAATATTTTTTGTCAATAAGCATAGTATAAAAGACTCTTTAGAAATTTTTAATAAAAAATAATAAATTTCGGATGACCATAAATTAATACCGTTTAAAATTTGTACCAAAGCTAGTAATTTTGAAGTTGAAAAATATGTTTAAGCAAAGATATCCTAATGGAATAAATCCTAAATATATACACTCAAGGAATGGTTCCTAAAGTCGCGGGCACCAAAGAGGGCGGGTGAAAAAGTGCGCTGCTGCCGAGATTATTGTTTATTGTTCGTTTGGGTAGTTAATCAACTATATGATCATTTGTTAAAGCTAACACAAATTTACACGTTAAAAACCCTGAAAATCGTAGACAAAGTTTTTGCAGGTTAACAAAAACATGTCATTCGGTCTTATAAGCTGAGGTTCAGCAGAAGGGTTTGCTGTGTTTCTAGTTTTTGCCGCCCGCCCTATTTGGTGCCCGCGGCTCTAGTAGTAAAATTAATCTATTAGCTTTATGTTTTTTTACAATGATATCTCACGTCATAGGAAAACAGTATTGTTTCATTACATTTTGAGTGTTTCTTTTCGAAACATTCAAAGATAAACGAGGTTATGGTGTATCAAGGAAACATAAATTTTCAATTGGTAAGGATCCAGCTTAAGCAAGTTTGTGATTGAAACCTAACAACTTGAATATTTGAATTTAATTGTGATTTAAAGTTTTAATCGGTTAAGGGGTAGCAAGAAAGGGAACACAACTGCTAAATAATAAACAACACTGCGTTTATTAAACTAAACCATGAAACTAATAAATATTTACAAAATAAACCCATCAAATGCCAAGTAACTCCTTCTCAATATGAATTTTTCAAAGTGAAAGTAACAAAAATTAAAATAAAACAGTAACATTAAATGAAAATGACGGGTTCGTAAATTAATAGCACTTCAGTACATAAATGAGACGATACAAAATCTAAAATAATTTTGTGTCTTCAACACATATAATTAACCATAAATATTGCTTTTAGTTTTAAGGTAAAGGGGTTTCAACAAGAAAAAAATAGGTCAACTCGAAAAAGGAAACCGAAACTATAAATTGTTAATGTAGAAATTGCTATGGGTAAAAAATTTTAATCAATACCACAAATACAGATTTACATGTATTTATTATTATTATTTTCAAAACCTTTTGGTTTACATAATAATGAATTTTAATGTAAATCATTATCTCATCAATAATTGCGCGATAATTACAATACTGTAATTTCAGAAGATAATAGCAAAATTTAACAGAACTTCAGATCTCTGTGATTTTTATGCTAAATTGAAACTTTAATTAATTGTTGAAAACCCTCTTCTTGCCGTAGTCTATCTTGCCATCTCCATCCTCGTCCTTGTATAGCTCCTTAAACCTGGGGTGGTTCTTGTAGTAGTCCTCGCTAAAACACACAACCTCTGCAATAGAATCTGTACCACGTTTTTGAACTCTTTTCCGCTGATTTAATGAGTGCTACATAAATTTAGAGTGCTATGAAAATGTGTATCCAAAAACAGTTTATTAGATCCTAGCGCTTGAGAGCATTCATTCATTGTATGGCGAATCGTGTCGCCAACAAAACCACAAATTTCATAAGTACCTTCATTCTGGAAAAAGATTCGCAAAGAATGTGTTCAAAACATTGAATAGATTACTTCACTAAAATGTACTATTTTTTCAGTCACTAAATAACTAAATTTGTCCTCGTCATTGTTGTTTTAAGACTCTTGTCTTTTCTCTTAAAGACAAACGATCTAAAACTACTCTGATCTATTTAATTTAAGGAATCAGGAAAAATATTATAGATATTACGTTGCATTAGGTTTTATTCGGTCTTGACACCAATTAAACATAATTACGTGAACGTGACGAGAACGCAGCCGAGCTTGTCCTGCGGATTTAAAGAATCGTAAAATATATAATCTTTACAATTGCCATTCATGCAGCTAATTTATTACTTGGAAGAATTCCTGTAGTTTAAGACTTTCAAGTTAGCGGATGGGTTTTCAACCCATCCCATATTTTTGTATACCTACCGTTTTGTAATAGAAGTTGTGCCTCCAAGAAATGTTCAATCGTTTTTACTTTTAATGATATTTTGAGTTTGGTTTGCCCACTGTAACCCATTAACCATTTAAGGTGTGGTATGGGTTACAGTGCTACTATATGGACAACTTATGCTAGGTTGTCCATTTCATATTTTGAGAGGCTTACATTTTGGTTTTGGGAGTTTTATTGAATTCGAGGTTGCGCCATTGTATTTCTATTGACCAAAATTCAAAATGCGGGTTTACTTGACAGGGGTTATGACATATAAACCATTGCAACTGTCCCTAAAATATCATATTTTCGTGTTAGAGGAAAAGCCATACCGCTAATAACCTTTTTATTTTGTAAAGATGTCCCAAGCTCTTTACATTTCATCAGTGTAAGTAATGACAATTTTTATCGACTATTTTAATTACCTATTGACTATAAGGACTCCATAAAATATTAATTCAAATAAACCCTCTCCTACTTAAAGCAAACCAGCGCTTATTGTCCATCGTCTAAAATAAATAATATTCTTTCAATTTTTGAAGTTAAAGTAGGTGTGTGAGAAAAGAAACAATATTCCCTACTTCTAAACAAACTTTATTATACAATATAATTACATCGACAATATCGTATTAACAATGTCATGTACCGTATAGATCACTTAGCCTATGAACAACTAACAACTTCAGTTTCAAGAGCAAAATAGTGAATACTTTTTATAAGTAAATATGGAAAGGAAAATTTTTGAAATAGTGTCTTGGTATGACGGTTGGATTATTGATAAAACATTTTCTCTCACTTTACTAACTCAATAGGCTTTCATGAACGAAAATTATCTTACATTCGCAGTCTTTAAAAAATATAAAAACGTATCAATGTCATAGCTTGTCGTCTTCATCTCTAGTGTGCCAGTTCACAGTTTATTCATCTCTGAGCCGTTTCTCTCCTCCCTTCCTCTCTGCCAAGCTCGGCCCTCCTGTCTAGGACCTGGCGGACTGCTTCTTCTGCTGCTTCGCAGCCGCTGCCGCTTCCTTCGCCGCCTTCTGGGCCTGCACTTCGGGGTTGTCCTTGAACCAATCTTCGCTGCAAAGCATCAGATCAACAGGTCAAACAAATTTCCAACTAGGAAAAATAGTCTATATCTTCCAAACTAAAATTTCCAACGAAGGAAAGCTAACCAGGATCTATCGAGACGCTTGCAGTATGATATTTGTAATAAAGGTTTAAAATCTTATGACTAAAACTGTGTGCTCAAGAAGCCAGTGCGGTTGTCACCCTTCAAAATTACTGACCTTGAGTCTAGTTTGATAGAACCGAAATTTCATGGGTTTTCCGACTACAAAAATCCGTTTATTCTACCTTCTCAGCTTCTTTGCGACGTAATTAAAAGTTATGTTTTTCATTTGTTATGAAGCTCCCCGGCCACACTGAGATTCTATGGCTATACAAATGGGAGTGTTGCTGAAACGGTCGTAACAGCTTAGAAGCTGAATGACAATAATACTATAATCTGCTATCTAACTTATTTTTAACCGTATAATATTACTCGACAAAAACGTATGGGTCTTATTCCTTTTCTGTAATGTGTGCAAAAACAAAACATTTTGTATCAAAGTTGATAGTAAGTTTTAAAATTTTAACTATCTCGGTCATAAACATCAAGCCATTCTTAGATTCTTCTTCTTCTCATTAAGTATTTTAAGAAGTCAAAACCCGGTTACGGAGTACACAACAGTAACACTGAGAATTAAATGATTCAATATTGTTGCAAGTTGGGATAAATATAAAAAAGATACTTTAGATAGGCTACGTTGATAAAATGGCATTGAGAAACAATATGCAAAACATATAACACCAGTTTGATACCAGGACGCAGCACTGGATGTGTATTTTAATTGCAATATGAGAGAAGGATGACTGTGGTATGGATGGGAGGAAAGCCTTGTTACTCTCATGCTTTCAGCTGATTCATTTTGTAAGGGCTATTAATTAATAACAACATTCAACGGCAGCTTAATTAACAATTAACACCATCAAATCACATATTCAATCGGGTTTATTTCACATTATCTCCCTTATCAGTAACTTTTTAAACTGGAGAGAACTTTATTTTGTCATCGTAATAAAAGCTTGCTCAGATGCTAAGTCAGTCCAGTCCATCTCAGCCAGACAGCAAGACCTCCATGTTGCAAGGTGTCCCTGCTGTGACAGGCTTTTGTCTGGTAATTAATTGTGCTCTGTGATTGACAAACTTGTTTCAATTAAAATCTTAACGGGAAATCTCGTGATGAATGATAAGTTGTTTTAAATTAGTCGAAAGATTAGGGAAATATACAGTAAAACATTAACTCTCTATCAAAAGAGCAAAAGCAAACAAATTAATATGCACCTGCTTATTTTTGGGACTCAGAAATAAATGATCGCTTCTTGAAAAGGCTGTAGTACGATTATACTAAGTGCGGTTATTAATTGTACTTTCATAATTTCCCCTGTTAAGAGGGGGTTGACCTACTGTATGCCTGTGGGCCGGACATGTGTGGAGTGAGGGGGGGAGGTTGGCAGAATTTTACTAAATATTCGATTTTGGAAACTATACGTTGCTTAAATGAACAGTCTTGAATTGTATATTCATGAAGTCGATGTATTGTAACAGTAGTAGTATAGTCAGTGTAGAGTAACATTAACGGTTTTTGTACAGGGTGTTTCCGAACTCTTTGGAGACCTTTCACTAGTTGGTTCCTTCCATCAAGATGATCATCTTTTGCGTTATCATTAAGGGTCTCCGGTGCCTCGGTTTCCAGTTGATTGTACGTATATATTTTTCATTTCTTGAAAAAGATTTATAAATTATAAATTTTATATCTATGACTTTTTAACTAACGGATGTATCAATTTCATAACCAGTACATTAGAAGACACTATGATAACTATTTTAAAACCGATTATATCAAGTTTCTCCGTTTAATTTTTTCCAAATGATGGTAACTTTTCTTACTAAAATCCTTTTAAATCAGGAAAGCATAAAACTTTTTTAAAAAGATTCAAATTTTAATTCACTTTGCAGTGATGTACAGTTTTATCAGGGCTTAATCAGAAATAGTAGAGACATTTTGATTTTTTAAGATGCTGATGCAAATTCTATCTATCAGAATTGCACACCTAACCCTAGGCTGGTCCTAGTTTCGAAATTTCCAAACTAAAAACAGCCTAGTTTTTCACTAAAACTCGGAAATTACGTTATGAATGTTGTGTTGACGAGTGTAGACCTGTTTGCATGTATTAAACTTCGGAAGTAATCAGATGTTTGTGGTTAAACCCTGATAAAACTCTCAAGGTCATCTGTATACCGCAACAGTTTTAGAAATTTTTCATTGTTTTATGACGTGAAAGAGTTTTGAGTTATTAAGCTTTCAAAAGTAAAAATAGTTGCAATAATTTTTAAATGGACGTAGTACCATCGCCAGAACCTTTTGTATGGTAGTGTAAATTTTACACTCCATACAAAAAAGGGTCTAATCAAACTTTACAAATTTATCATGTTTTTAGCTGTAAACTTAAGTCACTTAATCCCCAATATATTTCTCAAATACCATTCACCTATAATCGCATAGCCCAAACTACTTGACCTAGAACCTTGAAATTTTACATGGACATTCCTTTTACAGCAAAACACAACAACGGAGGAAAGCGGCATCTGCTAACAACGGATTTTCAAACATTTTCTCAGGGGTAGCCCTGTAGTAGTACTTCAAAGATCTTATGTTAAACTATAAGGAAGCTTATGAAGTTGTAATTGCAATCTAATGGAATATGAAAAATCAAATGAAACATTAAATAATGAATCCAAGGAAGTATGCTGCTTTTCCACGGATAAAAGCGGTTGATCAGCTATTATTTAATATGTGTGTTAGTCAAATAACAACTACAAGTCAGGTCGTTCTAAAACGCTGACTGACTGACCGACCGACCGACAGTGTTATTTATCCAAAAGCATAGAAAACGGATGTCACCGGGTAGATCGACCGAGCTAAGAAATTAGATATAGGCCTTTGTATTGATATGTACGTTCATTTGAAAAGCTTTTCTACTCCGTGGCACCTGGTGGCGTTGATTTCGTTAAAAGAATTTTGCTTTAGAACTTTCTATGGCTGATATGTTCTGAAACCTCGGTAAAATAATAAAACAAGGTACATATTGATTCCAATAAAAAATGTCATGGCTATAGCTACTTGTTGGCACCTGGTGGGACCGATTTTCTATCCTTTTGGGAAAATAACATTTTCGGATGATCGGTCAGTCAGCGTTTACAAGTGTAATATCTCACCATCCAGGCACGTTCTCCGGTTGGTCGCAGCGCTGGGTCTCCTCATTGAAGACCTCGCCCAGAGAGCAGCCCTGCTCCCGCGGCGTGACGCCGTTCAGACACACGTAGAACTTCTGGCAGTCCTCAGGGTGGGCGAAGACGGGGTGCGCCACCGCCTGGCCGTGACCCGTAGCCTGTCCCTCCTTCGGGCAGGAGAACCCGTCCTTCAGCTTCACTGTGGGGAGAGATAATGAATGGCTTTACATACACTGTAACAGTCCTCAGGGTGGGCGAAGACGGGGTGCGCCACCGCCTGGCCGTGACCTGTGGCCTGCCCCTCCTTCGGGCAGGAGAACCCGTCCTTCAGCTTCACTGTGGGGAGAGATAATGAATGGCTTTACATACACTGTAACAGTCCTCAGGGTGGGCGAAGACGGGGTGCGCCACCGCCTGGCCGTGACCCGTGGCCTGCCCCTCCTTCGGGCAGGAGAACCCGTCCTTCATCTTCACTGTGGGAGAGAAAGGAATGGCTTAAAGAATACTGTAACAGTCCTCGGGGTGGGCGAAGACGGGGTGCGCCACCGCCTGGCCGTGACCTGTGACCTGCCCCTCCTTCGGGCAGGAGAACCCGTCCTTCAGCTTCACTGTGGGGAGAGACAAGAAATGGCTTAACATATACTGCAACAGTCCTCGGGGTGGGCGAAGACGGGGTGCGCCACCGCCTGGCCGTGACCCGTGGCCTGCCCCTCCTTCGGGCAGGAGAACCCATCCTTCAGCTTCACTGTGGGGAGAGACAAGGAATGATTTAACATATACTGCAACAGTCCTCGGGGTGGGCGAAGACGGGGTGCGCCACCGCCTGGCCGTGGCCCGTGGCCTGCCCCTCCTTCGGGAAGGAGAACCCGTCCTTCAGCTTCACTGTGGGGAGAGACAAGAAATGGCTTAACATATACTGCAACAGTCCTCGGGGTGGGCGAAGACGGGGTGCGCCACCGCCTGGCCTGCCCCTCCTTCGGGCAGGAGAACCCGTCCTTCAGCTTCACTGTGGGGAGAGACAGGAATGGCTTAACATATACTGCAACAGTCCTCGGGGTGGGCGAAGATGGGGTGCGCCACCGCCTGGCCGTGACCCGTGGCCTGCCCCTCCTTCGGGCAGGAGAACCCGTCCTTCAGCTTCACTGTGGGGAGAGACAGGAATGGCTTAACATATACTGCAACAGTCCTCGGGGTGGGCGAACACGGGGTGCGCCACCGCCTGGCCGTGACCCGTGGCCTGCCCCTCCTTCGGGCAGGAGAACCCGTCCTTCAGCTTCACTGTGGGAGAGAAAGGAATGGCTTAAAGAATACTGTAACAGTCTGTGGGGTAGAAGAACCAGTCCTTTACTTTCACTGGGGGAGAGGCAAGGAATACTGTAACAGTCTTTGGGGTAGGAGAACCAGTCTTTTAGCTTCATTCACTATGGGGTGAGGCAAAGAATGGCTTAATACTTTAACAGTCTTTGGGTTAAGAGGACCTGTGGTTAAGAGAGACAAAGAATTACGACGGTGCAACGGTGGGAATGGCTTAGTTGCAATGACGACGTGTGAATGTATTATTTTGTTGATAGTCGTAAGGGTGACATAAATAAAATCTACTTTCTGGTAATAGTGTACAAGTATTAAATAGAAAAGTTCAAAATATCAAGAATCGAGAGTTTAACTGGAAGTCCTAGAGTCAGCAAGCCCAGAAAGAGAAGAAACATGCTCTATCATTGCCTTAATGAAATGCTTGGAATAATGAAAGTTCGTTTAATGATTAATCCTTGATCGCCTTTACTTGTACAAAAACTCAGACTATCTCTATATATCCAGTTAGACTACCCTACGTTCTCCCTTTTTCACCTTTCTTAGTTTGCAATTCCTACAAAAGTATTCCCTCAATTTATTTCTGCATCTTTACATTTACTAACCCTTACACCTCTGTTTTGCCCTCCTAACACTACCTTTTAATCTACCTACAGTAACCAATTAACCTCAACCCCCTCTACCCTATGTCCCTTCCCAGTATAAACTCTCACTTAATTTCTTATCCTCACTCTTTCAAACTCTTTTTCTCCAAAATTCAGTCCTCGAGTTCCCTCCGATTTCCGAAGATACTCCATTATCCAGTCTTTACCAATTCTCACTCAGTCCCTTATCTCACAAAAAAAAACAAAAAAAAACACTCTTTTCATCATTCACGCCTTCCCCCGTTTACCTTTTACAATTATTATATTCTACTTCCTCCTTTCCTTTTTGCCCCATCTCATTAATAATTGGCCTTCGATCTCCCTGAAGTTCTTCCCACATTTTTAAGCCATACACAGAATTAGTTCACACCTTCAACTCACCCTCTTGAGTCCTCAATCCTCTCTCATATTTAACTTTGCCCCTTCCTTAAACATAAGTCAATCGCTTGATTACGCTATCCTTCAAATCCTTTATCCTAATTTTTAACCCTTTCTGCTAACTCCTTCCCCCCTTTCTACCTTTCATATATATTTCATACTAATTACAACCCTCTTCTCTGCCCTTTACTATTCCACCTTCTACTATCTTTATTATCCTACACTCAACTCCCATGACCCTCCGACCTTCCACCCCACACGTCACTCTTCTTTGCTACGCTACCCTCCACTGATCTTACTTTCCCACCTTCCAATCCCATTACTCTCCCTTTCTTAACTCCTTTTACTGCCCCATTTTCCAATCCCTTTGCCATCCCTTCCTTCACTCCCTTTACTCTCCCACCCTCAACTCCTTTACTCTCGCACCACCCACTTCCACTCTCCCGCCCTCCACTACATTTTTACTCTCGCACCATTCACTCCATTTACTCTCGCACCATACACTTCCTTTACTCTCGCACCATCCACTTCCACTCTCCTACCCACGCCATTTACTCCCGCACCATCCACTCCATTTACTCTCGCACTACCACTTCCTTTATTCTCACACCTCTCACCATCCACTTCCTTTACTCTCGCACCATCCACTCCCTCTACTCTCACACCACCCACACCATTTACTCTGAAACCATCCACTTCCTTTACTCTCGCACCCTCCATTTCCCTTACTATCCCACCCTCCACTCCCTTTACTCTCCCACCCTCTACCCCCTTTACTCTCCCACCTCCAGTACCTTTACTCTCCCACCCTCCACTCACTTTACTCTCCCACCCTCAACTCTCTTTACTCTCCCACCCTCCACTCTCTTTACATTCCCACCCTCCACCCCCTTTCCTCTCCCACTCTCCACCCCCTTTCCTCTCCCACCCTCCACTCTCTTTATTCTCCCACCCTCCATCCCCATTGCTCCCCCGCCCTCCACTCTCTTTACTCTCCCTCCCTCCCCATATACTCACTGGTGTCGGCCTCCCCGCAGCCCTGGCGCCCCGCGCTGTCAGGCCACACGCACGTCCCCGAGTACTCGTCGAAGTGCAGCCCCGTCGGGCACGTGATCTCCGTGCTCTCGCCCTCGATGCAGTTGTAGAACACGTTGCACACCGTCTCGTCCGGGTGAGCGAAGTACCCATTCCTCCTGGGACAGAGGTGGTTGCCCTGGGGATCCTCTGGAAACGGAAAGGAAATCGTGATTTTTTTAAAGTTTCGATAACTAATTTAAATAAATATTTAAATGGTAAAAGTAATACCTCTGAATAAAAACAGAATCTATTCTCATCTGCAACTAACATGCTATTTTGCAGATCTATTTGCAGGTAAAATGAGGATTTGGGATTACCTGAGCATGTCTACTTCAACATAGTGGATATGCTAATTGTATTAATGACAGAAGGAATAAGATAATGTATTCCTTTAAAAGCATTCCTTACAGTCATAATTTTACTTGAAAATATTGACTTCAGCTAGCACAGATTGCTATGTGTTGGCTGTGCTCTAAAACAGGATCAACAACCAATAGTGTAACTGAACCATAGACTTACACACAGTCTTAAGCAACTTGCGAGTTGTACTATTGTTGAATAATTAAGAATCTTCATGCCCTCTGTCAAAGAAAAACGTGAATTATGTGAAAATTCTCTAGATCTACGTGTTTACCTTTTTTATTTCACCCGTCCATTCTGACAACCTGTTCATTGGCCACATACATCTCAGTGTTGATGCCTCACACAGAATACTATCCAGGCTACTTATTATTATTACTCACGCAGCTCCAGCCTGTCGCCGCAATCCACGTTGAAAGGCTGGTCACACTTATTGATCTTCCTGTTGGTGGGGTCGAACACGAGACCGTCCGGGCACAGCTTGGGAGTGGCGACTCCCTCGTCGCACTCGTAGTACTTGTCGCACTGCACCGGGTCCTCGTACTGGCCGTACTTCTTGTCCGGGCACTTGAACTGGCCGGCTGGAACGTACACAGAACAGCTACAGAACGTACACGGGATAGCTACAGTACGTTTATAGATCAGCTATAGAACGTACACAGGACAGCTACAGAACGTAAATAGAACAGCTACAGAACGTACACGGAATAGCTACAGAAAGTTCACAGAATAGCTGCAAAACGTATACAGAACAGCTGCAGATCGTGAACAGAATAGCTACGGAACGTACACAGAATAGCAACAAAATGTACATAGAACAGCTACAGAACGTATACAGAATAGCTGCAGAACGTATTTATAACAGTTACAAAACGTGCACAGAATAGCTACAGAACGTAAATGGAACAGCTACAGAACGTATATAGAATAGCTGTAGAACGTACACAGAGCAGCTACAGAACGTATACAGAACAGCTACAGAACGAATTTACAACAGCTGCAGAACGTATTTATAACAGTTACAGAACGTATATAGAACAGCTACAGAACGTACACAGATTAGCTACAAAACTTACATAGAACGTAAGTAGCTACAGAACGTACACAGCAGCTACAGGACGTATACAGAACAGCTACAGAACGTATTTATAACAGCTACAGAACGTATTCATAACACTTACAGAACGTGCACAGTATAGCTACAGAACGTATATAGAACAGCTAAAGAACGTACACACATTAGCTACAAAACATCCACAGAACAAATACAGAACAGCTACAGAACAGCCACAGAACGCAGAACGTACACAGACTAGCTGCAGAACATACATAGAACAGCTACAGAACGTAGACATTATAGCTACAGAACCTACACAGAACAGCTAAGAACGTGTTATAAACAAAACAGTTAAAGAAAAATATAAAACTATTTTGATCCAGGAATTTTATGCATAAAATGCATTCGACCTAACGAATTCTGAGCAATTTGAAACTTCGTAAACCCCCCTGATTGAAATCCTAAAAGTTCCCAGAAATCCATGAGACCTAGCCGCCATCATGAGAAAATTGATTCCGGTCCAAGTTTCTCGATACATTTTTTCAATAAATACAAAATCTGTAAGTACGAAAAACGTGTAAATAGCGTTTTTGTATAGCATGAATTTCTCAATAGAATGAATGTAAAAATATGCAATAACTTTAAAAGTAATTGCTAATATTATAATTTTCTAAACTGTTGTATTACTAATAATAACGGTTCCTTAAGAAATAGATGCGAAATATATTCCCAAGGGGGCGAATCCCTTTGGACATAATAAACAATGAATTACATGGGGGGGGGGGGTTTCTTAACATATGTGCGAAGTTTCAACTTGGTCATAATTTTACTAGTCCGACTTTCCCTAAATTACTGGACTATAAACCATGTACATATAGTTAATATGGTGTGGAGTGTTAACCAATATTACAGTGAGTATATATGAGAGACAACAATACAGCTTAACATACATAAAAATAATTTCACATTATTTTGAAACTTATGTCTTTATCATTTTTAAATCAAGGAATTTCACATCAATATGGGTAGTCTGTGATAAAATTATTCTTATGTAAAATAATTATAAAAGAAAACGGCTTTTGAAACGATTTTATGCATACAATTTTGTAAAAGTATAAGTATATTTCCACTTGAAAAAGTATTTGATCGAATGTCAATAATATTGAAAATATATAATGATAATAAATAAATTATATTAACATGTTCTATATAAAACGTATAACTATGAATGTTTTACATAGCTATTTGAAATATTAACCAGGTAATTTCCAGTATCTCCAAAAATATTTATTAATCTTAATAGTTCACTTAAAGTGTAAAAAGTGTTTTTCCTATAAACTTTATCTCTTTTGTTATTAAAAAGAAATCATCAGTGCATGGTTCTGCTCCGTTGAGTAAAGAAGGGACTGTTTCCTTGGCCCTGTAGTTGCAGTGCAATTAGGAAGTGTAAGGAATACTTTCTCCTCACCTAATCAACGGAGCCTCGTGAGAGGAAATTCGCTAATTCGCTGTCGGAGTCACGGAAACGAAGCTAGAATCGAGAAATCAAGAGCATTTTTACACTTCCTTTAGGTGTCATAATCAATTTGACAGATGATGTCGTTAGCTATAACTTTATTCTAAACGTTAATTTTGAAAGTGTAATTAATTGTGAGTTCCGTTATCGTTGAGTTAATTTGTACCGAGAATCATCATTTACTTTATAACTATTCCCCCTGAAATACCACTTAATGGTGGTCGGCGTCTTATATGCTAATTTAATATGTATTGCAGTGTACTTTAATATAACGTATTTTAAAATCATAATGTGGTTATTTATGGTATAAAAACATTGTATTGAATAGAAAGGATGGTTCAAATGTTAAGATTCTGTTAGAGTATTTTAAATTAATCACATGAACTATATAAATAGCTGTACTATTGTATTTTCGCTGCTGAGTGGTTGTTTGAAATTTATATGGTGTTTTGACCTTAACAGACACCGAAATATTTGGGCGGTTTTAAGATTTTTTGATAGTTTTGCCCCTCATATTTTAATAGCAAAAGTTCAAATATGAGCAATCTCAACTTGGTATAGGAAAGAAATTTAGTTGATGTCCACTTTGCTAACAGTCTAACAGTTACAATATGGGCAGGATCAGAGCCAAACAAACTAAAAACTACTCGTAAAAATGAGCATGACAATTTTATTTATATTGGATTAATTTAACTAATTACCAATTCAATATTACTAAGTATAACTTTAAAATGAAGTTTGCGTATGTGCGTGAATTATTCCCCCAGTTTAATGAGGTGCCAAAAAAATAAAAATCACTTATTCTGATATTTTATATTTTATAAACGTTTAAAAACTATATCATTTCAATTAGAACCAAGAAACATTTACTGTACAATTTACTTCGCTATAAACTATGGCTATCAATCATAAATAGCATTGCGAAGTCAATCCCTATGGGTCTTCATCAGTGGTAATACAAAAAATATAATGTAGAATAGACATCCTCAATGTGCCATCCTCCTTAGATTTACACAGTTCTTAATAAACCTGCGTATCAGATATATCCTCAAATTTAGACCAAACACTAACTACCAGAATTGCAAAAGAGCACATGTACTGTTTGCTACAATATTTCATAGGACCACATTAAATCGTGATGTTCTTACATCAAAAACTTTATGGTCGTGTGCAAGCTTACAACCACAATATGGCGGCTGACTTGCCACGTCACACCTAGACCTACACGCTACACGCCTTTACTATCGGCCTTGTATTGTAGCCCACTTGTCGCTTATCTAACCCATCATCAGGAAGGAAGTGGAGCTACTGGCTGAGAATTCTCAAAACTGGATTGAATCCCGAGAAAGACGAAATCATGATGTAATATGAGAGAAAGTCCGCCCTCAGCATTGGGCATTCATCGCATGCGCTGGCGGCTCACTCGCTGTAGCCTTGGCATTTGTAAGTCATTTGTATACGGTGAAGCTCGGAGTCGTCTAGGAAACCTGTGTCACAATCTGAGACTGAAATAATACCAAGGTCGGTGGATGAGCCGGCCTGTCCGACCTCGCTTGGAGGGGTAAAATCCGTTAAGGGATGGTTTGTTATTTTCTCCATAGGGAAATATTTAGGGTGACTGATTAGGAAGAAGTGTTTAAGTGTTTTTGTTTGATTTAATAAAGAAATTGTATTCAAAATTTATCCCTTTTAACACAATGTAAAGGGCCAATGGACAAAGAATACTGGTCAGTAATTTTGATAGTTTAGTATTTTATACACTGTTAAAAATGCAAGCAGAAATGGGAGTTAAAATTAACTCCAAATGGGAGTCCTAATAGGACCAATCCAATCTGGAGTCAAATTAACTCCATAGATTTGGAGTGAAAATATACACCTTAGTTGGAGTTAAATAGTTCACTACCATGGGAGTAATACTGATTCTAATTGGAGTGAAAATAATTACTCCACTAAAGTAAAAATTAACTCCTGCTGGAGTGAGATTATCTCAAGCGGTCACCCATCCAAGTTCTAACCCAACCCGATGTTTCTTGACTTCAGTGATCGGACGAATACTGCTGAATCCACTGCGATATTGCTGTTGATGAGTGCAATGTTGTATGTCGGGTGTAAGTGTTTGATACTATCTGAAGAAACAGTAAGTGTTTTTACTCGTGACGCTATTTGTAATTTTCTACGCATGGTTATTTCTTGTGTTACTAGTTATTTAATATTTACCGTTGGTAGGAAAGCTACTCAAGTTTACAGTAAATTTGCATAATTTGTCATTAAATAGGAAATGCTATTTATCACCGAGAAAAGAATAGCAGACGTTTATTTTTAGGTCATATTATCATAGGTACCGGTAGACTGTAATAAATTGTTGCGCTTTTTATTATACATTTTCCGTAAAGCTTTAAGCTGATAAAATTAGGGTTAAGACTATAGTCAATGTATCCTAACTTCTAAATTTATTTATAACGAAAATAAAACGTACAGGATACAAACATAATTGCTGACAAACAGGTGCTAAAGTGAGGTTATGTTCATCTGTACATTCTCGTGGGGAGACAGGTTAGTCAGACGAAACGCGCATGCGTGAACACCGACTGGAGTCAAGTGTACTCCAAGCGCAGTTAAATAACGCGCAAAAATGTATGTTCCACTCCGGTATGGAGTCAGAATCAATTGACTCCAGGCTAAGTTTACTCCAGAATGAAAAAATCGATAGTTTAACTCCGAATGGAGTCAAATATTTAACTCCAGAGCAGTCACTCCCAGATTTTTGACTCCAGGAACAATTCCATTTTTAACAGTGTATTATAAAGATGATTCTTCAGTATTTTCGCTGAATATTTGACAGCTATTAACGAATGAAATATAGTGCTTTGTTTTCAAGACTATTCGTTATTTATATAAAAAAGGGGTTTTCATTTAAGAGGATAGCCTAAATCATTCCTAGAGTGAAATCAAATTTGGTTGAATCTGATAAAAAAAATCATAAAGTAGAGCTTTTTCTACTTTAGCACTTTTTCACCCATCGTTATCCTTTGCAAGATTACCTAAATCATTAAAATGCATTCATAACAAAGCGTTCGTTGACAAAGAATTACTTGAAAAACCGTACAGTAAAAGAAGGTTAAATGAACAATTTCTTTAGGAAGCAATTGTTGTTACGAACCAAAAAGGGAGTGGTCGAGTATTTACCGTGTGAAAGAAATCCACCGGTCGATAATTAGTGGGTAAACAATGCCATAAAAATCCCGCAATAACGGTTGTAGAAGGAACTGTTACTCGTTCGCTAATACTCCCAATGAGCAATCAATTTCTTGCTTCATCTCTGATGAATTATTCGAAAATATTTCCGTCTCTCTCTAAGGAAACTCTTGTGTTCTTTTGTGGTTATGTTTTTAAATATATCGTTGTTGTTGTAATTTTTGCGTACTGCCACTGAGCTTTAATAACAATATTTGGTTTTTTCACTATACTAAACATCATCGACTTTATATCTCTCGACCAAGCCATAACGTTTCTCTTGGGAAGCAAATTGTCGAACTACGCTTCTGGAACTCTTAAATAACACATTATAAAACGATAACCGGTCAATGCGCTGGAGCGGCGCGTGAAAATCGGGGTTTCACGGTGACGAAATAACCGATGTAGCCCTTTGTGGGGTATAGACGCTCTGGTAACAAGGAATTTGATTGGACCTCTCCGAACCCCATGGTGACCTTTTGTTTACCGTAATTTAAATCCTCGATTAGACAGGCGGGTGGGTGTTGATAAACTACAGTGCAATATATGGTTAGGAGGAGTCTCTTGTAAGGTTGTAAAGTTAGTTTGCGCATGTGCAACCGAAAAGAGTGGTGAAAATAATATTTTGAAGTGACTTAGCAATAAACGGACTGGGAAGTGAAGCGGAGAAAGCTACAGCCGCGGACGGTTATGCAACCGGTCTGAAGGCGACAACCACAGGCTGGGGTAAAGGTAAACCTTAGCGGATCAGCGTAAGGCCGTGTCCGTAGCCTTGTTAATAAGGAAAAACGTTTAGACAATTAAAATAATCGTTTCAACTTTGAACGAAATAACTTACATTCTGCACTTTTAAATCTCTGTTGTAAATACTGTTATTGATTTCTTTAATTGAATATTTAAAAAAATGTCAATATTTTAAAGTAATTGCCTTGCCTTAATTTAGTGAATCCAAACATCCTGTAAAGGAATTACAACTGTAAATGGCTCGAATTGCTTTAGGATGAAGAATTAGTGTATGATTTGTTGAAGTATGATGAAACAGTAGCAAAGTCCAAAGAAAATAGTCCGATGTGAACTGATAATTGCAGATTTTTTAATGAACCAGTCTCTTGGCCAATAAGATTGAAAACATATGATAGATGGACTTAAAAAACTACGGGTTTACTGAATGGCTCACAACATTTTTTCATTGAGAAACAAGTAGTCAGATGAATGGATAATTAAGTAACGATTAATAAACTGCTTCCCTCCTTTATCTCCTTGAACTATCCAAGCTGATTCTCTGATGCATAGTTTATAAAACACAGCGAACGAACTGAAAATATAAAAGCCACTAACGAACGAAATTTAAGAACTTAATTGTTTGTTTACCACCTACAGTTAACGTCTTTAAGTGGCATTAAATCTCTATGAGGAAGTTTAATGACAAATATCTATCCATCCTACAAATATCCATCCCTAATGTAATACTAGATAAATTCAACAAAATTCTTTAATACTTGCAAGCACAATTTACTGGAATAGTACCGTTTGATCCTTAAGACTTCATAAAAAAGGCTTCTGCATATTTCAAGGTCAACATGAAATAAATGCGGCTAGAACGAACGTAAAACAGACGAACCATAAGTTTATCATTAGTTTACAAACTAATTGCCAAAAGCTTACAAACTAAGTGCCAAAAGCTTACAAACTAAGTGCCAAAAATGCACAAACTAAGTGCCACGTGACTCACCAGCCGAGTGAGAGAGAGCGAGGAGCACCAGCGGCGCGAGGAGAGACGAGGTCAGAGCCATGGCTGGACGGCTACTGAGTCTACTGAGACTCCTGCCGCCGCCACCGCCGGCACCCGCACCTCCGGCGTTATCACCCCCGGCGACCTTCACTGATAACGGCGGGGTGGGAGGGCCAGGCGCAGGATGCAGGGGAGCGGTGATGACACTGATAACGGCGGAAGAGGAGGAAGAGGTTGGAGAAGGAGTAGTAGCAAGGAGTGTCGGAAAAGTGATAGTGGGCAAGGGGGTAGAATGAAGAGGAAGAGAGGGCTGATAACAGTGAGGTGGGAAGATGAAGCAGGATGCAGGGGAGGTGATGATGGTACTGATAGCGGCGGAAGGGCGGAAATGGAGGAAGAGGTTGGAGAAGTGGTAAAAAGTAGAGTGTCGGAAAAGTGGAGTGTCGGAAAAGTGGAGTGTCGGAAAAGGGGAGTGTCGGAAAAGTGGTAGTGGAGGGGAGTAGAATGAAGAAGAAGGAGGCTGATAACAGCGTGGGTGGGAAGATGAAGTGTAGGATGTAGGGGGTGAGATGGTGGTACTGTTAATGGCAGGAGTGAAGGAAGAGAGTGGAGAAGGAGTAGTAACGTAGATATTGAGATTAAACTGATAGTGGGAGGGGGATGTAGGATGTAGGAAGAAGGAGGACGAGAATTGGAGGGAGTTATGGAAGGTATCTAAACTTACCTAATGGATAGTGAAACAAACAGTAATGCTTGTTATATATTCAAATAAATATAAGTAAACAGTTGAATATTAAAATAAGTATACGTTTTACTGTTGAATATTCAAATAAGTATAAGTTTTACTGTTGAATACTCAAATGCATATAAGTAAACTATTGATTACTCTTAAAAATATGTAGATAAGTAGAGTCAAGAGACTGCAGTAGTACAAAACTAGACGGGAAATAAACTTCCATGGTCAGTTCAACTTGGTTTCCCGAAATATTTCATGCGAAACACAAAAACGTCTGAAACATTTCTGCAACTTACCGCGAAACAATGTATTTTAGTGGGACCATGATTTTGCTTACCTTGCGAAACATTTCGCGATATTTTTATATAGATATTCTTATACTTAACATGGTTTCGTGAATGTTACTCGAAACGAAGTTGCACGAATGTCACACGACCTTTGGTGGTTTTGATCTAGTGTCCCGATAGCGACAAGTGAGTGTGCAACGGAACACCAACTATGTCAGGATGGTCTCAGAAGATGTAGGAAGAATGAATCCAATAGAATACTAATTGCGGTTAGTGAAGGCTATATTGGAAGACTCTACATACAATTTTACATGGTTCCGAAGACTGTAACTCTCACAAAAAGGGACTACATACAGTCACCAGGGTAGCGACTACCACAAGTTGTAGGCCTACTTGACGACTAAAAGGGGACTCTCCGCTGCGGTGGATTTTGAGATTTATATGGTGATGCTTACAAATAATGCAGAGGCAGTCCCCCCGTAGCCCTTCTGGAAGTTGGTACTGTCCACACTGCGGCGTCTACATCCTTGACTACAAAATAAAGTTGATAGACATACAAATGTCAGACAGGGGTGTCGCTTTTATACAACATTGTAAAAATTTCTGAATAAGAAGCAACGTGACAAGAACACACCTTCATATACATCAAATGAAGTTCAGGATTACAAAGTGGAATCCAAACAGACCGTTACCGAGTTTAATGACTGACGTAAGATTCAGAAGTTTTGATTTGAATGAAGAAAGCTATGTTCCTTAATTCAGATAAAGACGAAGGCAAAATATTGCAAGTCTTGGATATTCAACAATATAATGAGGTCTAATTGCACTATCAAACATTTTATAAAAGATTCTTTTATAAAATATTTATTTGTCCCCTTTAGAATTAAATATTTTGTTTTGAAAATCAGCTGGCTTGAACTTTGATTGGTCAAATAGTCGAGGAAAGATATGAAAAAAAGCACCTAACTCTGAAGAAATTCCTATAAGGGAGATTTTTGCGTTTTTCTGTCATATTTTATGTGCTGATTAACATACTAAAAGTTTACCAAAGTTTGACCACCGGAAGTGCCTCATTTTCAAGATGGCGTCCAAGAAGGTGACAATAGCATTAAAGATATAGGAATGAATGCGATAGGTGATGTATAAATGAATCTGGTGTCATAATACCACTGCCGATAATTGGAGGGAGGTATAAACTTCAGTTTTCGTAGGTAAAAAAATCGGCCACCATCTTGGATCCGCCATATTGGATGAAGTAATTATTTTCAAATGTAAACATAGTGTTGTGACACATCATTTTGAACTAGATTTTCACGCTGTTTACAATGCCGAAATCCGTTTTTGAAAATCTTGACTCGTTTTCAAGATATACCCAAACAAAGATTATTCCCTATATAATCCTTTTGGACGTTTCGAGCTTGGAATAGTTTTTGGGATTTTTTCGGACTATTTTCCTTATAGCTCCGGATGTAATAAAAGTACATACGTTGTACGTTCTAGTCTTAAAATATTCGGTAGGATTTTGGCTTCAATATAAGTAACATATCAACTGATTCAGATTCATTAGGGATGAGTTATGATACCTTTATTAACCATAAGATGAGATTTTTCTAAAATGATACTGTCAAATAAAGGATTATAACTCAGGCTAGACCTGTCCGGTTTTCAAGATCAATAGTTCAAATGAAAGCCAATCAATCACCAACTTATTTAAGACCTTAAAAAGGATTGTTTCTATTCATGAACTTGAGATATGAGCCCTTACTTAAGTACAAAACTCTAAAATAATTACATTTAAATTTGAATAAAGGATTATTACTCTTCTTAGAATTGACTGATTTTCAAGATCAATAACTCAAAAGAAAGCCCATCGTTTACCATTTCATTTGAGACTTTAATGAAGATTATGTCTCCCTTAGAGCTTGAGATATATGTCTTCAACTGAAGATTGAATGCTAAAAACGTTAAATTAAGTTAAATAAATAATTTACCTCGGCTTAAAATTGTCCTATTTTCATTATCAATAGCTCAAATGAAAGCTTATATTTTACTGATCAGATTAAGACCAGAAAGAAGTTTATATCTTATTTATAATCTGAGATATACAATTTTAACTGAATATTGAATTTAGAAAAATCACATTTTATGGTTAATAAAGGTATCATAACTCATCGCTAATGAATCTGAATCAATTGATAAGTTGCATATATTGAAGCCAAAACCTATCGAATATTTTAAGGCTAGAACGAACAACGTACTTCGATTACATCCGGAGCTATAAGGAAAATAGTCCAAAAAATCCCAAATCACAACACTATGTTTACATTTGGAAATAATTACTTCATCCAATATGGCGGATCCAAAATGGTGGCCGATTTTTTTACCTACGAAAACTGAAGTTCATACCTCTCTTCAATTATCGGCAGTGGTATTATGACACCAGATTCATTTATACATCACCTATCGCATTTATTCAAATATATCTTTAATGCTATTGCCACCTTCTTGGACGCCATTTTGAAAATGAGGCACTTTCGGTGGTGAAACTTTGGTAACATTTTATGCTAATCAGCACATAAAGTATGACAGAAAAACGCAGAAATCTCCCTTGTAACAATTTTTCAGGGTAAAACCCTATTTTTCCTCGACTAAAATCAAATCTTTTATAAAAGATCTTTTATAAAATATTTGATAGTATAATGCGGGCCTAAGAACAGTAAACATTGTCTAAGAATGGATTTAAAGGAGAAATCGGTCTATTTTTTCATGTGTTCTAAACAAATTGAGTTAGCTGGTGATCTCGGGCAAGGTGTAAAGAAAAAAGAAAGGTGTGCACAGTCAGCTGGTATGACGTAGTTGGGCTCGACATACTAGCGGACCTAGCGGTTTGACTGCAGAACTAAGACAGTACACAAAATATTTTGATTGAGTTGTATTATCTGGTTTCTATTGTAGTCGTCATAAGCGTTAGTTGCGTGATCCCAATTACATCACATCAGCTGACCCTGCACACTACTTTCTTATTTCCTTACACCATGATCTCGGTTTCGCCCGAGAAATGATAAAAGCTGCAGCTTATAGATACCTTCAAAACCATTTCAAACCATACCCATATGTTAAGTTGTATCAAAATCAATTAAAGTCAATGGATGTATAATCAAAGTGAATTGTGTCTAACGCAATGTCAACGAATAGCGTCATTGTTGTGACAAATATATGTCAAAATAACTTTTTTACTCCTCAAATATAGAAATCCATCCAGCAAGGCCACAATAAAGTTTGAACCTTGATCAAGCTATTATTGAGTTATGACTAAGGTAAAGTTATATATACATAGTCCCTAGTAGACCAAGACGTCCTAGGTAACTCAATAATATAAAATGTTGCGTCTTTTTGCTGTTATAATGACTGAGATCTAACATTAATTTTGATAATCTAAAAACTCTTATCATTTATTAGAAAGAACATTTTAACGTAAATCATTAATGCAATTAACTTTGTTCCTCCGAAAATCTTGAATGGGTTTCCCTAGCCTTTTAACTATAGGCTTTAGTGATTTCAGTCGGAGTGATATCAATTTGAGGTTCTCAGAAAAAGAACACATAGTTTAACACACAGCCAAATTAAATTCGATTTTAAAATATAATTGAGTATTAACATCTAATGAATATAAAAATAAAGGATACAATATAAAGGAGATATCAAAAATGATACGTGATGTCAGAAACCAGACAGTAAAGATCTTGCATTAAAAACGTGGAGACACTCTTAAAATATATGTCATATTGTCTCCTAGTACACATATTTTCTTACAAATTTTCTCCTAATAAAATAAAAGAAGGGTGTGAAATACACCACCCCAGGGTTTATGTCCTCCGTTCTTTACTAATTTGGGCCTACCCAAAATTCAAATCCCAAAAGCAACTTTTTTAGTTCGTGAATCTCCTAATGGAAATCCAGATTAACCCTTAAACCCTTTCAGTGACTTCTTTTACTGATCTACAATTTAGAATTAAATAAACTTGGAGAGAAATTCAAACCCAGTAATTATTGCATTAACCTAAATAATTATCGATCTTATTGATGCTTTACAATCCTATTGAAATCATTACAATTAATTATGAACTGTACAATTTGGAAAACAATCATTTCCCAAGAAATGAAACCATCGTTAACCATCGTTATTGCATTCTTGTTTCATGGGCAACGAGGCGTTCGACCCAACGAAGCGAGCGATGTGAAACGAAGAACGAAGAACGAAGAACAGCGCGTCCGCTGCAGCAATGTGGAAATAATGAGAGGAAGTGTCTATCAAATCTCGGCCGAGGGGAAGAAAGTGTGACGGAAAATGTTCGACGGAACCTGATGTTTATTTTTTAATTGACTTATTTATTAAATCATAAACTTACATAACAAGATTAGACGAGAATATAGACTTTGCAAAGCTGCAAAAGCCTCAAAAGGCTTGTCTACAGCAAGAAATGAGCACACCCTAGAAATAATGTCAATTCATTTGGTAGAGGGTATTGATAAATTTTGTCTGTCCATAGTTTGAGAATCTGGCTTTGTTTGGCAGGTAAACGTCATAAGTAAAAATAACTTACTTAAAGAAAATTTAATGTAAAACACTCTATGCTAATTAAGAAGGGTTCATATAATGTATTGTTTCACACAATTGACAGCTCAATTTACTGGATTGCTCTTCTGCGGTTCTCTAAACGTCATAATCAAGAGAGTCCCATTCCCATCTTTATTTATAGTCAAAATTAGGATTTATCAACTCTGAGAGGTTAGTAAATCAATCTAGTACTCTGCATTTTTTTTAGTGATCAGAGAACAAAGACTCACCATCACCAACAATCGATTTCAAATAAAGTTTGAGTACAGATTTTTATTTCTAAAATAATGGATATTGATTCGCGTCTCGATTCATATTTGTATGTATAAAATATTCATATATTCAATGAATACATGTTGAATATATTCATTTAATAAAACGATCCTTACTCATATTTCATCTCAAAACGAATAGTAAACATATTTTCCAATATTCTTGGTTTAATCTCCGAAAGGACCTCTCATTATAAATAAATCTTTGATTTGATTTTATAAGCTGAAGAAGACGTCCTATACGATATGCAACAGCGTACTTATGACATGTTTATCAAAATTTGATATTCATTTAGCTTGATTATGTCAACTGCTGTAAATTACTATTTACTGCTGTAATTATAACTGCTGTAAAGTACTTGCTTTTGATACTTCTTTCTGAGCAAGTATGTGCGTGTGGGTGAGTGAAATTAATAGCTGGCATTGAGAGTTAATATAGCCATGTCATCTTTCAATCCTAGTTATCAAAAAGTAAGCGAGTTTAATTTTTACCATGGCCAAAGGCAGTCAAACAGTCAACGAATACTTCAGTCAGTCAATGATCAAAGCTGAATCCCTACGTTAAATTAAAAATTCAAATGAATTCCCTTGTACAGGAAATAAAATATTTATTCTTATTCGCTCCAGTTTATGAACAATTTTCCACCGATGAGACCCGAATTTGCCAGGTTGCGGTAGCCAAGACTTCGTAGTTGCCTGTGCCAAAGCTAACTTTCTCCTGCTTTCTTGCCCCCCCCCCCCCCTTCCCCCCTCTTGGAGACAGCTACAGTCGACTGTTTATGAAGATCAGTTGCAGTTTTGTTTAGGTTTCGTAACCGAAAGTTGGTGAAACAATGCCTGGGGCTGTCTGCAAGGAGGGTCTAGTACATACAGCCCACGCAGTGGCGAGTGGCGACATTGTCTACCAGCCCACGGTGGCTACTAGGGGTCTGCTAGTAGTGATTTTATAAGTCGAGTCGGGTTTTGAAGAATACTCGCGAGTTTCCAGCTGTTTTCGAGTCGAGCTTTTTTAAGATTATATGTAATAGTAATTATGTTTTTACATAATCGTCATTTCAACAATTATTATTATTAATCAAATTCAAATTACAATTTTAAGGTAATGAAACTTAAAAACCTTTCTGAGGTAAGAGCAGATATACAAATAAATTAATACCAACAAAGAGTGAAAACCTTTATTTAACCTCACAATAATTCTTGTTTTTGTGTATTTTTCAAGCCTAACTATCTCAGGCTTACTCGTGTTTTGAAATTAAATGAAAACACAACCCTCGTACACCTAAATCAATACATAATTAAAATGTTTCCTTCGAATACATTTCTTTTCATGTAATTTCAACAACAAATTGAGTTTGTTATTTATTTGATTTCTAAAACATAACAAAAATCTCTATGTTAAGAGAATGAATAATAAATAACCTCTCGAATAGTCGAGGAAGTATTCTCGAACAGAGTACACTGCTGGCAGCTATCGAATGCGTTTTCAAAAGGATATATTTTGATATTTTCATGTGCTTGGATTAAACATAAAGTGTAGTACTATAATTTTCTACCATATTCAGTTTTTAAAAGTCAAATTAACAGCTGGAATAAACAATTTAAAACAGTCCCTTTTTTATTGGACATCATCAAACTACACCCACTTCAAATCCTGGCTAACATGAAAAGAGGTGGTACAGGTGGGACATCGTTGGAGATCTTCTTCTGTACGTGTATAAAAGGCGTACTGTACTTAAGACTAATATAAACTGATGCCAAAACAATAAAGTTAAGTTAGAGGCAATCAGCGAAAATGTTATGGAAATAAAGAAGGTTAGTTACCTGATTATCAGCCTCGTGAACCTTGTAATCTTAATGTAGTATGTGTAATTCGAAAAGTTAAACTGTCAGATGAGAAAAATCATATGTTTGAGTGAAAGAAGTGAACTTAAAGCTTCCATTGTTTTTAATTTTTTTTGGTTGCACCCTCCAGCAAGTCAAGGAACTTTATGGCATCATATTTTTTATCTGTGTTCAATCTGTAATAATAATATGTTTGGGACCAATGGGAAACCATCCCGGTTACTTTGGTGGTAGAATCACGTTGATTGGTTGTAGTATCGCAAAGAAATCGGCGAACATCACTAAAAAAAAGATAAAAAGACAGCCCAAAACGAATTAAGAACTTCCTCCTTCTGTTGGTAGGAGGGGGAAGTCTGTCATAAAATGGTTGGAAATGGCTGACCATGCTTATGCTTAATTGTAAGTTTTGGTATTCACAGCTGTTCCCACTTCAATTTGTTTATTAATATCCTTCAATATAGGTGGAAATATTCAAAATATTTCTAACAATGGAAATTTAAAAGTCAGGGATTATAAAATTAGAATAGAGCAGAATAGAAACCTTCGCGTCACTACATGAGAGCAACTTCCTAAAGTTTCATTTCAATCAGTAATACGGCTTGGTAATGCATGAAGGACAAATAGACGTACATTCAATTTTATACATGCTATCACTGCCCCTATTCGTCGTTTGAGTCATTAAATGTGCTCAAAAAAAATGTGACCTTTATGGGGGTATGTGTCATTAAATGTGACCTTTATATGTCTGATATAAAGTTTTGAAAACTTAAATAAATCACTAAAATAAATCATTTTATAGCACTGTTGGAGACTAGTCAAAGTACGTCCACTACAAATCCTGCCAGACACAAAAGCTGGTACAGCTAGGCCAAGGATGGGAAGTCTCCTCCTAGATACAAAGTCAATGTCACATACTGGTGACATATCGAGTTAAAAGGGATAATAAATTATTTTTCCTACAACCGCGCGTAAAGTGTCAGTTTACGCACCGAAACCCAATCGTAAAACAGCTGTTTACTGAGGAGCGAGCGATAATGTATTTGAAAGTCTTTGGAGCGATCGTAAAGTATTTTACTCTCGCCACGTGATTGCTTTTACGCTCGCCAGCTGATTGCATTGTTACTCGACGCGCCACAGCGCTCCCTTCCGCTTCCGATTGAGCTCAACTTGTTTGTAACCTCAAACTGGCGCATTCAGCAACAATAATGGATGAAATGAGTGATGACGAATATGGACTCACTCCACCTGAAAAGCAAAAGAAGTTTCATTAAACTTATTACCTCGTAAATCTAGAATTATTTACGAAAAGGAATATGAAGAATGTATGTTATCATAATGGCGCATTCAGC